>CM042248.1:32448065-33648065 GCA_023566225.1 Romanogobio albipinnatus | reverse complement strand
GTCAGTGGTGTCTTTGGTCTTCCTGAAGAACTCTAGACTCCTTATGTTCCTATTCCTCCTTTCTTTTCTTTTTCTCCCTCCACTTTTCCATTCTTTGTAGTCTGTCATACAAATTGAACAGCCCTGGTCTAAACTATACTTTATTCTTTTGACCTGGATAATGCCCCTCCCTCTTGCACTTTATTTATATATATTTATTTGTTTGTTAATTTTTTTTGTAATATATACATTGTTCAATGTACGAATGTATTCCAATAATTAAAGTCCATTGTTTTATTTTTGTTTATTATATTTGTGTACAATGTATTTTTTTTTATATATATATATATATATATTTTTTTTTTTTCTGTAATATGTAAATAGTGCAGTGTAATATATTCTTACCATGTAATTTATTTTATTTGGGAATTTGTTTTAATTTATTTGTATTTATACAGATTTTCTATATTTTCTGACCTGAGAAGTATAACCCACATGCATTATTTAAATCATAATTCTATTTCACACAACTGGATTACTTGTTTTCATTTTATTTAATACAGGAAAACTATTCTTTTAAGAATGCTCGCCAAGGCTGCATTTATGTGATCAAAAATACTGTAAAATAGTACGATTATTAAATATTACAATATAATCTGTTTCTTACAAAAAACGCATCGATTCGCCTCAGAAGGCCTTTATTAACACCCCGGAGCTGCGTGGAGCACGTTGTTCGATGGACAGGTGCATTGTTTTTTTTTATGGACTTTAAAAACAGAGCAACTATTACTGCCATTATAATGCTTGGATTAGCCTGGACTTTTTAAATATAATTCTAATTATATTTGTCTGAAAGAAGATTGTCACCTAGGATGACTTGAGGGTGAGTAAATCATGGGCTAATTTGCATTTTTGGGTGAACTATCCCTTTTAAGCCAGACATGTATATTAGTATTGTAGAAGAAGTATAGTATTGTTGATCTGTAAAATAAATGAATATTATTTTTAAATAATTACAGTACAATACTATTTTTGCAATAGCAAAGTCTTATCTTTATTAATATCTTTTATTAATTTGCTCAATAATTCAGTTCTTCCGTAGCTGATTACATGCCTATTTATTTATTTATTTATTTATTTATTTATTTATTTATTTACATGGGCAAATATTATATTTAACCCGCACCTTCATCTATCTCAAACCTAAAACAGACATAGATTCAGTTAAGACTTTACGACTAAAGTTCTGTAACCCATCTTTGAATACGTAGATCACATGCATCTTCCAGTACTTAAAGGCTAATGCTAAGTGTAAATTTTTCTTTTCTCTTCAGGAACCTCGCAAGCTTAGTTACGCTGAAGTATGTCAGCGACCCCCTAAGGATCCCCCTCCTCCAGCATCCACTTCCAGCCCCAACAATGCAAGTGCACAGCCTTTGAGAGAGCTGCGTGTCAACAAGGTGGAGGAGCAGCCCTCCAGCCCTGCAAGCAAACCGGATCGGCCTCAGGAAACGGGGGGCAACTGCAAGGCCAGGGATGGCCGGCCGGCCCGTGACTCCCAGGGCTTTTCTCGCAGCAATGGCCCCCCCAGAACCAGTACAGGGGGATTCAAGCTACGAGAGCAGCAGAGACGCCCTCCTTTCGGCCATCGCGGTTCCCCCCAGGGAGGTTCCAGACACACAGGAAAAGAGCAGAACATCCCCCCCATATCGCCAAAGTAAAGACTCTGAACAGAAATCCTTAATGTCTGAATATTTACAACCACACACACACGCACACACACACACACACACGCACGCACACACACACACACACACACGCACGCACACACATATATATATATAAGATATATATATATATAAATATATATATATTAAGAGATGAATAATGATATAAGAGTCAGAATTAAAAATGGTATTCACCTCTCCTGCCTGGAGCACTTCCAGAGGAAAAGTCTCATGAAGTGACAATGCACAGACTGGGGTATCCAGGCAAAATGGGCATCAGAAATTGGAAGCAGTTGTCGCTTGCTGAAGGACGCCATCAAATAGGAAAAAAAAAAAAAAAAACATTTTATGCTTCTAACTTGACAATGTCCCTTCAGAATGTAAATCCATGTGAATTTTTTTTTTCCTGAAAGGAGGGTGGCATCTCATAGCCCTGCTCGGGGGAGAGGTGTGAAAGTAGGCGGTCTGGTGGCCCTGATGGTGGTCTGCAAAGAGCATATGCACTAAGGAAAGGAACATGCATAAACAATGTCATGTACCTATACAAAGATATCACTTTGACATGCAATGATTCATCTATCTTTTCTTTCGTTTTTGGTTGATTCATTCGGGTGATGTCGCAATCACAGGACACTGGCCGCTCGACCCCTGAGGTAGTTTGACCTTGTAAATGAACCTTTGTGTGGAAGGATGCGGTTAGCTTTAGAGTCAATTAATCTGGGAACTAGATCCCATGTAGAATATACGGCGCGTGCTTGAGAGTGGATTATTTTGCAAGTATCTTTAGGGCTGACAGTGCGATTTGGTCTGGAGTTTTACATTAGTTTGCGTGACATACTGTAGCTCGTGATTAACTCTGTAATGGGCGCTCAGATTTACTTGCGATCAATTTTGGAGCCTTGTTAATGATTCAAATATATAGCCTACTGTCACTTCATGAAGTCAAAGCCTGCCAATTATGATGCTGTTATGTCACTGATTTGCTGATGGGTGATTTTCTTTTTTTTTATGTGTGATTTGTCATTGTTTTGTAGTTAGTTTGAGTAACCAACAGCCTGTGAATGATAACTTTAACAGTCAGGTACATAGGCACTCATGAACTTTGTGTCATCTCAGATTTGTCCGTTTTGTTTTTGTGCATTCTCCTTCCTGGACTGCTTTGAGCATGCTCAAATATCCTGATTATCAGTCAGGTTATGTTTACAACAAGGTGATGGCTGTTTGGGCTAATGCAAGGCAGTGTCAAGAATCATGATCCGTGAGTGGATCGGTCCTGGTTTAGAGGGTTTCCTATTTTCATTATCAGTATATTCAGAGTTGATTGGTCATGATGATATAGGTCAAGCAGGTCTGAAGTTTAGTTTCTATCCATTACTGTTGAGATGATAAAATAGTACCACTGTTATATCAAAGTGATGTTTCTTAAGGCACGTTCTTCATCATCACCTTGTGTTTCAGTGGAAGAAATCTGGAGTTTATCACCTATTGCTTTGGAAACCAAAATTTTTATGATGATTTATGTGCAAATTTAATGCCCAGAGTGGGTTTTCTGGCTCAGGGGTGACACGTGTCATCTCATTCCTGTCACCTTAAATCTGTTTCTGGTCTCACATTTATATGAACTTCCAATTCGGTCATGCCATGCCATTTTATAGTTTCAAGGAGATGAGATTTAAAGGAGAATTGAATGTTAGACGCTTGGTATCACCTGAATGTGTCCTCCATGAATTGTAATACACACCCCTTATTTAAACGACTACTTTTGTTCCTTAAACAGTGTGTTTTGACTGTTGGATAAATGGCAATATCTGTTAAAAATCCTCTCGTAATGATTGCTGCAAGGTTTCTTCTAGCTTTACCATGGTTAAAGTGAGTGTCGTCATTGCTATGCCAATGCCAGCGTGTTCTTTTTGATGGGGTGGCATGTGTATGGGTAATTTGAAATTGACAGTTGCTTTGGTAGATGGTACCTGATAGTGACTAAGTCTGGAATATGAATAGCAGGGGTGCGTTCACTACAAAAAAAAGTGCTGTGGTGAATTGGTGCTGTTATTTGAACGTTTAATCAGGAGGATACAGTATTGCTGTTGAATTAATTGTAAAGTATTGCTTTTAAAAAAATATTTTTAATTTATTTTAATTCTGATGTCCATCCCCCATGCAACCCCCCCCCCCCCCCCCCCCGTCCCCCTTAAGTTTATCATGACTATGTACAAAAAAAATTGGGAGAGTCACAGATTTAACTTCTTTTTTTCTTTTTTTGATTTCAGCAAGAAAAATACTTGATGCATTTACTAGATGCTTAGTAATGCGGTAAATAACAAATCACTGGGGCTTTTTTTTTTTTTTTCTTGTTTTCATTAATGAATATGAGCAGCTAGTGGTTTAGGATAATGAAATGCACTAACTTGTTTAAAATAAATCTTATTGTTATGTAATGTGAAATTATAATAGGAGCATAAGGTAATGATATTGATGTTGACAGGCTTGCAAAAATCTACAGAAAATAGCAAATTTCTCTTTAATGTTTGGGTTATTACTGTTAATTGATTTAGGGGTTGGTGTGGCAAAGGGAAGAATTATATAACAATGGATTGAAGTGAGACACTAAATTCTAGCTGTCTGCATAAAATGTCACAAAAAGAAAATAAATTATTTTGTTTTGGCCTTACTCTTGACTGGTTCGTTTGCAGCATTATTTCCAATTTATGTTGAGCTGTTTTGTCTTGCCTTTTGTCTGGTTCAGAAGAGATTTATAGTCAATACAAAAAACATTTACAGATCATTAATTTATTTTCCCTAAGAAAGGTTTAGTCAGTAATTTGTTAAAGGGTTAGTTCACCCAAAAATCTGTCATTAATTACTGACCCTAATGCCGTTCCAAACCTGTAAGACCTTCGTTCATCTTCGGAACACAATTGAAGATATTTGATGAAATCCGAGAGCTCTCTGACCCCTCTATAGACAGCTATTTAATTAACATTTTCAAGGCCCAGAAACGTGGTAAAGACATCGTTACGCTGTTGACGTTGTGTAAATAGTGCAGCGCTTCCATAACGCCGGGCTTACCATTGGCCGGAGCTGTTCATGTGATCATCTCGACGCATGCGCACGAGTCGTTCTGCCATAGAACTAGGAAGCTCTGCACCGTTTACACTACGTCAACAGCGTAGGAGACTGATACAGACTAGAAGAAACTAAATAAAGTCTTTATTTTCGTTTGTTTTTTTTGTGCACAAAAAAGTATTTGCGTCGCTTCCTGAGAATAAGGTTGAACCACTGGAGTCACATGTACGATTTTAACGATGTCCTTCCTACCTTTCTGGGCCTTGAAAGTGGTAATGTGGGGTCAGAAAAGCACTTGGATTTCATCAAAAAATCTTCATTTGTATTCCGAAGGTAATTAATGTAATTAATGACAGAATTTAAATTTTTGGGTTAAAGGGTTAGTTCACCCAAAATTGAAAATTCTGTCAGTAATTACTCACCCTCATGTTGTTCCAACCATGTAAGACCTTCGTTCATCTTCGGAACATAATTTAGTATATTTTTGATGAAATCTGAGAGCTGTCTCACTCCTCCATAGGCTTTCAGAGGGAATGAAACTTGATGGCCCAGAATAGTAAGTAAAAACGTCATTTAAGGAGTCCAAATGACTACAGTGGCTCTGTATTAAGTCTATCATGCGACGAAAATACTTTTGGAGCGGAAAAACAACAAAAATAACGACTTTATTCCACTATTTATCCCACTATATACTCTCTGACGAGAGTTCGCGGGAGTGCCACGAGCGCATGCGTCGTGGCACTCCCGCAAACTCTCGTCAGAGGCTCAAATTGAACAATAATAGTGTGATAAAGTCGTTATTTTTGTTGTTTTTCCGCTCAAAAAGTATTTTCGTCGCATGATAGACTTAATACAGAGCCACTGTAGTCATTTGGACTCCTTAAATGACGTTTTTACTTACTATTCTGGGCCATCAAGTTTCATTCCCTCTGAAAGCCTATGGAGGAGTGAGACAGCTCTCAGATTTCATCAAAAATATACTAAATTATGTTCCGAAGATGAACGAAGGTCTTACATGGTTGGAACAACATGAGGGTGAGTAATTACTGACAGAATTTTCAATTTTGGGTGAACTAACCCTTTAAAGTACTTAACATAAATAATTTACAATATATGAAATTAAAGAGTGAATTTATTACTTTTTTCCATTTCGTTGTCATAAACTACCACAGCCATATCACCCTGTAGTCCAAGAAGCCCATTAAAGCTAAACGGATACCTGTACCTGGATGGGAAAACTAGGTTGCTGTTGGAGGAGGTGTTCGTGAGGCCAGCAGGGGATGATTACCCTGCGGTCTGTGTGGGTCCTAATGCCCCATTATAGTGATGGGGACACTATACTGTGCTATACGAGCACTGTACGTTAAACTGAGCTGCTGACTCTGTGGTCACTAAAAAAAATCCCCTGGCACTTCTCGTAAAAGAGTAGAGGTGTATCCCCGCGCTGTCCTGTCCAAATTCCCTCCATTGGCCCTTATCAATCATGGCCTCCTTATAATCCCCATGCACTGAATTGGCTCCACCTATAGCTGGTGTGTGGGGAGCGCACTGGCGCCATTGCACTGTGGCTGCCGTCGCATCATCCAAGTGGATGGTTCACACTGGTGGTGGGTGAGGGGAGACCACCTGATATGATTGTATAGATATGCTGGGTGCACAGTAGTATGTAAGAAAAGCACTATTGAAAAAATCTGCTTGTTCATTTAATGTCTGTAAGATATTTTTAGAAAGATGTCACTTATGCTCATCAAGGCTGCATTTATGTTATTCAAAATACAGTAAAAACAGTAATACTGTTAAATCACAAAACGACTGTTTTCTCTTTGTAATATATGTAATGTATTCCTCTGATATCAAAGCTCAGTTTTTAACAGCAATTATCCTGTCTTTGGTGATCCTTCAGTGAAAATCATTTTAATATGCTGATTTGATGTAACATTTCTTCTTATTAATTTTGACTTAATATTTCTTGTGTACACACACACACACACACATACATACATACAGTGCCCTCCATAGTATTGGGACAGTAAAGACAAAATTGCTCTGTTTGCTGTAAAGTCGAGACATCTGTAAATTAAAAGATGAATACGAGACAAAGGTAGTCACATTTTATTTTTGGCTGTTTCAACATGCAAATTTTACCAAGACGAACAGTTTTATCCCATCTAATGTGTTCAAAAGTACTTGATTCATGTGTTTCTAAGTGATCAGCTGTGTCCTGTAGCTTTTTAAAAAAAGCAGGCAAGGTGTAGTATCAGCTCTATCCATTGCTTCACGTTCTGAGTCTGTGTTTGGTGACAACACACACCAGCTAGGATGCAGACGAGAGAGCTGACTTTGAGAGAAAAGTTATGTGGGTGATAAAAGAAAAGAGAAAAGCAATTAGAACTATAGCACAAACGTTGGGCAAAGCCAAATCGGCGTTTTGGAATGTCTTGACATAGAAAGAAGGAAACCACTGCCGACTTCAGTGACCAGGTCGACAGCAGTTGATGACAAATCACAAGAGCTGTGAAAAAGAACCCTAAAAATAACTCCGTAAAATGACCAGCAACCAAATATTGTGGAGAGAAAAAAAAACTGCAAATGATCCAAAGCATACAACCTCATCTGTTAAGCATGGTGGAGGTAGTGTCATCATGACATGTGCGTGCATGGCTGCCTCTGGAACAGGCATGACCGTGGCAGTACAATCAATTCAGAGGTGTACAAAAGCATTTTTAAAAGTATTCAAGAAAATGCCACCAGGCTCATTGAATTCCTTCATATTACTACAGGACAATGACCCAAAACACAAAAAATTGCACATTCAATCAATGAGTTTATCATGGGAAAGAAATGGATTCTCCAGTCATTCTCCAGATTCAAGTCCAATTGAACATGCATTTCACCAGCATATTTTTTACAAGCATCTATTTTATTAAATGGCAATATTTTTTTTTTCATCTATATACTTCTAAATTAAATAATCTTCAGGAGGGGGAACCGGTGCCCTACCAACACTGTTTACAGTGGAGACGGGCAGCTGTTGACCTCAACTGGGGATATCGTCGGACAGTGGAAGTACTTCGAGGATCTCCTCAATCCCACCGACATGTCTTCCATTGAGGAAGCAGTGGCTGAGGGCTCGGAGGTGGACTCGTCCATCACCTGATGTCTGAAGTCATCGAGGTAGTTAAAAAGCTCCTCGGTGGCAAGGCACCAGGGGTGGATGAGATCCGCCCTGAGTACCTCAAGTCTCTGGATGTTGTGGGGCTGTCTTGGCTGACACGCCTCTGCAGCATCGCGTGGCGGTTGGAGACAGTGCCTCTGGACTGGCAGACCGGGGTGGTGGTCCCTCTTTTCAAGAAGGGGGACTGGAGAGTGTGTTCCAACTACAGGGGGAATCACACTTCTCAGCCTCCCCGGGAAAGTCTATGCCAGGGTACTGGAGAGGAGAATTCAGCCGATAGTGGAACCTCGGATCCAGGAGAAACAGTGTGGCTTTTTTTCCCGGTCGTGGAACACTGGACCAGCTCTATACCCTTTCCAGGGTGCTGGAGGGTTCATGGGAGTTTGCCCAACCAATCCACATGTGTTTTGTGGATTTGGAGAAGGCATTCGACTGTGTTCCCCGTGGCATCCTGTGGAGGGTGCTCTGGGAGTATGGGGTCCGGGGCCCTCTGCTTAGGGCAGTTCGGTCCCTGTACGACTGCAGCAAGAGCTTGGTCCGAATTGCCGGCAGTATGTCAGACTTGTTCCCGGTGCATGTTGGACTCCCGTAGGGCTGCCCTTTGTCTCCAGTTCTGTTCATAATTTTTATGGACAGAATTTCTAGGCACAGCCAAGGGCCGGAGAGTATCCCGTTTGGGGACCACGTGATTTTGTCGCTGCTTTTTGCGGCTGGTGTTGGCCTCCACAGACCAGGACCTTCAGCGTGCACTAGGGCGGTTTGCGGCCGAGTGTGAAGCGGCTGGGATGAGAATCAGCACCTCCAAGTTTGAGACCATGGTTTTTAGCCGGAAAAGGGTGGATTGCCCACTTCAGGTTGGTAGACAGTTCCTGCCTCAAGTGGAGGAGTTCAAGTATCTTGGGGTCTTCTTGGGCTTCTGCAGTAATGCGGTCGATGTACCGGTCTGTCGTGGTGAAGAAGGAGTTGAGCTGTAAGGCGAAGCTCTCGATTTTGGTCGATCTACGTTCCTACTCTCACCTATGGTCATGACCGAAAGGACATGATCCTGGATACAGGCTGCCGAAATGAGCTCTTTCCGCAGGGTGGCTTGGCGCTCCTTTAGAGATAGGGTAAGAAGCTCAGTCCCTCGGGAGGAGCTCAGACTAGAACCGTTTCTCCTCCACATTGAGAGGAGCCAGCTGAGGTGGCTTGAGCATCTATTTCGGATGCCTCCTGGACGCCTTCCCAAGGAGGTGTTCCGGGCACGTCCCACCGGGAGGAGACCCCGGGGAAGACCTAGGACACGCTGGAGGGATTATGTCTCCCAGCTGGCCTGGGAACGCCTCGGGGTCCCCCTGGAAGAGTTGGAGGGAGTGGCTAGGGAGAGGGAAGTCTGGGCATCTCTGCTTAGACTGTTGCCCCCACAACCCGGCCCCAGATAAGCGGAAGATGATGATGATGATGATGATGATATTTCTAAATGTGTAAGAACTTAATAAATTTTGTCACTGAAAACCAATTCGTCCGGTGTGATACCATATCCTGATTTTAAATCGGGCAATTCCACTGACAAGTTTAATTAGTTGAAGGACCCCATTCAAGGTCATGTTACTGTGAAGCCAATGACGTGCAGATTTTGTCTCAGAATTGTTCAAATATTTCACTTTTTTGAAAGCACTATAACGTGTCAATTTCTGTTGTCCTTTGCTGCAACACCCCTATATTCTTAATTCTTTCAGGACACATTTCAGTAAACAAAATAACAAAAAAAAACTGTGAAAGAAATGACAAAGTTAGTGACCCTTTATATTTTCTGAGATGGTGGTCCAGTGGGTTAAACCATGGAACTGATATGCAGAAGGTTGCTGGTTCGATCCCAGCGGACACCACCAGTGTGTCCTTGAGCAAGGCCCTTTACTCCATGTTGTTCCAGGGGGATTGTCCCTGTAATAAGGGCCCTTTAAGTCGCTTTGGATTAAAGCGTCTGCCAAATGCATAAATGTAAATGTAAATGTTCTCAAACATCAGACTTCACACTACATATGCATTTTTTTCTTCAAAAGTGTTCTACAAAAAAAAATAAAAAAATTTTACTGCTTATTTGTGTCAACTATCCATTTATAGAGGTCTTGACTTCACAGCAAACAGAGCAATGTTGTCTTTACTGGCCAAATACTTATGGAAGGCACATTACTGTCACATCACTTTACTGTCACTTTTGATCAATTTAATGCATTTTTAAAAAGAATTATGGACCTGAGAACTTTTGAAAAGAAATGTAGGCTATATGTAAGGGATGTGCATAGTGTTCATTGTTTTTACAAAAATAAAACCCTAACAGTGTTAGAAATCATATATATATATATAACATAGGGGCATACATAACACTACTTTATGTTAGCTAAACTGCCATTTGGGAGGGCAAATTTTTATACATTTTAAGCATTATGCAATTTTGGGCAAATTGCAAATATTCACAGATATAGCCTAGTGATCTCAGAACCTGTCGAAAATATGATTAACATTAAACTGAAGTAATAACACTGCTTCATTTGAAGTACTGTAACAGGAAAACAATAGGGCACTGAGTGACATAAGTGACATTCACTCAGGAGCCCCCTTAGCACAGGGCCCGTCGTGTCTATATTTGGCACGAGCAGTACGGTATGTGAAGAATGACCTCTCACATACAAACGCGCACTAACTAATTTTAACCGTATTTCTAGCCACATTTCCACGATACAAATGTGTTTCGCCAAAACAATAAAAACAAACGGATAAATGGCGTTTAAAAATTGTTTATCACTTCCTCTCGTGACGTCACTGTGTTTGTGTTGAGCGGACACACTGGTAGATTAGCTACAAACCTGCAGCTGTTTTCACTTCGTGCAGGTACTGTTTTAACATCTAATCGTCTTCCATTATATACTTTACGGTTTGCTTTTTTCTGCACTCGCGCCTAAGAAGATCCAGAGGTAAGAACGTTTTATTTTACGTCCCGTTTATCGAAACTAGCTACAAACGGCTAGTTCACACCGTTTAGGAAACGTACAGAAAGGAATAATCAATATGAACACAGCACTGTCTTTTTAAAAAACATTTAATTTATATGCAACCAGACATCTTTGTTTACTAGCACTATTAAGCTGCCATATTTTAGACTTTATTGGCTTGTCAAAGCTTGTGAGTTTTGCTAGCTGAATGATCTGTCATGCGACCTTTTGTTGACAGCATGACAACAAGACGCGACGAACAGCACGCAACCCTTTTGCCTTATTTTTCTGCATAACCAGCTATTTTGCATATTTTGATTAACATTAATAAGATGTTATTAATGTAAAAGCACCTGCTACACGCAGAATAAATGTTTATGAGTATAAGCAATTTGTCAATGGTTTTCATGGCTGAAGCTTCATTTAACCCACCAGAGTATTGCCTAGAGGCCCTAGACCTAGACTAAATTAAAAATTATTAAGTGCAGTTTTTTACCCTTATGTCATATGGACAAAGACACATAGAAATGAATGAATTTAATAGATTTTGACATTTTTACGGAGTGAAAAAATAAAATAAATAAAAGCAACAATCTTATACATGAAACAATAAAAAATGGATACAATTAATGTATTTTTATTTTATTTTTTACATTAAATTACAGGCAAATGTAAAAACAGTACTAGTTTGAAAACAAACATTTATTTATTATTTTATTAATATTAATTTGACATCTATTTATTTTATATATTTCTTTTGATAATTGTTAAGTCAATAATAGTGCTGGGGGAAAATAAATCGTGATTAATCACATCCGAATTAAAAGTTTGTGTTTACAATATATGTGTGTGTGTACTGTGTATAATTATTATGTTTACATTACATTTACATTTAGTCATTTAGCAGACTGTAATATATAAACACACATGCATGTATATATTTAAGAAAAATGAAAAATATATTTTTTACTATATATATATATATGATAAATTGTATATACATGCAAATAGTTCTTAAATATATACATGCGTGTGTGTGTGTATTTATATATGCATAATAATTATACACAGTACACACACACATATTATGCAAACACAAACTTTTATTTTACATGCGATTAATCACGATTTATTTTTCCCCAGTACTAGTTAATAAATAATAATGAAAATGTTTATTGTTTGTTTAATATTTATTGACATTTATCTATATATTTTGAGATTTGTCCGATTATTATCATTAAATAAATTGTACAAGTGGCAGTAAAAACACGCTCATTGACAATCAGTAGTACTATATACTAATTTGGTATTAAAGAGAATGAATTATTCCTAATGTAAAGATATTACTTGTTCTGCCAACATCATTCTCTTGTTAATGTTGTTAATTGTGTTGTTTTTTCTAGGATTATTTTTCTCACTTTCACAGCCATCTCATCTCGGTGTGGCGTCACCCAGTCTGGGTGAAATGTCCTTTAGTTCCACATGAGCTCTACTATGTGGTACATCATGCAGAGTATTCAGAGCAAATACTCATTGTCGGAAAGACTAATCCGAACCATAGCAGCCATTCGATCCTTCCCACATGATAATGTGGAAGACCTTATACGCAGGGTAAGTTCTTTTACTAAAGCTTTAGAAGCTGTTTCGTGTATTGCGTTGAAATGAAATGAAAATGTGCTCCTCTCACAGGGAGCAGATGTGAACAGGATGCATGGCACGCTGAAGCCGCTGCACTGTGCCTGTATGGTGGCTGATGCTGATTGTGTGGAGCTTTTGCTGGAGAAAGGCGCAGAGGTACATCATAGAGCTTAGAAACCAGTGATTTCCCAAAACTCAGCGTTTTGACTATTTAAAAGTGAAGCGTGCAATTTTGGTGCTTCTAGTGGCGAAGAACTTGTTAATGGGTCAGTGACAAGTAAGCAATTATACAATACAGAATTGGAAGGGTCTTTTAAAATCTAGTTTAAGGGTGCTTTCACATCTCTAGTTCGGTTCATTTGGTCCGAACCAAGGGCAAACAATTATACATTGTAGCATTTTTGGTTCCTTTTCACACCACACTGATTGCTTTTGTCTGAACCAGTTGAAACGAACCAAAATGCAGTCACATGACAACATCCACATCACTCATTAGCCATGGCATATTTCCTAAACTGCGACTGCGCGGGCTGGTTTTGTCCCTGGCCATAATCTATTACATTGTTTGTATACACCACAATATGCAAACAATACATTTCTGTAATGAAGCACGGATGCGGCTCGAAAACAACGTTCTAATGCACTGCAAACGGCGAGCGCGCATCGCTCGTCACTTCAAGCAAAGATTGAGCTGTTCTTGTGAGTTTTCGAAAGTTGGGACCTAAAATGGTCATCAGACCAAATTTCTATGAGGCTCCGCACCTCCTCACTACTCCAAAAAAAAATTAAATATCTGGTGCGACCACCATTTGCCTCACGCAGTGCAACACATATCCTTCGCATAGAGTAGATCAGGTTGTTGATTGTCGGCATATTTAAAATTAAAAGCATGCACATTGTAGATGACTTTTACCATCTCATTCTCTCACATAGGTAAATGCCTTGGATGGTTACAACCGCACCGCCCTGCATTATGCAGCGGAGAAGGACGAGGGTTGTGTGGAGCTGCTTCTAGAATACGGGGCCCAGCCAAACGCACTGGATGGCAACAAGGATACCCCACTGCACTGGGCCGCCTTCAAAGATAACCCTGAGTGCGTACGAGCCCTGTTGGAGAGCGGCGCGAGTCCGAATGTCCGCGATTACAATAACGACACGCCCCTCAGTTGGGCGGCCATGAAGGGCAACCTAGAGAGTGTACGTGTGCTGCTCGAGTATGGTGCTCAAGTCCACGTCACCAACCTAAAGGGCCAGACGCCCATCTCGCGGCTGGTAGCGCTGCTGGCTCGGGGCCTGGGCACGGAACAGGAGGAAGAGTGCCTGGAGCTGCTTTGCCGTGCCGCGGGGAGGTTCGAGATCCGCAGGGCCGACGGCTCCTTACCGCGTGAGCTCAGTAAAGATCCTCAGCTATTGGCTCGACTCACTAACCTGGTAGCCCAGCCCCCCTCGTTGCGAGCCTTGGCACGCTGCGCCGTTCGTAATAGCCTGGGAGTGCAGTACCTCCCGTCTGCGGTGAAACAGCTACCGCTTCCAGAGTCAGTAAAAGAATATGTGCTCCTCAGAGACTGAGCGAGAAGACTGTCCTTAATGTCAGGTCGTGGAGGAGGTAGATGTCTTCTGTCTATGTGAACATGTGATTGTAATCAGACTGCAACCTGAGGCCTGTATATTCATATACAGTGAGTGAATATGAGAGGAAGTTCCCTTTTTTTGTTGCTATAATGTCATCAAGCTAATTGAGACTTGGGTTGCAGTACGATAATGTACTTTGGTGCACAGAAATAGTGATCTGATAAAAGATAGAAGTGTCGATAAAGCATTTATGAACCCATAATGTTAAAATAGAAGCAGACGTGTGATATGTGAAATATTCTAAATGCAAGAAAATAATTTTAAAAATATTGTTTACCAGTAAATCCAGTGGAAACTAAATAACACTTTAACAGCACTTAAGTTATAATCATATATTACATTTTTGTGTTTCAAACTTCTACTTTAAGTTTTTTTATGCAGTAATATTTGATGGTTTTTAAAGGTAATAACTGAATCCCTCTAGATAAAGTTTTAAAGACAAATAAATGTTAACGTTTTTGTTAAATCATTTTATTAGGTTTCCCAGTCATTGAAAATAAGTTGGAAAGGATGTAGTAAATTTGCCACAAAACAACCTTGTTTTACATTTGTTTACTAATCTGTGGCATTTTGGAGCAGGGCAATATAAGAACACTTTATTGGATTTCAAACTAGTGTCTATTTCTGTCCCTCTATCACTTTCCTACTCTCATGATACATATTTCTCATGAAAACTACCTTTACTGCCTGATTTCGAGTGTTCTTTTTTTTGTGTGGTGCTGATGATTGCAGAAAATGAGCTGTGCTTTTACGTTTGAGATGAAAACACTATGAACCTTAACTAGAATCTTCTATACTGGGAATGTTCATTTTCTTTCAGCCTCACAGTGTCACGTTAGCATGATCATTCCAAATGTCGGCAGACTGTGAATGGGATGTCTTAAATTAACTGATGTCAACACTTGTCACATTTTGTGAACTCCAAGAGATTTTTTTGCAGCTCTGTTTTCATTTCTCTGTTGTTACATTGCTTGATTAAGAAGTATGTAGTGCTTACATCTAGTTTTATGCATGCAGACTCACCAGTAAAAGACTTCATGCATTGTTTCAAGCGTTTTACTGCAGTTATTTCCCCAAATCAAGTGAACCGTGAACGTGCTTTGTCAATGTCATGAGACCTTATAGGAGCTTTGTGTGTATAATTTTTTTACCAGTAGAGGGCGCTGGAATACCACATGACACAAAACAGTCAGCTCATAAAGCTACAGAATTTTGTCATTTGCCTTGTTTGTAAAATAATTTTACATTAGAAAAATACTGTCACATACAGTATAAGCCCCTAAGTGAGTCAGGAAAAATCTAATTTTTATAATTACCTATATTTAACCTACTTACAGTAGCTAAACAACCAGCCATTATCTATTAAGACTATTTTACATTTATTGTATTAACTGCAAAAAGCAAAAATTGTACATTTGATTGGGTTTTTTTAACATTTACTGTATGGTACAAATATTTAAAAAACACTTTGTGAAGCCATGGTTCTGTTTTCTGAATAGGAAATTGAATAATGAGAAAAGAGCATGCTTTTATTGCGTATAATTATCGTTTTGATTCCTTACTTCAGCAAGCACTGTTTGTGTTTTCCATCATGCTTTATTTAAAATCATGTCCAAGCACAGGATGTCCTCTTTACGAGAATGTAAATCGGGCAGGAAGGAAACTACAGTAGGACTGAATAAAGGCCCTCTGCAACTAACCTTCCTGTATTTTCAAAGCCGTCACCTTCAGTTTACATCACGGTTTTCATCTTCATCATTGCTTACATAGTTAATCAAGAGCAGAGGATTGAATCACTGAACAATTGTGAAGAGAGACAAGTCGAAATTTGCAAACATCATATTGTTCATAATCTTAGGGTATGAATTAAAAAAAAAACAGTCCATTTCAGAATAGTAATGTGAAAATTGAGATGTTTTCTAAACAGTTTTTAAACCTTTTTATGAACAGAAACCGGAGTAACAGAAGCCAATTAATTATATTACAATAATTGATGATACATTCTGTGATTCCAGAAGTTTCAACTGTATGTTCTTCAATATAAATAGCTGATTTTCAGTTGTTTTTATTTTTTTATATTGATACATTTTATATAATTTGAATTGTATTCGATTTGGTTTATTGTTTAATATTATAGTATTAATATTTAAAACATAATAATAGTACCATACAAAGATTTTTTATGTTTATTATGTACGACCTGGAATAAATCTAGCAAATGAACTTGCATAAAAAATAAAAAAAAACGTATCCTACGAAATACAGATGGGAACAATACATTCTAGACATTTATTTTAGTTATTAACAAGTTAAAATTCTATTTTAAAGTAAGAACATTCACTTTCATATTAACATCCAAAGTTCTTGTCAAAATCTTTACCATTATTACAATCAGAGAAAATATCAGCTAGAAATCTTTATTATCATGTCTGTATCATCATACGGAATTACCAACGAGGTGACAGGATCGTAAACACCTTTATTTTTATTTATTTTTATTTATTTATATATATATAAATTTAACATTTCAGAAGATACAAACGTTTTACACCCCAGGTGAACATAGACAGGAAAGGAAAGCAGGTGAAGGACTCGGGTTGTGTGACGCCAAAATCTCGCGATACTTCACGGGGAGGGGCGTGTCAGATTCCAAGAGAGGAGAGAGAGAGAGAGTGAGAGAGAGATAGAGAGAGAGAGAGTGGGATATAGGGGCGCTGTGGTAAGTTTGTAAACATTCTTATTCTGTCAAAAATGTGGAATCGATGATTGTCTGGATTTGAAACAATGTCCAAGCGTTATTTATATTCGTCAAAAAGGGTTGTCTGTGATCGAGAGTAACTTTTACGAGGCGACTGTGAGGCTGTCAGATTGGCAGTGGTCTTCCACCGAAGTCTGCGCGTACACTGCAGCTCGCTCAGGGCTCTTGACAAGCGAGGGCAGGAAATCTTAGGAATAGAAAAGTGCCCCTAGCCGTCATTTATTACTACTTTATACTACAGAGTTGAAGTAAAAAAAAAAAAAAAGTGTGTCAGTATAAGTTTTTTTGCGTATATAAAATGACACGTTAGAAAGCACAGTTATTTTGGTTGCTTCAAAGTACTCTTTGCATACTTTTGTTTCTAGCGGGGGGGGGTAGGGGGGAATAAGCGGCCTGTAGACGGCGTGAATTCCATTTTTTGAGTGGGATTTCCGTCCGCCAATGAGACGCAACTAATAATCTTGATTGACGTTTATTGTAGCCAAACAGCAATTAGATATTTTTGATTGACGCGCACGTGACCAATCAGAACTACGGTAGGGCGGGCATATACGGGAAAAGGTTGGCTTTAAAGTTGGCATGTTCGCAAGACATGAAGTTAGCATAGGTTTGCTAAATATTTAGCTACGTTTATTCTCGGCGATGGCACTAGAAACGAACGTTATTTTTTGATGCAATGCAGTAATCCAACATTAAAGGTAGAAATGGCACATTAAAGTGTCAGAAAATTATATTTAAACCAAAACCTCGCAAACGGCCGTTTTGTTTTTAGTTGCCATAAGTACATTTCCTTAAACAGTTCTATTTTAGTTAACTTACATGCTGAAACAATCATGATTTAAAGTAGGATACATTTCAGAGATGTATGAGTAGTGCTGCTTCTCATATTTTCAACTAAACATTTTTGCTGAAAGGTTTAGTAAATGCTTTGCTGTAATTACTATATGATTAGATAGATGTTTTTTGTCATGAGTAAATATAAGAGGTCAACCCCACACAAATGTCAGCATTCCTAAATCACAATATTCACTTGCCATTTAAACAAACAGTACTTGTTTATGGCTTGTTTGTTTGCTATATAAATATGTTATACAAAACAAGCACCTGCTGTTGATTAGTTTGTTATCCCAAGTGTTGTGGGTATTTGGCCAAGATCATTCAAATAAAACAAAGATAATGCGAGCATTTCACATCTTTGCACATAATGCATATAGTGTGTGGAGATGCCCCCCAAAACAGCTGATAACAATCGACTTGATTTCTTCTGAGCGTGTCAATGTCCCATCTTAGTGCCTGTAAACACCATCTGTACATCTGAGGACCTGTAATTGTAGATATAGGTCATCTTCACATGGCACTTGCTGAATTCCAATAATGTTACTCTTTGGAATGACTGTATGTCTCCATATAATACATCATCCTCTCAGTAGATATATTTGCTTGTGCACTAGTGAGCATTTTTGCAGCTGTTACAATAATTGCTTCACAGCGACTTGATTAATGAGAGCTCGGAGCCTTGCTTGTTGCTTTCGCCTCTGCTATAAGGTGATGAAGACACAATGTGAAGACGTTTTACAGGAAGGAACTGCATATGCCAGTTTGACGTCTTTCACATGATGAAATCGGCTCTGTTTCTTACTTGTTAAACCATGCTCTGCGATTAAACGTCAGTGAACTGCGATTGAAGGTTTATGTTATGATTATGTAAGTTGTGCTGGCAACAACAGTTGTATATAGAATAGTATTATTGACAGCACGTTTGTCTGGATGCATCAATAGAGTAATTGAGCAGACCAAATAACGCTGTTTCAAATTTCCAGCAGACCAAATAACAGACTGTTCAAATAAAACAGACAATAAGGGTAACCTGCCAGCCGTACTTGAGTTGATTCTGGGCATCCGTGCTCTTCTAAAGTTATGTAATATTTGGTCTGCTCTAAGAGGTGTGTCTAAGAAGAATTACTGTGAGAGAGCTCTCAAAGATTGAGGGAGATACTCCATTGTAGAAGTAATGAATGGACAATGTGGGTGGCTGGAAAATGTTTTCGTCCATTTTGCCAAACACATCAGGCTTGATGGATTACTGTGATTTGGGATCATTAAAATATGATATTCACATGCCATCGTGTTGCTGTAATGTTTAGAGAACCAGTAAAATATGCCAAAATTGAGTTGGTATGTCCATTATAATATAATTAGCAGCTCTTTCAGAACATTGCCATACGTTACAGCTATATAGCTTGATATTTTTTCCCAGGCTTTTATAATCTTGATGTGTTTTGACTGTGTTTTGGAGTCATATCATAGGAATCATCATCTTTCTTGACGATACATTGTAGTTTAATACAAGAAGTAAAATATGGTAAAAAGTTCTAAAAACAATCTAGTTATTCATTTTTTGTGCACTAAAGTAACACAACATTGATTTATTTTCATTTATACATTCTAAAAAATAAAAAGGTTCTATATGGCACCAAAAATGGTTCTTGGCTCGTAATCATAGGGGAATCTTTTTTAGTGCTATATAGCACCAATTTTGGTGCTTCAGCGGTTTGGTGCTATACTGTAATGCTTTACTGTCACTTTTAATCAATATAATGCATCCATGCTTCAGGGTCCAAAATTAACTTTTTGGCTCACCTGCCACAGGGACTGGTAGATGAAAAAAATCCACCAGCCAAGCATATTTTTTACTGGCCAGAATAATAAACAGCCTTTTTTGTCACATATACATTCATTTCAGTACATTTAATTGAGATAATAAGGTATTATGTTGAATACAAACATAAAAAATTGTCCAGAGCAAAATTTGAAATGTATAATAAAAAAACCTATATATTGATCAAAATGTAATCAACTTTATTTGTAAAGCACTTATAGAAACTATAGTTGACCAAAAGTTCTGTACAGAGTGCAAAAATGTCAAACAAGTAGGCACACAATGAAGACGAATGAAACATGTCAGATACAATGAATAAGAGTACATAAAAGTAAAAACAGAGCAACAAATGGTAAGACATCGATGTGAACATGAAACTAGTGCTCATAACAGTACATAACAATACATTTGAAAGTTTTGAAACTATCAGATGCTTAATCTAATTAACTTAAAACTCATCCCACTGCTCACTCTCTACCGCGACACACCGAACAACTCATCACGACAGCGTCAGAATCATATTGTAGCCAGCCTCTTGAATCTCCATTATCTCCATACCTCCATTTCTCACAAAACTTTCTTTTTATATTTAACTCATCCCCCTTTTCGTCTGTGAGTTTTCATTTCAAAGGTTGGCTCACTCCCGGTAAATGTCGCCACATATCAGCTAATATGCAGCGGATAGCTGCAGACCGCAAGTTAGCTGCAGTACTAGCTAGCCACAGACCGTCTCTAGTGCTTCAAGTCTCGCGGCACTGTTTACCTTCCGGCCCCCAAGACAGTGTTGAGAGACTTGGAGCGTAGAGACGTTCTGTGGCTAGCTCACCTCGTCCCCAGATTAGTTACTGGCAAACACATTATATTGCATTACTATTTGGGTATGAAAATCACCCGCCAGTGTGGCGGATAGCCTTTTGTATTTAGTCGCCAAACGTAAAATCTACACGCATTTGGCGCTTGGCGGGTGTTAATTTCGGACCCTGCATGCTTAACTAAAGTATACATTTCTTTTAAACAAATCGTACTGACCTCAAACCTTTGAACGGTAGTGTATGCACCGCACCATGTTACACAACTATACATTAATAAACAGCAATATTTACAATTCAATTTGAATTACATCAGTGTTGCGTAATACTAAATCGCCAGCAAAATAATTTCAATATATCGTGGATATTTGATATATTTCAACTAAATGTAGGAATGAAGAAAAAGCCAAAAGTTTTGTTGACTTGTAGCATGTCCAACATTGTTGTAGCAGCAGTATAAACTGGTCTGAAGAGAATTATCGGTTTTACGGAGGGGGACTTTGGAGGGGTCCACATTGTTCCTAGCAGAATACAGGCCCTGGGGATTGCATTGGGCTACATTGTGTATTTCCTCACCATGGATTTAGCGCCGGGCACACTGCAGTCATGCAGACATGGATCTAAAGTTTCATTTGTTCCATTTTCCAAAGCTCAAGTTCACTAAGGGTACATAAATCCAAATCGGCCATAAAACGCACACCCCGCACCTCTTATCCCCGACACTATCCGCAGCACCCTTGGCATTTACCTGCGAGTTACCGAACACCCTCCAAAACCGCTCGTTCCATTCTCTGCTCCCTGCCCCCCTTTTCTGTCGCTCCCTTTTTGCGGGGTCTCCCTTACTCTCTGGCAGCTCACTCTCTAGATTCCTCATTCTTGGCTCCAGCTGGAGCTATTAATACAGTTTGTTTTGTCAGTTTCCTAGCAGACAGCATCAAACAGTGCACGCCTGAGGCAGATTATAGCCGGACCTCGCCACACCGTCCACCTGCTGAGTAGGAGAAATCCAAGTTAACAGCAGGATGCTGCTTGTCCCCATGTCAGACCCAATTGATCCTGAGGGACCAGGCTTAGATTTAAAAAAAAAATGCATGTATTTCACAGGGATTTTTGAGGGTAAATGTGAATTTGAAAAGCCACTGAAATTAATAACATCCTGAAAAATAATGGACATTTCTATAGTGAATATAAATGCTCTAAAATACTTCACAGCTTATAAATCCATCCATCCATATATATATATATATGTGTGTGTGTATGTATGATGTTTTTAAATAATGCATAATGAGTTAACTCATCCATGGTGCTGGTAATAATCTTAGTTGTTCCTGTGTGATCTGGCATGACTCCTCATTTGTAAGTAATTTCGGATCAAAGCTTCCTTTTAATGATTCAATGCAAATGTAAATGTAAATGCAAAAGTCATGGAAATCCATTAGTCAAAAGGTGTGGGAACCCTGAATGCATGGCATTTTTAACTCAACCAAAGCAGTGAACTGCTAGTACTGCCAACTGTCTTCCTGTTTAAATAGTTGATGATAGACAAACCCAGCTGTTCTGTTTAATCAAAGATGGATGTTGTCAGAGCCGTGGCCTAGCAACTAGTACTGGTGCATGCAGGGACACATTGAGCTGTGGTTCTCATGTAGGGGACTGGTTTGAGTCTGGTCGTATCAGTTCACCTTTATCATTTTCTGTCCTGTCTCTGCAATCGCTATCAAAACAAAAGGTGACAGAATGGCCAAAAACGTAGCATTTTCAACGTAGCAAAACCAGAAATAAAGTTTGGATAGTTGGGTAATTAAGCTTGGTATGCCATTGTGTTCTTGGGTGTTAAATTAAACCAGTCATAGTAAAGTTCTTCTGCAACTTTATCAATATTTCAGCCAAACATATTTTACAGATTGCTACTTTAGCATCCTTTTTGGTCACTGTGAAGCGTGTCCATCCTGCTTTTTTTAGTTTATCCACGTAGTGTTCATGAAATAAATGCTGACGAAATTGAAAAAGCGCTATTTAAACATCACTGCATGTTTCATTCAATGCTTTCGGCCCTCTAAAACAAAACTATTTTATCCAAAAACATATTTTTTGGGGCTATTTCAGCCAAATATTTTCGGTTGCCAATGTTTTTTGTGACATGACGTGAAGGCCTAGTATGGTAACCCATATTTGGAATTTGTCTCTGCATTTAACCCATCCAAATTAGTGCACACACACATTTAGGAGTGAACACACATATTGCAAACCATGGACACACACCCCCGGAGCAGTGGGCAGCCATTTTTATTTAGCCATTTATTTAGGCCACGACTGCCCCTGTCATTTTAGGTGCAATTTTGTTATAATGCAGACACTTTGAAATGTTAAGAGAATGTTGTTTGATTTAATAAAGGGTTTTGTTTAGAATTTGTTGGAAGTAATTCAGTACAAATGTTTAAATGCTTCCCATGCTTTTATATTGCAAACATATTCTTAATCATAACAGGAAGTGGACTCTTTGTGAATAATCTGTCTTGGCTCTATTTTTTGTTTTGGATGGTCGGTTGGGTTGTAGCACACATTGATGCAGGTTGGCCGATCTCTGTTTGTCTGATTTATTGTGATGGTAAACTTTAGAGAGTGTGCTCCCCTAGTTTGAGGCTTACTGAGATGCGGACACTTTACCAAGGGCATAACGAATGGGTGGTTCTCATTTGTATTTAGTCACTCTCGTTCATTTCTCTGACCAAACTGTCTGTGTGTATTGCAACCAGACCGAAAGCTCTGGCACCAAGCTGTTGGCTCACTTGTAGAGCGTGTGAGGTCTGCAAGGAATCAAGCTGCTTAGCTTGTACGCCACTTTGATCTCGGGCGTAATAGGAAGGGCCTTTCAGGGGCAAACAAGATGCAGTTATTTTCTTTATGGAAAACAGAGCAAGGGTCTTGGCAGTGGCTGCTTGTTTCAGCTTATAACTGCACGTCCCTCCACACGGGACACTTGAACAAAAACACAATTGAAATAATGATGTGGACATTAGTGCTTATGTTTAGTTATATTCTAATTCATTCACCCCTCCAATAATCCATCCATCCATCCACTAACCACACACCAAACCATCCATCCAACACCCACCGATCCACCAACCCATACATCAATCCACCAACCACACTCCAAACCATCCATCCAACACCCACCGATCCACCAACCCATACATCAATCCACCAACCACACTCCAACCCATCCATCCATCTATCCACCGCCCATCCACCAACCCACCCATCCATCCACAAACCACATACAAACCCATCCATCTATCCATCCATCCACCAACCAGACACCAACCCATCCATCTATCCATCCATCCACCAACCACACACCAACCCATCCATCTATCCATCCACCACCAACCCATTCACCTACCCAACCCATCCATCCATCCATCCATCTATCCACCGCCCATCCACCAACCCACCAAACCATCCATCCAACACCCACCGATCCACCAACCCATACATCAATCCACCAACCACACTCCAACCCATCCATCCATCTATCCACCGCCCATCCACCAACCCACCCATCCATCCACAAACCACATACAAACCCATCCATCTATCCATCCATCCACCAACCAGACACCAACCCATCCATCTATCCATCCATCCACCAACCACACACCAACCCATCCATCTATCCATCCACCACCAACCCATTCACCTACCCAACCCATCCATCCATCCATCTATCCACCGCCCATCCACCAACCCACCAAACCATCCATCCAACACCCACCGATCCACCAACCCATACATCAATCCACACTCCAACCCATCCATCCATCTATGCATCCATCCACCACCCATCCACCAACCCATACATTCATCCACAAACCACATACACACCCATCCATCTATCCATCTATCCATCCATCCACCAACTACACACCAACCCATCCATCTATCCATCCATCCACCAACCACACACCAACCCATCCATCTATCCATCCACCACCAACCACACACCAACCCATCCATCTATCCACCGCCCATCCACCAACCCACCAAACCATCCATCCAACACCCACCGATCCAACAACCCATACATCAATCCACCAACCACATTCCAACCCATCCATCCATCTATGCATCCATCCACCACCCATCCACCAACCCATACATTCATCCACAAACCACATACAAACCCATCCATCTATCCATCCATCCACCAACCACACACCAACCCATCCATCTATCCATCCACCACCAACCCATCCACCTACCCAACCCATCCATCCATCTATCCACCGCTCATCCACCAACCCACCCATCCATCCATCCACCACTCACCCATCCACCAACCCATCCATCTATCCATCCATCCATCCACCCACCCAATCACCCATCCACTCACCCACCTGTCCATACATCCACCCAACCCATCCACTCACTCACCCATCCATCCATCCATCCATCCACCACTCACCCATCCACCACCCCATCTATCCACCAACCCATCCATCCATCCATCCATCCACCCACCCAACCCATCCATCCATCCATCCACCACTCACCCATCCACCAACCCATCTATCCACCAAACCATCCATCCACCCACCAACTAGGGCTGAACGATTTTGGAAAAAAATCTAATTGGGAATGTTTTTTTTTTTTTTTTTCCAATATTGCGATTGCGATTTAATATGTGATTATTTTTTAAACTCTTTATCTTCTGTATTATTCAACAATACATAATTGTATAGTAATGGTGGAAATCTTTAATTGGTACCTCACGATCCGATTCCAAAACAATTCTTGAACTTTTTCCTTATTAATTATTAATAATTTATTAAAAACTTAAAATGTTTTTTATTATGATATATGTAATTATAAGCTTTTTAAAATAACTACACATTATAACATTTTAATTAAAACAATTGCATGTTAATAATTTTAAATATATAAACTAATATAGCTGCAAAACACAAGCTAGCAAAAAAACATACTACAAGCAATGAACAAAGAGTTCTTTCAGTATTTAAGAGTGTCTGATTGAGTGATTCTCTTTCTCAGCTTTACTGTTGTTTAATTATTAATGATGACATCATCATAGACAGCGGGAGACCTGCATTCACACTAATGCACAGATCTCTTTTGAAATATAAGATGTTTTTGCCCTGTCTGTTTAATTCATTAAGACATTACTAATGGTGTTTACCTTAATTTTGCGTCATAAAAGCATTTTGAGACGCACACAGACACGTGCTCGCGAGCACTCTTCATAAAGCGCCGCGTGAGCATTTGAAATGGAAAGCCTTCTGTCAGTGAGTTTCTTATTTTTAATATACAAGCACACTGCATTCCTAACGACATGAATGAAGCCTTCGTTGAGGAAAATACCAGCGGATGAGAACACATACTGTAAGCCTGATATCAAGCAAAGTTTCTCACAGCGCATATCCTGTGCAAAGAAACCTGCGAATGTCATTGCAATTCGCGCCGTCAACCTTTCGGAACGTTATGAAATATTATTTTATGGTTCGTGTGTGTGTGTGTGTGTGTGTGTGTGTGTGTGTGTGTGTGTGTGTGTGTGTGTGTGAGAGAGAGAGAGAGAGAGAGAGAGAGAGAGAGAGAGAGAGAGAGATAGATAATGGAAGCAATCAGAATACGGGTGTTTCTAAAACACACGCAGCGCCACCGTGCACCTGCAGTTAAAATCTAAGCTCAGAATCCAGAATCCAGAATGATTGGAGAGATGATAGTAGCCTATAGTATGAACAACACAATATTAGATAGCTCAAACACAAACAGTTTTTTTCCCTTTTAGGCCAGGCATATGATATGTGTAGCGTGCCAAGTTGCTTCTTCTTCTTCTGCAGACTTTACTCTCGCGTGTCACGTGACCAGACTGTAATCGCAGCCTTTGCGGTTAGGAAATCGTGTTTTATCATATCGCGATATTATCGCAAATGCAATTAATCGTTCGGCCCTACCACCAACCCATCCCATCCATCCATCCATTTTAAATATGCAGTTTTTTATGTATAATTTTTTGTACAAAATTAATTTGCTAATTTTTTTGTGGTGTTGCCTTTTTCAGTGTGTTGACTACTATCTCAGGACATTAGCATTTTTACATTTGGCTTTGGCTGGTGTGTCACATCTAGCAGTGTTTTTTTGAGCATCCTCCCACAAGTGTTGTGTTTTAAGACGACGTGAAGTTAAAAATAGTCCTTTCATTTTTTAAAAATGAGTCCACTTGAGACCACTGAATTATTTCATTTCCTTTGTGCTCTGTCAATCTGTTTTTTTTAATGCAAAGTGTAAGTTCATCTAATGAAGTAATGTTTTGTAAATGCCTCCTAAACACCATGTGCATACGAGTAATAATTGTTTTAAAAATATATATATGTAGTTTTTGTATTCTATTACATTGGCACCTTGAGAGCAGTTGCTTTTGTTTGCTGTAACCTTTACAGCGTCAGTGTTACATAAATTGGCAGCAACTCAGGCTGCAGACCTGCCATTATAAATTGCTTTTTAAATTTTCACAGATGACACAAGCTTCACCCACTTAAATCCATGCTGTTATAGTCAAGGAAGATGTTTGGTTCATTCTTCACCTTTTGTTTGCGCTGGTGGTTGTGTAACTCACCAGACGTCATTCTGAGCTGGTGGGGCATGTTGAAAGTTTAATGAAACTTCCCTCCATTTAAATTTAATGAACGTGCTACTTTTTCCAAAATTCCCAGCCTCTCCACATGTGGACCGTTGGGTTTAAAGGAGTGAGAGTGTAGATTGCTGTAAAGACAGATGACATATTCAACCATCCCAGTCAAGATGGCTAAAGGTCACCACCACAACTAAATATAAGACGCATGTATATAATGATACTAAACGTATATGTGTCGTTCATAAATAGATTCACAACAAAAGCTGGGCAATGTATTGAATATTTACTGTTTATACTACGGGCCGTTGAATGCTTGAATCTGATTGGCTGATGAACGTTCTGAGGTGTGCAATTATTTTCTGGGAGATGCACAGCAAACGTAGTTAGTGATGTAGTCAGTTTAAAATTAAGCAACATTGTGAAGATTAGGATTTAATGCTCTTTATTTGACCGATAAGTTTACTAAAGACCTAAAGAACTTTTGCTGATTTGCAGTCTGGAGGAGTCTATGCTGGTTGCCAAAAGTCTTAGCCAGTCTTCAAATTTTGGGCAGTCAGAGTTGACAGATTTGACAGGAAATCAAACGTATTTAATATTTTGAGACAATTTTAGAACACATATTGTTTTCTTTTCTCATGCGTCTCCTAGCAAAGAGACGCATGTTTCTGTCTGAGTTTGTTGTATTCGGAATGACTGGAAAGTCTGTGATCCTCAGTCATTTAATGTACGATGCCCAGGATTAAATATTATCATTGTGTTAAAGTGAAAAGCTGTTTTACTATATAGTTTTTTTTCTTGATTAAAGCAAAACACTTTTTAAAAGCCATTTCTGAGCAAATATTGCAATACACATGTTGAATGTTTTCACAAAAGGTTTCACGCTCACACCAAAAGTGTGCACACCCATGATCTGTATAAGCCGCTAAGTACCAAAATTAGTGGATTCCTGCGCTTAAATGGTTAAAACACACAAAATGATGTCAAAATACCCGTCTTGGCGAGTATTCAGTTAAACATAGTCAGTTTTGGAACCTATTTTAGTACCATAGTGGAACCATTTGGAACCATAGTGTGTTGGATCCGTGCATAAACTCTTAAAGTGACAGCAGTCTAATATTCCTGCTGCTGTTTGTCATGTTAATAAAAGAACAAAAGACAAAGAAAATCACTCGCTGCTCTTGACTTAATATATGTTTTGTTACTAATTGTAAGCATTAATCTGTATTTATATTTTTTTTCAAACGAAGACTGTCCAGTGTTAATTTACATTTGATTACTTTAATTTCTGTAGTATTTATTACCTGAATATACTGTATACTAAGGATGCAACAATACAGATCAGTGTTTCCCCTAGGTTTACAGCTTTGGGGGGGGGGGGGGGGGGGTTTGGTTGGTTGGGCAAAATTTATCTATCTATCTATCTATCTATGTCACATAAATTGGTTGTCTGGGAGGGTAATGCTTTGTAAAAGTAAAAAAATGTTAACATAAGATATCTCTTTAAAAAAATTAAATAAACGTATTTAAATCTTTTTAAAAATGTGTTAGATGAGAACCCTGCTGTCACATTTATTTATTTATGTATTTAGTTACTTACCAAGATCAGTCTTGTACAACCAAGGGGAGTATTTCCCCTCTGACAGACAGCCAAGCTGTGTCAAAACCTGTCATCCGGTGATGACTGGACTTCTGATGCTTGTCAGGGGCAGGATGCGCACTTAGACTTGGAGCAGGAGAGCTACTCCGGCTTCTACTCGCAGTAGAGCGAGTGTTGCCATCTTCAGTTCCATGTGAGCGTTTAAAAAACGCAAATATTTTTCTCTGGGTTTCGTCTGTTTGACGCAACATATTTCCCGCCGCGCGCTCTGTCCGCTAGTGCTCATCTGTATGTGACGCAAGTGTTTGTGCGTGCGTGCGCACTCACTGGAATAATTGTAAACGCGCAAACACAGACAGAAAAGACATGCCATCGTGGAAATAAGATAAAATAACATATTACTTAAGGGCTATTTAGTTTGTTTAATAAAATAACAAATTGTAATCTGGCGCTATAACGAAAATCAAATCAAATTTACTTGACCCTCAAGGGGGGCGGGGCGAGCCGTTAGGAGGGCGGGGCGCCCCCCTTATATAATGGTAGGGGAAACACTGCAGTTAGTCCACGGTTCAATACATACCTCAGTTTTTTAACCACGGTTTTGGGTTTGGTTCTGATGACTTGTCACAAGTGTTTTTTGTTATTCTATTCTTAGGCGACAGGAACAGCAAGAGGTTAAGGAGAAAAAAGACTCTTTTTTTATTTCAATACTCTTTCTTTATTTTACTAAAAAGACTTGGAAAAACCTTACTTACACCTAAAACTTTACTTTAAAAAACACATTCCTAGTGTATAGTATAAAATAAATATATATAAAGATTTACACTGGCAGCTCAGAGCTGTACAGCAGCATTTAAGTATGACATTGAATGAATAAATGTAAAAATAAAACACTACATACAGGGTTCCTACGGGGTTTGGAAAAGTATGGAAAAGTATGGAATTTGATTTGAGTAATTTCCAGGTCTGGAAAAGTATGGAAAAAATAAATCAGAGTATGGAAAAATATTTATGTTTCCAGACTATTGTCCCTATTTCATTTTCTAAATATAAAATTAAGAATTTCTAAATGTATATAATAAATATATACACAATCGTTTTTTTCAATTAATGAAAAACTTGTAGCCTAGCTATGGCAGTAAAGGTCAGACGTGTGTTCCTTCCTTTTCACAGTTCAACAGTGGTTAACAACACAGCACTTTGTAGTTTGAGAAAGCAAGTTGGGTTTGAGGATAAAACAGTAGTCGATGGTGGAGTCCTTAAAGGAATAGTACACCCAAAATGAAAATTTGTCATTTATTCACCCCCATGTCTTTCAAAACCATAATACTTTATTATATTAACAATTTTAATATTTTAAATCTGAGAGATTTCAGTCCCTTTATTAAAGGACTTGTTCACCCCAAAATGAAAATGTCCTAATCATTTACTCACCTCAATGCCATCCAAGATATCCATGACTTACTTTCTTCAGTGAAAGATAAATTAAGTTTTTGAGCAACCAACTGAGTTGGTTGCCATTTTGGATGGCATTGGGGTGAGTAAATGATTAGGACATTTTCATTTTGAGGTGAACTAATCCTTTAAATATCTTCATGTGTCCAAGATTAACGAAAGTCTTATTAGTTTAGAATGACATGAGGGTAAGTAAATTATGATAGAAATTACATTTTGGGGTAAATTAATAACCCTTTAAAAAAATTGTGACTGATTTAGCATTTTGATCGTTAAGGTCACAAAAGGCAATATTTTAATATAGGATTTCTAAATATTAGATAGCCTACATAGAGGTTTTGACTCAGAGTGTAACATACTTTGTCGGTGCCGATAGCATTGTGGGTAAGTGCGTCACCATGAAGTGCTGTTGAGCTTCGGGAGACCCGAGTTCGAGTCCTGCCTCATGGACTTTTCCCAATCCCGCCCCCCTCTCTCTCCCACCTTACCTCCTGTCTAGCTACTTTCCTATCCTAATAAAAGGCAAAAATGCCAATACTAAATCTTTAGAATGTAACACTTGTTAGTAGTTGAATTTGAAAACATTTTATCAGAACAAGTTAAATATGGTCGGAAAAATCTGTAGGAAGTCTGGAAATTAGAGTCTGGAAAAGTATGGAATTTTGAAATTAAAATTGTGTAGGAACCCTGTACATAGACTTCACTATAAAATATACATTGATTCTTATTAAAACTACTGTATTAAAGTTTGTCAGTCAAGAGCAGCGAGTGATTTTCTGTCTAGTATTCAACTGTCTGTGTTCAACAGAAGAAATGAGTACAGGTTTGGAACAACATTAGAGTGAGTAAATAATGACATAATTTTAGAGGTGACCTGTCCCTTTAAGGACAGCGTGTTCACTAGGCTGCGCTGCTGAAAATGTAAGACCTGCCCCGCAATATACAGACATGCAAGATTTTACTTTCACTTTAGACATAACCGACTGTGTTTATGTTAACCTTGTGTGCATTTGACAGTATTAGCGCAGTAAGACGACTACTTAGTCCAGTAATCACGTGTTTGACAGGCGTTTAGTGCGCGCGCTCGGAAAAGTGCACAAGCATAAGCACGCGAATGAAATGTTTAACCGGCAAGGCTTTAAAACGCATGCAAATAATGAACTTTCGTGATTGTGAATAACTATAGTGTTCCCTGAGTATAACTCTACCACTAATGTGTGATGTGAATGTATGTCGCGTTGTTCAGTATATTGGGATGGAGGCAAATGATAGAATATGTAGAAAAATAATTAATTAAATGCAAAACCTGAAAACAACCGCAATTCACAAGCGCGTATTGAACCGTGAATGCCGTATCGAACGGTTCAATATTATATTGAGAATTGTGGCATCCCTACTGTATACCCACCTTAAAAAGCAGTGTTTATTCCATATCTCTCTTTATTCTATTGCATTTTTTTTGTGCTGATATTTGAAATTTTATTTGTGCTTATTTTATTAGTCTTTTTACTTTTTTTTTTTTTTTTTTTATGATTTTTTTTTTTTTTTAATTAAAGAAAAGTAGATTTTTGTTTTCATATGCTGCCAATTATAGTTCTTTGAAAAATCACCGGAATCGGTAAAAATCGCCATCGGCAGGTCATGTTTACAAAAAAGAAAAGAAAACTGAATCGTCCAAGAAAATCGATGCAATCTCTTAATTTCCAGGCCTGGAAATATCATTGAAATTTAATTTGAAAAAGTCATGGAAATTTTTGTAATCACTACTAAATGAATAATTCATTAAACTAATAAATTAACAAATTAATGAAAACATTGGCTAAAAATAGGTTTTTGTGAGAATAACCTGTAATCACAAACGACTGAAAAAGCATGAAAAAACCACCCAGTAGCACCCAGGGTGGATAGCCACCCAGCCCAGTGCTATTCTGAACATATCATGGATCCATCAGAGTCCAGGGATGCTTTGGTTTGATTACTTAATGTCAAACATGCGTGTGTTTGTGTGGAAGGTGCTGGCAGTTGGTCTGGAATAACTGCAGTGGTTCAGTTAATAGGAAAAGGGGGAGTGTCTACAACGAGCCAATACACACGCATGCCATTCCCCTGGATCAGAGCGGCTCATTCCAGACATGTTTCTCCAGAATTACCATTATTGCACTGTCCGTTCTTCATTTACAAACCTTACACTCATTACACTCTCTGGAATTGTATGAAAGCAATCATTTGATCTTATCTCCACGGTAAATCGGTTCCCGACGTCTGGCAAAACGGTACCAGCACAACTTCTCGATGTCAATGCAGATGTCTTGAGTTCCTGTGAAAAGTGATGAGCGTCTGGGAGTGTGGGTTTCTGATATTTGATCCTGAGAAACGGGTGGAGGAGTTCAGAGAATGGCTGTGGACAAAGGTGTAGAGTGGCACTAGAGTCGTCGGCGCAGAAGAGCTTTGTAGGTATGGTGTCAGGAGGACTACAATGAAAAGTAGAGGAGGGGCCAAAAAGACAAATCACGAACGCCGCGTGTCATTGGTCTGCCAGATGTCCCCAGTGTGAAGAAAGTATCACCAGGGAAACTTGTAGTTGCAGTGCAGTAACATGCATGTGCTCGTTTCTTCTCGTTATTTTTAAACACCCATCGCTTCCTGCGCTGAGCGAGGATCCAGGCAGAAGCATCCCTGGAAACGACTGTAGAACTTTTCCTGGCTTAAACCTCTAGGAAAACCCTTCAGTAATGTTCTCGCCTTCTCTTCCACAGTTACATTGCAAAGCCTTTGCAAAGATGGGGGACGACAAGCCTTTTGTGTGCAGCGCTCCTGGCTGTGGGCAGGTAAGTTCGCTTTCACTTTGTCTTGGGTTTCAGGTGTGGGTGTTCTTTGCTGGTTCATTCTCCTCTGGTTATTGAAGAGTGTCGGCGTGCACGTCGTCCTCACAGCTGTACGGTGGCAGCACGTCTGCCCGGCGTGTGTGCAGAGGGAGGTGCGCCAGCTGCACCGCTCTGTAAACATGTTGTTTTTGTCACAGGGCCACATTGATGGAGCTGATAGCGCAGTTGTGAAACTAACATCTCTTCCACTGACTCACTCACAAACTTAACCAATGAGTAATTGCAACTCAGTTATCGTCTACACTTGTCTGGTTTGAGGCAAAGTCCATGCAGACGCTATGATGTGATTATTGATGCTAATAAGTGCACTTATGCTGTGAAGTAGGTCAAGAGGGAGAGCACTGCAAAAAATCAGGTTTAATCTGTATTTTTGTCTTTTTTTTGTCTTCAGAAGAAAATGTTTTCAGAGAATGTATCTACATTAAATTTGTGCATTTAAATGTTGTTAATTTAAAAAACAAATAAAACAATTGGACAAAAAACAGGGATATTATATTAATCATATTATATTATATATACTCTTGCATAGGTCATATTTTTTGTGGGGCTGATAAAAAACAAAAGTTATTTGGTCACAATCAGCTACAAAACTCAAAAGCATCGCTTGTGTTATAAAAGTACAAAATAAATTGAATAATGAAAAATAAAACTTGTGCAGAGATTAGTTTTTGCAGTCCTATAGTCTTTTTCTGCCTAGATCTGGTGATTGGCACATCTGGGTGATGTCGTCTGCTCACTACCCCCCCTCATTATAACAGCAGAAACAACTTAAAATACTCTGTCATTTATGGTCATGCAGATAAGAGTAAGGCATCATTTGAAACTGTATTGGAAGGGTCTATTCTTATTTGTGTACACTCAAAATAAAAACAAATCATTGTGCTTTTGTAAAATAAGTTAGTGGAGCGCATCCCATATATTAATTGAAATAGGCGTATAGGCTACTAGTAAGCTCTTGCTTTGGGTTAGTGCGTAGTAGACATAGACTGTAAAAAAAATATGGACGTAGTGTCCGTGACATCACCCATAGGATTCTGAAGAGCCGTTTCGAAGCGCAAAGTAGGGACGAGCTGGCCGTTGCCATCTTGTCAGTGCATCATCGTGCGTCACTCACTGATAATAGAAAATGGGCAAAGAGGCAGGGCTGAGGTGACGCAATGACTAACAGTTAGCAAACTGTTGCGGTTAGCAAACAGTGTTGCATTACCACGCACGCTCCCTTCTGGATTCTAGCATGGATCGTCTGACTGACTATATTTGTCCTCCGACTGAATGCACTGAACCGTGATGTCCATCCCGTGACTGTTCAGAATGAATACATGTATCGTTCCACCCCTAAAACATATACAGGTGCTGGTCATATAATTAGAATATCATCAATTCATCAATTCCATTCAAAAAGTGAAACTTGTATATTACATTCATTCATTACACACAGACTGATATATTTCAAATTTTGACTGTTTATTTCTTTTAATTTTGATGATTATAACAGACAACTAAGGAAAATTCCAAAATCAGTATCTCAGAAAATTTTAATATTACTTAAGACCAAGAAAGTATTTTTTTGAAATCTTGGCCAACTGAAAAGTATGAACATGAAAGTATGAGCATGTACAGCACTCAATACTTAGTTGGGGCTCCTTTTGCTTGAATTACTGCAGCAATGCGGCGGCATAGAGTCGATCAGTCTGTGGCACTGCTCAGGCACTGTGTGCAGGTGCTAAGTCCTGTTGGAAAATGAAATCTGCATCTCCATAAAGTTGGTCAGCAGCAGGAAGCATGAAGTGTTCTAAAACTTCCTGGTATACGGCTGCGTTGACCTTGGACCTCAGAAAACACAGTGGACCAACACCAGCAGATGACATGGCACCCCAAACCATCACTGACTGTGGAAACTTTACACTGGATCTCAAGGATTGTGTGCCTCTCCTCTCTTCCTCTAGACTCTGGGACCCTGATTTCCAAAGGAAATGCAAAATGTACTTTCATCAGAGAACATAACTTTGGACCACTCAGCAGCAGTCCAGTCCTATTTGTCTTTAGCCCAGGCGAGACACTTCTGAAGCTGTCTGTTGTTCAAGAGTGGCTTGACACAAGGAATGCGACAGCTGAAACCCATGTCTTGCATACGTCTGTGCGTAGTGGTTCTTGAAGCACTGACTCCAGCTGCAGTCCACTCTTTGTGAATCTCCCCCATATTTTTGAATGGGTTTTGTTTCACAATCCTCTCCAGGGTGTGGTTATCCCTATTGCTTATACACTTTTTTCTACCACATCTTTTCCTTCCCTTCGCCTCTCTATTAATGTGCTTGGACACAGAGCTCTGTGAACAGCCAGCCTCTTTTGCAATTAACTTTTGTGTCTTGCCCTCCTTGTGCAAGGTGTCAATGGTCGTCTTTTGGACAACTGTCAAGTCAGCAGTCTTTCCCATGATTGTGTAAGCCTACAGAACTAGACTGAGAGACCATTTAAAGGCCTTTGCAGGTGTTTTGAGTTAATTAGCTGATTAGACGTGTGGCACCAGATGTCTTCAATATTGAACCTTTTCACAATATTCTAATTTTCTGAGATACTGAATTTGGGATTTTCCTTAGTTGTCAGTTATAATGATCAAAATTAAAAGAAATAAACATTTGAAATATATCAGTCTGTGTGTAATGAATGAATATAATATACAAGTTTCACTTTTTGAATGGAATTAGTGAAATAAATAAACTTTTTGATGATATTCTAATTATATGACCAGCACCTGTATATGTGTTTATATATATATATATATATATATATATATATATATATATATATATATAGAGAGAGAGAGAGAGAGAGAGAGAGAGAGAGAGAGAGAGAGAGAGAGAGAGAGAGAGAGAGAGAGAGAGAGAGAGAGAGAGAGAGAGGAGAGAGAGAGAGAGAGAGAGAGAGAGAGAGAGAGAGAGAGAGAGAGAGAGAGAGAGAGAGAGAGAGAGAGAGAGAGAGAGGAAAATAAGTATTTGAACACCCTGCTATTTTGCAAGTTCTCCCACTTAGAAATCATGGAGGGGTCTGAAATTGTCATCGTAGGTGCATGTCCACTGTGAGAGACATTAAAAAAAACATCCAGAAATCACAATGTATGATTTTTTTACTATTTATTTGTATGATACAGCTGCAGATAAGTATTTGAACACCTGAGAAAATCAATGTTAATATTTGGTACAGTAGCTTTTGTTTGCAATTACAGAGGTCAAACGTTTCCTGTAGTTTCTCACCTGGTTTGCACACACTGCAGGAGGGATTTTGGCCCACTCCTCCACACAGATCTTCTCTAGATCAGTCAGGTTTCTGGCCTGTCGCTGAGAAACACAGAGTTTGAGCTCCCTCCAAAGATTCTCTATTGGGTTTAGGTCTGGAGACTGGCTAGGCCACACCAGAACCTTGATATGCTTCTTACAGAGCCACTCCTTGGTTATCCTGGCTGTGTGCTTTGGGTCATTGTCATGTTGGAAGACCCAGCCTCGAACCATCTTCAATGCTCTAACTGAGGGAAGGAGCTTGTTCCCCAAAATCTCGCAATACATGGCCCCGGTCATCCTCTCCTTAATACAGTGCAGTCGCCCTGTCCCATGTGCAGAAAAACACCCCCAAAGTATGATGCTACCACCCCCATGCTTCACAGTAGGGATTGTGTTCTTGGGATGGTACTCATCATTCTTCTTCCTCCAAACACGTTTAGTGGAATTATGACCAAAAAGTTATATTTTGGTCTCATCTGACCACATGACTTTCTCCCATGACTCCTCTGGATCATCCAAATGGTCATTTGCAAACTTAAAACGGGCCTTGACATGTGCTGGTTTAAGCAGGGGAACCTTCCGTGCCATGCATGATTTCAAACCATGACGTCTTAGTGTATTACCAACAGTAACCTTGGAAACGGTGGTCCCAGCTCTTTTCAGGTCATTGACCAGCCCCTCCCGTGTAGTTCTGGGCTGATTTCTCACCTTTCTTAGGATCATTGAGACCCCACGAGGTGAGATCTTGCATGGAGCCCCAGTCCGAGGGAGATTGACAGTCATGTTTAGCTTCTTCCATTTTCTAATGATTGCTCCAACAGTGGACCTTTTTTCACCAAGCTGCTTGGCAATTTCCCTGTAGCCCTTTCCAGCCTTGTGGAGGTGTACAATTTTGTCTCTAGTGTCTTTGGACAGCTCTTTGGTCTTGGCCATGTTAGTAGTTGGATTCTTACTGATTGTATGGGATGGACAGGTGTCTTTATGCAGCTAACGACCTCAAACAGGTGCATCTAATTTAGGATAATAAATGGAGTGGAGGTGGACATTTTAAAGGCAGACTAACAGGTCTTTGAGGGTCAGAATTCTAGCTGATAGACAGGTGTTCAAATACTTATTTGCAGCTGTATGATACAAATAAATAGTTAAAAAGTCATATATTGTGATTTCTGGATTTTTTTTTTAGATTATGTCTCTCACGTGGACATGCACCTACGATGACAATTTCAGACCCCTCCATGATTTCCAAGTGGGAGAACTTGCAAAATAGCAAGGTGTTCAAATACTTATTTTCCTCACTGTATAAGCTATAAGGTCTTAGGCTTATTTGCTTCTCAAGTAATTATATTTTCTAGTGTAAGAACTGAAAAACAATGTGGCCTTTGGAGGCTTGTGCTGCTTTGAGGGCATTGAAAACCGAAAGAGGAAGTGATCGAGACCCGTCCTACTCAGTGAGACAGTGATGTTCATTTTGTGGTTTTGATCTGAATGTTCTCCTCGGCAGTAAGGTAGAAAACAGCATGATAAATGTAGCATGGACCGAAATGAGGCAATTTAACATTTAGGCTACACCTCGCCTCTCCAGTACTGAATGCAACAATGATCATTTAACCGTACCGTTGGCAGCATAATCTTGAGATTTGAGAGGAACAACATGAATTTGATGAATAATTTAAGTAAGTTGATGTAGTTGTTTGCAGATGTTTCTTTCCGTAATCCACAGGGACCATGACTGTTTACTACTTCTTGCTCTGACCTAGCCAGACTTTGAGCAGGATAAATCAGTTTTCCTTACGTAAAAGTTGCCTTAGATATTTGAATTCGGGGTCAGGTGAGATCTTTTAATGTTTTTGAAAGAAGTCTTCCTTCCAAGGCTGCATATGTTTGATCAAAAACACTGTAGAAACACAGTAATATTGTGGAATATTAAATATACTCTTTTCTATTTTAATGTATTTTTTTAAATGTAATTTATTTCTGTGATTGCAAAGCTGAATTTTAGACATCATTACTTCAGTCTTCAGTGTCACATGATCTTTCAGAAATCATTCTAATATGCTGATTTAGTTATCAAGAAACATTTCCTATTATTATTATCAATGCTGAAAGTGTTATCAGGATTCTTTGATGAAGTAGGAATCGATACTCGGTTACTTAACGTAACCTCGGTTCTCTCTAGAAGAGGGAACGAGTATTGCGTAAATTACTTACGCTACGGGAAAGTATTCTTTCTTCGAGATTCTGAAAAACCACAAAATTATCCTTAATTTTTGTAACATTGTCAACGCAGTGCGGCAGCCTGGCAGACCATAGCAAGCTATTCCAGCGTGTCTATTGGCTGCTCTGCTGGCAACTGCAGCAGCCTATTGGCGAGCCTGCGTGACGTGGCAACCAATGAGGGCGCTTCGCGCCCCTCACGCCTCATTTGCCTACAGGTAGGGCGTGGCCACGTGTATATAAGCAGGGCTCGCAGGCTGGAAATTCGGTTTTCGTAGTCTGAAGCGTAAAAGCCCGTGGGGCGCACGGCAAGGAACGCAATACTCATTCCCTCTTCTAGAAAGAACAGAGGTTACGTTAAGTAACCGAGTATCGTTCTCTTACGAGAGGTTCTCTCGTATTGCGTAAGTTACTTACGCTACGGGAACTCCTTGTCCACGCCGTGCGCGCAGAGCACAAAGCATATGTTTCCCAGGGAGACCAGGGAAAAACAAAGCTGGGGACAGGTGGCCGGTAGAGAAAACGGGCCAACACATGTAAAGACCACTTCATTGTACTGATAGGTGAATACAACGCCCTATCTAGCGAATAGGGGGAGCGGCACCACCGGTCCCCTAAAAATTCACATAAGCACAATACCGAACATATGACCAGTACGCGAGCTTCGTCTGCACAGAATCACTGGGCAGAGCTAACAGCTCACTCAAACTGATAACACTTTAGCCTGCAAGGCAGGAACTTCCATGTTGTAAAATCTCACGAATGTAGACGGGGAGGCCCAGCCTGCCGCCATACAGATATCGTGGATGGAAATCCCTCTGGCCCAGGCCCATGAAGAGGCCATGCCTCTAGTGGAATGGGCTCTAACTCCTAGCGGGCACTGCAGGTGTTTGGAGGCGTAAGCTACTGCAATCGCGTCCACTATCCACCTGGACAGGCTCTGTTTCGAGGCGGCGACACCCTTAGTGCGCCCACCGAACGAAACAAAGAGCTGCTCAGAACGCCTAAAGGCGGCGGAGCTGTGACATAAACTCTCAATGCCCTGACAGGGCAGAGGACGTTGCCACCGTCCCCCTCATCGGATGCTGGCAGAGCCGAGAGGGAGATGACCGGCACCCTAAAGGGAGTTCCGATCGCTGTGGGGACATAACCATGCCTCGGCCTGAGGATGACCTTGGAGTCATTTGGGCCGAATTCGAGACACGCCGGGCTCACAGAGAGCGCGTGCAGATCCCCCACGCGTTTCACTGACACCAGAGCTATCAGAAACACGGTTTTGAGCGAGAGGAGCTTTGGTTCCACAGCCTCGAGCGGTTCAAAGGGATGCGCCTTCAGGGCCTCCAAGACCAAGGACAAATCCCAGATAGGAACCGAGGAGGGTCGCGGGGGATTAATTCGTCTAGCTCCTCTGAGGAAATGGATAATGAGCTCGTTCCTTCCTAGCGCGCGGCGAGCGTCGTCTGAGCGAACGCTGTGATAGCCGCCACATACACTTTGAGCGTGGAAGGGGACCTGCCCCGCTCCAACAGCTCTTGGAGGAAGGAGAGCACCCGCTGGACCCCACATTCCAGTGGATCCAAACCCTTTGCAACACACCACTTAGTAAACACTGACCACTTGGAACTATATAGCCGCCTCGTCGAGGGGGCTCTAGAATGTGTGATCGTGTTCACAACCCCTTCGGGCAGGTCAACGGGTATCCGTTGGTCACCCATACATGCAGAGACCAGCGCTCCGGATGGGGATGCCAGATCGACCCTCCGGCTTGAGAGAGGAGATCTGCTCTCAGCGGGACTGGCCAGGGGGGTGAGTGCGACAGCATCACCAGCTCTGGGTACCATACTTGGTTCTCCCAGCGCGACGCTACGAGGAGCACCGACGACCCATCCCTCTTTGAAACGAGGAAATAACGGCTGTAAAAGCCCGACTCGCTCATAGAATGGGGAACCGGTTCTATAGCCCCTTTGCACAGCAGCGTAGCTATTTCTGCTCGAAGTAGATGTGCTACTTCCTCGTTCACTCTCGTCTCTGTACGCGCAAAAAAACGTGGAGGGCGGCGAGCGAATTGCAGAGTATAGCCTAGCTTTACTGTTCTCAGCATCCATTCTGACGCACCCGGGATGGCTTCCCACGCACTCGCGTGTGCTGCCAGGGGCAGAATGGCCTCCGGGCTCTGAACACCGCAGTTCGCAGGTTCGATAGCCTGACTGGGAGGTGCGTGCGCGGTGCTCTCTGTGCCCTACACACTGTGTCCCGGAGTCCCGGCCACCTTGAGCGGGGAACACGCGGAACAATCGGAGGAATGTCGTCCTCAAACTGCTCGAGCCGAGCCCGCAGGGAGAGGAGTGCGGCAGCGGCGTGGTCACGGCCCAGACAGAGAGCGCAGATCACATGGCGGTCTCCGGTGCTGAGCGGCACGTGGCACGAGCCGCAGGTGGAACGAGGCATTTTGCAACAAACGCCTCGTGCTCTTTTTGATTAAAAAACGTGTGACGCAACGGCGACAACAAGTGCAATCAAAGGATATATGACGCTGGATAGCAGAGCAGGTACGGATGGCTGAAGGTGGCGAATACAGCCGGCTTCTTCAGACGCTGTCCTCTGCTTGCTCGTCTCTGCTGGGTTCGATGGCGGCGGTTCCAGATCCAGCGATGCGAAGGGCTTCGCTGAAGAAAAGAAAATAGAATTTCCAGCCTGCGAGCCCTGCTTATATACACGTGGCCACGCCCTACCTGTAGGCAAATGAGGCGTGAGGGGCGCGAAGCGCCCTCATTGGTTGCCACGTCACGCGGGCTCACCGATAGGCTGCTGCAGTTGCCAGCAGAGCAGCCAATAGACACACTGGAATAGCTTGCTATGGTCTGCCAGGCTGCCGCACTGCGTTGACAATGTTACAAAAATTAAGGATAATTTTGTGGTTTTTCAGAATCTCGAAGAAAGAATACTTTCCCGTAATAACTTGCGCAATACGAGAGAACCTCTCGTAAGAGAACCAAATCTTTCGTAACTTTATAAATGTTGTTACTTTTGATCAATTTAATGCAATAAAAGTATTTCTGAGTAAAAGTATCAATTAATTTCAAAACATCATACTGACCCCGAACAGTGTTGAATGGTAGTGTACATTAAAGCATCCTGAAGCATCTTAGCTCATAAAAAGTAATGACAGTATCATGTTGTCAGGTGAATGTAAGGCTTTTTTTTTTTTTTTTTAAACCACTCAGCTCCAGTTAACCAAAACTGAAGGCCACATAAAAGGAAATAAAGGAGATTGGTTGAAATAGAGATCAGGTTGTGCACATCTGTCAGGCTTTGTTAACACCGGTGTGTAGCTGGATGAGGGGAGTGAGGATTTACTCTACTAGAGGTATTGTTCTTTTGTTGACGAGCAAACGCTGTTTGCGTCATACTGAAGTCTATAGGGGTTTAAGATTGTTTTGCTTCATCCCAGTGAACCAGATTTTCACGTGACTCCACTGTTTTGTCAACCTATTACTGAAAAGTAACACGCTGGAGGAAACTGAGATTTGAGATTATCAATGCTAGTGCTTGTTTAAAGATATTGTCAGAGTAAATTAATCCTTTTTAATTTACTTTGATTATAATGTCTGTTATTTAAGACTAATTTCTTCTGTATCATAGTCATATTAATATGAAGGGAAAAAAAGAATTTAAATTTGAACTATAGGCTGCACTTCAGCTGCTTGATAGTCAGTTTGTGGTTTAGTTTTTAAAATGAAGTCCTGGACATTTGGGGTCAATAATATATATATATATATATATTTTTAAGAAATAGTATTTTTTTGTAAAAAGAAAGAAGCATTAAATTGACGTAAATCATATTAAAGAAAAAAATGTCAATTTCAGCTACAGTTTTCAACATTGATAATAATAAGAACTGTTTCTTGAGCTCAAAATCAGCATATTAGAATGATTTCTGAAGGATCATGTGACACAATAAATACAGGAATAAATAAAAAATAACATATTAAAATGGAAATCAGTTATTTTGAATTGTAACAATATCTTACAATATTACTGTTTTAATATATTTTTATCAATTAATGTAGCCTCGGTGAGCAGAAGAGATTACACTTTTTTTTTTTTTTTGCCTTGTCATGTTTTTGCTAGGTATGGTATACTAATGGAAGCTCAACATGTAGGAGCATGTGTACTAACCCTACAAAATTGTGATTTTATTGCGTAGATGACCATTTCCTGCTGGTAGAACTTGGACAAAGTTTTTATACTTTGGTAGATGACAACAAGTATTATGCATTGCTTAATATGAAGAAAAGAAAAAAGGTTCTATACAGAACCTTAAAGGGTTCTGTCAGGCACTTCATATATAGAACCACTGATCTATATAAATGACTGGGTTGCTCATTGCGCTCTAAACTGCCAGCAGGCAGAAGCCACCAGAAGTGTTTGAATGGCCATATTGATATTTTCTTTTAACAAAACAAGAAATAAATCTGTATTCAGATTTCAAAATGAGCGCTTTGACATTTGCAGTACTTATGTTAAGGTGTCTCATCCATTGATTGATCTGAATCCATTGATTTGCTACTGTAAGACGGACATAACTTACTCACACTTGTAATAAGCAGGGGAAATTCCAATCTTTAAATAAATAACCATTTACATGTTTAGGACGTTTGCGATGAAAGAATGAGACTTTATATAAAAACACTAACTTGTTAGGTAATGTTTTCTCACTAAAATCAGATGATTTCCTATTTAATAGAATGTGTGGGAATACCAATATGGTGGTGAGGTGGCTTCACTTATAATCAAGTCATGAACAATTCAGTCATTTATATGATCAGTGTATAGAACCTTTTAGGGGTTCCCATCATGGGATCATTTTATGGATTTATTTTTAATCAATTTAGTTTTTTATCGTAGTACAATTTTATGACATAAACAGCCCGTAAATATAGAAAAAATTAAAATAACCTGTTAAACACGAAAGTATTATGCAATAATTAAAGACATTTCTCCTTATAGAACCTTTTTGGCATAGAGTTATTTAAAATTGAGCCAAGAATCTATATACAACCTCTTTGAACCTTTTTTCTAAGAGTGTCTGTGTCGTGTCAGCAATACCTATGTTTCTCTTTTATGCTGATGTGTAACGCCTGTTTCACACATACACAGTTTGCAGTGCGTATGCGGTGCGTACCCATGTTGACCGGTTAGAGCTTTCACACTGCACGCGGATGCAGTCTGGCAATGCGTTCCAGGAGCGGTGCGTCTGCAGCCTATTTTTTGCTGTGCTGTTCGCATTAATATAAACCTGTGTTGACTTGAAAACCTAGTAATTTCAGCACAGATGCATTTAATGTAAAATCTACTCTGTTTCAAAGTCAACACATGGCGTTGGGTAAAGCAAGGAAAACGACACCTTACCTGGCATTTAGGTAAATAAGGAGACATAATGGATAGCACTCATCCTTTCTTGGAGGTGGAAAAACAAATTGCTTTATGACCTGCAGGATTTCTTGCAAAAAGATTTAAAAACGAAAGAAAAGATGAGAGTCGGCTGTTTTTGTCTAACCTATTGTAAGTTTTAATTTAAAATGTTTGTGATTTTAGGCCATAGGCTAACCTATGTTTAAATATTTTGCCAATTGCGTGAGCTAAACTATAGGCTATATAAATATAAAGTAATTAATTCAATAAAACGTTTAAATGCTGTGCGTTTGAATGTGATATATAAATGGAAGAGTGTATACAAAGAGAATTGCAATGCTGACAAGCCATGCTCCGTAACAATTTTTGGATTTGAAATAAAAAATAATGAATAAATGCCGTGTTTGTTGGTATACAACCGCGGATCAGTTACGCACTGCAAACGCTGCATATGTGAAAGCACAACAGCGCATGCTGCTCCTGCATCGCATACGTACTGTAACCCACATTGCATATGGACTGCAGACGGAGTATGTGTGAAACAGGCATAATAATGAGATAAAATGGAAAATACTTTAGAAATGTATATAATATTGACCTTAGTTACATCTTCAGCGGTTCACATTACTCACGGTTCGGTTTGTATCACGGTTTTAGGGTCACGGGTTTCAGTACGGTTCGGTATGTGCTATGTTCAGGAAAAAAAGGACTACTGTCAATTATTACTGTGAATAAATATTCAAACAAAGAACTAGCACAAATAAATACTAAAGAGCAAAGATACAAATGAAATAAAAACAGTGCTTCAGGTTTTTCCGGCTGGTCTAACTGTAGTTTTCAGGTACAGAAATTGAATAAAGGAATCGATTAATCCTTATTAAAGTTACAAAACTGGTTCAGTGAAGAGCATGGAGTGATTTCTTTGTCTTTTGTTATTTGATAAACATTAAAAACACAGACAGCAGCGGGGAAATTAGGCTGCTGTCACTTTAAGACATAATGCACGGATCCAAAATGGATATTCTACACATGTGCTTTCTTTCTCGACTGTTTACGTTCACTTAAGACATACCCGATTATGTTTGCATGTCAAGACGGACATGTTGACATGATTTTTGTGTAATTTTCTTTAAGTGCAGGAAGTGCCATATGAAGGTGTAGCAAACTCAATGTAGTATTCACACACTGTCTGAGACTTACACACAAAACTTCAAAAAGTTCTCTTTCGCGTCTTCTTGTGCCAGAAAGTTTAAGCTTTGGCAAGGCTTGCCATGCTGAACTGCAACACACCAACATGTGAGGAACTCGGATGTCTAGATTTACATACTAGATAGGATAGCTACCCTCACGTGAAACACATCCGGAGCATATAAATCGAAAGAAACGTACATTAGTGGTCTGTTTTATGCATGTTTTTTTTCACACATTATTAGAATGGCACTAATTTGTTGCATTTCCCAATTGTCACATTCTTCTTTCTTAGAGAAGAGACAAACATAAGATATGGCTACAAAAGAGGAAGTATAAAAAGTCCACTGCAAGGCAATCTAGCAGCATTTCTTGTTTGTTGGTGTTAATTAGTTTCTCTGTTTGCTTCAGTCAAGCTGTTGTCCTTGTGTTGTCATCATATGATGTCCTTGCCAGTAACTCGTCTAAACTGAGGGAGAAGAAGCTACGAACCATGCAGTTGTTGTATTGGTGATGCTGGCACATCTAAAAATAAGCTTCTGACACTTGACTGTGTTTCCACTTTGCGATGTCACGGCTGAACTGTAACTGTGACATGGAGCCAGAAATAGTCTGAAGAAGACTGTGAAGCCTAGTCAACATGGCTCGAGTCATGAAATCCACTCAGAAAGAGGAAAAGCTAATCCTAGAGGCTCCACCTCCGCATGAGTGGTTTTGGAAAAGACCGCAAGGATCCAGTAGCGGAGGCGCTTCTTTAAACAACTGTTAATTTCTGCAAACCGTCCTATTTTTAAAAAGGATACCTGAACTGAATCACGTTTAATCAGTGTAGACCAATTCCAACTCTTATAAGCTGGTTCTTTTTAATGAATGAAACAAAAACAACACAAGTGTAGTCCAAATTCATGAACAAATGACTCTTTTTAGTCAATCAAAAGCATGCATTGCAGCCAGCGTAGTTTGAATTCCAAGCAAGATATTTGTATTGAATCAAAAACATAACACAACTAGTATAGTCTGATTCCTGAACAAATCACTCCTTTTAAATCAGTTCTTTTTAGTGAATCAGAAACATGCAGATCACACAGTGTCAAGCAGTGTAGACCGATTCTTGTATAAATGACTCTTTTGAACCTATTCTTTTTAGTGAAACAAAAGCATGCAGCGCAAACAGTGCTGTCAGATTATATTATGTCAGCAAATAACTATTTTGAGTCAAAAACATAACATGTATAGTGTAGTCAGATTCCTGAAAAAATTACTCTTTTGAACCGATTCTTTTTTAGAATCAAACACATACAAAAACACATACAAAGTAGTCTGATTCCCAAATGAATGACTTTTATGAGACAATCATTTTTAGTGAATAAAAAACATTCAGTTTACATCTTACTGTGTAAAATCTTATGTTGTTCTTACTCCTGTTGTTCATATGATGTTATTAATACTATTAATTTAATATGTAGTTGACAATATGAAAATCTGCTGCTTCTATAAAAACTAAGAAAAGTCATTAATTCTTTTTCAAGAATTGTTTTAAATTTAGAATCTTTACATTTCTTTAGATTCATTAGATTCCTATTCCTACTTAGCACCCCTGTTTCATCTGTTAGATCATAGCATTTTAATTAATTATATTCCCCCCAAAAAAAAGCATTTTTAATACTTGGGGAAATGGTTTCTTAAATATTCACTAGCTGTGCAGCGCATGGTTTTAACACCATAACAGCTGTTTTGTTTCAAAGGTAAATATAAAAGCACATTGGAGAATGCACGATTGCCTGTCATAAATGTTAATTGAGAACATCTGTGTAGTTTGCTCAGCCCATGAGCTGTTGCGTCCTTCATGCATAACACCATGGCTTGGGCACTGGGTCAAAGTGTTAAACCACAAAAATCCATATTAGCATTTTTGTCATTTGCATTTTTGTACTTTTCTGAAAGACATTTTTATTGTGTGGCAAATGTGGAAGTTCAATACTTACTAACTTTGTAATGCTTTGGCTGCACTTCTGAACAGAAGCTTAAAGAAATGTAAGCGTTGTAGGTCTGGAGGCTGTGTAAGGGTACAAAGGTCAGCTGTGAAACAGAAAGCCACTTCTACTGTAAGTCTTTGACACTGACACTGTATAGTTACATCCTATACCTCAGAGACGTTGAGTAGGGCACGGGTTTGGTGAAAAACGATCATTATGAAGTCCTCTCTGGCCTACATTATCTGTTTCGAAAGACGGATCTTGTCAATGCCACTCCCTCTTCTTCCTTTGGAAATGTGTCTCTGCCCTGAGGCCATGAAATGCTCCTCTCTCTTCTCCTGGCCAGATTTGTCTCGTAATCCATCTGTTCATCTGTGTCCCTCTGTAGAGGTTTACTAATGAGGACCACCTGGCTGTCCACAAACACAAACATGAAATGACGCTGAAGTTTGGACCCGCCAGAACGGACTCAGTCATCATTGCAGGTACTTTGCAGCCAGATAGCATGATCTTATTCTTTTTACATATAATTATATACACGTTTCAGTATACATACATATATATATCAAATGAAAAAGGTCTTTATATAATATATTAAGTATGAAACACTTAAAAATAATTGTATGTAATTAAATTAAGTATAATGAATCAAATTGCAATATGAACTAGAGTCTGTGAATAATAAAACTAAAAAAGAATGGTATTAAAATCTGGAGTCTGCATGTCTCTTTGTGAAGGAGCGTCGCGGTTTCGTCTAATACTACACATACTGAAGCACGAGTGACGCTTGTGGTGTTTTCAGCATCTACCGTCTCACTATATGAGGACATGAACACAGGAACTGCTCTGTTAACTTCACGAGCATTTCACCATTTCGTTTGGAATGACTATTGTCAGATCATGTACACACACAAACTCGATGGTTTTCACGACAACCCACCAAAATAAAAGTTTGGTTTAACTTGAAGAAATTATAACAAATATATTACTATTGCACAGTAGAGTGCACTTTTTCATGTGATAATAATAATATTAATTATGATGATAATACAATTTATTAAAACACACAGAAACTCAAAGGTCTTCTTTATAACCTAATAAAATAAAAGTTCAGCCTAACTTGAAGAAATTTTGAAAGAAATGTATTAATTAGAATTGTACTAAGTGCAATGTACTTCTTAAAGTAGTAATAATAATGATAAAAGTAATACAATTTATTCAAACATTATTTTTATTAGGAATATATTACATAAGGTTTCATACGTTTTCATTTAAACTGTAAACTTGCCGAAAATAAAAAGGAATTATACATTTTCATTTGATTACATTTTAAAAGATTAACTAAATCGTTAGTTTTAGAAATAGATTTGATTACAAGCATATATTGAAGTAAATTTGTATTTGACCTTATAATGTTTTTATATTCTATGTACTCCTGACAGTAAAATAAGCCACAATAAACCTAATAAATCTAAAGGTCCAGTCATGAAAAGAAAAAAAACGTTATACACCTGTACCGTGAAACCGACAGAATCATATACATTATAACATACCTTGATACATTATGCATTATGATATAAAAAATTATTATATACTTGTCTTTAGTAGGTTCATGTCCCTACCATCCATCCCCGTATTTACGCCCATGTTTTTGTGTGTCACTACTTTTGTGGGAAATGGTAACCAGGAATGCTTGTTTCAGTGGCACTGACAAAACAAATAGTATTTAACAATGCAATTTGATATCATTACTTTATAGCTATGGAGTGAAGCTATGTCCCCTTAAGCTAGAAATTTTAAGGGGGGAAATTCACAATGTGCTGGGGTTTTTTTTTTGTCATGTTAAACCTTTGGGAAAAAACACAAATGTAATGACAGCCTTGAACTCTCCCAGATTTATCATGTTAAATCTTAAGCAGATTTGGTTTGTACTGCTGTGTGCTGCCATTTTGCTGCACAGCGGAGTTTACATTGTCCTTGAGGCCGTCTTGCATAAGGAAACAATGAGATCTCTCGGTTTCTCACTCTCTATCCCAGACCAGACGCCGACTCCCACTCGTTTCCTGAAAAACTGTGAAGAAGTGGGCCTTTTCAATGAGCTGGCCAGCTCGTTCGAGCAGGAGTTCCCTAAAGGCCATGAAGATGAGGACAAGAGGGCCAAGAACCCGGTGAGCTGCGGGACTGGGTGGAGGGATTCAGTCATGCAGTCAGACGTGCTCCAAACATGAGGAGCTCTGGCTGCCTGCTGCCAAACCCCAGATTTATGGACTGTAGAGTTCCCTATCAGTTCTCATGTGTAACACTGTCTCGTCTAGCCCTCTGTCTGTCTGTCTGTCTGTCTGTCACATTCTTCATCTCTCTTTCTTTTTTCCACGTAGTTGCCCGCTCCTAATTCAGGAGCACTAGACATGAGTTTGCAGACGCCTTCCGACATTAAGGTGAAGGAGGAGGACCCCGTGGAGGTGGACTCCTCTCCGCCTGGCAGCCCCGACTCCTTCTCCAGCATGTCAGATAGCAGCAGAGAGCCCATAGGCAGAGGACAGGTACATGCTTTATGCAAACCAAACTGTGCTAGAGCAGATACAGCAAAGCCCAAAAGTCTGAGACCAGACTGGATATCATCTGCAATTCAAATTCGGATTTAAACTTAAAATGTTAGGATTTTATCAAATGTATTACTTCTTGGTCACAAACATGATCATAAGTTTTATACAAACTTGTGGAGTTTATGCAGCTCGAAAAAAAGCAAAAGGAGGACAAACTGAATACTAAGACATTCTGAAATTCATGTCAATTTTTTAATTGAAACATTCACTATGAAGGTATTTTTGGTGCAAAACAACCGAACAGGTGTGAGAGTGGAATTTGTAGCTGTAGATCATATCCACACTTGTACCAATACATTTGAAGTCACAGAGAAAAATATTGTAGGAGTTGTAAACTTGTAGACTTTTTGTTCTCACTTACAAAAACAACACAACAGTTACACCTTCACCTTCACCACCACAACATGTCACAGATGTAATATAAATCTTAGTGAAAAACCTATTCCCTTATCTTATATTCTGTTATAAATGTATATATTATAAATCTATTCATCTATTCTATTAGTTAATCAACATTTAACATAATAAATAGGCTACAGCAGAATGTGAGATCTACTAAAGGTGGTCATGAGTAGTTTATTAAAACGCCTATTTTTATGTTGGTGCAGGAGGATGTTTTCTCAGACTCAATGTTGCGTTAGGAACGGCTCACATCTTATCACACATATTTTGGAGCGTTTATGGAGTTTATGGTTATTCACGCGCCATGCATGCACAATTAAATGAACCGGGCTTCAGTCATGTTGCGCAGGAACGGGATGTCGTACGGGAACTTGGTGCTTATAAAAGCTCACAACGCGCAATGTATAATTCATATCCTGATTCATGTTTCCATTAACCATGTTAATGTAGGTGAGGTGTTTGTAGGCTACTTGCTTGAATTGTATATTAATTGTACAATTGTGCATTAATTATACTATATATATCCATTAATTATAGCCTACTATGTTTTACTATATAGAGGAACAAGTTGACTTCGCCTGCTAGGGAGCGATTGCTCATGTATTTCTCCCGTTCTCGGTCACGCGCCACCGGTTTAAAAGAGCTCTTCTGATTGGCCGAAATTCTCTGCTCTCTGAACCGCTGCCTCACAGATGCACAAATCTCTTTTGCTCCACATTTCGCGTAGTATATGGTGCAAAAGTGAGAGCGCGCAGAACTTGTCATTTGAAGGCGAAAAAACTGCGTTTGAGACTCGTAGCAGCAGATTCAAGCAGCTGTAGTGATTGGACTTGTGATTGTGTTAGAAAAATATCCAAGAAAAGAAATACATTTGTGACCAAATATTCTACAAGTGTGCAACTCTCATTGCATGGATTCACATATTAATTTGCGGATGTGCAAAATTTGTCTGTGACTTCACATTTTTGATACGGGCGTGCAAGCGTTTTGCACCATATTTACTGCAGCAACTGTAGCAAAAATGTGAGCGTATGAGTTTCTTCACGTGTGATTCGTAGAACAGGATTTGTGCACCTGCAGTGAAGAATGTGTGAAGGTGTAACTGTTGCGTTGTGTTTGTAAGTGAGAAAAAAAGTCTACAAGTTTACAACTCCTAAAATATTTTTCTCTGTGACTTCAAATTTATTGGTACACATGTGTGGATATGATCTACAGCTACAAATTCCACTCTCACGCGTGTTCCATTGTTTTGCACCAAAAATACCTTCATAGTTCACGTCTTAACATTTCACTTTTCACTTTTTAAAAAAAAATATTATTTGTAATAATAAAAAAATATATATTATTGAATTATGTATTATTATTGAATTAATTATTATAAAAATATTTCATTATTATATTACATCATTTATTTAATTATCCAAATAACATATTTAATTTATTAAAGTAAAATACATTTAAGAAAATGCAAAGCTAAAGCATAGCAGTCTGAGACTTTTTTGTAGAATACATAGAATATAAAAAATATAAATAGTTCATATTAACGTATGCTAGCAAAGATTTGGCATTCAAGCGGCCACTGAGCTGTAGAGACCATAATTATACATTTCACTAAATGATGTATTTAGCGAGATGTGTTGCATCACTAAACAAACAATCGTTACTGGATGACATCTATTTTGGAAGTAAACAGTGTTGCTTTTGAATGAAATGGTATGAGATGCGCTTAGCTGGCTGATTATTCTACCTTACAGGATTCTCCTCCAAAGTCTGCCGTCAGTTCAGCTCCCACCCCTGCCATAGTGCGTCCTGGCTCTCTCCCCCTGCACCTGGGTTATGATGGCCTGCACCCCACCATGCCCTCCCCTACCTCCGTCATCACACATACCCCACCGTCCAACCGCACACTGGGGTAAGAGAACGGCCACAGCCTATCAATGAGGAGTCGTTGCTTTGGGCCTTCAGCTTAATTCTCTATGACTCATTTCTATATGACTCACTGTGCTGCTTTAAGTTGGTGTGGTAGTAATTCTTAGGAAAATGTGGGCAGCTGGCTCATTTATGCTGCCGTACTTGACGTCCCAAGAATGTTTGGTCAAATAGTTGACAGGAAGAGAGCAGAACTTGCCTACAGGACATTACCAATCTAAAGTCTATTTGTGGAAGCCAATGAGCCTTCCTTGGAAATCAGACGACTAAAGTTGGCTTTACAATATGCAATCAAACTTAAAAACAAATAAGGAAAATCCAGCCATTTCAGCAGTTTTAAGTAAGCATTCAATATGAAAGAAAATCAAGTTACATCCATCCATTTGGTCTACTCATTAAAACCCATCTGGAGAATCTGAAAGTGGATATAAACATTTTGGAACAGACACATTTTAGTAGAATTCTTCCATGGGATCTCAAAAAGCCCTGGATCTGGATTTAGCAAGAAACCAAAAATCCAAAACTCATCCGAATGATTATAAACCAGCCATTTTTGGACATAAAAGCAATGTTGTGAATGAAGTGGCAAATCAACTGTCAGGGTATACACATCCCTGACAAAAGTTCAGTTTTCACTGCAGAACCCAAAGATATTGGGATTGAAGTTAATTGAAATCAAGATTTTTTTAAATAATAACTGATTCAAAATGTTTGTAATGGAATCTATAAAAAAAAACGGTCACCCAACAAGTGTGAAGATTTTAATCAATTGTCATCAAATAAATGGCAATCTAAATGGGATCAGTGCTTAAACAACAAATTCTGCAAGATAAATCTTGATGTTGGGACAAAACACACAGTACATTCCCTTTTAATAATCAATGGGATCAAGTCATTTACACGATGCCAAATAGGATACTCGAGACTTGCTCATAAATTTGTACTATTTGGAGAAAATTCCCCAAAGTGTTCATCTTGTCAGAATCCACTGTCTATTAAATACATTTTGCAAGACTGTAATACCTCTAGCTGTTTGAGGAACTTGTTTTATTCTGTTGATACTTTTGAAAAGGTTTATAGCCAAGTCTTTGTTTTTTGATGAATCTTTAAGTTATCTTTCGAATCTTTAGTTTTATTTTTGAATAACTAAGCCTGGCACTTGCCATGAACATATCCATAGAAGCTGGCACGGCGTTAAAAAAAGAAAAGGGGAAAAAAAGAGAGCAGAACTTCAATTTGTACATTGATTTGGTGTTGTTGCTTGTGCAAGTTGGAAATTTCTCACTTCTCTTTCAGGTCTCCCACAGTGCCGTACCCAATGATGATGCTTCCCAACGGTCAAACAGTTCCTGTGCTTCCGGGTCCTATGCAGATGCCCTCTGTAATATCTGTAAGTTTGAAGTGTATTTACTACTATGGAGTCCTCTGATTTACTATAATTCATTTGAACTCAAACTGTAATCAGAAACAGGTGTCCAAACTCGGTCCTGGAGGGCCACTGTCCTGCAGAGTTTACTCAACACACCTGCCTGGAAGTTTCTAGTATGCCAAGTAAGGCCTTGATTAGCTGGTTCAGGTGTGTTTAATTGGGGTTGGAGCTGAATTCTGCAGGACAGTGGCCCTCCAGAAGCAGGATTGGACACCCCTGGTATAAGGAGACGGAAAACTTGAAGAAAAAAGAATGGGAGAGATTGTAAAGGCCCGTTCACACAAAGAACGATAACTGTAAAGATAACTATATTAGCACAATATCATTCTGTTTATTCTAAGCACGTGCTGTAGTTCTGTTCTCTGCCACTTTAAATGCTTGAGCTCTTTAAAGCAGGATGGATTCAGATTGGCTGTCAGTTTTTATTGTTCACCAGAAAAAACGTTGAAAGTGATTCCAGTGATATCGTCTCTGTGCTATTATGCGTTGTGGACTAGAGTGGCTATTCTTTTACACTGAGAATTTCTTTAAAGCTATATCTTTATTGCTATAGTTATCTTCATTGTTGTGAACGGACCTTGGGGTGAGGGGTTATGTGCAAAATTCAGTGTTGTTATTGTTAATTGAAACTGAGGCTGTTTCTCAATTCCAAGAACGGACTTGCGTTCTCGTGGAGACCGGTCTTGCCAGGCTACTTTGAAAGAACGTACTCGGAAGGACGCGAGGACACAGAACGCATCCTTGTGAGAATTGAGATGTGCTGTGATCTTGTTGCTCAACTGACCGTCCCAGCATATTATAAGTAGCAGCCAATGCACTATAAATACAACATAACATCACAAACAATCTCATAAACCATTAAAACATTTGTTTCATATTATTATAGACAGTATTTTCATATAATATTTATCGTTTTATTTTACCGCATATATTTGTGAAAATTAGCATTTATGTTTAATGTTACTTATGCTTTGTCAATGTTAAGATTATTTTTAATATGCCAATTAAAATACTACAAGCTTTCTCCAGGTCTTTATCACTTTATTAAAATGAAGCAAAACAAAATTACAAATGTTTACTTTCACGAGACGTCTCATATTTGTGAGCTTGCAGCGGGAATCTCTTAAGTGAGAACAAGAAGTTTAAAGCTTACAGGCTTCCGTACGTCGTCAATTCCAACACATCCGGGTATTTCATGCATCTTCTGTACTTGCGTTCTTGAGTATTGGAATTAAACTTCGATGGTTGTTGAAGTAGTACGAGAACACGAGGATGCAAGATCGCTTAAGAATGCATATTGAGAAACGGCCTAAAACTATTAAAAAATGTTTTTGTTAATTTATATATATATATATATATATATACACAGTGGGTACAGAAAGTATTCAAACCCCCTTAAATTTTTCACTCTGTTATATTGCAGCCATTTGCTAAAATCATTTAAGTTCTTTTTTTTCTCATTAATGTACACACAGCACCCCATATTTACAGAAAAACACAGAACATGTTGTTGACATTTTTGCAGATTTATTAAAAAAGAAAACCTGAAATATCACATGGTCCTAAGTATTCAGACCCTTTGCTCAGTATTTAGTAGAAGCACCCTTTTGATCTAATACAGCCATGAGTCTTTTTGGGAAAGATGCAAGTTTTTCACTCCTGGATCCTCTGCCATTCCTCCTTGCAGATCCTCTCCATTTCTGTCAGGTTGGATGGTAAATGTTGGTGGACAGCCATTTTCAGGTCTCTCCAGAGATGCTCAATTGGGTTTAAGTCAGGGCTCTGGCTGGGCCATTCAAGAACAGTCACAGAGTTTTTGTGAAGCCACTCCTTCGTTATTTTAGCTGTGTGCTTAGGGTCATTGTCTTGTTGGAAGGTGAACCTTCGGGCCAGTCTGAGGTCTTGAGCACTCTGGAGAAGGTTTTCGTCCAGGATATCCCTGTACTTGGCCGCATTCATCTTTCCTTCGATTGAAACCAGTCGTCCGGTCTCTGCAGCTGAAAAACACCCCCACAGCATGATGCTGCCACCACCATGCTTCACTGTTGGGACTGTATTGGACAGGTGATGAGCAGTGCCTGATTTTCTCCATACATACCGCTTAAAATTAAGGCCAAATAGTTCTATCTTGGTCTCATCAGACCAGAGAATCTTATTTCTTACCATCTTGGAGTCCTTTAGGTGTTTTTTAGCAAACTCCATGCAGGCTTTCATGTGTCTTGAACTGAGGAGAGGCCACTCTGCCATAAAGCCTTGACTGGTGGAGGGCTGCAAGTGATGGTTGACTTTCTACAACTTTCTCAGTTTGGCCGGACAGCCAGCTCTAGGAAGGGTTCTGGTCGTCCCAAACGTCTTTCATTTAAGGATTATGGAGGCCACTGTGCTCTTAGGAACATCAAGTGCAGCAGAATGTGTTTTGTAACCTTGGCCAGATCTGTGCCTTGCCACAATTCTGTCACTGAGCTCTTCAGGTAGTTCCTTTGACCTCATGATTCTCATTTGCTCTGACATGCACTGTGAGCTGTAAGGTCTTATATAGACAGGTGTGTGGCTTTCCTAATCAAGTCCAATCAGTATAATCAAACACAGCTGGACTCAAATGAAGGTGTAGAACCATCTCAAGGATGATCAGAAGAAATGGACAGCACCTGAGTTAAATATATGAGTGTCACAGCAAAGGGTCTGAATACTTAGAACCATGTGATATTTCCATTTTTCTTTTTTAATAAATCTGCATAAATATCAACAATTATGTGTTTTTCTGTCAATATGGGGTGCTGTGTGTACATTAATGAGAAAAAAAATGAACTTAAATGAGAACTCCGGTGAATTTTTAAGTTAATCTTGATCGTTTTACCTTTTGTGAGTACTGTCTATAGAAAAAAACAACAACACGGAGCTGTTACAGTTAATGCCCAGAGCTCCCACTCAGCTAAAACGGCAGTTATGGGGGCATATACATAAAGAGTGTCTTTGTGCCTCTTAACAGACACAAAATGCAATTAGATTAGATTAGATTAGATTCAACTTTATTGTCATTACACAAGTACAAGTACAAGGCAACGAAATGCAGTTTAGGTCTAACCAGAAGTGCAATAGCAGCAAGTGCAGGATATACAGTGGTTGCGTAAGTGCTGGGCATAAAAATGTACTGAATATATATAATATGTATAAGTAGAGAGATGGTTATTACTATAAACAGAACTGAATTTACAGATGAATATATACAGTGAATAAATATAAATATACAGATGGCTATTACTATAAACAGAATGTAAACAGAATGTACAGGTGAATATGTACTATGAATATAATATACAGATGGCTATTACTATAAACAGAATTTTACAGATAGAGGTATACAATAATATGTTAGGCTAATATGAGGAATATAGCAGTGGATTAAGGTAGTGCAATAAATTATGGACAGAGCTATCCGAAAGAAAGTGTAAAAGTGCAGTGGAAAGTGGTTGCATATTACAGTTAGAAGTACGGTGCAAAATGCAAATGTAAACATGGTTACTATAAATACAGTCGGCAGTGCAAATGAGCATATTCCAGTTAAGATATGGTGGTGCAAAATGCATAAGTAAACAGTTGTTACTGTAATAAACAGTCGGTAGTGCAAATAACAAAGTGAATGTAGGTGTGAGGTAGGAGAGTTTGCAGTTTATGAGGGAAGTGGATCAACGGGGGTTTGAGTTCAGTAAAGAGACGGCTCTGGGGAAAAAACTGTTCTTTAGTCTGCTGGTCCTGGTCCGGAGGATCCTGAAACGCCTGCCGGAGGGCAGGAGAGAAAACAGTCTGTGGGCTGGGTGAGAGGAGTCCTTGAGGATGCTGCGAGCTCGGTGCAGACAGCGTTTCCTCTGGATGTGCTCGATGGCAGGTAGTGGAGTCCCTGTGATGCGCTGGGCAGTTTTCACCACCCGCTGCAGTGCCTTGCGCTCCGCAACAGAGCAGCTCCCATACCATACTGCGACACAGTTGGTCAGGATGCTTTCTATTGCGCAGCGAATTAAAATGTCTGTCCAACATGAACAGGGCCCTTACATGACAACGAGATGCGTTTAGCAACTTAGCTGAGTGGGAGCTCTGGGCATTAATTGGAACAGCTCCGTGTTGCAAGCACCAATCCGGTTCGGTTTTTTTTTCTATAGACAGTACTCACAAAGGTATAACGATCAAGATTAACTTAAAAATTCACCAGAGTTCTCCTTTAAATGATGGCAAAGGGCTACAATATAACAAAGAGTGAAAAATTTAAGGGGATCTGAATACTTTCCGTACCCACTGTATATATAGTTTAAAAACGTATACTTAAAAAACGTAAATATAAATTGAGAAAAAAAAACTGAAATCAAATAAGTTTTAAGTTAAAGTATAAATAAATAAAAATGACAAAGCATGTTATAATTGATTAAAAACTAACCTAAAATTAAAACAAAATCTAAAAATGATAGCTAATTAAAATATTTTATAAATACTGTAATACTATATAAATAATACTAAAACAGCACTAGACAAATTTCAGAGTAACAAAAAAGTGCTATATTTATTTATATATTTTCTTTATTGTTTGTTAAAAGCACTACATTTTATAAATACATTATTGATCTTTATTTTGAATTGATGCCAATATTTTCCAGATAATAAATTATTTTGACTTTAGTACAATAACAATATGAATGTTATTTCATTTTTAAACAAAAGTTTGTTTATCATATTACGTATATTAGTTTAATCATATTAAAGGGGTGGTAAAACACATTCTTTCGAAGGCTTGATTGTGTTTGTGGGGTGCACTGTAACGTGTTCATGCTTCGTTTTAAAAAAATTGCATTATTTTTCATATATTTTACCTTTATTCTACACTGCTCTGTCCCTCCTTGTAAAAACGGTCTGATGGTTTCCGGGTTGTATGAAGCCAGTCCTTCAAAAATACGCAATGGGCTCAGATTGGTTAGCTGGCCCAGTGTGTTGTGATTTGCTAACCGTCTAGTGCATGTTTGTCGGAAACGTCATGCCCCTTACCTTTACTGGTAGACTGTGCTTTGGTAGTATTAGAAACAATTAGGGCTGTAATCTCCCAGTCGATTAGTCGATTATTAGTCGATACGTTCTGGCTCGACCAAAATTCTGATTGGTCGATTTTTTGCCGCGTTCATTTCATCAGTTTTGCCGCGCCGCGTTCATTTCATCAGGTGGAAAGCACTAATTGCTAATGGGGGTGTTTTGAGAGCACCCCTGTTTCACAGGTAACAGTCTGTCTTCAGAACACCCCCATTGTTTTCACTTCTTTTGGATTAGCCCAACCCGCTGGCGAAGAGTCTCTCGCGGGTCCTTTGTGTTTCATTCCAGGCTGGGTCAAACGCACACCCATAGCGGTAAACTTGAGGAACGTACATCAACATACACATGAGGGGAAGCGTCACAACACCGCGCTATAAGTGGATCTGTACTGTCAGTTTTGCCGCGTTCATTTCATCAGTTTTGCCGCGCCGCGTTCATTTCATCAGGTGAAGAGCACTAATTGCTAATGGGGGTGTTTTCAGAGCAGCCCTGTTTCACAGGTAACAGTCTGTCTTCAGAACACCCCCATTGTTTCACTTATTTTGGATTAGCCCAACCCGCTGGAGAGAGAGACAGATTGAAGAAGGCTAGTTTTCTTGTATATTATTTATTTAATTGTGAGAGCGTTTTTTCTGCTCTTGATCGGGCTTGTTTAATAAATATTTATTTTTTATTAAAGTGGACGTGCCTTTTGTGTTTAAGAGTAAAAGCTTTAAGTTAATAGTCTATTCGTGTCTCAGCCGCGAAGCTGAGCTCATATGTTTGAGCTTCACAGAGCGGCTGCAATGAGTGTCTGTCAGTTATTATAATACATATGACAAAAACAATTGTCTAAATTATGTTGCATATTCCTCAAAAGTTCTTGTGATGATATCTAGTTGACAACACATAGTGCTATATTTTCGGAAGTCTCTATGATATTGCGCAGGTGCATGCGATGCGACGCTGTCAGAGCCACAGACTCGTGTGTCAGACTCATTTCAGTGCAAAATAATCAGCTCAAAAACTATTTAATATACTGCAATTAGCCTACTAGTTTTTTATGTTTATTTATAATTAATTTAGGGAGACAACAAGGCTACCAAGTACTGCGCACAGTGTGCAGCTTATTCATTTAAGGTTTTTTTTTCCTAACGTTATTTTAGTCGATTTTTAGTCGAAAATTTTAGGACTTCAGTCGACCAAGATTTTCTTTGGTTGATTACAGCCCTAGAAACAATGGCGTCAATAAAACCATACCAATTTGAGCCCGAATCAGATCCAGACAATTTTAGTGAAGATGATCGAGCAGAACCTGTTCTGTCCTCAAGAGTAAAGACTGCAGATCTATAGTGATCGCTACTGAATGGCACCGTTACTTTTGTATTTTTAGAACGATTATAGCCAAATATCTGTCACAAGAACGAACACTAAACATTGGCTTTACTAGTAGCCAAATCAAACACAGAACCATGTTTAGCATGCCTGTAGATAAACAATACATAAAAGCTCTAATCAGCGATACAAAATGGCCTCGCCCCACCCCTTATTTAATATTCTCGGAGGAGGGGTTTATGTAAATATTGGGGCTGGTGATGTCAGAGACCCTGGAGGAATGTCTAGTAGTCCCTAGCGGCCGTTTGCTGTAGTCCTTAGAAATTGATTTCTTTAAAGGGGAGGTAAACCACGATTTCACTTTTCTAACTTTAGCTAGTGTGTAATGTTGCTGTTTGAGCATAAACTAAATCTGCAAAGTTACAACGTTCAACGTACAACAAAGTTTAAAGCAAAGGGAGATATTTGCTTTTAAAGAAATCAGTTTCTAAGGACTACAGCAAACGGCCAGTAAGGGACTACTAGACATTCCTCCAGGGTTGCTGACATCACCAGCCCCAATATTTACATAAACCCCTCCTCCGAGAATATTAAATAAGGGGGGGTTGATTTAATTTTGTATCGCCGCAGGGAAGCGTTGTTGTGGTAGGCTAGTTAGTAGGCTGGAGTGTTGTTGCCAATGCCGACGAAACGCTGTTATTTTCATCCGGATTGCAGGTCCACTTTGTTCAGCCTTCCTAGGGACGGGGGTGCGTTTAACATACAACATGTTATATGCATGTGTGTATGAGACAGAGGGGAACAGGTCGCATTTGCAGCAGATATATGCTGCCCATCATAAATCAAAGCACGAGGCAGACAGGGGTCGGAGGAGAAGACCAGAAAATGTGACATAATGGACAATATTCGGCTGCGCAAAACAAACACTGCCAGTGTGTGAATGCACGACGGGCGCGCGCGGCTCCCGCAGCACATTTCACGGAGGAAAGCTTCCACGATCTTCGCGAGTTCAATGAAGGATTCGCACAACGGCTTGTCCTGAAAGATTGATTTAAAAACAGAAGCTGTTTACGGGCCACAACCTGTAAGTATGATTTATTTTTCGTCGATGTGTTTTCCTGTAATAGTTCGTATTGCTAATTGTACGTTGTAGCAAGGAAGTACACAGATGACAGCGCTCATTTGGCTCTGCAAACCAGTTTGTTAAATGCTCATTCATACTTAACGTTATCCAACAAACACCTAACGTTACAAACTTTTTTTTAAATCTCAACAGCGAACTTGGCATTAGTGTAAATTATTCTTTGATTAGAGCTTTTATGTATTGTTTATCTACAGGCATGCTAAACATGGTTCTGTGTTTGATTTGGCTACTAGTAAAGCAAATGTTTAGTGTTCGTTCTTGTGACAGATATTTGGCTATAATCGTTCTAAAAATACAAAAGTAACGGTGCCATTCAGTAGCGATCACTATAGATCTGCAGTCTTTACTCTTGAGGACTGAACAGGTTCTGCTCGATCATCTTCACTAAAATTGTCTGGATCTGATTCGGGCTCAAATTGGTATGGTTTTATTGACGCCATTGTTTCTAATACTACCCAAAGCACAGTCTACCAGTAAAGGTAAGGGGCATGACGTTTCCGACAAACATGCACTAGACGGTTAGCGAATCACAACACACTGGGCCAGCTAACCAATCTGAGCCCATTGCGTATTTTTGAGGGACTGGCTTCATACAACCCGAAAACCATCAGACCGTTTTTACAAGGAGGGACAGAGCAGTGTAGAATAAAGGTAAAATATATGAAAAATAATGCAATTTTTTAAAAACGAAGCATGAACACGTTACAGTGCACCCCACAAATACAATCAAGCCTTCGAAAGAATGTGTTTTACCACCCCTTTAAAAGCAAATATATCCCTTTGCTTTAAAATTTGAATGTTGAAACTTTGCAGATGTTGTTTATGCTCAAACAGCAACATTACACACTAGCTAAAGTTAGAAAAGTGAAATCGTGGTTTACCACCCCTTTAATACTATTTTTTTTCAGTCTTAAAATATTTAGCTGCCTTTATATTATGAGAAAGGGGTAATTTGCAAGAGAATCATGTCCTTATTATTGAAATGTATACCGTTACCAAGATGGACACCAACTGAATTGACTTGCCTTAAAGGGACTTTGCTGTGATTCATTGTTAATGTATCATGCAACCCCCCCTGTTTCAGCAGTGTCACTTGTAGCTCCAAAATTGTCCACTTCTATTTCAATATGATGTTTCTGTGAGCTATTATTTTGTGATCTTTGGAGTCATTTATAATTTGCCTCATAATACGTTTTTGCATTTGGCCCTATGGTGTAGTTGGCGAGGCCCTTGTGCATGGTGCCTAACATTCCAGGAATTCCCGGCCCTCCACTAGGGGGCAGCAGCAGTGGTTCGTCTTCACCCTCCGGTTATAACCTCCACACTGAGGCGAAGATGGTGAGGGCAAACTTTGATTTCTTTCTATGCCAGCCTGTGGATATTTATGCAAAACAATCGGATGCATAGCTTTCTCTTAGTGTTCCTATGTTGAAAGTCTTTATCCAGCACGTCACATGGGTGATAGATTTCACAACAAACAAACACTGGCTGTTGAAACAAAGCAGCTCTGTCAGTAACGGTCTGTATTTCAAGTGCACTTGTTATCCTGGGATATGCAAAAAATACACATTTTCATTACAGACTAGTTGGTGGGTGGTTTGAAGATTAGTCTGTCTGTATAATTAGGCTGATTTAGCACCCACCAGACACGTTTATTATGGGACATTCACTTAAGATTTGAAAAAATCTACATGAACATCCATGACCCCTAGAAATAAAATGCAGAAGTTCACACGTTTATTTCCCTTCAGTCACATGGTTTCTCTCAGTGCTTGATGAATTATGGTTCAGTTTTATGAAATGACTTCTTTTACCATTCCACATGAAAGAGGAATAAAATTGAGTGTTGCGGCTGTAACAGCTGTCTGTAATTAGACAGAATGCCATCTTGTGCCACATTACCCTGGTGTGTTTGTTGTTATTCTTAGAGGTTGAAGGCAGCATTATCTCAGCAGACGGCCGCAGCTCAGGGTTGTCTTGGTATGGCAATGGGGTCTAGTGCGATGGTTCCTCAGAGGGTTGAGCAAAGCCAGCTGCTGGTCCAGCATCCAGACGCCCCATCCCCTGCTCAGCCGCAGGTATAGCACGTTTTCACACTCGAATTGTCAGAACTGCAAACATTATATGGACTTGTGTTGACACTCTACCAACATTTTGCAACATTTCTCTGTATCAATTTCGGTACCATAGCAAAAACCTTTTGTAACTGTTTTATTTTGTTTATTTATTTAAATATTTGAAAAATTTAAATATTGAATAAATGAAATTAGCTAATGATAAATGCTGAGTAAATAATACATTAAAACGTTAGCATGTAACCTTCAAATATTGTTCAGTTGAGCTTAAGTAAATATAAAGTTAGTAATAAAATGAAAAACAAAGATACACATTACAGTTAACAGAACAAGTGACAGATCTACACAGATTAGGCATAACATTATGACCTAAAATTGTGCCGGTCCCCCTTTTGCTGCCAAAACAGCCCTGACCCGTTGAGGCATGGACTCCACAAGACCCCTGAAGGTGTGCTGTGGTATCTGGCACCAAGATGTTAGCAGCAGATCCTTTCAGTTGAGAGGTGGGGCCTCCATGGATCGGATTTGTTTGTTCAGCAAGTCTCACAGATGCTCGATTGGATTGAGATCTGGGGAATTTGGAGGCCAAGTCAACACCTCAAACTCGTTGTTGGCCACCTTCTATCATTGCTCCGTGGTCCAGTTCTGATGCTCACGTGCCCACTGTTGGCGCTTTCGGCGGTGGACAGGGGTCAGCTTGCCCATATGCAACAAACTGCGATGCACTGTGTATTCTGACACCTTTCTATCAGAGCCAGCCAGCATTAACTTCTTGAGCAATTTGAGCTACAGTAGCTCATCTGTTTGATCGAACTACACGAACCAGCCTTCGCTCCCCACGTGCATCAATGTGCCTTGGCTGCCCATGACCCTGTCGCCGGTTCATCACTGTTCCTTCCTTGGACCACTTTTGATAGATACATCAAATCTGCGACTGCAGACCGGGAACACCCCATGAGAGCTGCAGTTTTGGAGATGCTCTGACCCAGTCGTCTAGCCATCACAATATTTCCTACTTCTAACACATCAACTTTGAGGACAAAATATTCACTTGCTACCTAATATGTCCCACCCACTAAAAGGTGCCGTGATGAAGATATAATCAGTGTTATTCACTTCACCTGTCATAATGATATGCCTGATCGGTGTATTTTGTCATATCAGATTTTTTTTTTTGTCCCATTCGCTGCTATGGTTATCACTATGCCACTCGTCGAAATTTCAGATTCAGTCCCGTATTTTAATATGGTTGTCACACTTGAAAAATAAATATTTTATTCAAATTATTAATGGGTTATATACCGAAACCAAGTAACGTTATAGACAGAAACCATGCAATCAACACTGCAAAAACATGTAAAAATAGAATCCTTGATTAAAATTCCACCAGAATGGTTCACAATTTGGAGTGTTTCCAAAGACTTGAGGGACAAATGGTGTTGTTTACCTGACTATAACCAGTCTAAAGTAAAACTGGTTGTTTGTGCAGACATTGCGGCACTTCTGTTTTGATGTTCTAGCGTACTGGTGGCTCACCTAAAATCCCGGTCCTCTGATCTGTCCTTTTTGGAGATATATTGAAATTAAATCGGTCGATTCACTTGCTCTCTCAGTCTCTCTCGTGCGTGCAGATTTATATATTTAGAGCAATGTAGTGCAGCGAGACTGCCATAGACCGCATCAGCATTTCTCTGCCCTCAGCTCCCCGGCTCCGTTTGAGACCAGCAAGTTTTAGGGTCGGAGTTGAACCGATCTTTCTGGCCAGGATCTTTCTGCAGTGGAAATGCACGGAATAGTCTGAGAACTAACACAACCCACAACCATGTCAGTGGAAAAGGGATAACAGAGTGCTTACACAAATTTGAATGGGATCGTTTGAAAGCAGAGCATCATGTTTGACAGGAAGCATCTTTCACTTTGCTGTGGCATTAAGCAGTAAACATCTCTGTTTACTCTGCCCTGCTGTGTTCAGGTGTCACCCGCTCAACCCACCGGGGGTCGCAGGCGGAGGACGACTGATGACGACCCTGATGAGAGAAGGCAGCGCTTCCTTGAGCGGAACCGAGCAGCAGCTTCTCGTTGCAGACAGAAACGCAAGCTGTGGGTCAACTCTCTGGAGAAAAAGGCTGAGGAGCTCACATCCATCAACGTCTCGCTGTCGGTTAGTGTGCATGAAAAAATTCTTCGACTTGTAATTTGATCTAAAATGTGTATGAGCACTGAAGTATTGCTTATAGCAACTTGAGAAATGTGTTAGAAGTAGTTCCTCTATGTTCTTCTAAAGTTGACAGTATGAATATTTCTGTAAGCGATGCATGCAGTGCCTACATTTTCTTATACAAGATGCATGCAACCAGAGCATACTGTGTGGGATACCGTATCCCACAATGCAATGCGTTGAGCATAACTTCTATTTAAAGAGTCAAGACTGAACTGAAAGATACATTTTGTTTGCACAAAATTGCACAAAAAGATAACTTTCTCACTTAATGTAAATAGGTTATGAAGTTATACTGTTTAACATACTGGTTTCAATTTCTTTTATATCTTTGCATGTACTGCACTATTGCTAGTATCTCATTCCAAACATAGCATATTTTATTTTATTATTATTATTTTATTTATTCCTTTTTCACAATTATTATTTTTGCTATTGCTATAATAAAATAATAATAACATTATTATTAATAATATATATATTATTTTATAAGAATCATTTTCTATTTATTTATGTGCATGTATGCATTTTATTTATTATATATATTTTTTTTATCATATTTATTATAAATATTTCAAATTAACTATCAATAATTACAATATTAATATTATTATTATTTATTTATTTAGTTTTTTTTATTATAAAATATAACATTTTTATTGATATATTTATTTATTTTACTGTTTTCTCACGACTGCCTTACTTACTTTACTTACTTAATTTATAAAGTAACTTTACTATTAATTTTTTTATTATTATTATTACGTTTTTTCATTGCTTTTGTTGTATGCATTGATGGTTTGGCATTGTTGTATGTATTTAAAATTGAGTAGATACAAATATGTTTGCAAGTTTGTGTCCAAGTGTGATGTTCACACTTTGTTTTTCACTTATTTGTATGTGTACAAGAACGAGGTGTCTCATCTGCGAAACGAAGTTGCTCATCTAAAGCAGTTGCTTTTAGCTCATAAAGACTGCCCCGTCACCAACCTCCAGAAGAAAGCCGCCTACTTGGGTGAGTGGAGCTTCAGTTGAGGTTCTTTCACTTGCATCTGCATGATCTAATCTGAATTTGTTTGCCCCTCAGGAGAGGAGCACCACATGAAAGAGACGTCAGAGGCCACGGGCTCCCCGGCACCAGTCATTCAGCACAGCTCTCTGGCCCACAGCCCCTCGTCCACAGTAGGGCCAAATGGCCTGAGCTCCCGTGCCGCGGCTGAGGCGGTGGCCATGTCGGTGCTGGCAGGGATGGGCAGCCAGCGAGGGGAGAGCGGTGGGCCATCGCATGTCATCATGACCACACAGTCCCACCAGTCCAGCAGATGATGAGAGCAGCTAACAGTCTGCCTGGGACTCTCCACATCCCGGGAGAGGGGCAGATCTGTACACAAAAAGAGACGGAAGGAGATTGTTGTTCACTATGCCATAGACTATGGGGGCTGGACTCCAAACCGCGTTCTCCTTTGCATCCTCTGTAACTCCTGCTCCTTCCTTCAACTTCCTCCTGCTCCTCCACTGGCTGTAGGACTGCAAAGCACTTCCTGTCATTAAATGTATCCCCATAGACATATGCACATACACACGCTGCAATAAAGACATTGCCTGAATTGTGACGGTGCACTCGGTGTATGTGTACATGTGCTGTATTGCACATTGACTCACACACACGCAGGCTGCGTCTCAAATTTGTGACGATGCAATACTTTATATATTCTTATATATATATGTATTAGTATGTGTGTGTGTGTGTGTGTTTGAGAGAAACATGATGCTTTAACGTTCTGTACGATCTTTTACCTTGCTATTTTAGAGGTTTTTTAGTTTTCAGGTGGCCACCCTCGCTCATCTTACCTCATTTTTAACCTGTTATATACGTTTATAATCGACGTGTGCATGTGTGCTTCTCGTGTGGGTGTACAGTGATGCACAACGGAAAAAATAGCAGTTTGTGAAGGACTGATACACTAAGACTGCCTTGTTAGCATGTAACCTTCTATATATAAACTGTATTGTATTGGCACATTGCATTCAGTTTGGGCTACAGAACCTCATAGTTGTCGTTTGTTAGGTCCTATCTTTGTTTTTTTGTGAACGACAAACTCCGAAACCGCAAATAGCTTACTGTCCGAGGTCATGACATATGATTCATTGTAATCAGGACCCTTGTGCAGTCCAGTGTCTTGAGAAATCGATGTAAGGCCTTTCCAAAGTTAGACGCAATGTTCTAAATTCATCTAGATTAATTTAAGTTGGCCGTAATTAGTTAAGGCTCCTAAAGTTTTTTTTTTTTTATTGTTGTTATCTAACTTTCATAACTCATGAGATAAACCCTGCTGCTGTGTTTATTGAATCCCATTTCTGCTACATAAAAAAAAGGAAAAAATATTATGACATATCAGATAAAAAGTCGAATGTATGGCATAGAAGTCATAATTATAATAAAAGATAAATTATGACAAGTTTAAATTATAAGTCATACTTGTGACAAAAAGTAGAACTTGCGATTTAAAATGTTACATTTTGTCATAATTCTGATTTACCAGAGCATTTTTTTTATGTGGTGGAAATTTCCATAATTCTCTGCTGACTTTTACAGTAATACAGCCCTGGTGCCTCTATACCCTCCTGTTCAGTCACTTTCACGACGACCAGACTGTTAAAAGTTGACATCCCGATGCTTTGTAACACTATTTGTTTCTCTGCTCGCTTATTCACACATAAACATGCACAGTCCCTGCTACAAATTTAAAGAGGCAAGGATTCTGCCTTATGAATCACACGAGTGCCTCTTTATTGGTTAACCTCACACCATGTCGCTATTGTATTCAGGCATCTGTCAGGGGATGTTAAAAGCTTTATCTGTATCATCAGTCCTAATGAATTAACAATAATGCCTTTAATAGTTTTTAAACAGTCAGAGAGCACTGCCCTGTATTTTATGCATATTCTATACTGCCACCTGGATATATTAGGGTGCTATTACATCTAACTAGAAGGCTGCAGGGAACAAAGAGTATGCAAATCTACTGTTTGAATGGTTTTACCTTGGCTGTACCAAGATGTTTATCCAAACACATGATCTTGTCTTTTTTTCCCACAATATCAGACACTTTTCAAATTAAGGCAGCATATAAACAAGGGACTAAGATGTACTGTTGTTGCTCAGTATATGTAACTTGAATTCTCATTAATTTTCTGTCATTATTTGCAGTGCGTAATGCCGCATTAACACAATATCAGTCCGAAATGTATATAGGCCTGTCAGAATGCACTAAAAACATTTTGGGTTATTTTTCTGTTTGGTATCTCAAGAGATTGTCAGGTTTTCTTTCAAACAGCATATCAAACTTACCACTTGACCGATATCTCATGAATGACTCCCGGTTTAAGTGTTGACCTTTGCTTTTCCGTTATGTTATGTGCTGTAGTCATTCAGCAGAACCCATATAGAGGATTGTTGACCTGAAATGAGCAGAATGGAGAATCTTTAGCTTCACTGGCACTTTTTCTAAGATTTGTTTCCCCTTTTTTTTTTTTCATTGTACGCTGCCAGGACTAGAAATGCCTATAATAAATCTTGTTTTGTGTGTGTTGTAAGACGGAAAAGTAGAACTTCTTTTGTAGACTTTTTTTTTCTCATTATCTTTTTGTTCTTCTAACACTTTGTACTCAAATATTTATAGTTATTTTAATTTGTAAAGATTAATAAGAATGTCTTGAGCCGACCCCTGTCTGATTCCCTCTCTCACTTTAATCACTTTAAAGTTAGATCAGATTTCTGTCTTGATGGACATAATTCATAATTCCAACATAATGCACAAATAATTTATGGAATTATTTCATGCAAGTAAAATTGAATGCAGTTTCCCTGAAACAGTCAGACTGAACAAAACAAAAGTCCTTTAGAATATAGGAGGCAAAAGATAAAAAGTTGTTTTAAGAGTATCTTTTATGGAAAATAGCCTCACTCCAAGTTGGACTGATTTGAAATGGTCCTTGTAATGTACATATGTGTACCATATATATTTACTATTTTTCATGCATGTTGAAGTGAAATACTCTGAACACAGTGCTACAGTTTTGATTAAACAAAAAACTAAAACAAATGTCTTTAGTCTTATTCAGGCACCACAAAAGATTGTATGTACTTAATATGTTTTATATAATTCTCTATATAATTTGGTTTCAATGTAATATAATTGGCCAGTGTTTGAATTTAGTAAACTATTTGATTATGGAGATTTATTATTTCACTAAACTATAGCCTATATACATACTATATTGCAAAAAGTATTGGGACACCCCTCCAAATCATTGAATTCAGGTGTTCCAATCACTTCCATGACCAAAGGTGTATAAAATCAAGCACCTAGGCATGCAGACTGCTTCTACAAACATTTGTGAAAGAATGGGTCACTCTCGGGAGCTCAGTGAATTCAAGCGTGGTACCGTGATAGGTTGCCACCTGTGCAATAAGTCCATTCGTGAATTTCCTCACTACTAAATATTCCACGCTCAACTGTTAGTGGTATTCTAACAAAGTGGAAGCAATTGGGAAAAACAGCAACTCAGCCACGAAGTGGTAGGCCACGTAAAATCCCAGAGTGGGGTCAGTGCATGCCGAGTCAATAGCTACAGACCTCCAAACTTTGTGTGGCCTTCAGATGAGCTCAAGAACAGTGCGTAGAGAGCTTCATGGAATGGGTGTCCATGGCCAAGGATCTGCATCCAAGCCTTACATCACCAAGTGCAATGCAAAGTGTCAGATGCAGTGGTGTAAAGCACGCCGCCACTGGACTCTAGAGCAGTGGAGACGTGTTCTCTGGAGTGACGAATCACGCTTCTTTGTCTGGCAATCCGATGGACGAGTCTGGTTTGGTTGTTGCCAGGAGAACGGCACTTGCCTGACTGCATTGTGTCAAGTGTAAAGTTTGGTAGAGGGGGGATTATGGTGTGGGAATTTTTTTTGTTTTTTTGCACAAAGCAAGTCCATGAAAACATGGATGAATGAGTTTAGTGCGGAGGAACTTGACTGTCCTGACCTCAACCCGATTGGAACATCTTTGGGATGAATTAGAGCAGCACTGCGAGCCAGGCCGTCTCATCTAACATCAGACTTCACAAATACACTTCTAGAAGAATGGTAAAAATTTCCCATAAACACTCCTAGACCTTGTGGAAAGCCTTCCCAGAAACGTTGAAGCTATAGCTGCAAAGAGTGGGCTAATTCCATATTAAACCCTACGGATGGGATGTCATTAAAGTTCATGATGTAAAGGCAGGCGTCCCAAAACTTTTGGCAATATAGTGTGTGTGTGTGTGTGTGTGTGTGTGTGTGTGTGTGTGTGTGTGTGTGTGTGTGTGTGTGTGTGTGTGTGTGTGTGTGTGTGTGTGTGTGTGTGTGTGTGTGTGTGTGTGTGTGTATATACAGTGAGGAAAATAAGTATTTGAACACCCTGCTATTTTGCAAGTTCTCCCACTTGGAAATCATGGAGGGGTCTGAAATTGTCATCATAGGTGCATGTTCACTGTGAGAGACATAATCTTTTAAAAAAAATTCAGAAATCACAATATATGATTTTTTTTTAACTATTTATTTGTATGATACAGCTGCAAATAAGTATTTGAACACCTGTCTATCAGCTAGAATTCTGACCCTCAAAGACCTGTTAGTCTGCCTTTAAAATGTCCACCTCCACTCCATTTATTATCCTAAATTAGATGCACCTGTTTGAGGTCATTAGCTGCATAAAGACACCTGTCCACCCCATACAATCAGTAAGAATCCAACTACTAACATGGCCAAGACCAAAGAGCTGTCCAAAGACACTAGAGACAAAATTGTACACCTCCACAAGGCTGGAAAGGGCTACGGGGAAATTGCCAAGCAGCTTGGTGAAAAAAGGTCCACTGTTGGAGCAATCATTAGAAAATGGAAGAAGCTAAACATGACTGTCAATCTCCCTCGGACTGGGGCTCCATGCAAGATCTCACCTCGTGGGGTCTCAATGATCCTAAGAAAGGTGAGAAATCAGCCCAGAACTACACGGGAGGAGCTGGTCAATAACCTGAAAAGAGCTGGGACCACCGTTTCCAAGGTTACTGTTGGTAATACACTAAGACGTCATGGTTTGAAATCATGCATGGCACAGAAGGTCCCCCTGCTTAAACCAGCTCATGTCAAGGCCCGTTTTAAGTTTGCCAATGACCATTTGGATTATCCAGAGGAGTCATGGGAGAAAGTCATGTGGTCAGATGAGACCAAAATAGAACTTTTTGGTCATAATTCCACTAAACGTGTTTGGAGGAAGAAGAATGATGAGTACCATCCCAAGAACACCATCTCTACTGTGAAGCATGGGGGTGGTAGCATCATGCTTTGGGGGTGTTTTTCTGCACATGGGACAGGCCGACTGCACTGTATTAAGGAGAGGATGACCGGGGCCATGTATTGCGAGATTTTGGGGAACAACCTCCTTCCCTCAGTTAGAGCATTGGGTCGAGGCTGGGTCTTCCAACATGACAATGACCCGAAGCACACAGCCAGGATAACCAAGGAGTGGCTCTGTAAGAAGCATATCAAGGTTCTGGCGTGGCCTAGCCAGTCTCCAGACCTAAACCCAATAGAGAATCTTTGGAGGGAGCTCAAACTCTGTGTTTCTCAGCGACAGGCCAGAAACCTGACTGATCTAGAGAAGATCTGTGTGGAGGAGTGGGCCAAAATCCCTCCTGCAGTGTGTGCAAACCTGGTGAAAAACTACAGGAAACGTTTGACCTCTGTAATTGCAAACAAAGGCTACTGTACCAAATATTAACATTGATTTCCTCAGGTGTTCAAATACTTATTTGCAGCTGTATCATACAAATAAATAGTTAAAAAACCATACATTGTGATTTCTGGATTTTTTTTTTTTTTTTTAGATTATGTCTCTCACAGTGAACATGCACCTACGATGACAATTTCAGACCCCTCCATGATTTCTAAGTGGGAAAACTTGCAAAATAGCAGGGTGTTCAAATACTTATTTTCCTCACTGTATATATATATATATATATATATATATATATATATATATATATATATATATATATATATATATATATATATAGCTAGCAACAGGCTTAACATTAAATAAATAAAAATATTTAGGTGTTATAACAAGTAATGTTTATTATGCACTGGAACGTTTTTTTATAGTAAACAGTGTGGCGGTACAATGGTACAACAATAATCTATATTTTAAGATCTAATCTATTTTATTTGAAGATTAAGTAATTCCATGGTATCCTACTACTACGTTTCCTACCCTACATATTTCCATATTCAAATACCATTGTATTTATATTGTCCTAAAGAATACCATAGTAACCTTACATGTTCAAAAAACATGGCAGTAGCACAGCTTCTGTTGTGTTGTCGCTAGAGGGCGCTTGCGTGTCGTCTCGAGGTGTGTGTGTGTGTGTGTGTGTTTGGGGGTGTCATTGATCACACACAGGAGGTAAACGCGATCACGTGACCGCACAGAGTGCAGTTGGTGAGTTCTCACAGCATGGCGGAAGGAGTAGTTGTCCGGATGGATTGTTACTCACCTTTTAATTCATGTCTTCTGTCTTGACGGGAGGATTTTTGCCTTTCGAAGCGCATTTCTTCACACTTATAAGAACTTAAGCGTATTCTCACAACAATGGCAGACCGCGGTGTGGATTTGGCTGCTCTACCGAAAGAGGTTAGAGAGCAGTTGGCGGAGTTGGAGCTCGAGCTGTCTGAAGGTAAGAGATGGAGTTGATCACCTCAACCTTAATAATGATATTAACCTAATATTTAAATCCCACGGTCGTGTGGCGCTATAACAGACACGTATGTACTCTCAAGCAGACAGTGTCTACTGCTTTTTGTTGGTGTTTGAAGGTCCCCAGTTTCCCCTCAGATAATTTTTGAAAGAGGCTGTGTCTCAAAAACTAGCGAGCTGCCCTACCTAGACAGATTGTCTGGATGCCCAAAATGCAGTTTCTAACGTTCCGAAAGCGCCTTTGATGCCCAGACATGCTGTCTGGTAGGCAGCTCACTAGGTGTGGGATGAAATTAGGATTTTCCACCATCAAATATGCTTTTAACCTCGTGTAAAAGAAAGAACCGAACGTGATTGAGAACTAGAAGAGCAGTATCGCTGAATCCGGCCGTTCATTTCACCTCAAGAGAGTGAGACTATTGTTTGTTCAGTGAGCTAGACCTCAAAGAAAAGAGAGCCCTTGACAGTTCAGCGACACAATACCTCAGCACCGAGACTGTCAGTAAGGTAGATCGAGTTCATATCGTTTTGGATGTTGGTTTATGTATGGTACGATCGCCGTTGTTCCCAAAGCCCTTTGTTTTCATGCTGATGTTTTTAAAGGGACATCACTTTTTGCTGTCAGTGTGTGTCTGTTTCCTTAATGCGAAACTCAATGGCAGCATTGGTCTATTTTTGCTGTACTTTAGGTTCTTGAGGTGCTGTTAGCACACAGACATCTGTCAAACACACCTTCTCTGTATACACTTACACTGTATCCTTTCACCCTTTACCCATTATTATAAAATGGTGATTATCAAATTATCCAACCATAGATTTTCTTGTAAACTATATTTGCTGTAAAGATGCATTTTTCCACTACACTATGGGTTATACAGACCCTTTGCAGGACTACATTATCACATAATATATTGCTTCTTATCAGTTACTACTTTAGTTAATTCCGATTTAATATATATTCTTAGTTTAGTTCATTCAGTTTTATATATAGATTATAAATTGTTCTACATATCTCTATCGCTAATCTCCTACAGTACCTTTCAGTCAGACTCCTGACACTTGACTGGACATTCCTACAATGCATTTGATGAAAGAAAATACCATATTGTTATATACAATATAGTGTTCCTGAGATGCAACAATTCTTTTCTTTTTTTCGTAAAAAATATGACTATTTTCTTTCAAGATTTGATGAATAGAAAGTTCAAAATAACAGCATTAATTTGAAATAAATATCTTTTGTAAACATTATAAATATCTACTGTCACTTTTGGTCTATTTAATGTATCCTTGTTGATTGAAAGTATTGATTTCTTTAAAAAAAAAAACTGTCCCTAAACTTTTGAATGGTAGTGTATGCTTTTATTTACTATTATAAAGTGGGCTGTCTGAATACTCTATTCTGATTAGCTTGAAGGTCTGTGCAATATAACTGTTTAATGCACAGGTAGTTCCAAGTCAATTTAATCACTGTTCTATATTAAATGGATAGCTCACCAAAAAATTACAATTATCCCATAATTTACTCACCCTCAAGCCTTCCTAGGTGTATATGACTTTCTTCTTTAATACGAATACAATCGAAGTTGTATTAAAAATGTCCTGCCTCTTCCAAGCTTTATTATGGCAGTGAATGGCAGCCCAAAATTTGAAGCCCAAAAAAGTGGATCTATCCATTGTAAAAGTAATCCACACGGCTCCGGGGGGTTTATAAAATCCTTCTGAAGTGAATCGATGGGTTTGTGTAAGAAAAATATCCATATTTAAAACTTTATAAAGTAAAATATCAAGCTTCGGCCAGACCGCCTTCCATTTTCAACTTACGATGACGGTGTCACGCCTCTCGCAGTTTAAACAGCTTGCGCTATGTCTGACGTCATCATCACACCAGTTACACTTTTTCCATAAGTTGAATATGGAAGGCAGTCTGGCAGCTAGATATTTTACTTTATGGACAGACGCAGGTAATATACACACGCCTCTCTACGCACTACATTATCTCTGTGTCTGATTCAAAGCAGACAGAATGCTACATCTAACAAGCCATAACTGATGAATATACAGATTGAATAACTATAATTTTTCTCTTCCAGTCAAATATTGTGCTGCAATCATCAGTTTTAAACTGTCAATGCTATAGCAAATGACTATGGTATAAGTGGGATAATCCACTCCACAGAGGTTATTTTCCTCCACATTGTGCATTAAAATCGTTTAATGCACAGCTAGCATTGGATTATCCCTTAATATTTTTGAGACCATACATGGCACCATATTGAGTGTTATAATATCTTAAAGAGGCCTTTTTGTGCCGGAGTGACCAATATGATATATATATATATATAGTGAGAGAGATTTTCTTTTTCTTTTTTTTTACAATATTATTTGGTTAATAATAATATAAATGGTAGTAAAAAAATTTTTTTTTTGTGTGATAGATCAGCCATTTCATTCACATGGTTCAGAACTTCATTCAATGTTCATGACATCGCAGCTATGGTGTTTCATGCACCGTCATGCGTCTTTAAGCATCTTCTCACCGCTGTGTCATCCGTTTGTGATAGACAGTGCCGTTCTACTCATTCACTATGTCAGAGAGCACTATGTGGGGGAGATGTGTCAGTTTTCAGCTTAGTAATAGTGTTACACAACTGGAAGCATTTAGTGTGTGGGCCACACTCTCAAACAGCTTGTTGATATGTGCAGCACCAGGCTGCTTATCAAGAAAACCAGCCATAGACACTGTAACTGGAGTAACACAACATTTTATGACCGTATGATGATAAACTATAAATTATGACCATATAATTACTGATGACCGTTGAGCCACATTTTTTTTGTCATCCAGCCACTATAAAATGTCTGCCGAGTGAAAAGAACGTAATGGAATAGTTTACCCGAAAAATGAAAGTTTACTCGACCTCTTGTCAGAGCAAGAACTCACCCTCATGACATGAGGGTGAGTAAATCATTTTCATTTTTGGGTGAACTATCTTTTACCACTGTTTTGCATGTGATCTAGAGGTCTGTGACTTTTGAGAGTGTGTGAAAATAACATGAAAGCTCTTGCAACTGTGTATTTAGTGTAAGGGTTTTAGTGCCCTTGGGGCAGATGAGTGATCCTGGAGTGTTTGGTCAATTGGAGGGCGGTTGCAGGCTCCCTCACCCCCTCCTCCCATAGGAGCAGCTGCCAGCCTCGGCTGTTGCCTCCCCAGTAGCGCGTCACACTCCTGTCTTTGCTCTCCTCTGCTTGCGCCATCTCTCTTTCTCTCTCTTTCTAGTTCTTGCAGGTTGGACTCAAATGAATCACCACTCCCTAACCAATCAAAATGCACCTTTAATTCAGCACAAGCACTTAAATCATCTTATTTATACCAGTCCTAAGTTTTTTGTCCATATCTGATTGTGTGTGCTCATTTTTACATTCAAATAATTTTGTCCAACATGCTCACTTAAAGGGATAGTTCACCCAAAAATCTCTCGTCATTCCAAACCCATAAGACTTTCATTCATTCTTGAAACACAAATGAAGATATTTTTAATGAAATCTGAAAGATTTCTTCCCTCCATTGAAAGTCTGTTCACCCAAATCTCTCATGAAAAAACGTTCATAAAGCGATTAGAATGGAAATCCAGACAAATCATGCTTGAGCTTCCATTTGACCAAATGTGAGTGCTCTATGTACGTTTGCTGTTTATATGTGAATAAAAGGCTAAATTAAATCTGTTCATGATATAAAGTGATTGTTTCTCTTCGGAAGACTTGGATTAAACCCGTTGATTCATAAAATGGATTTCTTTAACGATCATGGGTCAATGGACTGTTAGTGTAGGCACAGATCGCACAGATTTCTTTAAAGATATCTTAATGTGTGTTCAGACAATGAAAGTCTTATAGGTTTGGAATATGTGTGACAATGATGACAATTTTTATTTTTGGGTGAACTAACCCTTTAAGGTTAATCTTTTAAAAATGCTAATCATTTAATAATAATCTTCAGTAAATTTTAAAATTAATGTGCATTTTCCGTACTGTACATTGTAATATTGTGATGCCTACATTTATTTGTAGAATTTAAAATAATAGATTTTAAGGTTTTAGTATTTTTCTTCGTAATGTATATAGAAAAAATGGTCACATCTGGCCATTTTTTGGCTATCAGCTATAACATGAAAATAACTAGAATGTACATTTCCTGAAGAAAATGTGAGTGGTGCTTGCCGTGGCAAAACTCGCCACCCGGGTACTACTGGGATGCTAAAAAGCCAAGCAACATGTCTCTATGATGTTCTGAGGCAGAGATATAGGTTTTGGTAAACAGTTGCTAGGGTACTCTGTTCGGTTGCTATGGAGTGGCTTGGCAGCATCCAATGACGATACTCCAAAGGCTGCTTATCAGTATGAATGATATAAACCAACCCCCATGTCTCTATGATGTTCTGAGGCAGAGATATAGGTCTTGCTAAACGGTTGCTAGGGTACTCTGTTTGGTTGCTATGGAGTGGCTTGGCAGCATCCAATGATGATACTCCAAAGGCTGCTTGTCAGTATGAATGATATAAACCAACCCCCATGCCTCTGACATTCAGATGTGAAGATATAGCTCTTTGGATTTGGGTTGCTAGGGTACGCGATAATGGTTGCTAGGGCGTGGCTAGGAAGTGTTGAAGGTGATTTGTGTCAAACAAACCCACCCTTGTGTTTCTATGACACTTCTATCCAAAGATATCCCTTGCTAGGGAGCTCTAAATGGTTGCTAGGGCGTGGCCTGATAGTGTCATTATGATACTGAGATAGTGATTGGCTGTCTGAGTAAATTGAGTCCACCCCCTTGTCTCTGAGACACTGTGATCCAGAGCTATGGTCAATACAAAATCCCTATGCAAGTTCCCATAGTAAGAGAAATGCATGAGTTTAATGGGACATCCTTCCCCGTTATAAGTCAATGGGGAAATTTTGGGGAGCTCTAGCGCCCCGGGGGTACAACTCACACCCCATTGCGATGTGTCATCTTACAGGGCCTGTCAGCCTCTTCAAATATGGTAAGTCACGAGTTTCTACGAAATCCTGGCTCGGAGCTACGAGGGGTCAAAGTTGGTCGCAATGCAAAGCACATGGGATTTTTCCGGCTACTTTTTCGCCCCTGGGGCGAATATCGTACCCCATAGCACGCCTCTCCTCAATAAGCCGCACGATTTGACACCTCATTCATTGGTCTATGACAAACGGTGCGGGATGAGTTACGCGCTGAAGTTTACGCGGAAGAATAAAATATAATAATATACTATATAATAATAATAATAATAATAATAAGCCCACAGAATAGTAATAGTGTGCTTCGCCTTTACAGGCAAGCACCACTAATTAATGGCTCATCATTGTTATTGGCCAGAATTGCAGTGTCCCTAATCTGCCAATTGTTTGTTCAGCAACTAGTTGACCGTTATGACCTGTCCTGCTCCTAAAACCCATTTCCCCTCGACCACTTGAAATGCATATCAGGGATTCCATGGTCATGAACAACCTGTAAATATCAAGAAACTTGTGCTTTCCAGACTTTAAATGTATTTTATTCAAGTTTTGCTTTTATCTAAAATATTGCTTTGGCTACATATAGAGTAAAACCTGTCTGCAAGTCAGCCGTATTATAACCATTTGTACACTAACAAGTAGCTAAAATGTTTAAATCATCAATCTCTAGAATGATTTTAAATAAATCATGAATGTCTGGACAAATACTGGAAATGCACTAGTCTGAAACTGTGGAAAACCTGCTCTCTGATTTCCTGTTTAAAAGGTGTCTGTGTTGTTGCCATGTCTTGTCTTTAATTCTGGATCCATGCGTGCTTTCCACAAGGGCACATATTGACCTTGGTGGGTAGAAATATTTCCCATTACCATGCTCCGCTGGGGCTTTTTACAGTGAAAAGAGTCTGTCCAAATGATCTCCTACATAATGACCCAATTCTGCAGGATTGTAGTGATCAGAGTAACAATAAGCACCATTGAGCTGATCTGGACTATGGTGGTTCTGATCTAAACTGGCATTTGAGGCTTTCAACTGAAACCTTTGTGTCCCAAATGAGCAACTCTGAGAGAGGAGACATGGACACAATCTGAGAGAGAGAGAGAGCGTGCATGTGTGTGTGTGTGTGTGCTCGCATTCACTTTATGCCTTCAACAACTGTGATGATAAGTCTAAACAAAAATAACACCTTGTGAGACTCTAATTATAATTCTTCTGTCTAGTAGTGCTTTCTTGTACACCTTGTAATAAACGAATGCTGTCATCTGTGAGTCATATAAAGGGTTGTAAGAAGTCGAGTGCAACCTGCATCTGCTCTTGAATGTGTGCCACTCTTTGTCTAACCAGCTTAACGTGGAATTGAACTCGAACAAAAAACAAAACAAAATTCAAGCTCTTGATGACGTTGTTCAGAAGATCTTAGCACTGTAATCTCTTCTAAATAGTGTATTGTTGTTCTTAAGAACAAAAGAAATTAGCCTGCTATGCTACCCCGCATTCTGAGCAGCATGGACGGCTCCCATTCCATGCCATCTTACTTAAATTACTCGAGTTACTTTAGGGGAAGTTCTTTTAAAATGCAGGATTGTTAGTGCCCTCCGTAGACGGCTATGATGTGGTGCTAATGTGTGTAGTTTGTTAGTATTGATTGCTGTTATGAAGAGGGTTGAGTTCAGGCTGTCAGCAGTATGGAGACTCAATGCTTTACTGCCACCATCCTAATGGAGGGGGCGCGTTATTGCTAGAGCCTTCCTATCTAGGGCACAGAATGACCGAACATGGACTGAACCCCGTTCATTTGTGCTTGAGTCATTCTCTCTTTTTCCTCCTTCTCGGTTAATCTGTCCTCTGACCATTAAGGGAAGCCACAGACATCTATTTTTGTCATAAAGTTGTTCCCCTTTTTCTTCTGCTTTCCTATTAAATTGATTCAAGCGAGACTGGGAAATGTTGTTTTCTGCTGATCATGAAAACAGTCAAATCATGTTTAAGTTAAAATTAGAGGGATAAAATAAAGCCTTTTTTGCATATAACATTTTCATAACAATTAAAGGCACAACATGTAAGATTTTTGGATTTAAAATATCCAAAAACCACTAGAACGATGTTATATATTTTGTTGACTTGTGTACAGTTTACATTATGCCAAATGTTTCCAAGAAAACTCCGAAATGTCATAAGAGTCCCATGAAATATGACAGGATCCATTGTGCCATATGTTCTCCCATTTGAATTCATTACCATGTCAGATCGGCTAGATGCAATGAATGTGTGGAAAACAATTAATGACACCGGAACGACAACATCAAAATTGATTAGACATCGCATCCACAAAGGTTAGTAACATTAACTCACACAGCTAGCGGTTATACTGTCGTGTAGCTGCATGGCTCCTTTGGATTGTCAACTTGTTAAACATGAATGAAATCTAACCTTTAAACCTAGCACTATGTTTTACTTTTATCAATCTTTTCCTAGTACATGCTGCTTTTCTCCCTCTTAATGTGTCTATGATAGGGAGCGATAGAAAGATGTTAAACCCTGTATTACTTAAAGCGCGCATTTTAACGTATTACAATCAGCATGCATACTGCATTTTCTATTGACTTAAAACAACTAGAAACATTCGGAGGTTTGATATTTTCTGATAATAACAATGCTGTTTAGCAAACGTGACTGCCGCCATCTTGTTTCCACTCGACGCGACTTTCAAAAATTACTATTACTCGTCTATTACTATTACTCATACATGAAATGACTTGAGACTCGACTCGGACTCGTGAGACTCGGACTCCAGTGATAAAGACTTCAGACTTGATTTAGACTCTAGATGAGAGACTTGTGAACATCTCTGGTATATAAACAGTAAATTCAGTGTTTGAGAGGAAAAATGTCACATGCTGACAGAAAAGTGACAATTTGAGTGAAAAAGACACGGTTTCATTTTTAGCATTTATAGTCCGAAGTATCCATTCAATATAAACTCGATAGTACAGTTGGCAATATGAGGATGCGCAGTGCTAGAGCTTTTATGTAAACAGGGCGCGTGCTGTGTTCATCCAATCAATGACACTGACTCCACAAAATGCAAATAAGAACATTAACCCAGGGTTTAGGAATGTACAATGTGAAACGTCAGTTTATGAATGCCCAGGATTAATTGTTAACCCCGGGTAAATTATGAGCGATGTGAAACGTGAAGTATGATAAACCAGGAATCAGTTTAGCCTGGGTTTAGAATAACCCAAAGCCCTCTGTTTTCTTTACTCAGTACTGACAGACAATTTTTTCATTACTGTAATCAGAATTTGTGGGAAAATATGCTTCTTCATTAAAATAATGTCACTGCAAAAAAAATAAAACAATAAAATAGGCTTAATTTTCTTCATGCAAATTTTTTTTTTGACTTTGGAATGGAAAATGACTGAAATGTACTGACATGTAGCATCATGTAAGCTCTACATTTAAAATATTAAGAAATTATTTTCCGTAATGCTGCTTTGAAACATCATGGGTTGTGAAAAGTGCTATTCAAATAAAAATTACTTTATTGACCTGACAATATGGTCATTAGACTATTGGCAGTTTTTGTGTGGCTGAGACTATTTGCGTACTGATGTACCCTGACCACACGAGTAGACCGTCACAGTTCCTCATTTCTTTAAAGGACCCTTTGTTACACATTTTGTGGAGGAAAGGTTTGTCACGTACTCGTAAACAAAATTGCACTTTAAACTTGGCCAAACTGTGAATTTTGATTGCATTTTATATCAAACTATCAAACCAAGTTTCATTAATTAAGTTGGACACTTTAATTATTGGACACTTTAAATGTCCAAGCCCCTTTTTGTGGCCACTATATGTGACCAAGTGCTACCAAGGTTTGCATGCTTGTCAAACTTAACCTCCAATCTGTCTGCAAGAATGTCCTCACGGGAATCAAACACAAAGTGCTTTCTTTGTGGGAGCATCGTATTTATACAGAGCGCTAAGCTTAGACAGATGGGACATGATCAGATGTCCAGGCTTCACACAGATTCCCTTTCCCTCAAACAAAAACCCAGAGCCTCTTCTCCTGGTACTGGGCCCACTGGGTCTGCTCCCTCAGCGTGGGTTGTATGAGGAACCGGTCCAGGCTGCCCTTTGGCTGTGAATAGTTAATGTTGCATCGCTGTGGTCTTATAGGGTGCTGAGCCTGAATTATTAACATGCCTTCATTAAATACCATGAGGCTTTGCTTGTATCTCCATTTACTGGCACTATGTGAACCAGGGTGTGTACGGGGAAGTGCCATCACACTACTCCATAAGTGAAAGTTAGTGTTGTGGAATAAGCGAGCTATGCGCAGCCAAGGGAACACAACACTCATAACTCAAAACACAATGCGCCATCCATGAACAGGATGTGGTCTCCTCATAGGGATGATATCTTTGTTTGAAATAAGAATAGCTAGAGCCGTGGCATAGCAGTTGGCATGTGATGGTACTCAATAAGCCTAATTTTGTTCAAATGTTTGGGGTCAGTAAGATTTTATTTTTCAGTAAGAAATTATTCAGCAAGGATGCATTAAAATGTTCACATTTTATAGTAAAGACATTTATAATGTTACAAAAGATTTCTACTTCAAATAAGTGCAGTTCTTTTAAATGTTCTATTGATTTAAATAATCCTGAAAAAAGATTATCACAGTTTCCACAAAAATATTAATCAGCACATTTTTTTCAACATTGGTAATAATAAGAAATGCGTATTAGACTGATTTCTGAAGGATCATGTGACACTGAAGACTGGAGTAATGGTGATTTGCCATCACAGGAATGAATTGCATTTTAAAATAAATTAAAATAGAAAGCCGTTATTATAAAATGTAATAACATTTCACAATACTGCTATTTCATTGTATTTTTGACTTAATAAACACAGTCTTGAGCATAAGCATATGAGCTTGAGTGTTCTTTCAAAAACAGTCAAAAATCATATGGACCCCAAACTTTTGATTGGTGGTGTATTCCTCAGAATTCTGCACATTTTCCTATAAAATAAGTGCAAAAACATCTGCAGAGTCTGTCTGGCCTACATCTTACCACACCCTTTTACATGTCACCGCCTATCTAGTTTCCAGCAACATGGCTTGCCACGCTGAACAACACTGGTGTGCAGAGGTTAGCAATCATAACAAAGGTCATTTGCATATAGAAGTCATAATCAAGGAAAAGTAATAGAATGCTATAAAATTATATGAAATAGCTCCTTTTGGGGTTAGAAAGCAGCAAAGTGTCCTAAGTGGAACTAAGCATATTTAGCAAGTCATCAGTTGATTCTGCCAAAAAAGTACATTTTGGATTAGTTAGGATTTGTCAAGACAAAGTTAATCACAAAGTTCTTTACAGAACTTCTTATAGTTGTTAGAGGGGGAAATCGAAACTTTTACAGACAAATGACTATAGAAGTCAAAGAGCTTTCTCCAGTTCTCAGTCTGCTGCTTTTTCCAAACCTCTGCCTTGTTTACAGCTTTTATTCAAAGCACCCGGGACACTCCTGTTTTTGTATCCCTACAGCCTGAGCTTTCCTCAGGGAAAAGCGTTTCACACGCGTTCAGACTGTGAGAACCTGTTTTCCATGCATTTGTCCTGTTGTGTTTGCTTGATTTGCACACATGCATTTTGCTCTGCGCTCTTCCCCGTGTAAAAGCACCTTGAATGAGAGCCCTAACCTTTCAGGAAAGGGGAAATGCACCCTCAAAGTTTAGACAAGCACCGGATTACCATGAGTTTTGAGCTCTTGATGCCTGACATGTGAGGTGCAGTGGTTGTTTTGCTGGTGTTGCTCAACCACACTATTGTTTTGGAAGGCCCAGAGTTAGTGTGAACTAGCTGGCAAGTGCTGACAGATCCCCTGAAGTCCCAAGTCATGTTCACTGACATCAGGTTTCAGTCAGGGCTTCTACTAATGAAAGGGCAGTTTTCAAATGTTTGTTTGACTTTAGATTTGTCTGACTGTCATGATATAGGTGAAGGGGAGGTTCTGGGTAAAAACTCGCTGTTCCTCTCAGATATTTGCGTGACATTTACGTCTGGCTTGTGGAAGTTCTTGTGTAATATGTTATAAAAACACAGCATAGTTTTAGTTGTTTAGTGGTTGACCAAATGTGCTGCAAAGATGCCAGGGATTTTTTAGATTAAAATTGTAAGTCTGATTGCTTGCCAAGCACGACTAATGAACATCTATTTCACACAAGAAAAATTTTTGAAGCTAGAAAATGTGCATTATTATTAATATAATAATAATAATAAATAATGCATTATTAATATTGCCTCGATACTTTCGAGTATCGTAAAAAGGTCTTGTCGTTCGATACCAAATTTGGATATACTAAGGGGTTAATCTCGTCAACATCAGTGAGCCAATAAGCATGCAGCAGGATTGGGTGTGGTGTAACCCCGTCTGCAAAGCATTACGGCTCCGACACGGCCACCGGAGCTGATCGCGTCCACTCTAGTCCATCCTACTCTTTATACCGGAACAAAACCTCGTCGGAGCCATGATGCGCTGCAGACGTATGCAGTGTCAATAGGGGGTTAGTGTGCCAAGTTCCAACCTAGATAGATATAAAAGATGTGGAAAAGGTCGAGGCTCGATGCCAACAGCACGCAATGCAATATTAACGACAAGATAATTGCTACTAAGGCAAACAAAACGACAAATCTGAAGCACTTGACAGAGCAAGGAATAAACTAAAGAGCAGCAAGTTTCTCCGTATTCGACTGCAAGAAGAACTGCAGCACGTCACATAAATGAACCGAAACTCAGCATATACTTTCCTCACAGACATGAGAAATAGGCCTATAGAAAGCTAGAAATATCTGTTTAAACAAACTACTTTTTCAGTGCTTTGCTGCCAGCTTTATATGCTTTAGAGGCATATATTCCCCTCAGTACTACCCTATATAGAGTATTTGAGTATGTAAAAAAAAGTCAACAAACTGAAAAAATAAAACCAAAGTTTTTTTTTTTTTTTTTTTTTTTAGGTAATGTAATCTTGTTAAAACAGAAAAATACATTTTAGTATCAAAAAAAGTATAGTTCAGAAACCGGTATTGATTTTTTGAACAATACCCAGCCCTAATCACGAGGCTGTCGATTGATGCAATTTCTGCGAATTGGCCAAGTGGGTTTGGTTATATGATGCCGTTAAGCTCAAAATGACTAATAACTGGCCGATTAATCAGTCTACCACTAGTTTTATTGTTCTGTCAGCATATGACCCGGTCAAGACTGAGTCATAACACTTACGTTCCCTATCATTGTTGTGTTTCTTGTCTTGTCTACTCGGGCTCAAGTTGTTGTGAACAGAATGAAGCCCATGAGAAATGAAGAACAGATTTTAAGGAACAGTCTACTCCGATAAAGTAACATTTCTTATGTTTTAACAAAAGTTCAGCTCTAATCCGCTCTCCCAGATCTTCCTCCCCTCCCTCCTTTCCTCGCTCTGTCTGTTCTCCATGTGTCATTGCGCTGGAGTTGGGCCTGCTGAATCAGATTATGAGCACTCGATTGTTGGTGGAGGGTGTCGCCACTGTTAAGCATTTAAACAGCACCTCTACACGGTCTAATTTTAAATCCAAGTGTGACCTCATAAGCAACAGAGGGACTCACAAGATGTTGTCACTTTTTAAGAGGGCCAAAACTTAGTCAATGTCATTAGCAATGTCAATATATTAGTATTAGTATTATTTATATATTATACACGTTTAATTGTTTTCATTGTATTACTACGTATTTTATGTTTATATTTAATTTTATTTAAAATTATATTTAAATAATAAATCCTAAATCTGTAATACAATGACAATTCCTGATGGATAGCAGAAATATCCTATATGACTTTTAACGTTGTATTAAGATTTTGCAGTGTGTTCAGAGTCAAGGTATCCTCTTTACCGGACTCCTATGTAAAGGCGTGTGTGAGTCTCTACAGTTGAGTTTAAGAGTACAGCAGAACAAAAAAGATATTTAGAGGTGTGGTTGCACAGATCCCTGAACTCTGTCAGCAGTTGAGATGTCTTGGCACTTTGCCGCCCCATAAAGCTGTCAAACTTCAAGGTTTTTCTCCATATGCTCTGATTTGTTGTAAACACCAAATAGATCTGATGACAGAAATCGAGTCCTAAAAAACAAAACATAAAAAAACAAGCTGGGCCAATCACCTGAATTCCCTCGAATGAGATGGTATGTATCCCATCCTATCTTATGGCTCATCTAGTGTCAAATTGCTCATCCACTTGTCTATAGGTTCCACCTAAAAGCGAGCGAGGGTCGAGGAGATGTGATGTCATGATATGGCAAGAAATGAATGAGGATCTAGCATGTGCTTCTTTCGCAATGAAACTCTCCCTTCCTCCCACTCTTCTCCCGGCAGGCACACCCTGTAGCTCGGGGACTTGTTCCATGTTTCCAGTGCGTTGGATGGAGACCAGGACGTGTCAGAGCTTAGCAGCTGAACCAATCCCATGCCGTCTTGTTATGGACTCTGATATAATGATCAGCCAACCTTTGAATGTATCAGTGTGTATTTACAGCGGTCTGAGTAAACATATCCTGAAAGCAGGGCTTTCCCCTCCTGGTCATGTTTAATCAGCTATTTTCTTACAGGGCCGGCCTCGATGATGTCACAGTTTTCCGAGTAAACTGTTTGGAGTGAGCAATGTCTCTCTTGGGAAACTGTTAGTTTGAAGCCTAAACTCCAGTCTCTTCCCTCTACAGATAGATATGGGGGTGAAGGAGTCTGATTGTGTTTTGATGAATGTTGTGAATTTACATTTGGCTGTGAGCAGTCATGTTGTGAGCGCACTTGATCTGTGCTGCCTAATGTGTATGTGGGTTTTATAGGCTGAATAGTTTCTTGAGATGAGAGGCTTGAGAAATAGCTTTAAGGCATCAATGTGTTTGAGAAAGTGAAGTTAAGATATATTTTACATTCTTTCATAATCTCTCCTGTTTACAGATTAAACCAGCTAAACATTGAACATAAGTATGTACTCTAGCAAATACTCAGTAATGCACTTCAGCAAGTTTTTGTTGTTTATTATTATTTTATGCATACCGTAGTTATGCTTTAAATATACTGTATGTCAGTGGTTTTCAACTTTCACAGACCCAGGGACAAAATGTAAAGTTTCTCAGTAATATTTTATAATGACAAGGACAAGAAGTGTATGATATATCGGGACAAAAATAATAATAATAAATATATGCAATATGCTCAATATATGTCCAATAAACTTAAAACTGTATGTATTTTAATTATATAATAATATATATTAGGATAGGGATAGGGCTGAATTTAACCCTTTAAGAGCATTATTTTCAAGAACACTTCAATTAAAGGGACATTCACATCAATCCCCTTACCCATATTTTATGCTGTATCTTGTAATCAGGTTTTGAAATGAACACCTGCCAACACGCCAAATGCGGGTAAAAATCAGCTGTGGCGGGTAACGCTGTCAAATCACTAGCCAGTTTGGCGGGTCACTTATTATGTTTACTCACTTTTTATATATGAGCGCGCTTGTACGTGTGCTGTCTGTGAATATCCTATCTGTGACACACACAGCGCACCAGAATCAAGTTCCCTTTTGCGCTTGAGCAAACAATAACACACAGACTAATGCCAAAGTGCCTGTTTTGTCGAGTATCATCATAAGAGCAGTATTAAATTAGTTAATTAATGTCTTAAATGAACTGAGAATGAGAAGCGCGTGACAGTGCGTCAGATCCGCATCCTGTTCAGCAGTGGCAGATCTTAAAGTCACAGAAGTTGTATATATAAAAATATAAATTATCTGGTTTAAAACATGGATTTCAAATTTCTAGCAATTTATTATCTGATAATTGACACTATTAAAATAGTGTCCCTGTTTTGATCAGAAATTGCCTGAACAGAGAAGAGGAACGTGCTCATCACTAGCTCCTGCTGTTTTTTTTTTTTTTTGGTGTGTGTGTGTGAGGTGGTTTACCCACAGCTCTGGTTGACTTTAACTGGCCTGTGTTGAATGTGTTGCCCTACTGTAGTTCTGACCCACTGGACGGGTTCGTCTCTGAATCTGTGGTCAGATACGCAGTATCTTTGACTCAGTGATGCAGCGTTGATTCCACAGTCTGTCACGCCAGACACGTCCCAAAAAAAGCCCTCCAGACATCCAGTTGCGACATCAAACCTCCTTTTTCCGTTGAAGAGGATCTAGATATCATACATGCACAGACAAACATTCTGGGTGTCACACATGAATAAAAAGTGGTAACTCTTTTCTGAGCATCAACATATTCACATAATGTGACTGTCATAGATGTATGTGCAAACTGAGAAAAATTACTAAGTACAATTAAAATAAATATGAATTTTTATTAGGGGTGTAACCATTCTCCACCCACGGTTCGCCATGCTACCTGTATTAGATAAATTGTGGACAATATAGTCACTCTTTATAAATATTGTTCGATGCAGGTGTTGTATGCTCAAAGCAATACATCTAATATCACCAGCCATTAACGCCGTCATCACCTGGGTGTTGATGTGCGAACACAGGTGAAAATGTAACGGCTAATTCAGACAGACACAAAGCAGTAAAGATTATAAGGGCTCGTCAAAAGTTTATTATTTGTGCACGTTTTTAAGCGATGCCAATTTAAACATTTAAGCGCAAGAAGACACGAAAGAGAACTTGCCCGCACACACAGAAAGCCGCGTCAGACAGCGCGTGAATACTGTAATTGCATTTTCACACTTTCATGTCGTCTTGCACTTGAGTGATTGAAAACTTGTGTTTTGTCATTATAAATTAAGTATTACATTTTAGTATTATCATATGATATCCCCTTCAGCGGGAAAGTGAAGGAGACATTAGCACATGCTGTCAAGGCTCTACTGTGAGTTCATTTTAGACTAGGAAATGCATATACATTCAATTAAAAAAAATCATTGTACATCCAAATGTGTATTAAGTTCTAAGTTTTTTTTTTTTGGTGTCATTTTTAATGCACATTTTGTTATGCATTAATGACAAAGTCCTTTTAGGGGATACATATTTTCTGTGTAGTTGGCACTATTGTTCATTACTGGCACATGGTATAATAGTCTTTCAGGTTGATGTTAGTAAGTTTTATTAAAGACTTTATAAGAAAAATCTGTACCTTTTCCAGAAACTAATTGGTGATGGTGATGGCAGTGCATTAGAAAATAAGGTCATAGTAAGAAAGGAAGAAGTAGGATCAAGGAGGATAGAAGCAGAGATGAAGAATATAAGTCATATTGTTGTGGAAGTCAGGCATTTCGGTACATTATCCTATGGCAGTTTGGATCATGTGATCCATGCTACAACCAGAGGTCAGGAAAGTTCCACTGCCATTGGCCTCACTACATTAGCTGTGTTTACATGGACCCTTTAATCTGATTGTAATCGGACTACTAACACAATCAGAATAAAAGGTTATATGTAATCACGTCAATCGGAATTAATTGTCCAGATCTAATTAAAATTTCAATTGGATTGTGAGGGGTGGTTTATTCCTTTTGTGATCTGCTCGAGAGGACACATAAATACTTGAACGGATTGAAAAACGGAAACTGTAGAGTACTGCGCATGTACAGTGACATAGAACTACCGTAAAGACGGATAACGGAACGGGCTGTTCTTCATGCTGAATAAAGTGTTATAAATGAGTATCCTGTCATTCTGAAATTCTGTCTGTAAAGTAGAGCTGGACAATGTCCCACCAGTCCTTGTTTTGGACTCTCATCCAGTCGACTGGTTTTGGGCGCGGGAAAGGGCGTTTTTACTGCTTGATAAATATAAGCAGCACAGCATAACGGTTCATATGCTCGTCGTCTCCTAATAAGGACCCAAAATAGATAAATATTAAAGGTCCCGTTCTTCATGTTTTTTTGAAGCTTTGATTGTGTTTACAGTGTGCAATATAACATGTGTTCATGTTTCGCATGTAAAAAAACACAGTATTTTTCACCCAATTTACTTATCTGTACACCGCTGTTTTCACTGTCCTAAAAACGGGCTGATGAGTTCCTTGTTCTATGAAGTCCCTCCTTCAGAAAAATGTAACGAGTTCTGATTGTGCCAGCGGTTCCCGTGTTGTGATTTGACAGCAGCTTAGCGAACGTGGCCCGGTTGCGGTGTTGTGATTCGACAGCAGCTTCGCGCACGTAACTTGCACGGAAAGGTCACGCCTCTTAACGGGAGATGTATGCGCTTAATGATCTCTACAGCGTCCCTGGGAAAGCCAAACAAAGGTCACAGTCAAACGCAACAATTCCTTTTCTCCACGCGACACTTCCTCTTCTCCACGTGGGACAGCAACAAGACCACGCCCTCTTTTTTCACGTATTCTTGTGGGCGGAGGTTAGTCTGTTCTACTGTTCTACTGACGTAATTAATGAAGGAAGTACCAGGATGTAGTCCAAGCCAGCCGTTCGCTGTAGGCTTTGAAAGGGAACTTCTGTTAAATAAAATATCTCGCTTGGCATTGAACTTTGAGCTTTATAATTTTACAGGTATTATTTATGCTCTAACAGCAACATTACACACTAACTAAAGTTTGAACAGTGGGATCACGAAGAACGGGACCTTTAAGTCAGTTTTTTTCTTTGAACAAAGAAAAGGAGGATGGTTAGTATGCAACAACAGCGGGAAACTCTGTATATTCGTGCAGTGTGCACATGTCAAAAGATTAAATCCGATCAGAAGCTTGTTACATATAAACGCGCACATCAACCCAATCACTTTTATTTAGCATTCAGGAAAACACTATGTTCGGATTCATCAATCGTTCATTCAGATTGAAGCCTCTTATGTGTGGCAAGTGTAGGCAACACTGAAAAAGAAGAGTCTTGTTGAGTTTCACTTGTACTACAATCATTGATTTGGAATTCCAAGAATGATTTTATGATTTTTTTAATTAATGTTTTTTGAAACACTAAGCTATGGTTTCACTACTTTCCAGGCATTTGTTCTGTTTTTGATTTATTTATTTATTTTGACACAGTTCCAAGTGAAATATAGTAGTACAAGATGAAATTGAATGTTAAAAAGCTTTTTAATGTTTTTTTTTTTTTTTTTTGAAAGACCTTTTATCAACTTTTACAAATTGAATTTGTAAAAAAAAACCAAAATGTTAAAATACTGTTACAATTTAACTACAAATTTCTTTCTGTTTGTGTATGTATTCTTTTTGTGTGTGTGTGTGTGTGTGTGTGTGTGTGTGTGTGTGTGTGTGTGTGTGTGTGTGTGTGTGTGTGTGTGTGTGTGTGTGTGTGTGTGTGTGTGTGTGTGTGTGTGTGTGTGTGTGTGTGTGTGTGTGTGTGTGTGTGTGTGTGAGATCAGGTTTAGCTGCAGGACAGAGGAGTGTTCTGTATTTGTGGATGTACTTGCAGGCAGAATCTCAAGTTTTCCCATGACATTGCCTCTGGTCACAGAGGTCACTGAAGCCTTTCTATGACCCTAAGAATCTGACCTTGACAGCTCTAAGGCTGCATCCTTAATGTCCACTCCATATGTCACTGATTTAAAACATAGGAAAATAGCACTCCTCATGCAAAGTGCACTCAAAATTGGTTTTAATTGAACCAGTAAGGTGAGACTCAAAGAGTTAATATACACAGAAGACACTATTTTAATTTTAATTCATTTAAATATTTTTTTCATTGAGCTTCAATCTTCTGTAAGGGATGCTGATCTAGAATTTGACCAAAACAATGTAGGTGGTAGCACAATTAAGTAGCCTATTTTTTTGGAATAACCTTACTGCTAGGCATTTGATGCCCTAAAGGCCCGAGTATACTTCAATTTCCGCGTCCAGACGCGTCTCACCAACAGTTGTCCGCACAACTTTCAAAGTATACTCGAGTGCGGATGAGCACGAATAGCCGAATTCGTCAAATGCGCAGTACAATTATTTGAAGAATCATGGGAGAATCATGATCTCAGTTTGAAACAAACAAATTGCGATTCTCTATTTATCCACAATCGTGCAGCTCTAGAATGTACCATTGTTTCTGTTGTAATCTATTATGACTGTTGTGAAAGTGTTTTGGGGAACTGATGTGGGACTGAGTAAGTTTGGAAGAAGTTAAAGCACTATAGAGGTTTCATGGAGGAATCCGGTCTGGTCTCATATGAATGCTGTGGTTTGGGGAACGGGCTGATGTTTTTGTTGTTGAGACCAGGGGAATTTATGGAAGAGAGAATCGTGCTGAGTGCTGACCCTCGGCAGTTTAGCTCTAGTTCAGGCTTGTCCGTTTCTCTCACGGCCCTACAACAGGGTCCATGTTCATCTGCATTTGAGAGATTGTAACCCGCACAAGCACGAACAAGTACACACGCACACATGTTCTCATAGTCTCCCAAAGCCACACCCTTGCATGGCCTGTTCATTAGTCGCTTTGGGGAAGCTTACCAAGGTGTAGTGTCCTGATTTAGCTGTTAAATGAGGCCAGTGCCCCATAGGGACGTGTCTGTAATAGACTGAAACACTGATGCACATAATTTTGAATGTGCTGCAATGCAGCAGATAAGATAGATAGATAGATAGATAGATAGATAGATAGATAGATAGATAGATAGATAGATAGATAGATAGATAGATAGATAGATAGATAGATATATAGATAGATAGATAGATAGATAGATAGATAGATAGATAGATAGATAGATAGATAGATAGATAGATAGATAGATAGATAGATAGATAGATAGATAGTCTGTTGTATTGCAATTTTGTCTGCCCTCCCATTGGTAGTTGAATGAATTCAAACTGAATGACGCAGTTGCTTTGTCACTGCAAATCGCTGTCAGTGTGAACGCCCATGTAGTGTGGTGACTCAGTTTTGTATCCTGTGTTTGATTTACAGTGGATGTTCCTCCATCTGTGACGTGTTCATATCTCAAAGTTTTCTATCAGAGAGTGAATCATCCCATTCACACAGTCTCATATTAGTTTTAGGCCATTCGATGGAAAGGCGCCCCCAAACGTTCCGTTTATTTAGAGGATTAGTGGCTAAATTCACATGTTGTTTAAATAGTTAACATTCCCCTGGAGCTAGTGCAAGCTTGTTGGGTTATTTCATTGTTACTGGGACTGCAGAGGTTTTATTGAGCCGTTGATGGCCGTTGAACTGCCTCGATGTGTAAATATTGAGAGCAGGAACACATCTGTGAGCACTTCAGGGATGGAGAGTGGCGGCCTGCTGAAAGCTAGTGACACCACTCTTTAAACAGTGTGCTTTACAAACCAGCAGATCTCAAAGGTCAGTGTGATTTATTGATTTGTTTGGTGCTCTAACTATGACAGATCTCACTTGTTTGACTGAAGACCAACCTGCTACAGGAATGATTGTCACTCATCCGTATTGAAGGCCAATGGTCACATGAAAGCTGCACTGTATTATTAGATAAGATTTATGTTTTTTACTTAATTATTTTTAATAATATGATTTATAATATGTATTGTTTGTATGTGTGTGTGTGTGTGTATATATATTAGGGATGCCACAATTCTCAATATAATATTGAACCGTTCGGTACAGCATTCACGGTTCAATACGCGCTTGTGAATTGTGTTTTTTTCGGTTTGGCATTTAATTAATTATTTTTCTACAAATTCTATCAATTGCCTCCATCCCAATACTGAACAACGCGACATACATTCACATCACACATTAGTGGTACAGTTATACTCACGGAACACTATAGTTATTCACAATCACGAAAGTTCATTATTTGCATGCGTTTTAATTTAAAGCCTTCATGCGCATTCACTGTTTTAACATGCGCTTTTCCGGGTGCGCACTAAACGCCTGTCAAACATGTGATTACTGGACTAAGTAGTCGTCTTACTGCACTAATACTGTCAAATACACACAAGGTTAACATAAAGGCAGTCGATTATGTCTAAAGTGAAAGTAAAATCGGCGTGTGTCTGTATATTAGTGACTGAAGAACTTTAATACAAGAACTTTAATAGAATCAATGTATATTTTATAGTGAAGTCTATGTAGTGTTTTATTTTTACATTTATTCATTCAATTTCATACTTAAATGCTGCTGTACTGCTCTGAGCTGCCAGTGTAAATCTTTATATATATATTTATTATACAATACACTAGGAATGTGTACAAGGTTTATTTTAAGTAAAGTTTTAAGTTTAAGTAAGGTTTTTCAATTATTTTAAGTAAAATAAAGAAAGAGTATTGCAATAAAAAAATATCTATCTATATCTATCTATCTATCTATCTATCTATCTATCTCTCTTTCTCTCTCTCTATCTATCTATCTATCTCTCTCTCTCTCTCTCTCTCTCTGTCTCTCTCTCTGTCTCTCTCTATATATATATATATATATATATATATATATATATATATATATATATATATATATATATATATATATATATATATATATATATATATATATATATATATATATATATATATATATATATATATATATATATATATATATATATATATATATCTCAGGACTGTACGTCAACTTTTTTTGCACATAGCACAGCCCACAAAATTGTAGCACATGTATAAAACGTCTGTTACCATGTCTGAAAAATACAAAAAGTGCTATACAATACAAATATTTAAGAATAAAAATAATAATAACAATTATTATTATTATTATTATTATTATATTTTATATAAAACATAAATCATTAGAAAGTTTTAAGGTTGTATAATAAAATATTAAATTATGATAAAAAATGTGACTAATGTCAAATTTTTGTCTTATTTTATCTTATGTATTCACTGAGAAAGAAAAAAGTACTGTACACATCTCTACACCGCCAATCTATCACTACTGCAGAATATATAAAATAATATAATTTCTGTGATGTGAAGCCTGTCAGATTACAAAAGTAGGTTATTTCAAACACTCGATTAAATGTTCTCTTTTGTTGGACAACAGGTTTGTAAACGCTTCTCTTTACAAGTTTGGAAAGAGGTTGTTGCTTTTTTCTAATACACATTAAGGGGGCTTTAACACTTTAACACGTGATTGTTCCCGCGATTGTAATACGCTAAAACACATATGCAGGTTACGTATATGTCCCACTGTACAGCCCTGTGTGTGTGTGTGTGTGTGTGTGTGTGTGTGTGTGTGTATGTGTGTATATATATATATATATATATATATATATATATATATATATATATATATTACACACACTCACCTAAAGGATTATTAGGAACACCTGTTCAATTTCTCATTAATGCATTTATCTAATCAACCAATCACATGGCAGTTGCTTCAATGTATTTAGGGGTGTGGTTAGGGCTGTAACGATTTGACCAAAAATAAAAACCTCGATTAATTGAACAGTTGACCTCGATTACGATTAATGAACGATTATTTTGCTTTTTTTTGCCCTAAAGGTGGATTTTTTTTTTTCTAATGAAAAAGTGCATTTGTTTGTGATTTTAAAATACTTGAAGGAAACGGTTCACTTTCAGCAGTTATTGTCTATGGAGCAGATTTCTGTTTGTTGTACATCAGATACAGATAAATTAACACTGTAGGCCTACATTACATTTATTTGAATGCATTAATGAGAGAGTGATTGTGTGTGTGAATTACTCTTACTGTCTCTATTCATTATGAAGCTGTGGTTTGTACTTACTTCAAAGGTATTAAAATAACGGTTGAGTTTCTAAGCTACTTTAGTGACTTTACTTTAGTCACAGGGCAGCGTTGATCCTGCGTTTCTGTGCTCCTCTGCGCGCGATCTTCACGTGATGTGCGAGCTTCTGTCTTGAGTGTTCGTTTGTCAATAAATCAGGCATTAGTTCAACATAATACACATCTGATGGTCGAAACTCGCTTTAATGTTCAAACTGACAGGGCTTAAACGACATACAAATGACAAAGCTTTGCGAGAACGCAGGTGAAAGAGGTCTGCCTTCAGGGCGCGCGCGTTGTCGCGTTTAAACGCATTTACTTGACAAACTTTACGAGCAAGAAAGTGAAAGCGGCTTCGGGGCTTGCGCGCGCCGTCTCTCTCTCTCTGTGTGTGTGTGTGTGTGTGTGTGTGTGTCAGCGCGTAGGCTATAAGAACAGCAATTAACTGACCTGTATAAACTGTGTAAAACATGCAGTTACTATAGTGATTCTGGGTATCTATAAACACAGATAACCTCCTGCATCTCTGTGTGCCTGCAAACTGCACTTGATGTGACTGACGGGGCGGAGTCACGTGAAAACCGAAATAACCGACATGGGAAAAATACGTCGGTTAGAGGTTCTGAATGTCGGTTTCGGTTATTTTTCGATTAATCGTACAGCCCTAGGTGTGGTCCTGGTCAAGACAATCTCCTGAACTCCAAACTGAATGTCAGAATGGGAAAGAAAGGTGATTTAAGCAATTTTGAGCGTGGCATGGTTGTTGGTGCCAGACGGGCCAGTCTGAGTATTTCACAATCTGCTCAGTTACTGGGATTTTCATGCACAACCATTTCTAGGGTTTACAAAGAATGGTGTGAAAAGGGAAAAACATCCAGTATGCGGCAGTCCTGTGGGCGAAAATGCCTTGTTGATGCTAGAGGTCAGAGGAGAATGGGACTGATTCAAGCTGATAGAAGAGCAACTTTGACTGAAATAACCACTCGTTACAACCGAGGTATGCAGCAAAGCATTTGTGAAGCCACAACACGCACAACCTTGAGGCGGATGGGCTAAAACAGCAGAAGACCCCACCGGGTACCACTCATCTCCACTACAAATAGGGAAAAGAGGCTACAATTTGCACAAGCTCACCAAAATTGGACAGTTGAAGACTGGAAAAATGTTGCCTGGTCTGATGAGTCTCGATTTCTGTTGAGACATTCAGAAGGTAGAGTCGGAATTTGGCGCAAACAGAATGAGAACATGGATCCATCATGCCTTGATACCACTGTGCAGGCTGGTGGTGGTGGTGTAATGGTGTGGGGGATGTTTTCTTGGCACACTTTAGGCCCCTTAGTGCCAATTGGGCATCGTTTAAATGCCACAGCCTACCTGAGCATTGTTTCTGACAATGTCCATCCCTTTATGACCACCATGTACCCATCCTCTGATGGCTACTTCCAGCAGGATAATGCACCATGTCACAAAGCTTGAATCATTTCAAATTGGTTTCTTGAACATGACAATGAGTTCACTGTACTAAAATGGCCCCCACAGTCACAAGATCTCAACCCAATAGAGCATCTTTGGGATGTGGTGGAACGGGAGCTTCGTGCCCTGGATGTGCATCCCACAAATCTCCATCAACTGCAAGATGCTATCCTATCAATATGGGCCAACATTTCTAAGGAATGCTTTCAGCACCTTGTTGAATCAATGCCACGTAGAATTAAGGCAGTTGTGAAGGCGAAAGGGGTCAAACACAGTATTAGTATGGTGTTCCTAATAATCCTTTAGTTGAGTGTGTGTGTGTGTGTGCGTGTGCGTGTGCGTGTGCGTGTGCGTGTGCGTGTGCGTGTGCGTGTGCGTGTGTGTATGTATATATATATATATATATATATATATATATATATATATATCTATATCAGGGCTGTACGTTAACTTTTTTTGCACATAGCACTGGTGCTACAGAGGTTGAAAGTTTTGTAGCACAGCCCACAGAATTGTAGCACATGTATTAAACGTCTGTTACCTTGTCTGAAAAATGCAAAAAGTGCTATAAAAAACAAATATTTAAGAATACAAATAATAACTATTATTATTATTATATTTTAAAGAAAACAGAAATCATTAGAAAGGTCTAAGGTTTTATAATAAAATATTAAATTATGATTAAAAAAAATGTGACTGTAATGTCTTAATTTCCTTCTTTTTTATCGTATGTACTCACTGAGAAAGAAAAAAAGTACTGTACACGTCTCTACACTGCGAATCTATCACTGCACTGCAGAATATTATAAAATAATATAATTTCTGTCTCCTGTGATGTGAAGCCTGTCAGATTACAAAAGTAGGTTATTTCAAACACTCGATTAATGTTCTCTTTTGTTGGACAACAGGTTTGTAAACGCTTCTCATTACAAGCTTGGAAAGAGGTTGTTGCTTTTTCTAATGCACATTAAAGGTCCCCTTCTTCGTGATCCCATTGTTCAAACTTTAGTTAGTGTGTAATGTTGCTGTTAGAGCATAAATAATACCTGTAAAATTATAAAGCTCAAAGTTCAATGCCAAGCGAGATATTTTATTTAACAGAAGTTCCCTTTCAAAGCCTACAGCGAACGGCTGGCTTGGACTACATCCTGGTACTTCCTTCATTAATTACGTCAGTAGAACAGTAGAACAGACTAACCTCCGCCCACAAGACTACGTGCAAAAAGGGGGCGTGGTCTTGTTGCTGTCCCACGTGGAGAAGAGGATGGTCGCGTGGAGAAAGGGAAGTGTTGCGTTTGACTGTGTTTGTCGCCATGTCGTCGAGACGCTGTTATTTTCATCCCGGGGTCAAATCACCTTTGTTTGGCTTTCCCAGGGACGCTGTAGAGATCATTAAGCGCGCATATATCTCCCGTTAAGAGGCGTGACCTTTCCACGTGCGCTAAGCTGCTGTCGAATCACAACACAGGACCGTGCCACGTTCGCTAAGCTGCTGTCAAATCACAACACGGGAAGCGCTGGCACAATCAGAACTCGTAACGTATTTCTGAAGGAGGGACTTCATAGAATAAAGGAACTCATCAGCCCGTTTTTAGGACAGTGAAAACAGCGGTATACAGATAAGTAAATTGGGTGAAAAATACTGTGTTTTTTTACATGCGAAACATGAACACATGTTATATTGCACACTGTAAACACAATCAAAGCTTCAAAAAGACACGAAGAACGGGACCTTTAAGGGGGCTTTAACACTAGTCATGTCCAAACGCGATTGTTCCCGGCGTCCCCATCAGCGCTGGTCTGGTTTCACAATCATCTTGATTTTATCGAACCCTGGTGCACTTATTCATCTTCTTACGTCATCAAAAATGTGCACGGCGGATGATAGAAAACACACTGCCTGTGTTTTTATTAATTTGGTGCTATTATGCGCAGCTGGGTAAACGACTCTTGGGTTTACTTTATGTGCGTCGGATGAAGTTTATTTGTTGCCCTGATTGCACGCATATGCGCGAATCCACTCGTTTCCAAGGTAGGCTAAATCATCAACACCATCATCCCTTACATGTGTTTTATTTGACTAAATACATTGTAATACGCTAAAACACATGCAGGTTACGTTTCTTCCTGAACAAATTCGCACCCGAGTCCGTTTCACGTGAATCGCGGGACAGTTCGAGTGCCACCTCCTTCAGAGTCTCGGGTTCGGTGTGCACCGAGCCCGTGATTGACAGCTTTTACATGAGCAATTTTTCATGCAAACCGTGCCGCTTTTCGAACTAACATGCCAATGACTCCATCTCACAGTGCATGCAGAGATAGAGCAGCATTTATTGCGAACCGATCGATCCGCCCTGAACAGTGTTGCGCTTCATCTGCACATATATATATTTATTTATTTATTTATTTATTTAAAAAATGAAGCGATTTTCATAATTTCACAAAGACAAATCTCGATTTTGGTTTAATTTCAGTCAATCGTGCAGCCCTAGATTAACCTCACACGAGCACAAAACAAATTCTCCCTTCACTCAAACAAGCTGTCTCACATGCTAATACAGTTAGTCCAAGGTTCAATACATTCCTCGGTTTTTAACCACGGTTTTCGGTTCGGTTCGGTTCTGGTGGCTTGTCACATCAGTTTTTTGCTATTCTATTCTTAGGCGACAGGAACAGCAAGAGGTTAAGGAAAAAAAAAAGACTATTTTTTTTATTGCAATACTCTTTCTTTATTTTACTTAAAAGAATTGAAAAACCTTACTTAAACTTAAAACTTTACTTAAAAAACCCTTGTACATATTCCTAGTGTATTGTATAATATAAAATAAATATATATAAAGTAGTGGTGGGCCGTTATCGGCGTTAACGTGCTGCGTTAACGTGAGACTATTATCGTGCGATTAAAAAAAATATCGCCGTTAATCTATTCTCAAAGTTGGGTTGGGAGCTGGGTCTATACTACGCAAACTATGATGACTTTCACCTTGATATTTTAGCGCGGATGTATACCTAGCTGAATTGCACTGTAGGGGTGAGAGAACAAGTCTTCGAACCTGTGTGTATGCCTACTAGTGTTGTCAAAAATATCCATATTTCGCTATGTATCGATACTGAAATATCTGAAACGATACAATACTCATTTTCTACAATTAATTCTGGAATTAATCTAGATTAATCTAGATTAAAAAAATTAATCTATGCCCACCACTAATATAAAGATTTACACTGGCAGCTCAGAGCTGTACAGCAGCATTTAAGTATGAATTTGAATGAATAAATGTAAAAAATAAAACGCTAGATAGACTTCACTATAAAATATACATTGATTCTTATTAAAGCTATGCATTAGTTTTTTTAGTCAAGAGCAGTGAGTGATTTTCTCTTTGTCTTTTGTTATTGTATTAACATTAAAGGGATATTTCAATCAAAAATGAAAATTCTGTCATCGAGAAATGAATATAGGTTTGGAACAATATTAGAGTGAGTAAATAATGACATAATTTTAGAGGTGAACTGTCCCTTTAAGGACAGCGTGTTCACTACTGCGCTGCTGTCAATTTAAGACCACGCGATTTTACTTTCACTTTAGACATAACCGACTGTGTTTATGTTAACCTTGTGTGTATTTGACAGTATTAGCAGTAAGACGACTACTTCAATTATCACGTGTTTGACAGGCGTTTAGTGCACGCGCTTGGAAAAGCGCATGTTAAAAACGTGCACGCAAATGAGCCAGCAAGGCTTTAAAACGCATGCAAATAATGAACTTTCGTGATTGTGAATAACTATAGTGTTCCTTGAATATAACTCTACCACTAACGTGTGATGTGAATGTATGTCACGTTGTTCAGTATATTGGGATGGAGGCAAATGATAGAATTTGTAGAAAAACAATTAATTAAATGCAAAACCGAAATTCACAAGCACGTATTGAACCGTGAATGCCGTACCGAACGGTTCAATATGATATTGCGAATTGTGGCATCCCTAAAAATATATATAATTTTTATTTTTTTATTTTTTTATTATTAACATTTATGTAGCATATTAATAATAATAATTGATAATTTAATGAAACGCAATAGTGGTCATATTAATATTTAGTACTATACTATATTACTATATTTTTATATTGAAATAATATACAAATAAAGTATAATGCATTTAAATATATTGTACTATAAAAAAATAGGGATGCACCGATATGAATATTCTGGCCGATACCGATAACCGATAATTCTTTATATTTGAAAGCCGATAACCGATATATTGGCCGATAAATCTGAATACAAATTTTAATAAACTCTGAGAGCCTGATTACAAAAACAAAAGGCTCACCATTAAAAGCCATGTCCCAAACACTTCAACATAAATCAAACCTATATAGTACAGTAGCCTATTTGAACCAGCGTAAGATTCCTTACCTTTTCAAATTAATTTTACACTCCTATGGCCAACTTACTTTATTAAAAAAAAAATGGTAACACTTTACAATAAGGTTTAATTTTGTTAGCATTAGTTAACCAACAATGAATTAACAATACTTCAACAGGATTTATCCATTTTAGTGCATGTTAATCTCAACATTTTTAGATCCAAAGTTGTGTCTTTTAACATTAGGTCTGCACTGTGAATGGACTGTTAATAAACACAAACATTTTATTACTAACATTAACAAAGGTTATTGCTCTCTGTTTGTTCGTGTTAGTCAATGCATTAACAAATGAGATCTTATTTGTAAAATGTTACCAAAAATTCTATTGCCTTAAAAAAATTAAAATAATATACCTAAATAATGCAAACAAGTTATTGGACAGCATTACTTAGGCTGCATAATAAAGAATCAGAATGCAAGTGCATGAAATAGCCTCCGCACAGACAATAAGGAAATGGTTTTAATCAAACCATATTGTTGATGGAAATGATACGAGAACAATAAAAGTGCTGTGGATGTTCTTACCCTGTTTGAGAGCTCGCGCTTAAACTGAAGATGATCACCGGTACAATGAAGCACTGCGAGTTATTGACTTAACGAAATGCATCCTATATGACATTAATCAGATGTTTTTACTACAAAAACGTAATATTACGACTTACATATGCTTAAAATGACGCGAATGCACAAGCGAACTTGACTGTGCTGGTCAGAATGCGTTGTGGACGCTTCCCACAACAGCGCGCTGAAACACAACTCAACACAGAGAATTCTTTTGAGCACTGATTAGTCTATATATTAAATATAGGCAATTAAAGGCTCAAATGAACAACTACTACTAGAAAAATCGTTAGTCAAGGGCAGCTCTAGAAAATTATATTAGAAGTTTTAACTATAGTATCAAAATTGGAATTGTTACATTTCACTGGTATCTAACATTTTTGGTGTCATCATAAGTACCTTATTTATTACAGTAAAGGATACAACAAAAACAACTATTGTGTTTAGTGTCATAACACTACATGTGAGAGTGAGATTTTCGTGCCTGTGCCCCTGCTGCAGTCCTGCTTCTTAGTTGATTCAGATCATCTCGTTGAAATGCAGACACACAAACAAAATTAGGATTGATTGTTTCCCGGCACTGCCACACTCATTTTACCATTAAGTGCTATAGACTCCTTGATATCCACACCGTTGAGTAGAGTGGTTTTAATTGAGAAACAGCAGGCATTGACTTGACTGGTGGTTTGTGTGTGGTGGGGAGGTGGTGGTGAAGATGGTTGAGAGAGCTAACAGGAAGTGATGTCAGCACCAGACACCCTGTCTTACACCTGCTTGAAAACTCACCTCTGTAGTTAGCGGTGCAAAAGCCCAACAGTTAGTTCTAATTCTTGAATCTCACTGGACAGGAGACTTTCCAAAAGAGATGATATTTGAGAAGTATCAGCGCTGGCGCATGTCTCTGCACGTGCTAGACAGGCTGTCAGTCAGTGCAGTTACATTGTTATGCCAGTAGGTGGTGGCAAGGGACTATTCTTATTTAACTGTTCATAATGCGCTATGTTATACGATACACGACCAACGTTTCCCCTGGCTAATGCTGAAACTGATGTTTCACTTCGTAGAGATCAATGGCATTGAACAGCGCAGACGCCAGTCATGGGAAATCCCCTTCAACGTTGAAAGGATACTACAATAAAGATGTTATCTTCTCACAACTCATGGCAAAATGTTTTTGACTTGACCTGTAGAATGACAGACGCAGGTAATCGCACATGCTCAGTTCAGATTCATCAGATATATACAAAATAAACATAATACATTACAAATTATATCTGCGCAAAATCACGCGAATGCACACGTGAACTTGAACTTGAGATACTTGCTGTTCAGAATGTATATATTTTTTATTCATGTTGTGGACGCGCTCTTCCTGGAGCAACCCACTGAAACACGGCAACTAAACCCAAATAATTCACAATGTTTTATTACAGTATTGTTCTCTTTATAATGTTATGTAATATGACAGTCCCATATTTTGCTAAAGCTGAAGATGAACACTGGCACGCTTTACTATCGTGTTAATTCTTAACTATATATATATCTCATATAGAACGCATTTGGTTAACAATATACAGTGAGGAAAATAAGTATTTGAACACCCTGCTATTTTGCAAGTTCTCCCACTTAGAAATCATGGAGGGGTCTGAAATTGTCATCGTAGGTGCATGTCCACTGTGAGAGACATAATCTAAAAAAAAAATCCAGAAATTACAATGTATGATTTTTTAACTATTTATTTGTATGATACAGCTGCAAATAAGTATTTGAACACCTGAGAAAATCAATGTTAATATTTGGTACAGTAGCCTTTGTTTGCAATTACAGAGGTCAAACGTTTCCTGTAGTTTTTCACCAGGTTTGCACACACTGCAGGAGGGATTTTGGCCCACTCCTCCTCACAGATCTTCTCTAGATCAGTCAGGTTTCTGGCCTGTCGCTGAGAAACACAGAGTTTGAGCTCCCTCCAAAGATTCTCTATTGGGTTTAGGTCTGGAGACTGGCAAGGCCACGCCAGAACCTTGATATGCTTCTTACAGAGCCACTCCTTGGTTATCCTGGCTGTGTGCTTCGGGTCATTGTCATGTTGGAAGACCCAGCCTCGACCCATCTTCAATGCTCTAACTGAGGGAATGAGGTTGTTCCCCAAAATCTCGCAATACATGGCCCCGGTCATCCTCTCCTTAATACAGTGCAGTCGCCCTGTCCCATGTGCAGAAAAACACCCCCAAAGCATGATGCTACCACCCCCATGCTTCACAGTAGGGATTGTGTTCTTGGAATGGTACTCATCATTCTTCTTCCTCCAAACACGTTTAGTGGAATTATGACCAAAGTTCTATTTTGTTCTCATCTGACCACATGACTTTATCCCATGACTCCTCTGGATCATCCAAATGGTCATTTGCAAACTTAAAACGGGCCTTGACATGAGCTGGTTTAAGCAGGGGAACCTTCCGTGCCATGCATGATTTCAAACCATGACGTCTTAGTGTATTACCAACAGTAACCTTGGAAACGGTGGTCCCAGCTCTTTTCAGGTCATTGACCAGCTCCTCCCGTGTAGTTCTGGGCTGATTTCTCACCTGTCTTAGGATCATTGAGACCCCACCAGGTGAGATCTTGCATGGAGCCCCAGTCCGAGGGAGATTGACAGTCATGTTTAGCTTCTTCCATTTTCTAATGATTGCTCCAACAGTGGACCTTTTTTCACCAAGCTGCTTGGCAATTTCCCCGTAGCCCTTTCCAGCCTTGTGGAGGTGTAACATTTTGTCTCTAGTGTCTTTGGACAGCTCTTTGGTCTTGGCCATGTTAGTGGGTGGACAGGTGTCTTTATGCAGCTAATGACCTCAAACAGGTGCATCTAATTTAGGATAATAAATGGAGTGGAGGTGGACATTTTAAAGGCAGACTAACAGGCCTTTGAGGGTCAGAATTCTAGCTGATAGACAGGTGTTCAAATACTTATTTGCAGCTGTATCAAACAAATAAATAGTTAAAAAATCATATATTGTGATTTTCTGGTTTTTTTTTTTTGATTATGTCTCTCACAGTGGACATGCACCTACGATGACAATTTCAGACCCCTCCATGATTTCCAAGTGGGAGAACTTGCAAAATAGCAGGGTGTTCAAATACTTATTTTCCTCACTGTATATATATAGGCCTACACAAACTAAACACAATAGTACAACTTACATTTGCACAAAACAAAAGGCTTGCGAATACACACGCAAACAGTCATGATGAAGGTGTAACTCTAGTTGTAAAATGGTCCCAAACATAGAACTCTCTCGCTTCATTTTTCCTCGTGTCTGCTGCATATTTCGTGGTTGACCCTGCTTAATCAATGATAGATTAAATGTATTATAGACAATTAATCGATAGTCGATTAAACGTTAACATTCCTAGTCGATATAGTAAATATCGTCACAGGCCTAGGAAGCTTGCAACTTATTTGCTTTCAAAAGACCCTCACATGGACCTGCATATGACAAATAACAACCCTCATTGTAGTGTTAATTCCAAAATAACGAAGCAAGTTCAAGCAACACAGGTCTAATACTGAACCCTGTACCATATTGATGAAATATGTATTTAAAGTGTGTTGAGTGTGTGCATGTGGGTGTACGCAGATCCAAGTGTAATTCCACACATTCCATCTGACTAGTTGGGCACTTTAAGTCTGTTCATATCTGCACTGACTCATCACATTGCCTTTATAACAGCTGATTCTTTTGCACTGACCCCTGCACCCTTTGACATGCATCAGCAGCTAAATTTTACCCAATTGTGGCTATAGTTAAAAATGCAACACTGTGTTCCTGCCTTCAGGACACTTCTACTTTTTCTTCTTCTGGCACTGTTTTTATGAGTAACAATGAACGGCTGTTAAACAGCTTTTGAGGGTGTTTATAGAGAGTCCTCTTAAATCAGCAGGACTGTATACAGAGTCTTGATGAGTGTTTTCAGTGTAGGGAACAGTCCTTTTAGTTTTTTTTTGTTTTTATTTGGAAGACCTACTTGTTTCAGTGAACCAGTTCCAAAAGAATCAGTTCACAGACTTGAATCATCACTGAGAAGTGTTCCCAAACATCCCTCTGCAGGTATTTTGTTATAAAATACACAAAACTTGCTGTTTATCATGGTTTTTAATTATATATATAGATTGCCTCACATATGTTTATGGTTCCAGAATGTTGACAGTTCCTGACAGTTTTACTACTCAAGTTCCCCCTTTAAGGGTATTCACACTGACAGCGATTAAATCACTGGAGGTCAGCAAGTGTCATGCATCATGTGAGCACCATTTATGTAGTGGTGTAATGAACGACTTGTTTTCTCGATGCATTATTTACAAAATCTGCTAATTCAAATGCATCAATTGATTTTTCTTCTTACACTCTACTCGGCGCATTGCACTCTTCATTTTATACCAAGTAGCCTATATTTACATTTATTTAGTGTGTCCAATCAAATCAAATTCAATTTCATTGTGAGTAAATCAAATTGAATCATTCTGAATTTGGTCCGAAAGACTCACTTGCTTTGTCTGCATTCTCATTGGTAGTCGCCACTTTACATCACTGTAAAATTCCCATTTGATTTGTTGTTGTTTGTCGTCTCAAATTGCCAGCTCTCTTTGAAAATGAATAACTTGCATTTGCTTTTTTTATTGCAGATCTTTGCAGATCAGTGTGAATGCCTTTTTGCATTTCAGTGTTTTACAAATTATTTAAATTGAAGAAAGAAATTGCTAGTAAATTTCACAATTAATGTCAAAGACCGGTAAGTAATATTGAATTAAACGTGAAATTAATTAGAAAGACTGATATAGTATTTTCATGTACCCCATTAACCTATGTTTTATGTACAACTTCAAAAAATATTGGACTTAATAACATCCACCCAGTTTTGTTTATTAGGTGGAGTTAAACTAAGATGTCACCTCAGTAACTGATTAACCGTCGTGGAATGAGAGCTATTAGCTGATGGGAATTGTTTTACATGGGCTAGTTTATGAAAAATCGTCAGGCCAGTTATTTATATTCCTGTCTTCCTCATGGCCATTCACTTCATTTTAGAGACCGCAGAAGCCTGAAGCCTAGCAACCCAGGGAAAAAAACACAGCTCTCCTGTGGTGGGCTATTCAGCACCCTCTTAGTCGGGTCCTTTGTTTTTGCCCTCACTTTCTTGTGTGTGTGTGCGTGTGTGTGTGAGAGAGAGCATGTGCACTTCCTCCCTTGTGCTCATGGGTTTTTCCAGTCACCCTGGGGCCTGATGGAGCAGGAAGCCCCAAAAGCTTATCATTTCCTTTGCTACTGGCTCTGCCTGAGCATCGTGTATGATAAACACCCTCGCACACAGATCCTGACAGACTTGTAGGGTAAATTCAAGCGCTGACACACTGACACAGATAACGCAGTGGATGTTAAACAGGTATTTGTAGAAACATGCACATCAGAGACCCTCATGGTGTGCTTGTGTGTCCGTTCAGTGTGAAGCCTGTTTTGAGTCCTGAAGGGAGCTGGCTAGCTATCCCTTTTGGCCACCATTGCCTTTCTGCTAGCCAGTTGGCCCCGGTCATCATCCAATCAGCACATTCCTCCCCATGAATACACTGGGACCAGTTTTGGCAGGCCACGCTGGGTGGGGTAATGTTCATATCCTGTGAGCTGACCCTTACACACACACTTGTATGAGACATCACAGCCGTCACAATAGACCAAAGTTTCAAATTTCTTGAGTTTGTCAGCCAATCAGTTACATGCAGGCATGATTCCTCAGTGCTTAAATAGACAGGTACGTGTAGACAAACGGATGAAAGGAAGTCAGAAAGAATGGGAAAGAATAGTTCTTTAGATGAGCGCGAGTGGGCACAAAGCTCCCTCAGTGCTGGAGTGGCACTGCCAGTTTGTGCGGACCTGTTGTTGTGCGAGCACAGACCCTGCTCTGTGTGTGTGCGTGACCCAGCTGCCCTCCCAGCATTACATCAGTCTCCCACATCACCCACACACACAATGAGACTCCAGTCAGCCATCCCTCCATATGCCCAGCACGCTGCCCGCATGCAAAAAGCAGCTTTGCGCTCTCACACGTGTGTGTATGTATGTGTGTGTGCAGTGTCTTAGCTGAGCTATTCATTAGTGATGTTTGCTAAGACAAGCATCCCCATTATTGTTGCTGTAATTAGGGTTAGGGATTCAAATTCCTAAACCTAAGTATTAAACTTTGGCATGTAAACTGTCCTGCGTTGTTTGTGTTGTAAACAGTTATCGTTATGTTGTTCTAAACCTGTATGACTTTCATTCTTCTGTGGAACACGAAATATATATTTTTAAAAAATTGTTTTGGACCCTATTCCCTTGCACTGTATAGACAAATATACTGGATAGACTTAGTGGAGGGTTCTTTTTTGGCCAGTAAGCACCACCCGGAACACTATATTAACACCACAACATTCACATAACAATGCCCTGGCAGCTACTTAGAACACCTTAGCAACTCCCTGGAAACTTTCCAGAATACCCTATTAACACTACTGCAACCAAATAGCAACGCCATGGCAACTCTCTAGAACATCTTTGTAACTACCTAGAATGCCATATCACCACCATGACAACTCTCCAGAAAACCATATTAACACCATAGAAACCACATAGTAACACCCTGGCAACTACCTAGGGCACCACAGCAACGCCCTGGCAACACTCCAGAACACCATATTTACACTATACAACCACAAAGCAATGACCTGGCAACTACCTAGGACATCTTAGCAACATCCTAGCAGCTGTCCAGAGTACTCTATTTACACCATAGCTACCATATAGTACCACCCTGGCAACTCTCCAGAATTAACACTATAGCAACCACATAGTAACACCCTGGCATCTGCCTAGGACACCATAGTAATGGCAATCTGCCAACCATGAGCTGCAAAAACATTTTTTTCAGAAAATGTAACCACAATAAACAACAAATCTAAATTTATACTGATGTTAATAAAGTTTGTTCTGCTTTAAGAGGTTTTAAATAAGGTGTTGTGTGTTTGTGTGTTGTGTGTGTGTACACTGAGCAGAGGGGGCAGGAAAGGACTGTTGTGTTTTTAGGCCACATTCTTAAGCAGAGAGAGTAACCAGGCATGAAGTCTGTGCTCGGTGCGCCCCTTCCCTTCTCACATAACCACAGAAAGAGGCATCTCTCTCTCTCTCTCTCTCTCTCTCTGTCTGGCTGTCTTTTTTTTCTTTCTCCCCTCTCATAGCAGAACTGGCCCACTTGGCCCCTCTGACCTGCCTCCTTTGCTCTTCCTTTGTCTGCGTAGTTCATGCTGACATGTGGCATGTTGATTTTTCAGCATAAACACCATTGTGTGTAATCTTATCACCTGAAGCTGACAGCTGTCTCCTAGACAGACCAGATCTGGTTTAGAAAAGTACCAGGAGCCTGGTTGTATCCTCTGGAAAAACGGCGGTCGTCAGCAGATCTGTCACTCCTAGTTTTGTTTTGCTTTGCTCCGATTTGGCTGCGTAACGTGTGTTGCCTCAAACTTTCTGCAGGCCACAAGTTGTGAACTTCATCCAGCCGTGTGTCACTAGAGTTTAGGAGCTACTTGTTTGCCACAGATTTTGAGGAGACGTGTGCGAGTATGAGTTGAGAGAGGGGTGTTTTGTGTGGCTTTAAGGGCGCTCTCAAGGTGGACTTTACCCACAACATTAATGGTAGAAGGCTTGGCAAAAAAAAAAGAGAAATTGAACAGGATGGAGGTGGATCCATGTGATTGTGACTCACATGGCCATCCTTCTGTTTTTTGCATGTTATGTTTGTTTTTCCTTCATTTTATGGAACCTTTAGCCCACAAATGAACATTGTGTCATCATTTACTCGCTCTCATGTTGTTTCAAACCTTATGACTTTTCTTCCTCATAAGGAGGAGAAATGTTGAGAATGTACTGGTCACTGTTTACCTTGAACCTGAATGGGGATCTAGGCTGGCAAGCTCAAAAATGACAATATTGCAGTCAATATAATTATATTCCAGGTCTTCTGAAGCTGGTGGCTTGAAGAACAGACATGCCATCCACATCTGTTCAAATATGGCACCTTCATCATTGATTACATGTTGTAATGCGTAATCAATTATGAAGCAACACGTTTGATTTGACAAGTGCAAATGAGTAATGAGGGAAAGATAAGTGAATAACTACTTTTGACAAAGTTGTCATGTAGCGTTTAGTCATTATGTAGTGTTGTGGTTAACTAAAACTGTTATAAATCGCTTTTGTTAATTGAAATAAAACGGAAATAAAATAAAACAAATATTACATGAAACTAACTGAAAAGTTGAAGTACTAAAATGACTAAAACCGAAAAGTAAATTAAAGCAAAATTGAAATAAAAAAGCACATAAAATGACTAAAACTAAAGAAATAAACGGCTGAAAATAAAGAATATAATAAAAAGCTCATTCAAAATATTATAAATACTATAATATTGCCATTTTGGAGCTTGAATGCCCCATTCCCCTTGACAGATTGGCCCCTTCATTTCACATTTCTCTTTTTATGTTTACCATAAGTATGAGCAATAGTTGTGATGCTTTGCTTTAGCAATAACCGCTAATGATGAAATGCGCAGAGAGAAACTTGTGCGTATTGTATGTTCACCAGTTGTCACACAGACAGAGAAGCTCAGTGTGTGGTTATAAAGTGTGGTCCCATTACATCTCAAATTGAAATTGAAATATTTGTGTCTTGTGTTTTGTGCTCTTACAGGTGACATCACACAGAAAGGCTATGAAAAGAAACGAGCAAAAATTCTGGCCCCTTTCGTACCACAGACCCAAAGTAAGACTCACCACACACACGCGCACACACAGACTTCCTGTCTGCTAATTTCACCTCCTCCTCTCTGTTTCTTTTTTTGTTTTGCATGCCAAACAATGCCATCGTCAATTATTTTCTACAGTTTGTTTTTGATATAAAGGTGTTTTCATGTTACTGCTGTGTTTAGTTTGTGGAAAACCAAATCCAGCTGAAGAATATGATGTAGAGTCATGACATCTTAATTATACATGACAACATGACAGCGTTAATTAAGTTGCACTAGTTAGTTCCATAAATTATGTATCTGATATTTTTTGTACCAGTATTTTGTTCTCTATTATTTGCAAATGTGTGGCTCCATGCTGCATCCTAGTGGTGATTAGTAGAACTGCATGTGCTGGTGGCATCAGTGCCTTCATTAAGAAAACACACTTTATAAATCAAATGGACACTTGAAATAGTCTTGCGGCTGAAGCAACCATTAGTAAACCATCTTCTTATCTGGAAAATTTGAGTAATTCAATCTTTTCCGGGCTCTTTCCGGGCTGTTAATGTCAACACACACACACACACACACACACACACACACACACACACACACACACACACACACACACACACACCCACACACACACACACACACACACACACACACACACACACACACACACACACACACACACACACACACACACACAGGCTTCCTGTAAGCAGCAGCCCTCTGCCAGTCATGAAGGAGGAACTGAAACAGGTGAGTTCACTATATTGGTGGGTTTTGACAGTTTAGTGACCTCAACATTGACTTCCTTGTTCCATAGTTTTGTGATATTAAAGAACCGTTACATACTGGATTGCAGGGACACGTTGTTAGATACAATAGATCTGACCTTCAGATATAGGAGAGATATGCCTAAGACACATTTGTTGCGCAGATACATTCTTTTTTGAAACCCCCGATCAAATGTGCCATTTTGTCTTCAAAGGTGCCATTTCAGTGCTTTGAAGTTAAAGTTCACCTCCTGCTGTCCACTTCTGCCCTGTCTGTTACTTCTATGAGGCCGCCCCTTCCTCAAACTGTATATATAACACACACATTTTATAACAAATACGCTTAAGGGGTTAGTTTGCCCAAAAATGAAGTTTCTGTCATTTACTCACCTTCATGTCATCCCAAACCCATATTTAACGATCTCTTCTGTGGAAAAGAACCATATTTTTTAAGAAATCGGCTCAGTAAGTTATGATTATCAGTAAATATTGTCTTTTGAAGTTTTGATCTATTCCTCAAACAAAGATTGTATTCTTTCAGAAGACTTATAATGCACTTCTATTTTGGGTGGATTATTCCTTTAATATGTGTCCATATAAAATGCATTTGGAGACAGACCAGAGACTTTGCACCAAAATGTACCTTATGGTGTTGATGGTGTCTGTGTATATGAGTTTATTTATGAGCTGTGATCTTTTATAGAGGTGGACGTGAGTATCCGTTTGACCCCGGGCCATTCTTCAGACCCCGCTTCTAGCCCTAACACCGTACCCATTGCCGCCCCACGGCAACACCGAGCTCACCGCAGCGGAGGAACGCGGGATGACCGTTACCGGTCAGGTAAGGACAATTTGTTTGCCAGTATGCACTACTCTTCAAAAGTTTGGGGTCGTTAAGATGATTATTGAAAGAATATTGTGAAATATTATTGCAATTTAAATGTTGAAAACATTTTGTGCTGCTTAAAACCATTTTTGTCATGTATATATTGGTGGTAAAAAAAATTATATTGTCAGTATAAGCAGCAATTTAAGAAAGGTCATCAGTGGAGAAAGATGCTTTTTCTCCCCTGATTGTGTAGTTACGGCATGTACATTGTGCTGCTGAATGCCTTAATGTGAAAACAGCTCTATAATGTGTTTGTCACCACATAGAGGCAGTTCTCTGTTTCTACATGAGTTAGTCACTGTTTGGTGACATTGTTGGATGTCTCATCTGCCTTGTCATGTGCTATTGTGTAATTGTCTTCATTTGTCTTTCTGTACTCTTTGTTCTTTCTTCTCATCGTTCTTTGTGTCCGTCTGCTAGATATCCACACAGAGGCTGTGCAGGCAGCTCTAGCCAGGCATAAAGAGGAGAAAATGGCCCTTCCTATGCCTACTAAGCGTCGCTCAGCCTTCGTCCAGTCTCCTGCAGAAAACTGCACTCCTCCCGGTGGGTCCTGCATCGCCCACAAGCCTTCTGCTTCTCCTTCTGTCCAGATCTCACTGACCAGCAGGGTCTCGGAAAATACAGGCACACCTGAACCTTTAGGGCACACCCTGGCCTTCATGCGAGAAAATTATAACAATATCATAATATATTCTCAAGTGATATTCTAAGAATATGTTTATTTTATATACTGTATACTGTACTGTGGCGGCTGGTCAATAGAGGGCGCTGGGGCGCCGCCCCCATCAAAATTCCATAAATATACATGTATACAAAAATGATATAAAAATGAAACAAAAATAAAATAGTTTACTCATACGATGTGCCGGCTGTTAGTAAGAGCCTCAGCATTTGATAAAAACTGGCTTTGATCGGTTAACTATTTTATATGTTCTTCAATATGTTTCATGCTGTTTCATGCATGAGGGACGCCGGACAAATGGACGTCTATCTGAGTACAAAAATCTACGGGAAGCATGTGACCTGAAGCTGGTCTCTAATTGGTTTCTTAAAGATCCTCCTCCTGACGCAGGTCGCTGCGTCCCTGTCGAATCAGAATTGGATGCGTGTTATTTTATCCAATCTGATTGGTTCTCGTCACCTGTCATTCAACTTTCCGTTCTTGGCAACAAAAGCGAAAGTGCGCGGGCGACCCAGTCACTCCGACTCCGCCAAAACCTTATTAGGATGATATCTTTCATAGAGATGGCAGCAGTTAAACCAAATTCTTTCACAAGGTGTTCGCTAGAAGAAAACAACGCGATTTACAAATCCAGCAGCAGGCCAGTGACAGAGGATGAGCCCCCCCCCCCCCCCCCCCCCCACCAATTAACCATATCTTTATTGGTCATTAGCAGGTTTTTTTTAACTGTTGTTATATATGTGTGGCCACAGATACGTCATCGGCATCAGAGGATGAGGGCTCCCTGCGCAGGCGTCAGGCTGCAATCAGTGCAATGCTGGCTCAGAATCTCCAGAGTCCCGAATATTGGATCAACCGCTCTGTCCAGGGCTCCTCCACCTCCTCCTCTGCCTCCTCCACCCTCTCTCACGGAGACGGCAAAACTCACAACCACAGCCAGGGGCAGACCAGCATCCTCGCCGATGTGCTGGCACACACCCGCATAGGTACTGCAAGATAATGAGTCACACGTACACACATGTTCAGGTGCTGAATCAGACAACCCATGATGCACACACAAAAGAGCTTCAGTTTTAAAGGTCTGACACTTCCACAAGCACCATTTAACTTCCAGTGACCTGGTCAGGGCAAAACAAAGCAACGAAAATCCGTCAGTGTTGATTTTGACTTTTCAAACCTGTTTGTTCAGTTGTGTTTCATATTGAGCATGTGCATGGGTTCACCAAATGAATCACTGTGCTGTTTTGTGTCTTCACTGCAGAGAGCAGCAGCATTCCTCCTGACGTCACGTCAACAGTGCCTCAGGAAAAGAACTCCAGAGTGGAGCTGCCACCCAACATCATAGTGAAGGGCATAAGCCGCGGCCAGAGCCGCACCAGTATGATGGACACTGCCGGCGGTACAAACATCACACACAGCACATATATGCAGGGACCTTAAACCAAACCATGTGGTTCTCCACTCAAAGGCCCACCATTGTGCCAATATCCCAAGATACTTTTGGTATTTTTGCTGTTATTGACAAAGCTGTTTGTTTTCAAACTTATTTTGCTAACAGAAACTTTGTGTATTGATACATTACATTTAATAACATGACACATTATGTTATTCCATAAATTAGGGACTGTATGTTCTTAAATGAAACCCACTTTTGGACCCACTTTATATTAGGTGTCTTCAACTACTATGTACTAACATTTAAATTAATCATTTGATAAAATGCACTTATTGTGGACAAATATGTTTTTACATTGTACTTACATTATAAAAATTACCTGCACGTAATTACATCTGTAATTAATATCTGTAGTTACATTTATAATTACACTGTTGACACTTCCCTTACACCTAACCCTACCCATACACCACATCTGTCCCTAACTCTACCCGTATCCCACCTCAATATCAGCAAAAGTGTTTTGAAATACAATACGAACACAATAAGTACATTGTACTTATTTTTTGATGTAAGTACATCGTAGTTAAGGCCACCTAATATAAAGTGGGACCCAAGTTTTTCTTTTATTTTATTCATTTTATATAATTTAATTTAAAGTTATTATTTTAATAATTATGTATTCATTTAAATGTGTGCACCTTGGTTGAGAACCACTGATCTACAGTAGGTCAGAGTTGAATTTCCATAGTTACAATATTTTATTTAAAGCAAAAATCTGAAAAGTTTTCAAACTTTGTTGCACTTTTAACAAAAGTAATGATTTGTTCCCTCACTGAAACATATCTTTGTATGGGTTTTTATGTCCTCTTTTGTGTATTATAAGATAACCCTTGCTACAACATTCCATATGAACTAATGTTAACCTTAACATTGTCTAGCTAGCATCCACTAGCCTGTAAAATCTAGTGGATGGAGTAATCTTAAACAATAGTAGAAATAATGTAAATTCATTGATTTGAATGGCTTTTTCACTTCCAGCACCATACTGTTGAGCTGGTTCACCACTAGTGTTCATTTGCGCTTTTCACTTCCCAGCAACAGAAATAATTTCCTCTCCATGTCTTTTTTAGAGCGATCATAAATCAAAGTAGTGTTAGGCGTTTCTGCTAAAATGTGAATGTTTTGCTTCCTCCTTTGTCGTGATGCCATCTGACTGTAGGAAAAGGTAGGTGTGGAGGGATGTTTAGTGCAGTGTAGTGACACCCAGTGGTTTTGTCATCTCAAATTGATCCTGTATGATTCTGTGTGCTTGTTTTTGTTTTCTGTGTTGACAAAACCTTTTCCAGATTGAAACGTCTATATTTGCTTAGGCTCCGTCTGTTCCATATGGTGTCCTTTGACCAGCTAATTTTTGACCAGCTAATTGTCTGAACAGGTGAATGAAAATATCCATGTCAACAGGTGTTCCAGCACACGGTCGTGTCTCCACCAAAATACAGCAGCTGCTCAACACATTGAAGAGACCCAAGCGGCCTCCACTCAGCGAGTTCTTCCTGGATGACTCTGAAGAAATTGTGGAAGGTGTGAAGCTATTTTTTGATACCATACTACATTTATAGGGATATATTTCATCATATATGGAAATGCTTCATTTTTGCTTCTAAATTATTTTGTTACACATTATAATAGCAGTGCTCCTTTTCCTTTAATGACTGCTGCGTTAAGCTGCATGAACTTCACAAGTGTGTGTGAAAATGCAAGAAATTATGACCATCTTTACAAAGAGTCACATGTCATAAATTTAGCTTATTAGGGTCCTACAATTGATGCAGAATAGTAAATATTTATTTATCATTTTACGTCATAATATTTCTTTGTTTATTTCCAGAATTAAACAAATCAGACTTTGAACCGCTCTATAATTGTCTTCTCCACTTACAGTTCAACAGCCAGATCCCAACACACCCAGACCAGAGGGCCGACAGATAATTCCAGTAAAGGGGGAGCCACTAGGGGTGGTCAGTAACTGGCCTCCAGCTCTGCAGGCGTCACTGGCACGTTGGGGAGCCACACAGGCCAAGAGCCCAGCTCTCACTGTCTTGGATATCACCGGCAAACCGCTCTACACTCTCACCTATGGTGAGATGTCACGCTGTTTGGATTGGGACAAGCTGTTTTCCAATGTTTTAATGGGATAGTTTACACAGAAATTAAAATGATGTAATTAATTACTCACCCTGATGTCATTCCAAACCCATATGCTATTATTATTTCAGTGCAACACAGAAGTAGAACATTTTGAAGATTTATTTTAATATATTCTGTCTTTAATAAGCTCCTGTCACCGCTTGACCCCTGTAGGCAAACTGTGGAGTCGCAGTCTGAAGTTGGCGTACACGCTGTTAAACAAACTTGGTACCAAAAATGAACCAGTTCTGAAGCCTGGAGATAGAGTAAGATTTCAACACAGTGCTTGACACACTGCAAAGGCATACTGTTCTCAGCTCAAGGCTATTTCTTATTCTCCATAATTCTCCATTTAGGTGGCCTTAGTTTATCCCAACAGCGACCCTGGGATGTTCTGGGTGGCCTTTTATGGGTGCCTTCTCGCTGAGGTCATTCCTGTCCCAATAGAGGTGCCTTTATCTCGGAAGGTATGAGAGAGGATCAAAACCCTTAAAACATTGATATTATCTTGTTGAAATGTTTACAGTTGTTCATATGATTTTAAGGATACAGGAAGTCAGCAGATAGGCTTCCTGTTGGGCAGTTGCGGTGTGGGACTCGCTCTCACTAGTGAAATTTGTCTAAAAGGACTTCCAAAGACCCCGAATGGAGAAATAATGCAATTTAAAGGTTAGTTCCCTGTTACTTTTCTTATCACTCTGCTTCCTCAAATGTATCTTAAACTTCAATTTTGAAGCTGTAGAATGGCAGTTTAACCTGTTTTCTTACAGGATGGCCTCGACTCAAATGGGTGGTCACTGATACCAAGTATCTTACCAAACCCTCCAAGGACTGGCAGCCGCACATACCCACTGCAAACACTGACACTGCTTACATAGAGGTGAGTGTGGGTGTTTAGGTGAGTAAGAATCCTTTCAGTCTCTGTGTGTGTGATATGAGTGTGATGTGTGTGTTCTCCAGTACAAGGCCTCAAAGGAGGGTACAGTGATGGGAGTGGCTGTGTCGAAAATCTCCATGCTGACACACTGTCAGGCTCTAACGCAGGCCTGTAATTACTGTGAAGGTGAGTACTACACTACTGCTGTAGAACAAATGCATTGAAATATTCCTGATACTGCAACAGCACAAAAGCGGACTAGCTTTTTATGTTATTTTATGTAATTTTTTTCCCCATTTGATTCTCTATCAAATCGTTGTGAACTTTGAACTTCGACTGGCTTTTCTCAAGGAGAACTATATTTTTCTGTGCTCTTTCTTAGGAGAAACACTGGTTAATGTCCTGGATTTTAAGAAAGACTCAGGCCTTTGGCATGGAGTTCTAGCGGTGAGTGTGATTCCTCTGAATGTTTTGGTTCTGTGCATTCTTTTCAGTTTCACAGACTTGTTCCTGCATGGTCGCTGGTTTTTAACATCTGCATGTTTGTGCATTCTTTCAGAGTGTCATGAACAGGATCCACACTATATGTGTGCCGTACTCGGTCATGAAGGCTTGTCCACTGTCCTGGGTGCAGAGAGTTCATGTTCACAAAGGTAAAGACATCCTCAACATCTGTGCTTGTTAGTTATATTATTGTGATCTGGCTGATGGCAATCATGTAGAATCAACAGTTCTGTGGTACAGTATCTAAATTTATTTCATGTTTGCGTGTACACACAGCTCGTGTGGCCTTGGTGAAATGTAGAGATCTGCACTGGGCTATGATGGCTCACAGAGATCAGAAGGACACCACTCTGACTTCCCTGCGCATGCTGATCGTAGCTGATGGAGCCAATCCCTGTAAGTAAACAAGCTATGGGAAAGAGATTGCTGTATTTCTGTGTTTCAGTGGCTGTAAATGCAAATAATAGATCCATATTTCTGTCTTAGGGTCTGTGTCTTCATGTGATGCCTTCCTGAACGTCTTTCAGTCTCATGGGCTGAAACCTGAGATGATCTGCCCATGTGCTTCCTCCCCAGAGGCCATGACAGTGGCCATCCGCAGGTACCTGCATGTATTAAGGACTGTGCACAACATCATTCTACGCTTAATTGCCATAGATTTGCTTTAAAGTCATACTTTGTTTTTAGGCCTGGTGCTCAAGGCGCTCCGCTCCCTGCCAGAGCCATTCTGTCAATGGCAGGACTCAGTCACGGAGTGATTCGGGTCAACACAGAGGATAAGAACTCTGCCCTTACCGTGCAAGATGTAGGACATGTCATGCCTGGAGGTAAGACTGCAACTATTTGAACATTTCACTGTAGATTATGTGAGTGTGGTGTGAACCGTTGAAACCAGTTTGAAATCAGCTTCCACCTTGGAAACAACTACTGGGTATTGGCAACTAATTTAGCAAGCGTTAAATCAGCAAAAAATGTAATTATGTTTACAAAATATTTTTAGTAGCCTGAACAAAAGTAATGCACAAAATACAATGTTTATGCACCCAATCCTAGCCACATCCATGTGTTGTTTGAAATTTGTCAGTATATGCAATACAATGAGAAAAATAATAAAAAATTATATTATTATTTTATGAATATAAATGATTGTACAGGCGCATACATGTCTTAAATGTTGGATTTCAATTCATTTAATAATTTCAGATTTAAATATTTCTAGTTTTCAGTGTTTGAAAGCAGTTCTGTCTTTTCTTTCTGCACCATAGCTCTTATGTGTATTGTGAAACCTGATGGGCCGCCCATGCTCTGCAAGACTGATGAGATCGGGGAGATAGTGTTGAACTCACGTGCTGGAGGCACCATGTACTACGGCCTGCCCGGGGTGACCAAGAACACTTTTGAGGTATGGAAAAAGCACATGGAAAGAAATAATTCTGCAAGCAATACTCCTAATACACACATTTACTGAAAAAAATGTCTCACTGACCTTATTGGCTGCAGGTGATTCCTGTAAACTCAGGCGGTACTCCTATAGGTGACGTTCCCTTCACACGCACTGGACTGTTGGGCTTTGTGGGTCCGGTAAGTAATACTATTGTAGTATAGTGTATTTGCAATATATTTATTTGCATTAAATTATTTCAAAATGTTAAGGATTTTTATATATTTATATTTTTTTTATTATATATAAATATACATTTTTATTGTTTTATTTTTTGATATATATGTTTTTTGAAAAATGCTGTTCATTTGAACTTTCTATTAATACAATTCTTTTTTGATTAGATAAAAAATTCTGACATACATTTTTTTTATTTTGGAACGGTAATGTACAGCAGATCCTGAGATTTGTGACACTGTAATTTGTCTTTTATTGAATAAACTCTTCGCTGTACCCTCAGGGAAGTTTGGTGTTTGTGGTGGGGAAGATAGAGGGTCTGCTTTCAGTCAGTGGTCGCAGACACAATGCAGATGACCTAGTGGCCACAGCGCTGGCGGTAGAGCCAGTCAAAACCGTCTACCGAGGGAGGTACGAATGACGCAAAAGAAAAAACAAAAACATTCAATTTACTGGTGGAAGTGTGATGAGGTTGTGAAAGTGTGTGTCCTGTATATGCAGGATTGCTGTGTTCTCTGTCACTGTGTTCTATGATGAGCGAATAGTGATTGTGGCAGAGCAGAGGCCTGATGCCAATGAAGAGGACAGTTTCCAGTGGATGAGTAGAGTCCTACAGGTAATACACAAACAACCCAGTTTCTGTCCTCACTTAGTCTGAAGTAGGTCATTGAAATGAATGGACCTGAGCTGGCAGGCTTAATCTAATGAGGCAGAACACAATGACAAATTGACAATATCTAAAGTTCCCATTATAGATTTTGACCCTCTATTTTACAGTAATAGGTGTCATGACTTCCTGCTTTTGTCCCTGCATTCTTTCCCACAGGCAATAGACAGTATCCATCAGGTGGGCTTGTATTGTTTGGCACTGGTTCCTGCAAACACATTACCCAAAACTCCTCTAGGTGGTATTCATGTGTCCGAGACCAAACAGCACTTCCTGGAGGGATCTCTGCACCCATGCAACATTCTGATGTGTCCTCATACGTGTGTGACCAACCTTCCAAAACCGAGACAAAAGCAGCCAGGTACTGAAAAACCTATCAAAACCTGAAAAATAGTCACTTCTCAGAAATGTGATCCGTTATTTGAATTTGATAATTCAGACCTTGTCATGACCTTTAAGCATCAAGTTAAAAAAATCCTTAGTTGTCTTTCCCTTTTATCTGTTTTAATCAATTTTTAAAATTAAACATTTGTTCTGTCAAGAGCATGCCAAACCAACAGGTGGCAATATAACCCTAACTGTAAAGCCATGTTGGCCAATCAGAAGCCTGGAAAAAAGGTTATTGCTGGTTCCGGGTTTGACGTAACAAGAGTTTCAAAAAATCTTCACCATGGCAGGAGTTTTCCAAAAAGTTTGGTTTCAGGGACCGGATGCAGCGTTTGTGTGTGGATGAACAGCCAAACTGCATAGAAAAAGCTGCGTTTTGGAAAGACCCGTGTTCGTGTGGACAGGGCCTATATTGCCAAAAGTATTGGGACAATCCTCCAAATCATTGAATTCAGGTGTTCCAATCACTTCCATGGCCACAGGTGTATCAAATCAAGCACCTAGGCATGCAGACTGCTTCTACAAACATTTGTGAAAGAATGGGTCACTCTCAGGAGCTCAGTGAATTGGCTTTATGCACAGCTGCACTACTTCCTGAACTTCAGACAGCTCCTTTGTTTCCTGTCTGCCATTATTGGACAAACTGATTAATCCAGGTGCGCCTGACCTCTGTAGTCACAACAACAATAATCAGACACACCTGGATTAATCAGTTTGTCCAATAATGGCAGATAGGAAGCAAAGGAGCTGGCTGAAGTTCAGGAAGTAGAGCAGCTGTGCATAAAGCCAATTCAAGCTTGGTACCGTGATAGGTTGCCATCTGTGCAATCCAAGTCCCTTTGTGAATGTCCTCACTACTAAATATTCCATGGTCAACTATTTGTGGTATTATAACAAAGTGGAAGCAATTGGGAACAACAGCAACTTTAAAGTACTACATGTGAAATTTGCTACAAAAATAAACTTGTCTTTCCTCACAGTGGGAGTTGGTCCAGCCTCCATCATGGTGGGCAACCTGGTGGCAGGAAAGAGGATCGCACAGGCTAGTGGGAGAGATCTTGGGCTCATTGATGACCAAGAACAATCCAGAAAGGTTAGCCAAAGATTACAAGACTACTGCTTAGTAAACTCACTATTGATATCCATGCATCCCTGCACAATGTCCCAGGACATGAAGATTTCACTAATGCCTCTTATCTCTATAATAGTTATAGAGTAAAAAAAAAAAAAAATTGTATTGTACAACAGAATACTATAATTATTTTGCAACATCAAGCATCCAGTTTCTAGGTACCTCCAAACACCACTGGATTCCACCTCGATATCTGGTTTAAATAATAATGTAATTAACTCTAACTCAGCACAAATAGTTTAAGGAGAGCTGGAGATGAACAGAGTTTTTCCTCGTCTCCTCTAAGCTTGTGCTCTGGTCTGTCTTTCTCTCTCGTGCGGGGGGCTGTAGCTCTGTGTGTGGCCCACTAACATGGTAAGCCTGAATGCCAGCAACGCTCTGCTATTTGTGTGCGCTGAGCTTTAAATCCTCATTGCTACCAGCAACAGCAACCTCAGGGCCTTACAGAGACAAAACAAATGCTTATAAAGTGTTTTGAAGAATTTAGATTTTACTTCAAAATGGAAGCAGAATGGACCCTTTTGTCAGAATGGACCTAATTGACTTAATGTCACAGATTCATTACTTAATTACTTGTAATTGCAACTTTTGTATCTTTTTTTTTATGTCCTACTAATGTGGCTTTAATTCACATTACATAAACATTACATTTCAGAAACTCTAGGCACACACACACTCTTATACTGCATGGTGTGGTCATTATTTCCGCTGCCCGCATGAGTCCTGCTATGTGTGTTTAAAGACAAATAAACTGTGTGAACTATCATCTACCCCTGATATTATAAACCTTAGACCTTGTTTTATTTGCTGGCTTAATATTGCTTTTTGCTTATAGTGCTATAAATTGATTGGTGTCTTCCTTTTATGTTAAAGGCTAAGATTACTCCTATTAATATTGTGGTTTGTATGGATGAATTGACACCTTGTCCTCTTCTGTCCTGTAGCATCAGTTCCTCTCTGAAGCCCTGCAGTGGAGAGCACAGACTGATCCTGATCATGTTCTCTATATGCTGCTGAATGCAAAGGTGACATGCATACATGATCATCAAACTGATTATGTAGTCAAACCATCAGGCCGTTCTGTATTGAGACTTTTTTTCTTCTTTGCTCTGGCCTGCAGGGTGTAGCAGTGAGCACAGCCACAAGTTCTCAACTGCACAAGCGAGCAGAGAAGATCACTGCAGCTTTGTTGGAAAGAGGAGGAATTAATACTGGAGACAACGTAGTACTGCTTTATCCTCCTGGTAATGACTTTCATCCCAGCTTTCACAGTACACATTAGGGTGCACTCACATTAGCGAAATTTCTGTGAACTTTTACAGGCAAACAAAGTCATCTATTGGCAACGTATAAAGCACTGCTCACACAGAAGTCACTTTCAAACCAAGCAGCTATCTGTTGGTAAACACAAGTGATATCCGCATGACCAACTTAAACTCATTGCAAAATCTGTGAAGGCAAATCTTTAGCCCTCATGAAAAATTCCAGAATAGAAATGAATGTGACTGCACCTCAGTTAACATACAGCTAGAATGAACACATTAATGCGCAGATTTTGTTTTTAATTAAAATTATTGGAAGAATTTTGGCAGAATCTTTTATTTGAACATATGTTCATTATTGGGGGATGACCGTCTCTTTAAAGACCCAGAAATAACAGCATGAAATAACACATGACATATTGTCAAGAAAGATGTTTTCTTCTTTCCTGCAGGCATAGATCTTATAGCCTCCTTTTATGGATGTCTGTATGCCGGCTGTATACCGGTCACCGTCAGGCCTCCTCATCCTCAGAATCTTGCTGCCACTCTCCCCACAGTCCGAATGATCATAGATGTGAGTCTAACTATTTTGCACATGCCATCCATTTATGATTTTATAGAGCATAGCATGCTAATCTGAGAAATCTGTATCAGGTAAGCAAAGCAGCATGCATCCTCACAACTCAGACCCTGATGAAGATTTTGCGGTCTAAAGAAGCAGCAGCCAGTGTGAATGTGAAGACTTGGCCGAATATCATAGACACAGGTACAGAAATAAAACAAATATTCCAATGGCTTTTATGTTAATTGATGAAAGATTGGTATTCCTGACTTGACCGATCTTGTGTGTGCAGATGATCTTCCCAGAAAACGGCCTTCACAGATCTATAAACCCCCCACTGCTGAAATGTTGGCCTACCTGGACTTCAGTGTGTCCACCACAGGCATGCTGACTGGAGTTAAGGCAAGACTTGTCTCTTTTCCTCTTGTTTTTGGCAAGAACAAGTATGCAGTATCTTTTTCTAAATTTGTTCTGGTCAGGTCCTAAACAGCTTGTTTATGTGATCCTTTCAGATATCTCACTCAGCGGTTAATGCTTTATGCCGATCCATCAAACTGCAATGTGAGCTGTACTCCTCCAGACAAATTGCCATCTGCATGGACCCCTACTGTGGCCTGGGCTTTGTGCTGTGGTGTCTGTCAAGGTAGTACACACAGTCAAAGACTGTGACTTTGACCTAAGCAGGCATAATGCAATAAATCACATCTATCCTATGGTAATCTAAGGTTAAGCTGTGACTGCACCTGGTTAGGACACAATGTTATGCATGCCATTTATAGAATACCCATTGTAATTTGTGTGTGTGTGTGTGTGTGTGTGTGTGTGTGTGTGTGTGTGTAGTGTTTATTCAGGCCACCAGTCAATCCTGATCCCTCCCTCGGAGCTGGAGACGTCTCTGCCCCTGTGGCTGAGCACGCTCAGTCAGTATAAGATCAGAGACACCTTCTGTTCATACTCTGTCATGGAGCTCTGCACCAAGGGCCTTGGCACACAGACTGAAGCTCTAAAGGTGAGTCAGCAGGATACAGATTCACTACCATTCAAAAGTTTGGGGTCAGTAAGGTTTGTTTCTTCATGTTTTAAAAATGAAAGTATCTTATGCTTACCAAGAAAGCATTTATTTGATCAAAAATACAGTAAAAAACACAATATTGTGAAACTGTATTGTACAGTCACGTGCCCATGTCATTCTTAACCTGTATGACTACAGTGGAACACAAAAGGAGTATTTTTATTAATATACTGGCCATTTCTTTACAGCTCCAAAATGATGAAAAAATATTCCACATCTTCTGAAACCATACAAGTTAGTGTGAGAACAGACTGAATATGAAGAGACTTCTCCCTAGAGAAGCAATGTCTGTTTTGTAAACAAATTATTTTGAGTATTTGGTCGAACCAGTTCAGAAATGTACAAAAACAAATCCGCAGTTAGCTAATAATGTATTCATTTACGGCAGAAACAATGAGATCAAAGTTGTAAACTAGGGATGCACTGAATGTTATTTTTTAGATTTAAACTGGAAGAGTGAGCCTGAGCCCCAAACGTTATCAGGAAGTTTTAGGAAGTTTCCAGAGTTTAGGAGCCAAATATGAAAACACTCTCCCTGTTTTAGTGGGCTAAGATATCCTAGGTACAATCAAAAGTCCAGTTTTGTGACCTTAAAGAGCGTGGTGGATTGTAGGGCGATAGAAAATCAGTTAAATACAAAGTGGCAACCTCCCCCAGTTTCTCTTGAAGCCAATATGGAAGTGACTTAAACTGCAATTCCAATAAACTGCAACTGCAAGCCCCATGTTAAAATGCCTGCTTTACAGCAGAATAAAACATGTTTACAGCTTGGTACAAATTATGGTTTTGGTCTATATATCTAATTTTGCCCATCATGACTACTGTGAGGGGGGTGAATTTTTTTTATAACTCATTCGTTTACATTATATAAAGTCTTAAAGTACCGTGGCCACTTTGAGTGATGGGTGGATAGCCGTTTGTCTGTTAGTCATCATGTCATCTCAGCTCCGCCCACGTCCAACACATCTTTGCCAATTTTTTTGTTATTCGGGAGTGACACTCGATGACGCGCTGCCAAGATGACAACGGCCAGCTCGAATCTACTATACGTTTCAAAACTGCTCTTCAGAATCCTATGGGTGACGTTACGGACACTACGTCCATATTTTTTTACAGTCTATGTTAAATACACAGGAGCTAAACCATTTAGGGCCTTGTAGGTCAGTAGCAATACTTTGTAATCGATACAGAACTTAATAGGAACCAGTGTAGAGATGATAAAATTGGTGTTATATGATCATTTTAATGGAATGGAACAACCAGCAAGTTATTAATTCCTCCTCGGAAGAAAGAAAGTCATAGGGGTTCGGAATGACATGAGCGGGAGTAAATGATGACCTGATCCTGTAATACTGAGGAAAAACAGACAGAAGGGGATGATCAACAGAGTGTGGAAGTGTCTATAAAAGCTGATGAGAGATGTATGTGCAGGCACGCGGCGTGAACCTATCGTGTGTAAGGAGCTGTGTCGTCATAGCCGAAGAGAGGCCTCGTTTGGCACTCACGCAGTCATTCTCCAAGCTCTTCAAAGACCTGGGCCTGTCTCCACGCGCAGTGAGCACCGCTTTCGGCGCCAGAGTCAATTTGGCAATCTGTCTACAGGTTAGGCCAATAAATATTTTGCATCAACTGTCATGACACAAAAGCAGAGCTTTATTTTGATTCCTGCTTTCTTCCATCAGGGCACTGCTGGTCCAGACCCGTCCACTGTTTATGTAGATATGAAGTCCCTCCGTCATGACAGGTATGTGTGAGATGGCAGTGTGACATGAAGACAAGTCTGTATATGCTTGCATTGTGACGTTGTTCTTTGTTCTCTGTCATAGAGTGAGACTGGTGGAGAAAGGAGCTCCTCAGAGTCTGTCGCTGATGGAGTCTGGGACTGTAAGGCCATCCTAGTTCTAGTTCTATCCTACTTTATTTTCAGGGCTGGGTAGATTACTTACATATTGTACTCCATTACTGATTACAAATTACATGACGAAAATGGTAGTTAGTATTTTAATCTGTTTTTTTACACATTTTTATTAATGCATTCCAACAGTTTTTGAAAATTTAGATTACTTTAAAGTTGTTTATCACATGGATTTGATTGTATTGTATCATATTCATATCAGAAAAATATTCTATATAAAAACTAAACAAAAACTATATATATAAAAAAAATTAAAATAGCCAACCAACCAACCATTAACCAACATCCGAGAATCAATAATTTACTGCCATTATGTGAAAAGTATAATCATGTAATCAATAAAAGTAATTACAGTATGAGTATTGTAAAATGTGTTATAATGTACAAGTACTTCCTTTTTGGAATCTGATTATATAATCCAACTTGCATGCAATCAGTTACTACCCACCGCAGTTTATCTTGCATGGTTATTATAAGACACATCAGTCATCCCGTGTTGTTTTTGTTGCCTTACCTCAGATGCTTCCTGGAGTGAGAGTAATCATCGTGAACCCAGAGACAAGAGGACCATTAGGAGACTCTCATCTGGGCGAGGTGAACAAACACACATTTAACTGGTGTAAACGCACAAATACAGCTTGTTTCAGTGATGTATATTTCTCCACATATGAAATTCCTCCATATTCTCACCAGTATGTGTTGACAGCTGTCATCTTCATCACTTTCTGGCATTTTTCTCTAGATCTGGGTGAACAGTCCTCATAATGCCAGTGGTTATTATACCATCTATGGTGAGGAAAGCCTGCAGGCAGACCATTTCAACACACGGCTGAGCTTTGGAGAGACCGAAACGCTTTGGGCCAGAACTGGATATCTGGGATTTGTCAGAAGAACAGAGCTACTGGATGCCAGTGGAGGTCCGTAATATACTGCTGATTGATGTATATTATAAAGTTAATAGTACAAAATAGATATTCAGAGTCTAAATTTGGATTGGATTAAGCATGTTCACAGACAACTTTACAGTATTACCTTTTTAAATGATTAAATATTGCACACTAGCATTCAAAAGTTTGGTGTCAGAAATTTGAAAGAAATTAATAATTTTACTCCGCAAGGATGAATTGCATTCAAAAGTGACAGTTAAAAACTTTTACATTTGTCACAAAAGATTTAAATTTCACATAAATGCTGTTCTTTATCATCAAAGAATCCACAAAAATATTAAGCAACATTGATGATATGAAATGTAGCATATTAGAATGATTTCTGAAGGATCATGTGACAAGGCTGGAGTAATGATGCTGAAAATTCACCTTCGTCGTCACTGAAATTAATTACATTTTTAAATATAATAAAATAGAAAATGGTTATTGTAAATTGTAATATTTTACAGTTTTACTGTAAACAAATAAATGCAGCCTTGGTGAGCAGAAGAGATTTCTTTAAAAAAATTATTTGTTATCTAAACTTTTAACACATATAAATAAAATTCCATCAAAAAACCCTGCATTAATAGCTGGAAGTTATTAAATTAAAATTACACAGGAAATTCCAGGAATCTAAATTCATAACTAAATGTCTCTAGCCTGACGTCGTCATACTCATTTCTAGTCTGAGTCTGCTACTGCTCCGTTGGGCTGTGATTATGGGGCGTGTTTCAACCAAACCAGGAAAGACTTCAATTGGATAGACCTACAACCAATCAGAGCAATGGAGCGACGAATAAAGTCAGTTGTCAAATGTCAACAGAACTCAACTGCGCTGTGTTGCCAAGTCCGTGGGTTGTTTTCCATGTCCGCGGGTTGAAGCGACCCCAATTATGTGATATACAGACCCAGGAATGCGAATTTTGCCACAATAACACATATTTTACCCCCCAAATGCCATTTTTTATATAAGTAACATTAGAAGAAAATGAGTGTAAACAATCTTTGCCGGTGTTGTAAAAAAAGAATTTAAGGATACACAGAGTACGTACCAACACGATCATCATTTCTGAGAAAAATAGTAAAGGTGAATGCATATATGAACAAGTTCTCCGTTTAGGATTAGAACAAATTCAACCCAAACGGCTTTGATGACGTGGATGATTACGTTACTGTTTATCATCTGTCCATCATCGTCTAAAGCCCGCCCTGACAATTTCATTGGCCCGAACAGTTTCTGAACTGCCCGAGCTCAAATGTTGTGGGTGGGGCTAAGTTCGGCTGGCATCCAGGCTAAAATGTCACAACAAAAGCATTAAAAGACATAAAAAGCACACATCCTCAGAAATTGTAGGCTATAATGCTGGTCCACTGTCTCACACCTTTTTCTTGTGGTTTATCTTCCACCAGATCGCCACGATGCTCTGTTTGTGGTAGGTTCACTTGATGAAACACTGGAGTTGCGAGGTTTGCGTTATCATCCCATTGACATTGAGACTTCTGTGTCTCGGGCGCATCGCAGCATCGCTGAGAGGTGAGAACCTCAAGATCATTTATGCTTCCTGTCTGCATGTATCAGTCTAAATGAGTTTTATTGTAGTTACTATAAATTCCAGTTCCTGTCTCTAATTGGATTGTATGCTTCATCGTACAGCGCCGTCTTCACATGGACCAATCTTCTGGTGGTCGTGGTGGAGCTCAGTGGGTCTGAGCAGGAAGCTCTCGACCTGGTTCCCCTGGTCACTAATGTGGTGCTGAAAGAGCATCACCTCATCGTTGGTGTAGTGGTCATCGTGGACCCCGGTGTCATCCCTATCAACTCGCGGGGCGAGAAGCAGCGCATGCACCTGCGCGACTCCTTCCTGGCCGACCAGCTGGATCCCATCTATGTGGCGTACAACATGTGAGCCTAAAGCGGACTAAAATGCTTAAAGCTCAACTTGGCACCCAAAGATCCACATTTACAACACGGCCGTTCCTCTGTGCCCTCAGCACGCAACTGGACACAGAGGAAGAAGCCGCCTAGGCCTATTTCTGCCTCTGCGCTGAGCCTTGTACATATTTTGATGTTCTCTTTAATGTGATTGTGGCCTGTTCGACCAATGGCGGTCACCCGGCTTAAGCCATCCAACCCTCCTTGGACATCCAGGAGGGTGGTGCTCTTCTTTTAGAACATATTTCTGCCCTTTAAAACAGGTGAAACCACATTTTCACAAATTGCATTGACTTTGATGTCCAACTTTTGGTGCCACTTCCGATATGCCTCTTCCATAGAGCAGCGCTTGTGCTCTTGCAGTGAGACCTGAGGGACTTACATGAAGCTTTTCTGCGCACTTTATCTCCTCTCCTGAGCTAGTGCTCAGAGGAGAGTCCTTCAGTTTTCATTCTGGAAGTGCTAACTTAGTTTTATGGATCAACGGTATCACCAGCAAAACAAACATATCATCTTTTATTCAAAACTGCTAGTCATTTTAATGGTTTTAAAATAAATGCACCGCATTTTATTGTTGTTGTTTTTTTTAAACTGACATTGCCAAATGTAATGCACATCAGTAGTGAACTGGAGTGAGGAGGGTTTTGTGGAATTGTCCTCACTGAACACAGCAGTTTTAACAGAATACATTTGTAACTTGACATCTATATGCATTAAACGTGTGTATTGAAGGTGACAGAAATGTTTCGAGATGAAGACAGTTCCATTCCTAAATGTATGTTTCTGTCTTCATTTCGATTGTTGTGTGTAAAAGGACTGGAAAGATGAATAGATGGAAGGTGTTTGTGTGTAGACTATATATGTAGTGTCTCACTGGTGTTACTGTTAAAAAAATGGACCCTATTATCCGGTCCTCCAAAAACTTGACTGATATTTCATACTTGATGGCAATTTTTAGCATAATTTTCTCGAGATCATGCAGAAACAGTTCAAATATTTTTACACATTACAACCGTCACAAAATAGTTAATTTTCATGTTTAATATCGGTTTCTCGTAAGCCCTGTTCACACTGACACCCTGAGGTCGCCGAGTGCTTGACCATGATGTTGCTGCAAATCGCTGTCAGTGTGAACACCCCATCACTGTTGAATGTGTGAGAGAAGAGCGAGTGTGGTAGAAAGAAAGGGTGTTTTAACCAAGGCTTTCCTAAATATGGGGGAAAAAAAGAGTGAGCAAAGAGAGGGAAATATCTTTTCTATCCTAATAAAATTACATTTATTAGCACCTAACATGTTTATTTCAAAATGGCCTTAGATATCAAACTATTCTTTCTTCCTGCAGATTGTTTACATGTGAAATTCTGTGCAGCTCTTTTCTTTAACAATGCGCACATTCTCATAACTTTTTTCTTTTTGTATTTTTAATTCTCATTTCTTAATTGTCAAAATATTGAGTGTGTTGGTGCAAAATTTATAAAGTTTTATGTTAATTAAATGTATTGCTGTCATCAATTAATCTTTTACTGTCTTTACTGCAGTAATTTAAGCTGAGCAATGTGCACATGGGGAACTAAAGGAGCCCAGCACTGTGTCTACACCGGCGCTAGTGCTTAAAGTATGTCAGAAATCGGGCATCTGTGCGGAATTTGTTGCATCACGCGTCTTTATAGACACAGTGTAAAAACATTTAGTTAGCCTGACGTCGTCATACTCAATTCTAGTCAGAATTTGAGTCTGATACTGCTCCGTTGGGCTGTGATTATGGGGCGTGTTTCAACCGAACCAGGAAAGACCTCAATTGGATAGACCTACAACCAATCAGAGCAACGGAGCGACGCATAACGTTAGTTGTCAAATGTCAACAGAACTCAACTGCACTGTGTTGCCAAGTCCGCGGGTTGAAGCGACCCAAATTTTGTGATATACAGACCCAGGAATGCGAAATTTAGCAGCCGTGCCAAAATAACACATATTTTACCCCCCAAATGCCATTTTTCCCGGAGAACCCCCCCACCCGGAAAGCTATTGGGCTTGTTTTTAGCTAGTTTTGAGTAGCAATTGGGCGAGTTTTGCTGTAAAAACTTGGCAACCCTGTCCGCACGCACGCTGGAATAAGTCACGTTAGAAGAAGAAGATGAGTGTAAACAATCCGTGCAACATTTTTTGTGGGCGGGCTAAGTTCGTCTGGCATCCAGGCTAACATTTAGTGCTCTTCCACCTCGAAAAAGCAACCAATTCTGAGGAAAATGTAGACCAATTCATTTATATTTACATCAATCTGTACATCAATGCAATTTTTCTTTTATTGAGCCGTTTTTAGGTTGTGTATTGTCCTGCATTTATGCATTGATTTGAACGATATCATGCTTGTCATTCAAAAGCAAGCTTACTGTAGTTGTAAATGCAGGGACAGAAACGGCCTCAAATAATGCTCACATACTTTTTTCCGGAATAATCCACAATTATTTATAACAACTGAAAAACAATCCATTACATTTGAACAGGAATCATCTTATAAAATCATCAGGTTACAACCTACTGCAAGCTACAGGCTAAATTCATTCAGATTTGTCCACAAGAGGCCACTAATATCCTCAGATTTTTAATCACTGTAGTTCAGAGTCAGACTTCAATACAATCATGACATGTGCACTAAAGTAAGCTTATAGACTTAAGTTTGTATTCAAAACACTTTGAATATAATATACACACACATTTTATATATATGCACACAGGACAAATATCAGTCAGTGAAATTCTGAACTACGAAATGTAAATACATTTAAGTTTATAAGAACAAATGAACAATGTATGGCACTCAGAACTTTAAATGAACATAAATATGCGCTACCTAACTCAATTACAGGAATGTATGTACACACGATGGTGTGAGAAATCTAGCTTGATTTCAGTGGAAGCTTATACAGGGAGTGCAGAATTATTAGGCAAATGAGTATTTTGACCACATCATCTTCGTTATGCATGTTGTCTTACTCCAAGCTGTATAGGCTGGAAAGCCTACTACCAATTAAGCATATTAGGTGATGTGCATCTCTGTAATGAGAAGGGGTGTGGTCTAATGACATCAACACCCTATATCAGGTGTGCATAATTATTAGGCAACTTCCTTTCCTTTGGCAAAATGGGTCAAAAGAAGGACTTGACAGGCTCAGAAAAGTCAAAAATAGTGAGATATATTGCAGAGGGATGCAGCAGTCTTAAAATAGCCAAGCTTCTGAAGCGTGATCATCGAACAATCAAGCGTTTCATTCAAAATAGTCAACAGGGTCGCAAGAAGCGTGTGGAAAAACCAAGGCGCAAAATAACTGCCCGTGAACTGAGAAAAGTCAAGCGTGCAGCTGCCAAGATGCCACTTGCCACCAGTTTGGCCATATTTCAGAGCTGCAACATCACTGGAGTGCCCAAAAGCACAAGGTGTGCAATACTCAGAGACATGGCCATGGTAAGAAAGGCAGAAAGTCGACCACCACTGAACAAGACACACAAGCTGAAACGTCAAGACTGGGCCAAGAAATATCTCAAGACTGATTTTTCTAAGGTTTTATGGACTGATGAAATGAGAGTGAGTCTGGATGGGCCAGATGGATGGGCCCGTGGCTGGATTGGTAAAGGGCAGAGAGCTCCAGTCCGACTCAGACGCCAGCAAGGTGGAGGTGGAGTACTGGTTTGGCCTGGTATCATCAAAGATGAGCTTGTGGGGCCTTTTCGGGTTGAGGATGGAGTCAAGCTCAACTCCCAGTCCTACTGCCAGTTTCTGGAAGACACCTTCTTCAAGCAGTGGTACAGGAAGAAGTCTGCATCCTTCAAGAAAAACATGATTTTCATGCAGGACAATGCTCCATCAAGTCCAAGTACTCCACAGCGTGGCTGGCAAGAAAGGGTATAAAAGAAGAAAATCTAATGATATGGCCTCCTTGTTCACCTGATCTGAACCCCATTGAGAACCTGTGGTCCATCATCAAATGTGCGATTTACAAGGAGGGAAAACAGTACACCTCTCTGAACAGTGTCTGGGAGGCTGTGGTTGCTGCTGCACGCAATGTTGATGGTGAACAGATCAAAACACTGACAGAATCCATGGATGGCAGGCTTTTGAGTGTCCTTGCAAAGAAAGGAGGCTATATTGGTCACTGATTTGTTTTTGTTTGGTTTTTGAATGTCAGAAATGTATATTTGCGAATGTTGAGATGTTATATTGGTTTCACTGGTAAAAATAAATAATTGAAATGGGTATAAATTAGTTTTTTGTTAAGTTGCCTAATAATTATGCACAGTAATAGTCACCTGCACACACAGATATCCCCCTAAAATAGCTAAAACTAAAAACCACTTCCAAAAATATTCAGCTTTGATATTAATGAGTTTTTTGTGTCATTGACAACATGGTTGTTGTTTAATTATTAATGTTGTAAAATGAACCCTCAAAAATACAACTTGCCTAATAATTCTGCACTCCCTGTATTCATTTTACGCTCAATCCAATAATAGAGGGTGTAGAACTGGCCTTCACTCAAATTTCAATCAAATAGTAGTGATGCTCAATTTTGATATAGCAGCTCAGCGGTCCACCCATATTTGTCTGCATGTTATAACAAACATACATGCATAATATATCATAAAAGGTCACATAATAAATGGCTTAACTCACTCCAAAATTCAGGGTTCCTACGCATTTTCCATTTCAAAATGTCATACTTTTCCAGACTCAATTTCCACACCTCTCTCTAGATTTTTATTCATATTTAACGGTTCATACAACATTATTAGGCCCAAAATCTTGGTTCATATACTACACATACTTTCACGTGTATGTAGGTACACATATTGATCTCATCGAGCCAAACTATTTAAGACATTGCGGATGCTAAATTGCAAGCAGATTTATGATAACTCAAACGGTTCATCGTTAACGATTAAAATGTCTCCACAATCTGCTTTTGAAGAAGTGTCGTGCTACAGTGCGTTCAGCTGCACTGTCAAACATGACAGGCTTAGAGTACTAAACTAAGTTATCTTTCGCGTCTTAATAAAGCACTGTTTATTTCATTTGCATTTTTAATGTGCATCTTTGTTCTTATTTAATTACTTTGGCCTAAATGGGCTGTCGTTCTTTTTTTTTTTTGTTTCCTTTTAAGGCTACATTTTTAAAATAGGGAAATTAGTTTGCTGTACTGCTCAGTTACTTGCAAAATAGTAAACCAGCATGTAAAAATTGTGATAAAATCGTGAATCGAGACTTGCTCCTCATCTGAGTGAACATTCCCTTATAGTGAATTTCCAAGAAAACTCTCTGCTTGACACACACCACACACACACACCCCTCCCATACTTATCCAGACCTGCGTAGGATCCCTGAAAATTAAACTATTTCTTCTTTTAAAAAATAACATAAAAACACTGAAATCATCCTTTTACATGCTACAAGTAAATGTAGGCATCAAAATGATAATGTACAGCATGACACATTTATATTTTGATTTGCTATTTGATTCAGATTTAAAAAATATGCTAAATATTACATTTGATGTAATAGTGTTAATAAATTACAGTGCTATTAAAGATGAACTTTAAATGATCATTTTATGAAGGCAAAGGTAAGTCTCTTATGCTCACCAAGGCATTTATTTGACCCAAAAATACAGTAATATTGCAAAATAGTATGCCAATTTAAAATAACTGTTTCCCATTTAAATATATTTTAAAATGTAATTTATTCCTGTGATAGAAAATCAGAATTTTCAGCATCATTACGCCAGTCTTCAGTACCACATGATATATACAGTGGGGCAAAAAAGCATTTAGTCAGCCACCAATTGTGCAAGTTCTCCCACTTAAAAAGATGAGCGAGGCCTGCAATTTTCATCATAGGTACACTTCTACAATGAGAGACAGAATGAGAAAAAAAAATCCAGAAAATCTCATTGTCTGATTCTTAAAGAATTTATTTGCAAATTATGATGGAAAATAAGTATTTGGTCACCTACAAAAAAGCAAGATTTCTGGCTCTCACAGACCTGTAACTTCTTCTTTAAGAGGCTCCTCTGTCCTCCACTCGTTACCTGTATTAATGGCACCTGTTTGAACTCGTTATCAGTATAAAAGACACCTGTCCACAACCTCAAACAGTCAGACTCCAAACTCCACTATGGCCAAGACCAAAGAGCTGTCAAAGGACACAGAAACAAAATTGTAGACCTGCATCAGGCTGGGAAGACTGAATCCGCAAAAGGTAAGTAGCTTGGTGTGAAGAAATCAACTGTGGGAGCAATTATTAGAAAATGGAAGACATACAAGACCACTGATAATCTCCCTCGATCTGGGGCTCCACGCCAGATCTCACCCCGTGGGGTCAAAATGATCACAAGAACGGTGAGCAAAAATCCCAGAACCACACAGGGGGACCTAGTGAATGACCTGTAGATAGCTGGGACCAAAGTAACAAAGAAACACACTACGCCGCCAGGGACTCAAATCCTGCAGTGCCAGACGTGTCCCTCTGCTTAAGCCCGGGCCCATCTGAAGTTTGCTAGAGAGCATTTGGATGATCCAGAAGAGGATTAGGAGAATGTCATATGGTCAAATGAAACCAAAATATAACTTTTTGCTGGGAAGCATGGGGGTGGAAACATCATGCTTTGGAGCTGTTTTTCTGCAAAGGGACCAGGACGACTGATCCGTGTAAAGGAAAGAATGAATGGGGCCATGTATCATGAGATTTTGAGTAAAAACCTCCTTCCATCAGCAAGGGCATTAAAGATGAAACGTAGCTGGGTCTTTCAGCATGACAATGATCCCAAACACACTGCCCGGGCAACTAAGGAGTGGTTTCATAAGCATTTCAAGGTCCTGGAGTGGCCTAGCCAGTCTCCAGATCTCAACCCCATAGAAAATCTTTTTGGAGGGAGTTGAAAATCTGTGTTGCCCAGTGACAGCCCCAATACATCACTGCTCTAGAGGAGATCTGCATGGACGAATGGGTCAAACTACCTGCAACAGTGTGTAAAAACCTTGTGGAGACTTAAAGAAAACGTTTGAACTCTGTCATTGCCAACAAAGGGTATATAACAAAGGATTGAGATAAACTTTTGTTATTGACCAAATACTTATTTTCCACCATAATTTGCAAATAAATTCTTTAAAAATCATACAATGTGTTTTTCTGGATTTTTTTTCTCATTCTGTCTCTCATTGTAGAAGTGTACCCATGATGCAAATTGCAGGCCTCTCTTATCTTTTTAAGTGGGAGAACTTGCACAATTGGTGGCTGACTAAATACTTTTTTGCCCCACTGTATGCTGAACATTTCTTATTATTATCACTGTTGCAAATGGTTAGATGCTTAAAGGTGCCCTAGAATGATTTGAAACAACATTTTAAATTGTTCTCTCGTATCTACATAGAGGGTATATGGCTTATTTAAGGTCAATAATTGTCCAGATACGGTTTTACAGGTCCATTTACAACTCTAGAAATCTTCCCCAGGATGAAATGGTCTGTTTTTGGCTTATTTGGAAGGGTCATGAATATTAATGCAGAGTTCTGCTCTGATTGGCTGTTTCACTGCGGCTCAATGATAGCAGACACAACTTTACTGACCGTCTTGACGATGGAGAGATTAGGCATTCAACCTTATATATATCAATCAGTATATAATCATACTTCAGTTGTCAAAAATATAAATAAATAAATATCAAATTACTATCGTTTCAACTTAAATGGTGGAGGTGTTGACGTTAGCTAGAAGGATCGAGTGAGCTATGTGTAAGCAACTAAACTAACATAGTATGTTACGTATCTATGGTTGCATTTTGTAATTTATGACAACACTGGCATTAAATAATATTAACCTGTCATTAGACATACTATTTAGTTATGTAAGCCACTTGGATTATCCTATTCTTCCCGTATAGCATCTTGCGTTGGATATAGACAACAACAGGAATATTATCGTTAATGTTGTCTCTCTAAGAAACTTTCAATTTAATCAGAAATGGTTTAGACAGTCAAGAAGTGGATAAATCACTTACTGGTTGCAGGTATATGGTTGGAATTGCCCCTTTCTTCAGTGTCAGACGCTGAGCAAAGTCTGCTTGATATTGTCCCAGGTTTGAAAACTGTCCGTGGTCAAATGGGCTGAGCAAACTTACAACTTTGAATTAAATTGTTGCGATATCCGATTATAAATAAACATAAACCATGCCTGTGGACATGTTTTATTTGTGGGAAGAGTATGAAACGTCTTCACATCCCCTGCACAGCCTGGAACATAACATTTGTTTCCATGATCTGCCATTTCGCTATCCTCGCGTGATGCTTGTTTACCTGCAGAGATGATGCGACTGCGCAGTTCCGCCTGACAGTGAACATGTGCTTGCTTATGAAAATGTTGGGGGGCGTACATATTAATGATCCCGTGTATTGCATCACTGCTGGCGTTACGTTGAGATTTGCCTATTTTTCCGTGGTGTTTTTCACAAACGAGATTTACATGTGAAGGAGGAGGCAATGGTGTTTGAGACTCACTGTATGTGATTTACATGCACTGAACTCCTGTTATTCAACTATGGCAAGGTTCATTCGATTTTTCATTCTAGGGTACCTTTAAGATTTTTTTTTTTGTAGTAACTGTGATACATTTTTTACAGGATTATTTGAGGAATAGAACCAATGTTTTATATATTGCTCTATTTACCTTCAAGGAGAAGCTGTTAAATGCATTTAACTATTCACCTTTTACACAGTTAAAGTACTAAAAACTAAAGGGGAGACTGGGGAGTGTTGTAACAAGTGGTTATATGTAACACTGTAAGTTTGACAGGTCAGAAAAGAGCTGTGGTAACAATCAATATCATACACTCCCATCTTCTTTTTGAGCTCACAGGAGAAATTGCATGTGACTGTGAGCAAATTTGTTGATTTTAGGACCAAAAAAATCATTTTCAGGTAAGAAAGTAACATTTTTCATCAAGATTATGCTTTGCCTAGCAATCGTTGAATTGTAGGTCCAATTATTTAACTTACACTTACATCTAGTTTATTTTGATGCTTTGTATTTATGCTAACTTCAAAACATATAGTGACTGAACCCTTACGTGGGGTTCAGTCAATTGTTTTGAACGCCAGCAAATGAGCTCTCAGTGTTACATATATCCCCAGCCAGTGTTACAACTCACCTAGCAGTGGGGTAAGTTGTAACAACGAACTCTTTTTTGCTTGACATTAACTGATTGTGAAGTTTATGTCCAAGTGAGTTATATTTGTAGCAGACAAATGTGGCTACCATGTATCAAAATTTGAGACGTCTACAACAAACAACCACATAGTTACTGATGCTCAAACAAAAAGTGTTACAACCATCCCCGGTCTCCCCTACTAAAACTTACCTCACACCCATCAACACCTCCACCGAAATTGCCAACGCAAAGCATGTCCGCTGACAAAGTATAGTTCCAATATGATGGCTTATTGCACAATGTCCGTGACATTATATATATATATATATATATATATATATATATATATATATATATATATATATATATATATATATATACACTCACCTAAAGGATTATTAGGAACACCATACTAATACTGTGTTTGACCCCCTTTCGCCTTCAGAACTGCCTTAATTCTACGTGGCATTGATTCAACAAGGTGCTGAAAGCATTCTTTAGAAATGTTGGCCCATATTGATAGGATAGCATCTTGCAGTTGATGGAGATTTGTGGGATGCACATCCAGGGCACGAAGCTCCCGTTCCACCACATCCCAAAGATGCTCTATTGGGTTGAGATCTGGTGACTGTGGGGGCCATTTTAGTACAGTGAACTCATTGTCATGTTCAAGAAACCAATTTGAAATGATTCGAGCTTTGTGACATGGTGCATTATCCTGCTGGAAGTAGCCATCAGAGGATGGGTACATGGTGGTCATAAAGGGATGGACATGGTCAGAAACAATGCTCAGGTAGGCCGTGGCATTTAAACGATGCCCAATTGGCACTAAGGGGCCAAAAGTGTGCCAAGAAAACATCCCCCACACCGTTACACCACCACCACCAGCCTGCACAGTGGTAACAAGGCATGATGGATCCATGTTCTCATTCTGTTTATGCAGAATTCTGACTCTACCATCTGAATGTCTCAACAGAAATCGAGACTCATCAGACCAGGCAACATTTTTGTCCAATTTTGGTGAGCTTGTGCAAATTGTAGCCTCTTTTTCCTATTTGTAGTGGAGATGTGTGGTACAGTGGTACCCGGTGGGGTCTTCTGCTGTTGTAGCCCATCTGCCTCAAGGTTGTGCGTGTTGTGGCTTCACAAATGCTTTGCTGCATACCTCGGTTGTAACGAGTGGTTATTTCAGTAAAAGTTGCTCTTCTATCAGCTTGAATCAGTCGGCCCATTCTTCTCTGACCTCTAGCATCAACAAGGCATTTTCGCCCACAGGACTGCCGCATACCGGATGTTTTTCCCTTTTCACACCATTCTTTGTAAACCCTAGAAATGGTTGTGCGTGAAAATCCCAGTAACTGAGCAGATTGTGAAATACTCAGACCGGCCCGTCTGGCACCAACAACCATGCCACGCTCAAAATTGCTTAAATCACCTTTCTTTCCCATTCTGACATTCAGTTTGGAGTTCAGGAGATTGTCTTGACCAGGACCACACCCCTAAATGCATTGAAGCAACTGCCATGTGATTGGTTGATTAGATAATTGCATTAATGAGAAATTGACAAGGTGTTCCTAATAATCCTTTAGGTCAGTGTATATACATTAGCTTCTTGCAGTATGCCAAGATCACCTGATAAATGTAATATGTGTCATATAAAACGAGAACAATACAATTTGCAACATATACAAGTCACTATTGTAAACATCTGCAATGTCAACTCACCGTCAGGTTGAGCGTTGTATCCTGTGATGTGACAGGATTCATATTTATGATAAGAAGCAGCGTCATCAGGCACACAGATGGGATAGACAAAGTCATTGATCACAAAGGGGGTCTTCATTTTTAAAAGAGCAATACTGTACCGCAAAGTGACAGGATTGAATAGTTCGTGTATGATAATTTTGGCGACTTCAGCCTTCTGTGTGAACTCATCATCAATATCCAAAGTACTGCTTCCTGCTCGGATCAAAAGTGTGCTATAGGAGAACGTGCAACAACATTACGTGCCTAAGTAAGTACAGCGTATGTATTTTGCAGTTTAGGATTAAAGTTGACATATTACATTTGATTCAGTATATTTACACATGAAGCTGCCGTCATTATCCAGTATTTGTGGATAAGAGCGCCACCGCAGACTTGACTGAACGGGGCAGATAAATCGGGCTGGTAACGTTACAGCACAGACACCTGCCATGGCCAAAAATCCACGCCGACCTTCTGACCTCCGATCATAGGCCTACAGCGCGACCGTTGTATTTCGATTATTCATAGCCTGCGTGCGTGATTCCCCCCCCCCCAAACCAGTTAAGAGCAAACCACGCCCCTCACGTCTATTACTCGATTTCATTGGTCGCCTTTGTCACGTTGTCACCTGAGAGAAAAGTTTAGACATCAGCTAGATGAATCCGATGCTGACAAACGGTGAGATTTGCCTGCAGGTCCTTTTTTATCTTATCTTATGAATTTCGATCTCCCTCAGTGGAGGACGCTTGGTCTGGCTGTGATGAAGACCAATCCTTAGATCTGAAGGTTAAAAATTTAAAATGAATTAATTGGATGTAACACCTTTCTGATCATTGTAATATGATTTATTATTTTAATAAACTTTGTTTACTGTTATGTGTCAAAATGTTAGGGCCATCTCAGTTAAAATGCTTTGAACTCTTTGCCAGTTTTAAATAGCAGGGTGGCTAACATTTCTTTTTAATTCACAGAAATTGTTACCTCCCGGGTACAATTATAATTTCTGCACCTATCATTTGTGCACTCTAAAAGGCCAATCACACCTGGACCACAAGTTTTGAGACATCATTCAGAATTGAGTTGACAGAAGTTCGTGAAGTAAAGGAATGGGTGAAAAAGCTTATGGAGTCATCAGGAGTGAGTTGGAGAGTGGCAGTGACAAAACCAAACAAGGGACAATGTGTGCTTTACACTCACCTAAAGGATTATTAGGAACACCTGTTCAATTTCTCATTAATGCAATTATCTAATCAACCAATCACATGGCAGTTGCTTCAATGCATTTAGGGGTGTGGTCCTGGTCAAGACAATCTCCTGAACTCCAAACTGAATGTCAGAATGGTAAAGAAAGGTGATTTAAGCAATTTTGAGCGTTTCATGGATGTTGGTGCCAGGCGGGTCGGTCTGAGTATTTCACAATCTGCTCAGTTACTGGGATTTTCACGCACAACCATTTCTAGGGTTTACAAAGAATGGTGTGAAAAGGGAAAAACATCCTATGGACGAAAATGCCTTGTTGATGCTAGAGGTCAGAGGAGAATGGGCCGACTGATTCAAGCTGATAGAAGAGCAACTTTGACTGAAATAACCACTCGTTACAACCGAGGTATGCAGCAAAGCATTTGTGAAGCCACAACACGCACAACCTTGAGGCGGATGGGCTACAACAGCAGAAGACCCCACCGGGTACCACTCATCTCCACTACAAATAGGAAAAAGAGGCTTCAATTTGCACAAGCTCACCAAAATTGGGAAGTTGAAGACTGGAAAAATTTTGCCTGGTCTGATGAGTCTCGATTTCTGTTGAGACATTCAGATGGTAGAGTCAGAATTTGGCGTTAAACAGAATGAGAACATGGATCCATCATGCCTTGTTACCACTGTGCAGGCTGGTGTTGGTGGTGTAATGGTGTGGGGGATGTTTTCTTGGCACACTTTGGGCCCCTTAGTGCCAATTGGGCATCGTTTAAATGCCACGGCCTACCTGAGCATTGTTTCTGACCATGTCCATCCCTTTATGACCACCATGTACCCATCCTCTGATGGCTACTTCCAGCAGGATAATGCACCATGTCACAAAGCTCGAATCATTTCAAATTGGTTTCTTGAACATGATAATGAGTTCACTGTACTAAAATGGCCCCCACAGTCACCAGATCTCAACCCAATAGAGCATCTTTGGGATGTGGTGGAACGGGAGCTTCGTGCCCTGGATGTGCATCCCACAAATCTCCATCAACTGCAAGATGCTATCCTATCAATATGGGCCAACATTTCTAAAGAATGCTTTCAGCACCTTGTTGAATCAATGCCACGTAGAATTAAGGCAGTTCTGAAGGCGAAAGGGGGTCAAACACAGTATTAGTATGGTGTTCCTAATAATCATTTAGGTAAGTGTATAAGGTAATTCAAATATGTATATATTTATATATTAGTGTGCAATAAGAAAGGATAGATGGATGGATAGATTTTCATATGGACATGTAGTCTGAAACAGAATGGTCTGCACTGAGGTCTGATCTTACCATCATCGAGTCCATCTGGGATTAGACGGAGAGATTGGAGACAAAAAAATTAGTCCGTTTTTTTAAGGAAATCACAAACACACAAGGGTTCTAAACACATTATAAATGTTAGAAATGTATTGCTGAAACACATTACAAAGACTGTGAACTGTGTAGTACTGAATTCAGAAGTTAGACCATTAAACAGGTTTTTACCATTGCTGTGTTCAGGATTTTCTGGGTGCGGCTAAAACAGTGGCTCGATGACACACTGTAGCCACTGAGCATATGGCCCCTCCCCCAACACTATCATAACTGGTGATGACGCACTGGAGACACGAGCCGGGCTCCTCCCCTAACACGATCATAACTAGAGGACTTTCGCATCAGTTCACCTGCTCGATCGCAAGTTACTGTCAGTACCGTTAGTTACTACAGCCTACAACTTAGAAAACATCTTACAAAACGATGATCAAGAAGAGGTGAATTAATTTTGTGAACAGCCACCTTGATGGAGAGCTGAGGATCACTACCAACAACTGCCTCTGCAGTGACTTTACACTGGATAGTTTTACAAACTTTCATCCGAGAGACCACTGGGATTCACTGATAATCCACTGCAGAATGGGGCCGAACCGACTATCCCCCGCCCCGGCCTTCATCCTCCTGTCCCGCCGACATCTTGTGCGTCGTGATCATAGACGGTCGTGATCAGTACGTGAGCGTTGTCTTGTGTGCTACTACGGCAGCTTTCCCGCGAGTGGGCGTGGTTTCGGCGCCGACAGTGGACATACCCCAGCGTTTGAAAGCAGAGAATGCTGCTTATTTTGTCAAGATTTTGATAAGCTATTTTATGTACTTGGCTGATTTTTTTTATGATTCATATTTGGCTGGGTGGTTAATAAAACATTTATCTGTTGTGTGACAAACTCAGAACACATATTTCATTTTGACTTGACAGGGACTTTAACTGAATTGTATGAATCTGTTAGACTGGGTAAACCCTGCCTGATCTGCCGGCAATTTGATTTCGCCCTGCAACTCAGTCTGGAAACCTGTACATTCATTTCTACTGCCTCTGTTACACTTTTGCGGCAACCAATCACAGACTGTCTTATCCACCTGGCACGCTATTGGCGGGTTTAACACGATGGCAGATAGAAAAACGATGGGTCGTTGCCCGTTGATCATGCCTCTTGTGGTCTGATTGGTTGATGGACTATCCAATTGCATACAGAATTATTTGAATTATGCTCGTTTATCACACCTTTTGTGCAGTAGAAAATACAGAGCAGACTCCCCAGACCAATGTAAGATAGAGCAGATAGAGCAACCATTGACTAACATAGTATTTTTTCCCTACTATGGTAGTCAATGGCTGCTCTATCTGCTTGGTTACAAACATTCTTCAAAATATCTTCTTTTGTGTTCAGCAAAACAAACAAACTCATACAGGTTTGGAACAACTTGAGGGTGAGTAAATTATGACAGAATTTTAAGTTTTGGGTGAACTATCCCTTTAAATTGAGCTTGGTCTGGTCCAGACAATGAATCCATTGGTAGGCCTGCATTAATTAGTCTGATGGCTCGACTGGTTAATCATCTGATAACAATGAGCCTATTTAATACAAACATATGCTATATTTACTAAAATTATATGTTAACATATTTGTTTTGTTATTGTTTTACTAGTTGTATTAAATATATTGAAATCTTAAACACAACTTTTAGCAACACACTACAAAGGGCAGTAAATGCTAATAACTGTATTTTTCTCCAATATTTCTATTAAGTATTGACAATTCCATAATTAAACTAAGTAACTTAATAATGACTTACTTAATGATTAAATGAAGCCAAATCATCATTTGAGAGAAACTTTATTGAAATGACTGGAAAGCAGTGGAGATGTTCTGACATCTCATGGGGCATGGATCACATTACCAGGCCCATCCAGGCAGAGAAAAACAGGGCTGAGAATAATTTAAAAACTGTCAGATGTGTGACCGAGGCAGCAGATACAGATCTTGTTTGAGCTTCCCTCAGCCAGTCTGTGTACCGGCTAGCACGAGTATATATGCCAGGTTTCTTTGGCAATGCACAGTCCACTCCATGACTTGTCACACCATAAAGGTAAAATCTCTGCATGTCTTGGCTGTAACACTGTAGAGGGCCTCCACTGTCACCCTTGATTGAAGAGCATTCCAACAGAAATAGTTAATCACTGCCTGACACTGACACTCTGCAACGTGATATAATGAGATGACATTACCTGACACGTGTCGACTCCCCCTTTGTCAAGTCCTGCACAGATCATGTTGTCATTAACATGGCCATTATGCCAGCTTCTTTGGTTGCAGATTCCAGTATCGATGACCTCAACTTCAGCTTCCCGAAGAGTGGCAACTAGCATTCCTTAAAATACAATAAAAATGTTTCAGACCTTTTCAAATCAAGAAATAAGCAAATTATTAACAGTTTAACTGCCAGAAAGATGGCAAAAAACAAACAAACACATATAACACATTCTGCTAAATAATCGTCTGTTAATAATGCAGAGCTTTCGTGTTTTGGACTGTTTTTGGACATTTAAACACTAACCTTCTAATACTGAGCTGCCCCAACCAGTGATGTAACACGAGCCGAAGCCGAGTTGTTTCTCGTCCATTTCAGTTTCAATCATGCACAAAGGCTGCACATGATTTGTGAAATACAAAGGGTGATGCAGATGCAAAAGTGCCACATCGTTGTCATAATATGATCGGTTGAACTTCTCATGCAGGATCACTTGCTGAACTGAGCGATACTGGGCACCCTTTTCTCGCTTGAATCGAGAATTCACTCCAGCCACTACTTGTAGTTTATAGGTGTTACTATAATAGAAAGATGCAAAAGATCTGCAATAAAAACTATTATTTGATTTTATTGTTTTAGGCATTTTCTTGGTGCGTAAGTAGTAGTAAGTATAGTCTACATTCAATTCTAATATAAAAAGAAATATGCATAATGAACTGAGCCACTACTGCAAGTAGGCCTATATCAGTGGTTCTCAAAGTGTGGTACGAGTACCACTAGTTTAAGTAAAAGTACAGTTTTAATTTAACTTTATAAACACATTTTAATTGAATCATTATTTAATTATTTTATTTACCTGTATGTAAGCACAATGCAGTGTTAATGTACAAACTGTGTATTTACAATGTTAAAGTGGCTGACAACAATAAATATTCCTATTAAGAATAAACCTCATTTTTGAACTGTGCTGAGCTGTAGCTGAATAGTTAGGCCTACCACACTACTGTATTTTAATTTTGGTCATTATGGTGGTACTTGGAGAGCCAAATATTTTCTGAGATGGTACTTGGTATGAAAAGTTTGAGAACTACTGGCCTGTATAATTTTAGATCATCTACCCACCCTTGCTTATTTAACTAAATGTGCGTATGTATGTATCCTCAGATAAAATGATTCATCTGTTTGCTTCAGCAAACCACATTCATTGCTGAAAGCTCAAATAGTCAGATGTGGAAACTGCACACAAACGCTGCATGTTATGAGGGAAGAGAAGCATGAAGTGCTCACCTATCTCTGAAGCAGTGGGATGCCGTGATTACCCACTGATGGCTTATGATGGACCCACCACAGATATGCATCGACATCCTCTGTATGCTCACCTGCCAAGGCCATGCACCTTCTAATGCAGAATGACCTCCGGCAATTCGAAACGGCTTTGATGGATACTGCAAAGTTCGCTGTCCACAACCTTAAAAGAGCATTATAGTCAGTTGCACTGAACACTTCTGATCACTTTTTGATGTGACATAACCAATGATGATTCTGTAAATAGTCATGATTAAAACAGAATGTTTTTATGTATTTTTGATGCATGTTTAAAAGGTCTTATAATCTATTAAGATGTCTCTGTCACAATGCATGTACAGACGTCATTGGGAAGACACAGATGGATATTTTGAATAAGTAGCCTAATGATAGAATTGCACGATGAAATTGTAGAATATAAAGTATTGTTATATTAAATGAAACAAAATAAAAAGAAATATACATTTATTCTTGTATTATCATTTGTTTCCCACAATTGCCTGATGATATAAATACATATTGCATTATATGATACATTTTTGTTTGAAACTGGACAGTTTTTGACTCCCATCCATTGCAATTGTGGCCATAAACAACAGACAAACTTTCCACTAACGTTTTCTGATCTTGTTGTTTTTCGTTTTTGTTTTTTTACAAAAGGCATGCAGTTTGTTTCATTTTGGCCTATCCAATAGTACAATAGTAAAATTCTTGTTTTCACATCTCTGGGCTTAAATGGATTAATAATAATAATAGAAAAAATACCTGCAATCCCAGAAAGCAGCAAGCTACTAATGAAGAATAATTGTAGAGCCGTTTTAAACATTTTACATGTGAAGCAAAACGAGAGACGCAGAAAGCAGACAGACAGAACAATCGGATGTCCTTGCCATTGATTATTAGGTAATCTGAAAATATTCTAAGTGACGTAACATCGTTCATACTGTAATGTCATGAAAGACCCGGGCCTACAACACGCAAATCAACACATTTCAAATCTTTAGTTTGTGCAGATAATAGCACGTACAGTATATATCATAATTTTTATGACATTTTAGAGTAGCACTGTAAAAGGGCACTACAATGATAGTAAACCTCATCCTTTAGAAAACAATTAGAAACAAATCCATTTCGAGTTAGTGATATTACACCAAGCCAACAACCTGTTTATTTTATTCAGTGTAAAAAAAAAAAAAAAAGATAATAATTTGGGCTGTGTAATTTTTGATTCAGACATTAATACATAATATCAATGTCATTCCTGAACATTCCTGAAACACCTCCTTCTCGAACAAGGACCTAACTGGGATTCCACCGAAAGAAAACGAGAATGAACGCCTCTTATTGTAGAACTGGTGGTACCTATTGGCCGACACTCCCTTACATTTAGCTGGGAGTCATCAATTATGCAGGGTAACGGTGCACACTGAAGGAAGGTAGCAGCAACAATATGGCGACATCCGCAATTTCTTCCGAATGTATTCGACATTTGCAGTGCAGTGAGGATTTTTTGGATACCCGCTAACGTTATCATAGTAAGTATTGTGTTTAAATATCGCTCTCGCGATGTGTTTATTCCGCGCAATGGAAGTCATTGCACTGTCAATGAATGTCGCAGAGATGCTGCACGCTGAGGGGTTTTATTGCTGGACGCTCCACGCAAAATGCACATTCATTCGCCTTTTATTCCGTCATAACTGTAATAACGTTTCATCAACTCGCCCTCTTTGTTAAATTGAACCAGTTGTGATAAGGCCTTTTCATTTCCCCCTCTCAAATGACAGTTTTACGCGGTCATGATATGAGTTATACACATTCTTCCATGGCAATATGTGGCGTGTTATTTGTATTTGCATGATCAATGACGTGATCCGTAGCCCGTAGCTTTGTGCCCTCGTCTGACTAAAGGTCTTCTTGTCAGCATTTATCGAATGTCAAGCTGAACAAATGAGCAAAAATGCACATGTGGACAGGTTTTAAATGATTCGTTGTAATTAAGACGTCCAAATGGCAACATGCTTGGCTGCTTATTGATTGTAGGCTGGACGCAGGTTGCACGGGTGTGGTATGCTACAGTTTCTTGTTTATGTTCCTCGCGAGCATAAACCTTGCACAGCGTCGTCGAGATATATCGCTTTTCTCTCATAGCTATAGCCGTTTTTCTCCAAAACGGGATATATGACTAAAACACGCTTGCGCTGTGGGTATAAAAGGGTAAATACGACGAGAGAGAGCGAAAAAAAAAACCCACTGCAGTATTTTCCGTTTTTTTTTCTCTCCGTGGCTTCGGCCCGCTTTCGTGAAGGTGTCGGGCTGTTTATAATCGTTATTTTTCAGGCAAAATTGTTTTATGACCACGAGGAAAATGTGACAACCTTCTGGAAAACTCAAAGACGTTGTTCTTAAAACCGTTGGGCTGCTAAGCCATGGATTTCGTGACCAAACATTGATGAAATCAAGGTAGGACCACTGCGCATTCAGTCACATAACGTTCTTAAAATAAGGTTAAGGTTTGTTTGAAGGAATTCTTGTTGCAGATGTATATAGCCTACATAATTCATTGAGAGGTATTTTGCATTTGCAGACATTAGGGTGTCACTTCGATGAAGAAGAGAATTATATGGTGCATAGAAGCTCGAAAGACATGAATGATGAAAACGAATTCATAATTGAATTCATAATGTCCTCACATCTGTAAATAAGCTGGACCACGTAACGCCACCCCGCCTGACATTTTCTAAATCTATCATGTGTTCCCGAGCAGCCCAGCATAGTTTCTTCAGTTATTTCGAGATGTTTCGGCCCACCTCATTCATCTGATACGGATTCCCTCACACCATTTTTATAACTCCATGAGATGATTCCTTATCTTACAGCACTGTAAAATTTAAAAACTAAATTAGAGGCAGCCTTATGCATACAGATATTTCAGTTTTATGTTAACTGTCTTTAGTAACACTACTGTTTAACCAATTTGAATATGATTGTGAATAGAAAATGTCTTGCCCTTTTTATATTGTGGTGCTGATTGGACAGCTCCTGTAAGTAAAGTTGTCCTTGCTTGTGCCATTTGGACCACGAAAGCTCCACTTGTTTCACTAATATAAAACATTGAAAATGACAAATGCAAAAGGTGTTTGGATTTGTCTAGGATAGTAATTTTTAGTAAGTTTCATTGCTGGACTTGCTGAGAGGAAAAAAAAAACTTAAACCAATCTAAGCTGGTTTGCAGATCTTAGCCGGTTTAAGCTGGTCTCCTAGCCTAACCAGGTAGAAAGTACCCAAAACCCTTTTAAAACCTGTCAAGAGATCAGCAAACCATCTGGTCTTAAAGTGATATCAGATTTATACCCGTGGGGCTCTGTTATGTGCCAATGTTTGTCACATTCTTTGATATTTTGTTCACGAGTCTGATTTGCTTGAAGGTAAATGGGGCATATTTACTTCAAAGGCAGACTGAAAATGCCAAACACCAAGAAAACTGCGGAATTGAATGGAGAGAAAAGCTAAAAGTGAGCTAAGTAGCTCTGTAATATCAGGATATGGCTTGGTTAAGTGTCTGGCCCATAAGTGCACACAAGCTTTTAGACAATGTGGTTCACTACGTCTCCCTTCACCCACCCCATTTCCTATTCTGCTGCCTTAGGGACATAACGCATGTCCCAAATCGACATCTCGGTGGAGATTTTGTTCATAGGGAAGACAGGTACAACTAAAATCTGCTTGGCTTATTGTGTGGTATCTTCTAATCCAGTCTACATCCTCCCAGCACCCTTTCATCTAAAATAGAAACATCCATCATAATGACCCAAAAGAACCATACCATGGGAAGTTATGCAAGCACAAATCAGGGGAGGGGTGAACAATGAATCACTTATCACAAAGTCGATTAATATTATTGCAAATGTAATCCAAAGACAAAAAAACAGTAAGTATCACCTTCATCTGCTCATAATGGAGGGTGCTTTTCATTTTTCATGAAGTGGATGACTCATCCTGGATCTAGTGCCAGTCCCTCTTTAACATGCTCTCAATTTAGCTACAGATTGTTTTGATGTGTAAGGTAATATTTTTAGATGCAAGGCTTAGCGTTTCACTTTCCCGCACAGAGATGAACATATCAGTTTGTGTGAGCGCGTGATGTAACAAGGTAGTATTGTTCAGTAAGACTTTATCATTTGAAAAGCTAAAATGAAATCTAAATGACACTGTTTTTGGTTGCGTTGCGATTTTCAAGTTGTCACAAGCTTGTATGGGCTCTATATGTGGGTAATAAGAAGAGAATACAAGATAGTAGTAGCTGGTATAAATAGTAACCGAAGTGATGACTATTGATCTTATGTTTGATGAATGAATGGATATTTATTTTAATGTTGTGGACTAGAACATAATATTGCAACATATTCAGATATGCATAAATGTAAATGTGTGTTATTGTGATCATTTGCAAATTCACTCTATTTTGTAAATGTTAGCTCTTATTGTGAATGATTCATCCATGTCTGTTTTTTTGACCTTGTCATTTTTTTTATTTAAATGTCATAACTTCTGACTGATGATGTATGCCCTTTTCTTACAATCGACTGATCTGTCGCTACTTTCATTTCATTTGAACTTTAAGTCCTAAACTTTTCGATTCCTCCATTTTCCTATTTTTATTGAAGAGAAGTGAAATATAAACAAATATTAATGACATTCATTAATCTTAATAATTAGTTTTTGCAGCTAAGATGACTTAATAAGAGGCCTTAATATGATATGATTCGGTTTCTGCTAATGTTATACTACACCCAGATAAATGTATAGTACAGGAATGTAATACAATATTGATATGAGCTCAGTATCACAACACCAAGGTCATGGGTTTTGAATCTCAGGGAATGCATGAACTGATAAAAAAATGTTTGGAAGCATTTGCAAAATACTGAAAATTTTGCATGCAAAAAAATCAAGTAAGCTCTAATCTCATTGGCTAAATTTATAAAACTTTTTGCAGTAAGGGCGCATGGGTTCATGTCAGTTGCTTTACAAGTATACGCGTCTGGGCCAGAACAAGAAGCAGTGTGGACAAGATGGCTATATGATTCTGACTGTATGAGCCTAGTTAAGCCAAGTCACCTTCATTTATATAGCACTTTTTACAACACAGATTGCTTCAAAGCAGCATTACAATGATAATAGGAAATCAATTTTGCTTTAGAAGAAAAGCTAAAGTAAGTTTTTGATTGATTCATTTCTGTTGTAAAAACGGATTAGTTATTTAATTTGGTGCCACTTAAACAACACCATCCTCAACTAAAACAGAAAAAACCCAATACGTTCCGGATGCCCATCCGCACGGCAACAGCACCTGGTGGCCGGAGAATGAAAGCTTGAAATAGTTTTGAAACTATACCACCATCATCCCCGCGCAAACCCCAAAAAAGGCGAATCTGCGAAAACATTGATGGCATGAACTCAAGCATTACATGTTTAGCCTATAGGCAAGCGCGTTTCAATACGTATGTGTGCATATGTGTTTTTATTTGTACAGAGGGGAAGGGAAAGGAAGGGAAGGAGGCCTTCACAGGGGAGAGACTAGTTGACATGGTCTCCGCCGACACTTCAGGGCTGCGTTGTGGTCATGTCTAGGCACAGGTCCACCATCTGATCTGGATCTGGCAGACTACAGTAAACCTCAGGATAAACAGAGAGTCTAACATTAGCGTAGACGCCATTCTTTTATGATGTAACGAGTGCATCAGGTGTTATGGGAAGTGTTCCCGGTTCCGTCAGACCTAGTTAATGCAGCCTAACAATCAATTAACTGATTTAAATAATAGAAATTGATAATGTTCTATGTGTATGCCAAAGTAAAGAGATGTGTTTTTAGTCTAGATTTAAAATGAGTGTTACTGCAATAGACGTGATGGAGTATAATGGTTAAGAACTCGTTCAAGTACTGGGGAGCTAAGCCATTTAGTGCTTTGTAAGTAATAAGCAAGATTTTAAAATGTATACAATGTTTAATAGGGAGCCAGTGCATTGTTGACAGAACCGGGCTAATATTCCACACACAAGGAATTTTTCTTAGCGCTGAAGCTTCCAGTGCACATATACAATACAAATACAACAAGGACATAGTAATACAATTTCTAAGAATAAAAATATGAAAAATAGTATAAAAAAAAAAAGATCACAGTTATGTTTAGTCAGAATAAACGAGCAGGACAACCACCCAGTAGAGCATTACAATAATCTAGCCTTGAGGTCATGAATGCATGAACAGCATTCATTCATTCAGCATTTTGCATTGAACGCATGTGCCGTAATTTAGATATATTTTTAAGATGGAAGAATGCAGTTTTACAGATGCTAGAAAAATGGCTTTCAAATGGAAGATTGGTATCAAAGAGCACACCCAGGTTCAGTAATGTCCTTTTCTCTTTCCAACATAGAACTGGCTGCCGTGGAGGGTACATAACAGGAGAAGAAGTTGCTGCAGGATGAAAACATGGCTGCACCCCTTATTGCACCGCCAGGACCTGACAGCTTCAAATACTTTACCAGGGAATCGCTGTGTGAAATCGAGAAGCGCATTGCTGAGGAGAAAGCCAAGCCGCCTCCTAAGCCAGACAGCAGCTACCGCGACGATGACGACGAGAACAAGCCCAAGCCTAACAGTGACCTGGAGTCGGGCAGGAGTCTGCCCTTCATCTACGGGGACATCCCTCGTGGCATGGTGGCAACACCACTGGAGGATTTAGATCCCTTCTACGCGAATAAGAAAGTGAGTGCATCATCATGTCTCTTCATATGTCCTGCACAGCTGGCATCCATGCATTATCTTTTAAGCAATTCAGCTTGGATCGTTCTAGAGGTGGAGATGCTGAGGATTTTTTTTAACGCTTTTATATATACAGGGAGTGCAGAATTATTAGGCAAGTTGTATTTTTGAGGATTAATTTTACAACATTAATAATTAAACAACAACCATGTTGTCAATGAACACAAAAAAACTCATTAATATCAAAGCTGAATATTTTTGGAAGTGGTTTTTAGTTTTAGCTATTTTAGGGGGATATCTGTGTGTGCAGGTGACTATTACTGTGCATAATTATTAGGCAACTTAACAAAAAACACATTTATACCCATTTCAATTATTTATTTTTACCAGTGAAACCAATATAACATCTCAACATTCACAAATATACATTTCTGACATTCAAAAACCAAACAAAAACAAATCAGTGACCAATATAGCCACCTTTCTTTGCAAGGACACTCAAAAACCTGCCATGGATTCTGTCAGTGTTTTGATCTGTTCACCATCAACATTGCGTGCAGCAGCAACCACAGCCTCCCAGACACTGTTCAGAGAGGTGTACTGTTTTCCCTCCTTGTAAATCGCACATTTGATGATGGACCACAGGTTCTCAATGGGGTTCAGATCAGGTGAACAAGGAGGCCATATCATTAGATTTTCTTCTTTTATACCCTTTCTTGCCAGCCACGCTGTGGAGTACTTGGACGCGTGTGATGGAGCATTGTCCTGCATGAAAATCATGTTTTTCTTGAAGGATGCAGACTTCTTCCTGTACCACTGCTTGAAGAAGGTGTCTTCCAGAAACTGGCAGTAGGACTGGGAGTTGAGCTTGACTCCATCCTCAACCCGAAAAGGCCCCACAAGCTCATCTTTGATGATACCAGCCCAAACCAGTACTCCACCTCCACCTTGCTGGCGTCTGAGTCGGACTGGAGCTCTCTGCCCTTTACCAATCCAGCCACGGGCCCATCCATCTGGCCCATCAAGACTCACTCTCATTTCATCAGTCCATAAAACCTTAGAAAAATCAGTCTTGAGATATTTCTTGGCCCAGTCTTGACGTTTCAGCTTGTGTGTCTTGTTCAGTGGTGGTCGACTTTCTGCCTTTCTTACCTTGGCCATGTCTCTGAGTATTGCACACCTTGTGCTTTTGGGCACTCCAGTGATGTTGCAGCTCTGAAATATGGCCAAACTGGTGGCAAGTGGCATCTTGGCAGCTGCACGCTTGACTTTTCTCAGTTCACGGGCAGTTATTTTGCGCCTTGGTTTTTCCACACGCTTCTTGCGACCCTGTTGACTATTTTGAATGAAACGCTTGATTGTTCGATGATCACGCTTCAGAAGCTTGGCTATTTTAAGACTGCTGCATCCCTCTGCAATATATCTCACTATTTTTGACTTTTCTGAGCCTGTCAAGTCCTTCTTTTGACCTATTTTGCCAAAGGAAAGGAAGTTGCCTAATAATTATGCACACCTGATATAGGGTGTTGATGTCATTAGACCACACCCCTTCTCATTACAGAGATGCACATCACCTAATATGCTTAATTGGTAGTAGGCTTTCCAGCCTATACAGCTTGGAGTAAGACAACATGCATAACGAGGATGATGTGGTCAAAATACTCATTTGCCTAATAATTCTGCACTCCCTGTATATACTGTATGTGTGTGCATGTATATACCCCTTTTAGGAAATACTTGATACCTGATAACATGTTAATCCTATGAAAATATGAATAACTTCCTCCTGCAATCCAGTAAAGTTCTGAAGCAATTTTTTATTGCTTGTGTATGTTGTAGATTTTATGTGAGATGATGCTTTTAAGAGGTTTGAGGAGGAGGTCATCAGTGGGCTGCTGAAGCTTTACAGTTCCAGCTGACATACTTGTTTTTTTTATTTGTTCCAGCAGTAATCCTTTAGAAAATAAGAGCCAAAAGAAACACGGCAGTGCATTTAAAGGAACAGGGCACTGTTTTAGAACAGCTCTTTGAGTAGCGGTACAACCGTAAAATAGTTAGGCCATTTAAAGATCTTTAATGTTGTTGTTTTAGTGAAATGTGTGTTTGGTAGTCTTTAGTGTTGCTATATGTACACAAAAAGAGAAAAATCTTAGAATAGTCCACATTTAAAGGCACAATATGTAAGATTTTTGGATTAAAATATCCAAAAACCACTAGAACAATGTTATATATTTTGTTGACTTACTTGCATTATCCCAAATGCAATTTTAACCAGGAAACAGACCATGTCCGTGCATTGCCTATCAATGACATCATACCCACGTTACCCTCGATTTCCGGTTTTATTTTGTAAACCATGGAAAGTCGTCATAAAGCTACACCTTTGTTTTGAATAAGCGACATCTAGCGGCGAAAAATTGTGGCTTTACAGGGTTAGTTCACCCAAAAATGAAAATTCTGTCATTAATTACTCACCCTCATGTCATTCGACACCCGTAAGACATTCGTTCATCTTCGGAACACAAATGAAGATATTTTTGTTGAAAGCTGATGGCTGAGAAAGGCTTGAGATAGGCCTCCATTGACATTCAGTACATTTACACTCACAAGACCCATAAAAGGCACTAAAAACGTTGTTACAAAGTCCATCTCACTACAGTGGCTCTACAATAATTTTACCAAGCGACGACAATAGTTTTTGTGCGAAAAAAAAAAAAAATCAAAATAACGACTTTATTCTACAAGTTCTTGTCTTCCTTGTTGGCCTCTGCCGTGAACTCACGAAGCACCACGACACATGCGCGAGAATATGACACAGATCCGGCGTTCGGACAAGTGACCCAGAAGCGAGTAGGAGATTTGTTTACAAGCAGAGGAAGACGCGCCGTATCTAAGCTGTTGAATTCTACATTGATCGTGCTTTAGGTCTCGGCGTAGTGCTCAAAATGGGACTAAAGTGTGCATTTCATGGATTCCCGAACGCCGGCGCTACGTCATATTCTCGCGCATGCGTCATGGTGCTTCGTGAGTTCACGGCAGAGGCCAACAAGGAAGACAAGAACTTGTAGAATAAAGTCGTTATTTTGATTTTTTTTTTCGCACAAAAACTATTATCGTCGCTTCGTAAAATTATTGTAGAGCCACTGTAGTGAGATGGACTTTGTAACGACATTTTTAGTGCCTTTTATGGGTCTTGTGAGTGTAAATGTACTGAATGTCAATGGAGGCCTTTCTCAGCCATCAGCTTTCAACAAAAATATCTTCATTTGTGTTCTGAAGATGAACGAATGTCTTACGGGTTTCGAACGACATGAGGGTGAGTAATTAATGACAGAATTTTCATTTTTGTGTGAACTAACCCTTTAACCAAAAACTTATACTACTGTTAAAAATGTTGAAATGTTTTTGAAAATGAAAATGTTTTGAGTCTCTTACACTGTAAAACATTTCTTTGTAAAATACGGGCAGCAGAGTTGCCAGCAATCTACTGTAATTCTACGGTATGAATACTGTGAGATTGCTTTACAGCATATTAACGTAAAAACGAAATGCAGTATTTTCCAGTATTTTTTATATTACAGTAAAATACTGGCAGCAGAGAAGCCTGCAATATATTGTAAATCTACAGTATTAATACTGTGAAATTACTTTTACAGCCATTTACTGTAAAAATACATGCAGTACATTTCTGTGATTATTTCAATTCACACTCTGGGTCAAAAGGGCACCCCAAAATAGGCTGGAAATTAAAAATCACACAGAAAATTACTACAGTAAAAACAAAAGTGATTTTATATAACAAGTAATTTATAATATCAGTAAATTATTTATATCAAGAACCAAAATGGACAAACATATATAGGCAAGAGTAAAAGCAACATGAACATTTATGTAAGAATAAGTGCATACAAACTCAAACTCGGTTATATAGCTTATACATTTAAACAAAATTGTGTTTTAAAAGTGTAATAATAAATCATTTTTAAGAACAAATTTGAGGGATTTTCATACATTTGTTTCTTCCAGCAAGCATAGAACCTAGAAATACACAGTCTGAAGGCCTAATGTGAAACTGAAAGTGATGTATTACAGTGAATCGACAGGATTTTACCCTCTCTAATTAATGCGTTTAATGCTTCAAATGGACCAGCCCACAATGCATTGCGTACTACAGTACAAAACTGTAATACATGATACAGTAGTTAAGTGTTGAAAATGGGCTGTTAATTAACAGTAGTTACAGTACATTACTGTTTTAATGGAAAACAGTATATTACTGTCAGAATTTGGCCGTTTTTTACAGCAATTTTTTACAGTGATCCTTCAGAAATCGTTCTAATGTGCTGATTTGGTGTTAATATTTTTGTGGAAATAGCGATACTTTCTGTTCATCGAAGATCAATAGAACATTATAAATGTCTTCATTGTCACTTTTGATCAATTTAATGAGTCCTTGGCTGAGTCCTTGCTGCATAGAAGTATTTTATTAAGCAAAAGTAAAAATAATCTTACTGACCTAAGCTTTTGAACGATACTGTAGATCCATCTGTTATGAACAGGATATGCTTGGTCCGTTCAGAGCTCGCCAATAATGGTTAATCTATTGCATTTTGGCTGATTTTAAAACATCATGCTGTGTGTATTTCTGTTCAGTATGCCAAGTTGCCAACCTTTAAGTCAACTTATTTTGAGTTCCATTTAAACTTACTGTTTAAGAGTGAAGCCTCCAAGCTGTGGACTCCAAAATTTTGAGACCACATTAAAAATGTGGAGTTCAAAATCTAATTTAAACCTGGAAGCATTGCAGGCATGTGCAATTTAGAACATGCAAATGTTATGATGTAATATGTATATATAACATTTTTAGCATTCCATTGAAGCTCTACACCCTTTTGATAATTTTCAAATCATTCTAGAGGACATTAGAGTTCATAGTTTGGTTTGGACAAACCAAATAGCACAACATTTTACAATGTTCATGTATTAATTAATTAAACCTTTCACTCCAATTTTATGCTGATAATATCATTCATTTTTGTTGTATATTATAAAAATGCAGCATTTTATAGACTGTTAAGTGGATGGCACAGTTTCATGATATGTCACCAGTCATAAAACATTGCCTTGTTTTTGTTGCAAATGAGCTAGATGCAAGATAGTCCTCAAACAGATTTTCAGGTGTGAGTTGTTGTGTGAGGCTCAGCTCTGTGTTCATGTTTGGCTCGGTGCAAAGTGCAGCGGTGAGACTTCAGCAGGGTCTGCCACACCGGACTTTACTAAATAATGCACAGACTAATTTGTATGGTAATGCCTGTTAATGTGTGCATGTGCCGAGGCGTTACCCTGCCTCCCTTTCTTGCTTTCTCCCACCGTCTCATTCCTCTGCCTCCCTCTCATGCAGTGCACACTGACTGTTATGTAACCGCCCGCTCCATGCACAGGAAGGAGATTTCAGTCTCCTGATGAAAACCTCATGGAGGAGCGTATGTGAAACAGTCTAAAGGAACTGAATTATACTCCAAACAGAATACATTTTAATCGCAAAAATGGCTCACGTTAGACCTTATATTAGAATTTCTTTTTTATTTAAATGCATCTATGCACCATGTTTTCAAGCACATGCCATAGACGATCTATCCTGCATTTAATGGCTCTTTGATTGTACGCTTTGCCAGCATTGTGATCAGATCTCCCATTGTCCTTTTGTTTCCACATGCTGGGCTTGACTTGCAGCCTGCAGCAGTAGTGAAACCTGATTCTTGAGGCTCAGGGCAGCTTGCCTCGTAGTGGAAAACCAGCTGAGAAATGGGAGCTGGCAGCGTTTAAATCCAGACCTGTGACACTATCAGAAGCAATTAGCTTAGGAAGATTTGCTACAGGAGCAGCTGATGAAGGCTGAGTCCTACAGCACAGATGATTCAAGGAGTTGGTTATATGTTGAAAACAAATCAGGTTTGAGAGGTAGAGGTCTCCAACATTGATTTATGCATTTAGCTAATACTTTTATCCAGAGTGATGGTGGTCCGTGTACCTTTGGATAATTTGTTTTCTTGTTTTTGCCTTCAAAACCTTTCATTTATCATGTATTCGACCCTTCTCGTGAACATAAACTAATCTAGCATCGGTTTTTCATATTTTAATTCTTACTTTCCTCACACTTTGTTCTAATTTGCCAATTGGAAAATCAATAAAACCAAAATGGATAAACAGCTTGAATATTCGATCTGTACATGGGTGGGAATAAAAAACACCTTTGCGCTCATTGGTCAATCAAAGATCAAGCCATTTCGTAATCTGTTCTTACTTAGCTCCACGCAACAGAATAATAGTAGCCATCTGCTACAGTTGTGCGGATTCTTAACGTGTTTATTGCAACTACATTTCATCTCTTTCACATCATACACTTCTAAGTGTCCCTAGCGGGGCAGAGCCTAGACAGGGCTTTTGTGTACACACATCTGCTCTCACAACTACCCCTAGCCTACCTATTCGGCTCACCACCTGTTTTATTTAGCTGACCCAACTCTCAAAATCTGTGCGGCAAAGCTGTATTTACACTGTACTGAAGCGCAGACCAGTATCGAAGGATTCACTTTGAAATAACACTTTGGACAATAAAGCCAGAGTTGAAGAGTATTTTTATATGTATTGCCCGCTTTATTAACCCAAATATTGCCCCCTCAAATTGATTAAAGGGGTGGTAAAACACGATTTCACTTTTCTAACTTTAGCTAGTGTGTAATGTTGCTGTTTGAGCATAACAACATCTGCAAAGTTACAACGTTCAAAGTTTAAAGCAAAGGGATATATTTGCTTTTAAAGAAATCAATTTCTAAGGATTACAGCAAACGACCGGTAGGGACTACAGACATTCCTCCAGCATTGCTGACATCACCAACCTCAATATTTACATAAACCCCTCCTCCGAGAATATAAAATAAGGGGGGCGAGGCCATTTTGTATTGCTGTGGAGAAGAGTTGTTGTGGTATAGTTAGTAGGCTGGAGTGTTGTTGCCGCAATGCTGACGAAACGCTGCTATTGCAGGTCCACTTTGCTCAGCCTTCCTAGGGATGGGGGAGTTAGGGATCAATGGTTAAAATTTATTTTTAACTCGGTCCCTCATAATTATTACCCAAATCTCGCTCCCTGTGCTGCACATTTTACTGAGGAAAGCTTCCACAATCTTTGCAAGTTCAATGCAGGATTCGCACAACGGCTTGTCCTGAAAGATGGAGCAGTTCCAACTTTAAAAACAGAAGCTGTTTACGGGCCACAACCTGTAAGTATGATTTATTTTTCGTCTATGTGTTTTCCTGTAATAGTTTGTATTGTTAATTGTACATTGTAGCAAGGAAGTAAACAAATGACAACGCTGTTTGGCTCTGCAAACCAGTTTGTTAAATGCTCATTCATACTTAACGTTATCCGACAAACACCTAACGTTACAAACTTAACTTACATACAACATATCTAAAAAGTATGAGACAACAAAAACAAAAAACAAACCATTCTGAAACGTTGTTTAAGCCGTTCTTGAACAGGTTCTGCTCAATCATCTTCACTTAAATGTTCTGGGTCCAATTCGGGCTCAAATTGGTATGGTTTTATTGACGCCATTGTTTCTAATACTACCAAAGCACAGTCTACCAGTAAAGGTAAGGGGCATGACGTTTCTGAAAAACGTGCACTAGACGGTTAGCAAATCACAACACACTGGGCCAGCTAACCAATCTGAGCCCATTGCATATTTTTGAGGGACCGGCTTCAAAGAACCCGGAAACCATCAGACCGTTTTTACAAGGAGGGACAGAGCAGTGTAGAATAAAGGTAAAATATATGAAAAATAATGCAATTTTTTAAAAACGAAGCATGAACACGTTACAGTGCACCCCACAAATACAATCAAGCCTTCGAAAGAATGTGTTTTACCACCCCTGTAAAATGATGCCCCCTTAAATTTAGTCAATTACCGTAAATTAGAATTATATGACACTATAGGCCGTTTCCAATGATATCAGTATCAACCAAAGCCATGCGCTGCAGAGTTGACACAAAAGCAGCATCTGAAGTTGCTTGTAGATGTTTTTACACAGTTGAATGCTGCTTAGAGATCAGTAAATGCATTTACACAGCAACTGCAATTGCATGATGTCATGAGATGACATTTCTAATACAGAAATATGAAATGGATGACCAGATGAAACGATTATGAAGATGAAATTATTATATATATATCATAGTAGGTGGCGGCAAGTCACTGTATGAATGAAAGAGTCATTTATTCAACCGATTCGCTCAAAACACTGATTCATTCAGTAATAAAAATCAAGTGGCTGACTATTGACTATTGACTACTGACTATTGAATCACTCACTCAACCAATATGTTCAAAGACTCAGATTAATTCGGGAAAGAAAACGCCACTCTGTGTTTTCTGTGTTTCTGTGATCAATAAATACTCAATATTAATGAAATAACACTTAAAAAGATTTTGGTTGGCGCTTCACTACAGTGTAAATACAGCTTTGCCACACGGATTTTGAGAGTTGGTCAGCTAAATAAGTGTGCCAAATAGGTTAGCTAGGGGTACTTGAGAGAGCAGATGTCTCTTAATAGTTATAGGATATCCTAAACTTACATTTCACGCACACAAATTTATGTGTACACAGAAGAAAGCCCCATCTGGGCTCATCCACCGGAGGGTTTGTGTCGAGCCATTCATTAGTCTGGCTGTTTGATGAGAGAGAAATGAAATGTAGTTGCAATAAATGTGTTAAGAATCTGTACAATTGTAGCAGATGGCTACTATTATTCTGTTGTGTGGAACTGACTAAGAACTGATGATGACATGGCTTGATCTTTGGTTGACCAATCAGCACAAAGTACAGCTGTACAGAATAAATATTCAAGCTGTTTATCCATTTCGGTTTTATTGTTTTTTTCATTTGGCGAATTAGAACAAAGTTTGTTGAAAAGAAGAATAAAACTATGAAAAAACTATGCAAGATTAGTTTATTTATGTTCACGAGAAGGATCGAATATGTGATTAAATGAACGGTTTCTTCGTTTTTTTAGTTTTGAAGACAAAAATGAGAACTAATTATCCGAAGGTGTTGTATTTTAAATTTTAAATTTTAAATTGCATTATTATTTTAGTTATTTAATTTTTGATTATTTACTATTTTATTATTACTATTTGGTTTCATTTTCTGTTCTCTTTGATGTAATTTTAGATGTTTTAGATTTGACCAACATTCTTATACATATTTCTGACGTCAGGTTTGGGCTCTGATTGTTTAAATAGGAACGTTGTTGATCCAGGAACATGTCCTGCTTGAGTAAAGCGTGTGCAAAGGTGAGAAAGGGGAGACAGAAGGAGGGAGGCAGGGAGGCAGACTGGGTCATAAATCTTAAGAGGGACTCTTCAAAATGTGCCATGTTGGACCATTGCTTCTCTCTGTGATGACGTGGCACTTGGAGTGGGCTTGACTGGGCTGGTTGGGGGGCTGGGGAAGGCAGGATGATGCACAGCTTGAGTATAATGGCCATTTCACTCCTCCCTCACATCTGTTCACAACCTCTACACACTCCACACCAGGAAATACTCATATTGTAATATTTTTTTTTTTATTATTATGTTGGTTTTATGTTTGCTACTAACCTAAACACGAATACTGTTCATGGCTACATTAACAGGAAACAGAGCCTATACATTTATCTCTGTGCAGATTTGACAGGGAAGCTCACTCTAAATGGTTGAACTATTTTATGTTTGAAATTAAATTATTTAGAATGAAGAGAGTTTGGCCTTGTCATGTGACAAGCTTTTGATGTGGCAGATGCTGCATTGGCTCTGAAGCTTCTCACTCTTTTCATTCGCCATTTTCTGCTCTGCTCATCACTCTCTTTTACATTAATCACCATCACCATTGTTTTTGTTTCTCTATTTTTCCCCATGTTTCTCTCCTCTCCATGTGTCCTGTCATACGTCTGTTCTGTGCTTCTGGATCTTGTTTATATCACTTACACTCTCCTGCTCACTTTGCATCATCCTGTAACATGATCTCTGTCTTTCTCTGTCTTTTTCCACTTTTGCCTCTCCCTGTTGTTTTTAAGCTTTTAGTGGAATATTAAAATAAATAAATGTAATTACTTTTATAGTAATATTTTTGGTTCCACTTTATATTAAGTGTCCTTAACTACTATGCTCTTAGCTACATCAAAAAATAAGTACTATGTACTTGTTACGAACTGCTCCGAGACTCGAAGGTGGATCCAAATGCAGCTTTATTTGAGGGCAATCCAGAAGCGTAATCCAAGGTACAGGCAAGGGTCATACACAGCCAGGCAATGGTATGTGTGGAGTGCCCTCTGGTGGCTCTCAAGGGCACTCCAGCTGGTGATCGTTACATAGCCCCCCTTTAAGGAGTGGATTCCAGACGCTCCTAAAACTGTCACGGAGGGAGGAGGAGCGGAGGCGGACCCGGGGGCGGGATGGAGGGCCAGGCCGTGGAGCGGATAACGACCTGGAGACTGCGGCAAGATGGGAGGCCCGGGCGGATCAGGCTGTGCAGGCGACCAGGACGGATCAGGCTGTGTAGACGACCAGGGCGGATCAGGCTGTGCAGGCTACCAGGACGGATCAGGCTGTGCAGGCGACCAGGACGAATCAGGCTGTGCAGGCGACCAGGACGAATCATGCTGTGCAGACGACCAAGAAGGAGACGACCCTTCAGGCGACCAGGGCATTTCAGGCTGTGCAGGCGTCCAGGAAAGAGTCGACCATTCAGGCGACCAGGGCGGAGACGGCCCTTCAGGCGGCCAGGGAAGCGACCATGGCACAGGAACAGACACCGGCTCAGAAACAGGACCAGACACCGGCTCAGGAACAGGAACAGACACCGGCTCAGGAACAGGAACAGACACCGTGTCAGGAACAGGAACAGACACCGGCTCAGGAACAGGAACAGACACCGTGTCAGGAACAGGAGCAGACACCGGCTCAGGAACAGGAACAGACACCGGCTCAGGAAGAGGAACAGACACCGGCTCCGCGAAGACCATCTTGTCCTGGGACACTGGTTCGGCGAAGACCATCTTGTCCTGGGACACTGGCTCGGCGGCAGCCATCTTGTATGGAGACACTGGCTCGGCGGCGGCCATCTTGTACGGAGACACTGGCTCGCCGGAAGTCATCTTGTCAAGAGACACAGGCGTGGAGTCGGCCATCTTGTCCGAAGACACAGACACGGGAAGAGGAAGAGGAACAGATTCAGGCTCGGCGGGACGAGACTCTTGACGGGCAGACGTGACGTGAAGCTCAGTCTCTGGATCGGCAGAAGTGACGTGAAGCTCAGTCTCTGGATCGGCAGAAGTGACGTGAAGCTCAGTCTCTGGATCGGCAGAAGTGACGTGAAGCTCAGTCTCTGGATCGGCAGAAGTGACGTGAAGCTCAGTCTCTGGATCGGCAGACGTGACGTGAAGCTCTGTCTCTGGATCGGCAGAAGTGACGTGAAGCTCTGTCTCTGGATCGGCAGAAGTGACGTGAAGCTCTGTCTCTGGATCGGCAGAAGTGACGTGAAGCTCTGTCTCTGGATCGGCAGAAGTGACGTGAAGCTCTGTCTCTGGATCGGCAGAAGTGACGTGAAGCTCTGTCTCTGGATCGGCAGACGCGACGTGAAGCTCTGTCTCTGGATCGGCAGAAGTGATGTGAAGCTCTGTCTCTGGATCGGCAGAAGTGACGTGAAGCTCTGTCTCTGGATCGGCAGAAGTGACGTGAAGCTCTGTCTCTGGATCGGCAGAAGTGACGTGAAGCTCTGTCTCTGGATCGGCAGAAGTGACGTGAAGCTCTGTCTCTGGATCGGCAGAAGTGACGTGAAGCTCTGTCTCTGGATCGGCAGGACTGACGTGAAACTCTGGCTCGGCAGGACTGACGTGAAGCTCTGGCTCGGCAGACAGGAAGTGAAGCGTCTCTGAGCTTGACGGGACCAGCGGCGGCGAGGGCTTAGCGGGCATGTCGCTTGCTGTCTCAGGCGCGGCGGGCATGACGCTCTCAGTCTCAGGGGTGGAGACCATGACAGGACGAGACTCTGGAATGGCGGCCATGTCGTCCGAAGACACATGCATAGCAGATGCAGTAGGTATGTCACTATCCTCCTCCATTATACCCACTGTAAAAGCAGAGCCGCTCAGTTGCAATGCAATGTCAATATACTTTTTTAGAGAGCAATTAGGATCATGCAAAGGCAGGATAGAACTGAGCGGCTCAGATAGTCCTCCTCTGAAAAATATCATGAGGCATACCTCGTCCATTGAAGTCAAATTTGCCAGCTCAATGAAGTCCTCTACATAGTTCTCGATGGGGCGACCTCCCTGACGGAGACGCATTAACTGTGCTGCTGGATTCATAGCGGCTAAGTCTTCTGTTACGAACTGCTCTGAGACAGAAGGGTTGAGAATCCAAATGCAGCTTTATTTGAGGGCAATCCAGAAGCGTAATCCAAGGTACAGGCAAGGGTCATACACAGACAGGCAGTCCAAACAAAGAAACAAACAAAGAAACAAAACAGGCAGGGACCAGAGGCAAGAGAGTAATCCAGGGAACAGGGCAAGATATCCAAAAACAAGAAACAAGAAAACCAGGAGAGTGCTCAGAAATGCAATGTAACATTGAACAAGACTTAGCGGTGAGTGAATGAATGACCAAGGTATAAATAGACAGGAAATAACAGAATGGTGAGACAGGTGAAATGCAATCAGTAAATGAGGTACAGGTGAATGTGATCATGATAAGTGATGATGAGTCCGGGCAGTGAGTTATGGGAAATGTAGTTAGTGAGTGAATATAGTCTTATGTGTGGAGTGCCCTCTGGTGGCTCTCAAGGGCACTCCAGCTGGTGATCGTTACAGTACTTATTGTGTTCATATTGTATTGCAAAACACGGTAACACTTTATTTTAATGTCTTTGTTACAGTGTAATTATACATTCAAGTACTGAGTAATATTAAGTAACTACATGTACTTACTATAGGGTTAGGATTAGGTGCATGTAATTATGTATAAGTCATAGTTATTACTATAGTAACTACATGTAACGTGTAACAATGACACTGTAAAATAAAGTGTTACCCAAAACACTATTTCTGCTATTGAGGTGGGATACAGGTAAGGTTAGGGACAGGTGTGGTAGTATGGGTATGTTTAAGGGTGGGTTGAGGTGTAAGGGAAGAGTCAACAGTGTAATTATAAAATGAAATGAACAAACTAACAATGAATACTTCTACAGCATTCATTAACCTTAGTTAATGTTACAAATGGACTCTTATTGTAAAGTGTTACCATTTCATATAAATCCAAACAGTCACAGAGTTCACTTCCACCATTATCACTGCAGCCTATATTCCCCCGGATGCTGATGCCAAGCTTGCTATGAAAGAACTTCACGCAGTCATCAGTAAACAACAGACTGATCACCCGGAAGCTGTGTTTATTGTTGCAGGTGACTTTAATCACTCAAACTTAAAGTCAGTGCTACCCAAGTTTCACCAGCATGTTTCCTGTCACACCAGAGGAAACAAAACCTTAGACCATGTTTACACAAACATGGCTGGAGCTTATGTTGCAACACCCCTCCCCCACCTGGGACAGTCAGATCACCTTTCTTTGTTCCTCACCCCCAAATATGCACCCCTCATCCACCGTGTGAAGCCATCAGTGAAGACCATCAAGGTGTGGCCTGTGGGGGCAGATTCCACACTCCAGGAAAGGTTTCTACACACAGACTGGAGTATGTTTGCTTCTCAGGCCACCAGTGAGTCTGTATTGGATCATATCAATACCACCATTGACAGTGTTACAACCCAGAAACAGCTCACCACATACCCAAATCAGAAGCCTTGGATGAACAAGGAAGTGTGACTCCTGTTGAAGTCACGCAACACTGCCTTCAGATCAGGAGATGCACAAGCCTACAGCACATCCAGAGCAAACCTGAAGAGGGGCATCAAAAAGGCCAAGCACTGCTACAAGCTAAAGATAGAGGGACACTTTTCCAACTCTGACCCTCAACGCATTTGTGGCAGGGCATTCAGGCCATCAGTGATTATAAACCCACCCACTCCACCCCCGCAGCCACTGATGTCAACTTCCTAAACGAGCTAAATTACTTTTATGCTCGCTTTGAAAGAGACAACAGAGAAACTGCCACCAAGCTCAAATCCTCAGCTGACCACCCACCAATCACACTCTCCTCCACAGATGTCTGTAAGGCACTGAGCCGGATCAGCGCGCACAAGGCTGCTGGACCAGACAACATCTCTGAACGTGTGCTCAGGGCATGTGCGGAGCAGCTCGCTGGAGTTTTTACAGACATTTTCAACCTGTCTCTTGCCCAAGCAGCTGTACCAACATGCTTTAAACGCACTTCCATTGTGCCAGTGCCGAAACACTCTAGCCCGAGGTGCCCTAATGACTACCTCCCTGTAGCACTCACACCCATCGTTATGAAGTGCTTTGAGCGGCTGGTCCTGGAACACCTAAAAGACTCTCTACCATCCACATTGGACTCACACCAGTTTGCCTACCGCAGCAATAGGAGCACAGAGGATGCAGTTTCCATGGCACTGCACTCTGTGCTCACTCATCTGGACAATAAGAACACGTATGCACGCATGCTGTTTGTTGACTTCAGCTCAGCATTCAACACTGTCATCCCAACCAAGTTAATAGCCAAACTTGGAGACCTGGGCATCAACACCTCAAAGTGTAACTGGATTTTGGACTTCCTAACTGACAGACCCCAGAATGTTCGATCAGGATTCACCTGCTCCACGTCCATCACACTTAACACTGGTGTACCACAGGGCTGTGTGCTAAGTCCGTTTCTCTACTCCCTCTTCACCTCCGACTGCAAGCCTATGTATGGATCTAATTCCATCGTCAAGTTTGCGGACGACACTACGGTGATTGGGCTCATCAGCAACAACGATGAGACTGCCTATAGAGAGGAGATCCAGCACCTGGCCACATGGTGCGCTGATAATAACCTGCTCCTCAACACCACCAAAACGAAGGAGCTCATCGTGGACCTCAGGAAAGAGTCAAGAGGCACACACAACACCATCCACATCAATGGAATGTCTGTTGAGCGTGTCTCCAGTTTCAAGTTCCTGGGGATCCACATCTCGGCGGACATGTCGTGGACAACCAACACCTCCAGCCTGGTCAAGAAGGCTCACCAGCGCCTTTTCTTGCTGAGGACACTGAGGAAGAATCAGCTCTCCTCGGCTATCCTGGTGAACTTCTATCGCTGTGCATCGCTGTGCAATAGAAAGCATCCTGACCAACTGTGTCGCAGTATGGTATGGGAGCTGCTCTGTTGCGGAGCGCAAGGCACTGCAGCGGGTGGTGAAAACTGCCTAATGCATCACAGGGACTCCACTGCCTGCCATCGAGCACATCCAGAGGAAACGCTGTCTGCATTGAGCTTGCAGCATCCTTAAGGACTCCTCTCACCCAGCCCACAGACTGTTTTCTCTCCTGCCCTCCGGCAGGCGTCTCAGGTGCCTCTGGACCAGGACCAGCAGACTAAAGAACATTTTTTTCCCCAGAGCTGTCTCTTTATTGAACTCTAACCCTCGCTGATCCACTCCCCTCATATACTGCCAACTCTCCTACCTCACATCTGCCTTCACTTGTTATTTGCACTACTGGAAAAACTGTTTACTTATGCATCTTGCACTACCATACCTTAACTGAATTATGCTAATTTACACTGCCGACTGTATTCACAGTACCAACTGTTTACATTTGTATTTTGCACCGTACTTCTAACTGTAATATGCAATGACTTCCACTGCACTTTACACTTTTTTTCGGATAGCTTCTGTCCATACTTCATTGCACTAACTTAATCCACTGCTATATTCCTCATCTTAGACTAACATATTGTATACCTCTATCTGTAAAATTCTGTTATAGTAATAGCCATCTGTATATTATATTATACTCATAGTACATATTCACCTGTAAATTCTGTTTATAGTAGTAGCCATCTGTATATTTATTCATAGTACATATTCACCTGTAAATTCTGCTTATAGTAATATATATATATATATATATATACAGTGAGGAAAATAAGTATTTGAACACCCTGCTATTTTGCAAGTTCTCCCACTTAGAAATCATGGAGGGGTCTGAAATTGTCATCGTAGGTGCATGTTCACTGTGAGAGACATAATCCACTGTGAGAGACATAATCTAAAAAGAAAAATCCAGAAATCACAATGTATGATTTTTTTAACTATTTATTTGTATGATACAACTGCAAAAAAGTATTTGAACACCTGAGAAAATCAATGTTAATATTTGGTACAGTAGCCTTTGTTTGCAATTACAGAGGTCAAACGTTTCCTGTAGTTTTTCACCAGGTTTGCACACACTGCAGGAGGGATTTTGGCCCACTCCTCCACACAGATCTTCTCTAGATCAGTCAGGTTTCTGGCCTGTCGCTGAGAAACACGGAGTTTGAGCTCCCTCCAAAGATTCTCTATTGGGTTTAGGTTTGGAGACTGGCTAGGCCACGCCAGAATCTTGATATGCTTCTTACAGAGCCACTCCTTGGTTATCCTGGCTGTGTGCTTCGGGTCATTGTCATGTTGGAAGACCCAGCCTCAACCCATCTTCAATGCTCTAACTGAGGGAAGGAGGTTGTTCCCCAAAATCTCGCAATACATGGCCCCGGTTATCCTCTCCTTAATACAGTGCAGTCGCCCTGTCCCATGTGCAGAAAAACACCCCCAAAGCATGATGCTACCACCCCCATGCTTCACAGTAGGGATGGTGTTTTTGGGAAGGTACTCATTATTCTTCTTCCTCCAAACACGTTTAGTGGAATTATGACCAAAAAGTTCTATTTTGGTCTCATCTGACCACATGACTTTCTCCCATGACTCCTCTGGATCATCCAAATGGTCATTGGCAAACTTAAGACGGGCCTTGACATGTGCTGGTTTAAGCATGGGAACCTTCCGTGCCATGCATGATTTCAAACCATGACGTCTTTGTGTATTACCAACAGTAACCTTGGAAACGGTGGTCCCAGCTCTTTTCAGGTCATTGACCAGCTCCTCCCGTGTAGTTCTGGGCTGATTTCTCACCTTTCTTAGGATCATTGAAACCCCACGAGGTTATATCTTGCATGGAGCCCCAGTCCGAGGGAGATTGACAGTCATGTTTAGCTTCTTCCATTTTCTAATGATTGCTCCAACAGTGGACCTTTTTTCACCAAGCTGCTTGGCAATTTGCTTGGAGGTGTACAATTTTGTCTCTAGTGTCTTTGGACTGCTCTTTGGTCTTGGCCATGTTAGTAGTTGGATTCTTACTGATTGTATGGGGTGGACAGGTGTCTTTATGCAGCTAACGACCTCAAACAGGTGCATCTAATTTAGGATAATAAATGGAGTGGAGGTGGACATTTTAAAGGCAGACTAACAGGTCTTTGATCGTCAGAAATCTAGCTGATAGACAGGTGTTCAAATACTTATTTGCAGCTGTATCATACAAATAAATAGTTAAAAAGTCATACATTGTGATTTCTGGATTTTTTTTTTTTTAGATTATGTCGCTCACAGTGGACATGCACCTACGATGACAATTTCAGACCCCTCCATGATTTCCAAGTGGGAGAACTTGCAAAATAGCAGGGTGTTCAAATACTTATTTTCCTCACTGTATATATATATATATATATATATATATATATATATATATATATATATATATATATATATATATATATTCAGTACATATCCATGTCCTGCACTTATTCATCCATTGTATATCATGCACTTATGCAACCGTTGTATATCCTGCACTTGCTGCTATTGCACTTCTGGTTAGACCTAAACTGCATTTCGTTGCCTTGTACCTGTACTTGTGTAATGACAATAAAGTTGAATCTAATCTAATCTAATCTAATCTAATCTAATCTAATCTAATCTAATCTAATCTAATCTAAATATCTATGCAAAGGCCAGAGTACTGAAATTGCATAAATGTATATTACATGTTATAGTCTCTCTCAATTTATTTGCTTCTATTTTTGAATACTTGATGATTATCTAATCAAAACAACTAAATATGTATCGCAGTGTTGATAAAATAGAAACTGAAATCGGATGCGTTTCTGATTTGTTTATATTTCTGTCGGCTGCATGAACAATTTGCTTTCTCGCGTCGCTATCTTTAAATATGCAATTTCACTGGCTAATGAATGCATAAGTGATCTGCTGAATATAAACTAATGCAAATAGATAGTAACAAGCGTGACATTAAACATTTGGATCAGCTTGGCATGTATTTTTGTCACATTGTTTTAACCGCTTGAGGTACTAGTAATGTTAGCGTCCTCTCAGCCTTGACAGCAAACATAGGCTATTGCTGTTCTTTCTCTGCTAATGTAGCATTTAGTCAGCAAATTAATTTCTATACTATTACTATATTATTTACATTACATTACATTACATTTACTGTAGTTTTCTGTATTCATAACATTTCGCTGTCTGTGTTTTAAATCCACATCTGAAGTATCAACGCTCTCCATACAGCGCGCAGCCTCGTGTCAAAATAAACAGCACAAGGCATTAGTGATAGTTTTTATTTCACCTCTAGAGGCCGTTCTCGTACTGTATGATGACCTCTCCAGCCTCCCCACATAGCTCCAGCAATAGGATGCAACCCGGAACAACTATCGGCATGGGTTTTTGCCGATAACCGATTGTTCCACCAATTAGCTATCGGTACCGATTAATCAGTCAACCTCTAGGTTTAATTTAGTGTCCGTAGTTGGGTCCAGTTGTACATATTTTTATAGCTTGTCCTCTCCCTTCCTCTTTTTATTTGTACGATTGGCTTTGAAATGTCATTGTTTCCTTATTCATTCTCCATCTTCCTCTCTTCCTCCCTTCCTCTCACTGCTTGCGCATTCCTCTCTGGGCTGTCTTTCTCTCGCTCTTTATCTTTCTTTTTCTGCTCCATTCTGGATTATGAAATTTTCAGTAGCTGTGCAGCCTGTCATGCATTAAAAAGAAGAAACCCACATGCACATGTACTATATCCAGAGAATAGTGAGAAAGGGCAAATGTATTTTTGTTCATAAATGCACCACTTCTGCATTATTTTTTCATCTCATGATGTTTCCATATATGTGACTACTGGTTTAGGCTACTGTTTTGAATGGATCCTGTCCTGTTTTGCACACAGGAGAAGATGCAGTTGATCCCCAATGTCTCACACACAGTTATGAGCAGGGAGCAGATCTTCTTTTCTCTCTATCTAAGCAGGACTCAGTATGTAGTTTACATGGTGGCCTGATTTAGTCTGACCCAAATAGATCTAGCTCTTCTCCGTCTTTAGTTACATATTCAAAGTGTTATTTGCTGAGCTGTACTTCTTTAACCTTATGCATTATTGTGGACCAACAAACCAAATTAAATTAAATGACCCAAATTATGAGCTTTGATATGTGCTACTCATTGGTTTCATAGACTCGGCACTCTCTGGTGTGCTGAAGAGGGTTTGTTGGTGTTCAACTAAACTCAAGCATGTAGTGTGCAGGGTGAAGTGCAGGGGTACATCCCATCACTGCAAATGCACACAACCTTCCATGAAACTTTGATGCTAGCGAACATGTTTTATTTAGACAATTATGAGGTTATCTATTGAAAGGCTGGTGAGCTTACGCTGTCTCGTTTGTGGTCTTAAGCATGCTCTGAAAAATATTCATGAATTTAAACTTTTCAGATTCAGTGAGAAGTGAGATATCCGGTTAGAATTAGGGTTCATTTTTGGCATTAATACAGACATTAATAATTTTCTCCTCTTCCAAATATAGAATATGTAATACCTGCATCAGGCTTCTATGGACTATATAGTATTATATAGTGAGAATATAGAGCTCATACTCGAGGAGGGAAAAAACACAAAAGTTGTGTCCCAAATGACGCACTATACACTATGTACTTATGCACTATGTACTCAACCGTGTAGTGTATGAACTTTACATGGTTATTTTGTCATTCAAGATCGGAATCTGGTAGTGCCTCCCACTACGTAATTAAATCTGCGACAGTTGAGTGCATGAAGTGTCCAACATTCCACACTTTGTTTTTTTCCGTTAATTTAGTGCATCATCCGTGTATTTAAAGTGCGCTTTTTCTTTTTGGAATTTTCAATGTGAACACACTACTTATAACACATTATTTATACTTAAAAACGTTATGGGGGAGATACAATCCAATACAATGAGGATGATTAAGAAATGTATAAATAAATGTTAGACATAATAAATGTCTGTGTAATCATGTAAATCTGAGTTTCAGTAAAAGCAAATGTAACAGTAAAAACAATATAACAATATAAATTGTGGGACATTTTTAGAATTATACTAAAAATTTACTTACTAAGTTACTTAGTTTACTACTAAGTATGAACTATCAATCAGAGAGCAGAAGGTGTGTAGTAGATTGTGTGCTGGTTTTTCAGCAAAATGTATATCATGTTGATCATTTAGAGGCCATAGAACCTCATGTATAAAATATGATACAGTAGGCTTTATAGGGTTTATAAGCCTGTATATTTATTTTGTGGAATGGGGTGAAATGTCACTAATGCGTCTCAAAATTCTCTTATTAGTTATTTTGAGTTATCGTTTGCTCTTTAGGTGGTTAATTCTGAAAATTATTTTAAAGTACAGCATTCGGTAAAACTTTTTAGTTTAGGGTCCAATTCTCACTATTAACTAGTTGCTTATTAGCATGCATATTACTAGGATATTGGCTGTTTATTTGTACTAAAGCACATATTAATGACATATTCTGCATGACAATAATGACCATATTCTGCATGACAATAATGACCATATTCTGCATGACTCATCCCTTAATCCTACCCAATACCTAAACTTAACAACTACCTTACTTACTATTAATGAGCAGTAATTGGGAGTTTATTACGGCAAAAGTCATAGTTGATAGTGAGAATTGGACCCTGAACTAAAGTGTGACCCAGAATTCAGTTTCTATTTTGTATATTCCTAAACCTACATGCAAGTGTAATGTTTTTCAACTTGAAGGGATAGTTCACTCAAAATTGAAAATTCTGTCAACATTTACTTATCCTCATGTCATTACAAACCTGCATGACTTTTTACAGCTTTTGTAGAAAACAAAATGACTTCATTTAATGAATATCTGGTTGGGCGATTTCAATGGTAGAACATTGTGATTTAATAAAGCACCCTTGAGTATTAGCAACTAAGTACAAACGGCTCATGGGTCATTCAGTTTTTGTGAAGAAAAATAATATTTGAACAGCTTTATCAGTAAAATGTTGGCGGATGCCATTGTGTTCCTGTACGCCATCCTGCACTTTATAATCCAGTTCAGTAGGTGTCAGATATACATTAACGTTGGTTGTTTGGAAACTAAAGATTTTTTTATTGCTGGGTGAATTATTCCTTCAAGCATCCTGCGACCTCATGCTTATGGCCAAATCGCATATCGCCGTGATATTCAGAATGCTGTGTTGGACTAAATATCAGTATATTCTCAACCAATGAAATTCGAGAACTGGAACTAACTGTTGTATAAAGATTATGTAACATCCTTTTACTTTATTGTACTCCAGAGACAATGTGGATGTTTTGCATGCAGTCTTGCGGATTTACTTTCTTCTTGCCAAAGAATGTGATTTTAATTATTTAGTAGTATATAAAACTACAGGGAGTGCAGAATTATTAGGCAAGTTGTATTTTTGAGGATTAATTTTACAACATTAATAATTAAACAACAACCATGTTGTCAATGAACACAAAAAACTAATTAATATCAAAGCTGAATATTTTTGGAAGTGGTTTTTAGTTTTAGCTATTTTAGGGGGATATCTGTGTGTGCAGGTGACTATTACTGTGCATAATTATTAGGCAACTTAACAAAAAACAAATTTATACCCATTTCAATTATTTATTTTTACCAGTGAAACCAATATAACATCTCAACATTCACAAATATACATTTCTGACATTCAAAAACCAAACAAAAACAAATCAGTGACCAATATAGCCACCTTTCTTTGCAAGGACACTCAAAAGCCTGCCATCCATGGATTCTGTCAGTGTTTTGATCTGTTCACCATCAACATTGCGTGCAGCAGCAACCACAGCCTCCCAGACACTGTTCAGAGAGGTGTACTGTTTTCCCTCCTTGTAAATCGCACATTTGATGATGGACCACAGGTTCTCAATGGGGTTCAGATCAGGTAAACAAGGAGGCCATATCATTAGATTTTCTTCTTTTATACCCTTTCTTGCCATCCACGCTGTGGAGTACTTGGACGCGTGTGATGGAGCATTGTCCTGCATGAAAATCATGTTTTTCTTGAAGGATGCAGACTTCTTCCTGTACCACTGCTTGAAGAAGGTGTCTTCCAGAAACTGGCAGTAGGACTGGGAGTTGAGCTTGACTCCATCCTCAACCCGAAAAGGCCCCACAAGCTCATCTTTGATGATACCAGCCCAAACCAGTACTCCACCTCCACCTTGCTGGCGTCTGAGTCGGACTGGAGCTCTCTGCCCTTTACCAATCCAGCCACGGGCCCATCCATCTGGCCCATCAAGACTCACTCTCATTTCATCAGTCCATAAATCCTTAGAAAAATCAGTCTTGAGATATTTCTTGGCCCAGTCTTGACGTTTCAGCTTGTGTGTCTTGTTCAGTGGTGGTCGACTTTCTGCCTTTCTTACCTTGGCCATGTCTCTGAGTATTGCACACCTTCAGTGATGTTGCAGCTCTGAAATATGGCCAAACTGGTGGCAAGTGGCATCTTGGCAGCTGCACGCTTGACTTTTCTCAGTTCACGGGCAGTTATTTTGCGCCTTGGTTTTTCCACACGCTTCTTGCGACCCTGTTGACTATTTTGAATGAAACGCTTGATTGTTCGATGATCACGCTTCAGAAGCTTGGCTATTTTAAGACTGCTGCATCCCTCTGCAATATATCTCACTATTTTTGACTTTTCTGAGCCTGTCAAGTCCTTCTTTTGACCCATTTTGCCAAAGGAAAGGAAGTTGCCTAATAATTATGCACACCTGATATAGGGTGTTGATGTCATTAGACCACACCCCTTCTCATTACAGAGATGCACATCACCTAATATGCTTAATTGGTAGTAGGCTTTCCAGCCTATACAGCTTGGAGTAAGACAACATGCATAACGAGGATGATGTGGTCAAAATACTCATTTGCCTAATAATTCTGCACTCCCTGTATATGTCTTCATTATGATGCCTTGTCTTCTAGAAATAGATACAGACTTCAAGTACATGATTATTACTTCTGAAAGTCCAGTTGAATAAGTGATTATGTGTCTCTATGCTTGCAACTAATCTAGTATTTCTCTTTCTCTTTGTTATTCTGTCTTTTTCTCATGTATCTCTCTCTCTTGCTGTTTCTGTTTTTCTCTCCACAGACGTTTATAGTCCTAAATAGAGGGAAAACAATCTTCCGCTTTAGTGCCACACCTGCCTTGTACATGATAAGCCCTTTTAATCTTGCCAGGCGAATAGCGATTAAAATTTTGATACATTCATATCCTTTTTCAGCTGTTTAAATGTGTATATGATAAATACTGTATGTCTAGACATGTCTTTCTCTGCATCAAATATTTAATATGTCTGCTTATTGCTAGGTTGCATGGGATGACCAGGAATAACTCTAAGGATTTCAGACTAATATATTTTACTTAAAGGTAGGGTAGGCAATTTCGGAGCAGCTAGCAATAGCAAGCTAGCTTTGAAAGCATTAGATCCCACCCTCACTTCAGAGCATCTCCGCGCCTCGTCCAAAACACATGAACAGACATGACAACAGCCAGAGCAGATTCAGCAAAGCGTCATAAGAGACGGTGTTAAATTACCTCAAGTCTCAAAGCACATAACATTAATAATAATGAATGTAAACAACTTACAGAGCTTTTCCTTGTACCACCTGACTGATGCAGATTCATTTCGGCATTGGTAGTGTTGACATAGAAACCCATAAATCAGAGTCTGACAGCTCCCGGTAGAATGTCACGGGTCCTGAGACTTCCACAGACAACATGTAAATTTTTTAATATTTAGACCCCTTCTATTATTGATTGTTATCACGATGTTTATTGAGTTTCAACCAGAATAACAAAAAGTATTTATGAAAAAGAATTGCCTACCCTACCTTTAAGCAGTCTATTACACTGTGGGATTGCAACATTATATCAGTGGGTGTGGAATCTGTGGATGTAGGTGTGAATTTGTGTTGTTGTTGCTGTTGTTTTAAAAAGTGGATTTGCCAAATAGAGATAGAAAATGGTGGGAAGGAGGAGCGGAGCTCTGTCACCCTTTTTCAGCACATTGTGTACTGGTGTTTTGATGCTGAACCCATGGCCAAGGACATCAACTTGAATGGTCAGACGCTGAACAGCAGCAGTCTCCCTATTGGCCAATGTTGCACAATTTAAAAATGCTTTCTCTCTGACCATATAGTTTGATTTGTGTTTTGTTATATTCAGATTGTAATGTCAGTCATAACTTGCAGTTAATTTATAAAACATTTACAGACAGCATTACAGTTAACATTGAGCTGAATGAAAACGACCATTTTCAAACACACCAAAGATTTGAACTCTATTGCTTTGCTCTGTCCTCTGATGACTATTGACTAATTTGATTGATAATATGGTTGTAGTCCAAACAAAAAACATGTGCTGAAAACTCTATGATGTTATAAGCATAAGCACTGCTTTTTTGTTAGTTTTTTTGCTGGTGATATAACATTAAACAACATTCAGTGAATACTGAAATTATGCTAATTGTGTTATCTATTGGTATATGGTTGGTATACTGTATAAATGAAAATGATTGAACATTAATCTCTTTTTCGTATTATACAGCCATGGCCAAAAGTATTTGGTTTCACGTTTCAACGGTATACTGGAAATCAGTGAAAAGCATTTCATAAGTTTAAAGGCTTTGATTTGCAAAAAAATGCAATTTACACAAAAAGTCAATATTTTCAGTGTTGACCCTTGTTCTTCATAACCTCTTCCATTCACTCTGGTATGCTGGATATTAGCTTCTGTGCCAAATCCTGACTGATGGCAATCCATTCTTGCCTTATTAGTGCTGGGAGTTGATCACAATTTGTGGGCTTCTGCTTGTCCACTCGTCTTGTGAGGATTGACCTCAGGTTTTCTACAGGGAGTTGCCTGTAAGAGAGTCCATTCCTTTGGATGAAAAGCAACCCCACTTATGGGTGGTGACACAGGTCTCATGGTAGCATTCAACTTTCCTTCTCCGGACAATCAATTTCCCAAATGTCCAAACAGTCAGAAAGGGGGCTTCATCAGGAAGAATAACTTTGCACCAGTCTTTTACTGTCCAATCCTTATACTTTTCTGCAGAATTTCAGTCTGTCCTTGATGTTTTTCATGTGAAGAAGTGACTTTTCTTTGGAGGTAACCATTGCTAACACAATGATTGGAAGCACATTTTCCATCCTTTTATAACAATCAGTTATAAATGACTTGTACTCATTCACACTTTCCCATGTGTTAATGATATGATTAGTGAAATGATATTAGCTGGCCATTTTGTGCCAGGGCCAAATGTTTTTTGTTTTTTGGTCAATGGAGCTTTTTGCAATTATTTAAAATGCATCAGATCATTCCTGCACAATAATCTAGAAACAATGTATGTGAATCAACACCACAACAACAACTGAAGCAGCAAACTTTGTGAAGCACAACATTTATGTCACTGCCAATACCTTTGGCCATGGCTGTACTTCTTTTATAATGTTTATAAATACATATACAATATTGTCATAAGGCTGAAAAATATTTAAATATAATTATTGCCCTACCAGTGCTTTACAACTAGTCAAGATTCACCTTTTTCTGACTGTTTTGGCAATCTGTTTTTGATGAATATCCTAGTATGTGTGTATATATACAAAGTACATACAATTTCCATGTGACATCTCAGAATTTCCTTAACTGATACCCACAGTATTCAGCATGTTCATTATGTGTACGATTTTGACCAACTGTGTGTTCATGACTTTTAGTAATCCTCCCGAGTGGTCCAAACAAGTAGAGTAAGTATTGATCCTAACCACAGCATGCCTCAGAACAAGTTATTCACCAAAAAATTATAATAAAAATAAATAAGTAAATATACATATTCAAAATATAAACCAGCTTGGTTATACATAATTTACTTCCAGTTACTTAATTTAAAAATGCATCCCCACCTCCTGCTCTTTCCCTCAGGTATACCTTCACTGGAATTTATACGTTTGAATCAGCTACAAAAATCATTGCCCGTGGATTCTGTATAGATGACTTCACATTCCTTAGAGATCCATGGAACTGGCTGGATTTCATGGTCATCTCAATGGCGTAAGTATTCAGTCACTTGTACATCTTTTCACACTTAAAACTCTAAAGCCAAGTGCACACTGTACCATTTTGGCCACGATTTGGACGTCTGAGACAAATTTAGTCAATCCTAAAATACAAAATGTATTTTTAAGACAAACCATGATTCAATTTAACGCTAGAGATAATTTTTGTTTGCTAGCCACCATTTCAATCCTGCATCCATCGGCGAACTTGTCAAGGATTGATGATATAAAATTCCGGACGAGTCTTCTTGTGTGTGTCTGTTTTTAACGAATATTGACTGTCATACAATCTTTAAAGACCACTGAACTGAGATCCCACAGTGTGACATGTTCGTACAGTCTGACAATCTTACTTTTTTATATCAAACTATTTTAAATTGTACAGTCTGCACCTGGCTTATGATCACTAGTGAAAATGATTTGCTTTTAAAAATGTACTCTTCAAATTTGATTGTGAATCCCAAGTTTTCAGTGTGGTCTCAGAATTCAAAAATGGGGCACCTATTGTGGATTCCAAAAGTCTATTACAAGATCCTGATTGTAGGATATGTTTTCATACAAGTCTTTAAACATATGAATGATATAATTCAGAACAATCATCAACTGAACCTGATTATGAACTGTCTGATTTGCGAGTTATCATTTGGTTAATTGCAAATAATAATAATAAATTAACTGGACAGGACACTTGAACAACACTTGCTTAGCTTTTTTTTAATGATGGATGATGAAAAGAATTATTAATAAGCTGTTTGTAAATTGAGCTCTTACTGTATGTGGGGGACATATACATCACATTTTCAGTGTTATATTCTTTCTCTAACCATATGAACATTTTTAGATAGCATATTTATGGATTGTGGCAACTCTGCTTATTGTCAAGTTCATCACTGCTCTGCATTTGTCCTTGTGACTCTGTTTTTTCCTCATCTCTCTGCTGTGCTGTGATTTATACCTGCTTCTTGCACGGATCCAGAGAACTCAATCTGTTTTTCTTTTCTGAGAATTTTCATTGTTCAGATGGTCCAAAAGATCAGTGTTTAGAGCCATTCACCATCAACACGACTCCCAGCAGCTAGCGGTGGGCGAAATGACCAACAATCACAATACGAGTAGATTTATTTCATGATAACGAAATGCATCACATTAAAATTACATAATTGTCATCACCAATTTCAATATTACAAAAATACTAGCCTAATTAACACAAGTTAAAAACTAACAAACAAAACTCTCAAGCTCACCGAAGACAAGTAAACAGTCAGTGATAAAATAGGAGCAAAGAAACAAAAAGCAAGTATTCAAAATTACAATAGAATAAAGATAAAAATTAAATAGACCTGATTTACTACATCAATTATAGTAATGCTTAAAAAACGCATTCAAATTATAAGATTTTGTGATGATGCAGCAAGGCAACATCACGTGAGCGTAACTGTGATAGAAACAATAGTCCAAAAACTCTACCGGTTGACAAATTTCTACCGCTTAATCATGTCTATATTGGTATATCGCCCACCCCTACCAGCAGCCCACACATAACTTTTTCTCACTCCCTGACTCTTTCTGCCTTCCTAGTTCTCATTCTCCATTTTTCATTTGATCTGTTTTTATTGAATGTATCTCATTGTATTTTTGTATACAAATACCAGACACATTCATCTGAGATATATTGTATATCTTATAATAATATCACCATATGATCATAATTGTTTATGAAAGCTATTAGAGGTGGGAAACCGAGATCAGGTTTTGTGTTGTTATGCCAAATTTCTACAATGCATTGCAATGTCTTTCTCGTTTTCTTTTGGACTGCAGAAACTTAATATGAAATGGCATGCTAGCATTTGTATTATCTGAAAGATATCGCTAATGTAATCTTCTAATGCCATAGAATGTTTACTTTCTTCCAGCATAGAAAAACATTTAATTATCTGTATCTATTTAAATTAAATTATAAATTAAAATTTTAATATTTGCCATCAGCATTTCTATTTTGTATTGTGACTGGGCAATTCCGCGGAAAACTGTCACATCCATAACACCAACACAATGCCATGGTATTTAGTTGGCGTTATGGATGTGACATTTTTGCGTGGAATTACCCGACTACATTATATTCCCCACCACCTCTAAAAGCTATTTAAGAATCATAGCATCTGCATATGGAAGTCATCGAGTACTAAGTCATGACCATGTCTCCATGTAACTTTGATCTGATCATTGCAGGTATATAACAGAGTTTGTAAACCTAGGCAATGTCTCAGCTCTGCGCACGTTCAGAGTTCTGAGGGCATTGAAAACTATTTCTGTAATCCCAGGTAAGAGAGTGTGTGAGCGGGAGGGGTCGGGTCGGTGTTAGGTGTATGTGTGTGTATTTTGGTTTTCTTTTCCTTCCTTTCCCCCCGTAGTGGACAGGCTCTGTGAGTGGCGTACCTCCTGGTGGTTCGTTGGCGTGGTGGTGTTCTTGGTGTGTTTGTGGTTGTCATTGGTGTCTGTGTGTGATCCTCCCTTATTTCAGATATGTAACAGAGTTTGTGGACCTGGGGAATGTATCTGCGCTGAGAACATTCAGAGTTCTCCGAGCATTGAAAACTATCTCTGTCATTCCAGGTGAGATGCAGTTTTGACGCTGAGGTTAACTTTCAGTATGACCCCCCTATTACTATTCAATTTGAAATCTTTTTGTTGGACTTCTCTCTCATTATTTTTTAGTGAAAATTAATTTGGAGAAGACCATTTAATTTGCTTTTTTCCTATCTCCAAAATTATCAAAAATGGTACTTATACATTTTTGATAGGCTTTGCAGTCTACTATCAATCTCCTTTGAGAGTCCTTTGGTTTTGACAGCCTTTTTGTCCAGAGCAGATTAGAGCAATTTAGAAAGCTTTACCGACCAAACCTCTGTAACCTCCTTCATGTAGGCATTAAACATATCTGTGAACAAACCCTGAACAGGGTTGAACTCAAGGCACTATATTATATGTTGGTTTGTTGTTAAGATGTTGCTAAACAACACATTTTCTGAGTTACTTTACTGAGTTATTTTATTGCAGATTTTAACAGTAAAGACTTAAGATAAAGGCTAATTGTAGAATTCACCAGTGTATGAGGTTCAGTCTAAAAAAGCACCTAGTAGGGTACAGTCTAAAAACAGAGTTGGAATAGTAGCATCGACAATCAAACTGCAAAGGTATGAATGGATTATTTTGCTGATTAATAAATCAGGAATCAAATGTAACTTTTAAAACTAGCCCCCGGCCTCCGAGAACTAGAGTAGATATTTTTAACAAGCTATATTTTGTTCCCCAAGATGAAAATTGAATAGCTCTCAGTGAGTTCCCAAAGAACATACTTGTTACTTATTTATGAAGACTGCCAAGCCTAGTTTGTGGACATATTTTATGCTGCATGATGCTTTGGAAGTCACTTGCTTTTATAGTATTAGCCTACTAAGTGCTTGGCTGCCTTTTATTTTGATGTTTGGATTTTATTTGAATATTCATTTTTCTTCACTTTTTTTCCTTTTATTTTGTATGAAACTCACAAATTGCACCTGGAAGTGAAATAAGAAGCATAGCGCAGATGGTAAAGGGAGATTTTTTTGTTTCCGGTTTCAGAGGAGTGAATTTTTATTTCCTTCAGTGGCCTTGCAAAAATACCAGACATTTAGCTTAACGTCTTGACACATTAGCATCATATCCAGTCAGTTTCAGTCAAATAACAGATTGTTGATTTACTTAGCTGACTAGGTTTTACTGTCATATTTGTCATTTCCATGTTATTTTCAGTAAGGCCTAAGCCTACTCATCAAATCTCTGAGCCCTGGGTGATTTTTAGATGTTTTGATGGGATTTATGGGCAAGAGGATTTTAGCATATCAATACTAAACTTCAGCACTACATTTGAGAGTCTACTGTCATGAAGATAAAGCAGTTCTTTTGAATTTGGGAGGGGTCAGTGCAGTTCTCATGATGTTTAGCTCAGCATGTCTGGTGGAGTCCTGGAAGATTTCAACACTGGACTTGTTTCTGTTCAGTCTTTGAGCTGAAATAACCTGCATGCAATCTTCACCCCCTTAGTCCCTGCCTGCTTTATTCTCCCTATGTCATTGCCCTCTGGTTGTGCTTAAGTATTTATAGACAAATGGATGTCAGGTTGTTCTGTTTCTGGGAGCCCTCCCTTTATTGTTAAGGGAATTCCTCGCAGGTTAGTCTTCGAGAACCTGAAATTTCTTTTTGCCGTAATTCAAAAAAAAGTTTCAGGATTGACTTTTGCATGCCCTGAAATAATATATTATCTTTTGTAGGCATTTATTAAAACCAAGCTTAAGAAGAATAGTAAATTATTCTTCTGAATAGACCAAATGATGGGATGGCTCCTAAGCAGTATCTGTTTAAAGAAACTTAAAGTGTATTTTGTGGTGCTGTTATTTATGTTGTCATAATCAATTAAAATAATGATTCAAGGCATGATTTAAAATAGAAAAATAAATGATGAACAATTAAAAACATTTTAATTTATGCTGAAGTGTATCCTTAAGCATCCATATCAGTGGTTATCAACTGGTTTTGAGATTTTACTGTTACATTTACAATCAAACAAAATTTATTTCATGCTGTTGGCAGTTAGCAATTTATCACACAAGACACATTAGGCCAAAAACCATGTTTATGTTCGCGTTGCCTTCTTTCTTAATTGGCTATTATATATACAGTGAGGAAAATAAGTATTTGAACACCCTACTATTTTGCAAGTTCTCCCACTAAGAAATCATGAAGGGGTCTGAAATTGTCATCGTAGGTGCTTGTCCACTGTGAGAGACATAATCTAAAAAAAAAAAATCCAGAAATCACAATGTATGATTTTTTAACTATTTATTTGTTAATAAATAACCCTGTGACTTTTATAAATAAAACAGATTCACTACAGAAAGCTACATTATATTTCTCAGCAATGAGGTGATAATAACTTTGCTGTAATTAAACCAACAACTTCACTATTAAGGCTATTCACTCGTGCTCTCTCTCTCTCTCTCTCTCTCTCTCTCTCTCTCTCTCTCTCTCTCTCTCTCTCTCTCTCTCTCTCTCTCTCTCTCTCTCTTGCTCTCTCTCTCATATGAATTAATTCGAATTCACTCAAAAAATGCACAGCTTTACTTCATTTCACTTCAGAATTTTAGATCTAGAGTGTAGGCTAGATAAAATAATAAAGGAAAATTACCGTTATTTTCCTGTCCGTTCGGTCAAACATCCATGACAGCCGTTATCTTGTCCATACTCACATTTTGACATTATTTTGTGTGTATTTGACTGTTTAAATGCAATAAGCAGCGAAAAAATAACTAAATTTACTACTGAGAGGCGCTTTATGTGCACGCACTTTGGGTGTGAGCACAACATTTGTGGGAATGAGTGCAATACACGTAATCTCACTCTAAAGTTTTAGCCCTGTAACACCAACAATATTAATCCAGAGCAAATGAAACGAGTGAGTGAGGGGAGATGGGTTTGTGTGTCAATTCACTGTGAGATGAGAGTGAGAAAGCGCAGCTGGTATCGTGTATCTATTCTGCGGAAAATTAGTATTGGAAACATTTCAGATATTTCAGTATCGATATGCTTCTAAAATCTATATTTTTGACAACACTACTTTTGAACAAGACAAGACTACAATTGAAAGTAAATTTCTATAGGTATAATATTAATGTAGCATTGTTCCTTGCAATCAGAACATAGCTGCAAACCACCAGTTGAAAACCACAGATCAAAAGTCATATGTGTATAAGACTTCAAGCTTGAAACATCAAGCCTCATTTTTGTAAAAAAAAAAAAATTAATCACAAAAGTTAATTCATCACATCATGCCTTGAGACTCCTTTCATACACTTCTGGAATTTGAGCACACATGCAACTGTCTGTGCCTTTGTGTGTGTGTGTGTGTATGTGTGTGTGTGTGTGTGTGTGCGCGCGCTTGTGTTTATATGTGTGTGTGTATGTGTGTGCATATTCGATATCTCATAGGTCTGAAGACCATTGTTGGCGCTTTGATCCAGTCGGTGAAGAAGCTGTCAGATGTGATGATCCTCACCGTGTTCTGCCTCAGTGTCTTTGCCCTCATTGGTCTGCAGCTCTTCATGGGAAATCTGCGGCAAAAGTGTGTCATTTGGCCCATTAACATCACAGAAATGTACCCCAGTGTCAATGGCAGCCATGCATTCAACTGGGACGAGTACATCATGAATGAGAGTGAGTTTCTATTTAGTTTGTCACACACAAATTACAAAAATGGTTAGGGATGTACAGCATATTGGTTTCAGCCAATATTAGATAGCTTTTACCATCATCCAACGCTCAAAGTTAAGATAATTTAATAACCCTGTTAAATGTCATTTTTTGCAAATCACAAAATTAATATCCATATACATTATACTGTTGTGATGCCTATGTTCACTTTTAGCATTTAAAACCATTGATTTATAAACCATTTATTTATAAACATATAGTATATAATTTGATTTTATTGTAAAATTTTATTGATCAAAAGTACAAAATTGTCTAACTAATTCTACATCTCTGTTTGCCATTAGCCAATTTCTACTTCCTGCCAGACCAATTGGATGCTCTTTTATGTGGAAACAGCTCGGATTCAGGGTGAGTGTCTGGCCTTCTCATGTTCCAATCATAGTTCCAAAACTTTAAATCATACAACAGACATTTAGAAAACATTAACTATACCTCTTTATAAAAAAAAAGACAAAACACAAAGCGGCAGTTGGAGGCATGTCCATATGTTTAAATAACATCAAGGAAGTAGAAGTAATTCACTGGGATTCTTCTTTGACAAAGGTTGTATGCTAATCCATAAAATGGTCATTATGGGTTGTGTGCACATTTTTTCCCCTTTCAGTCGCTGTCCTGAAGGCTACACATGTATGAAGGCTGGTCGCAATCCAAATTATGACTACACCAGCTTTGACAGTTTTGGCTGGGCTTTCCTGGCTCTCTTCCGCCTCATGACGCAGGACTTTTGGGAGAACTTGTACCAGCTGGTAAGGGCGTGGTCTTTTTTTCCTCTTTCACGACTTTCAGTCCCATTTCTCAGAAATCTTAATTTAGCTGTTAACCAAATTATTATTTTCTAAATCAACTGGTATATATTTTTATCTTCATAGAAGAATCTACTGTGAAAACAAAAATAAAAAAGGTAACATTTTAGAATACTGTTCCTTCATTAATGAATAACTACACAGGAACAAATGAGTAACGCATTATTAACACTCTAGTAACTACTATTAACTAACAAGAAACTCTGTTTAACGAATTAGTAAGTAATAATGCTTAGTCGAATGTGGTAGTTGACTATTAGCTAATCAGTAACTACTATTTTTTCATATCTCCTATTAAGAACCGCTATATTCAGGTTCATAATTAACATGAATAATGTATAATTAATTCTAAAGTTTCTATCCAAAACTTTACAAAAGCTTAAAATGACTTCTGCCATTACTAGAGAGTTATCATGTTTTTCACTTTAGAAAATGATCCAAATAATTAGTAGTTCCTTCTGAAAGATTTGGTTACACTTGTGTTCACTTTAGAATTAATTATTCATTATCCATTATTCACATTCATTATGAACCTGTATATAGTAGTTCTTAGTAGTCCACTGGGAGAGATGAAAAAAATAGTAGTTACTGATTAGCTACTAGTGAACTACCACATTCGATTAAGCACTATTACTTACTATTTCTTTAATCAGAGTGTCTTGTTAGTTAATAGTAGTTATTTTATTAGAATGTTAATAATGCGTTACTCATTTGTTACTGTGCAGTTATTTATAAAGGATGGAACAGTATTCTAAAGTGTTACCAATAAACAAAATTGTAGTTTAGATTAGATTAGATTCAACTTTATTGTCATTACACAAGTACAGGTACAAGGCAACGAAATGCAGTTTAGGTCTAACCAGAAGTGCAATAGCAGCAAGTGCAGGATATACAACGGTTGCATAAGTGCAGGACATGGATATGTACTGAATATATATATATAGAGAGATGGTTGTTACTATAAACAGAATTTACAGGTGAATATGTACATTGAATAAATATACAGATGGCTATTACTATAAAACGAGATTTTACAGGTGAATATGTACTATGAATAAATATACAGATGGCTATTACTATAAAACGAGATTTTACAGGTGAATATGTACTATGAATAAATATACAGATGGCTATTACTATAAAACGAGATTTTACAGGTGAATATGTACTATGAATAAATATACAGATGGCTATTACTATAAACAGAATTTACAGGTTAATATGTACTATGAATATAATATAATATACCGATGGCTATTACTATAACAGAATTTTACAGATAGAGGTATACAATGATATGTTAGGCCAAGATGAGGAATAGCTGTGGATTAAGGTGGTGCAATAAAGTATGGACAGAAGCTATCCGAAAAAAGTGTAAAAGTGCAGTGGGAAGTGATTGCATATTACAGTTAGAAGTAATATGCAATACGGTGCAAAATGCATATGTAAACAGTTTGTACTGTAAATAACAGTCGGCAGTGCAAATGAGCATAATCCAATAAGGTATGGCAGTGCAAGATGCATAAGTAAACAGTTGTTACTGTAATAAACAGTCGGTAGTGTGATCTAGGAACAAAATGTGTGATCTAGGAACAAAATATTTAGTCTCTATGTAACTTTAGACAATTAAACAGTCAGTTGAATTTAAAAATATTTGCACTAATCATTGTAAATTAAATAAACTAGGTGCTTGAGTTATTCTCATGCCTTTTATACTTGATACTACATTTGTAAACAACAGGAAACAATATGCGATTAGCAATTATGAGGATGTGGGTCTTTCTGAATCTATCTTCCCAGATATTTTGTCACAGTGTTTTGCATTTACATTAGTTCAATATACTTTGTTAACCTTTAATTAATGCATGGAGGAGTGTTTAGAATAGGCCACAATATTTATGCTACTGCAGACAGCCCTCGTTCTGCTGGATGTGCACAAATACACTGAACCCTTTGGGATCAGGATGGACAGTTAGAAGACTAAATAGTAGAATGCTAAATATATCCCGAGCTCACCAGATACCAGATACCTCATTGTCACTGATAAACAATCATTAATAATAATAACAATAATACATATTAAAATTGTATCTAATGAATATGAGCATTTATATAATTATTAAATAAAAATGAATTATATTATCACTTCAAATTTATATTAAATTAAATACATTGAATCAAATGTCGTAATTGTCTCTTAACACGTAATTTTAATACTCACACTGAACTGAATGTTATACACCCCGTATTCAGCAATTAAAGAGGGGGACTAATGCCATTTCATGCATTCTGACTTATTTACACTGTTAAAGAGTTGGATTCTCATGCTAAACATTGCCAACATTTTAAAAAATGAGTTGGACGTATGACAGAGTATTTCTGTGCCAAATACACTCCTTCCGGATTAGAATAAGTTTCAGAAAGTTTTTTTCGTGGATGGGCCTGTGTGAGGTCATAATAGGTGGAATTGCTTGTATGGGCACTTCTCCCCTTAAGAGCGCGCACATCAACGAGCTTTGCTCGGGTCGGCAGCGATGGTATTGTTTTTAGAGCACAAAATCAACAATGTCACTAAAGAAGTGTGTTTCTGGTTGTGAGGGAAAGATAACCTTGTTCAGCTTCCCAAATAACCCAGCGTTAAGGAAACAGTGGATGCAGTTTGATTTTCCAGAGCAGCAACGGAGTTCTGCAAGTGTGCTTGTTTGTTCCCTGTCACGAGTCGAAACCGATGAGTGAAACTGCATCAAATATCTGTTTTGTTGGCAATCGGTGCGTAAGTGCATATAATGTCAACAACACGAACGTATAGCGAATCGAAAGTTATCCAAGGAGGGATAATGCATCAAGGATGAGATAATTTTGCTTGTGTGTCCGTGTGTCCACACTCTCTTTAGCTCCGCCCACTCATCCACGAGTTCAGCTGTTTTCAGAAAAAATCGGTACAGCGTATCAGTCTTTTATAAATATGATAAAACTAAAGGCTCTTGGGAGATATGAAGGATGCAATACGACTTTATAGATACTAACATGAGATTGGCTGAAACTGTGTGTTACCCCCTTTAAATGCATTTTGTTCCTAGATCACACATAATAGCAGTTCTTTTAATGCTGAAGAGAAGAAATGTCACTCCTCATAAGTTAGGCTTAGTATTTTCTTATTATTTTGTCAGGCAAATCAACCATACTGTTAAACACCATGAAATTACTTATCTTTCTGTTCTTCTCCTTTTAATTTTCTCACTTCAAACTATCTGTCTTTCTGTTTGTGCACCAGCATCTAAGGGTGTCAGTGGCTGCCTTCAGCCAGTCTGTGAAATAGTATGCATGTATGTATGTGTATTTGCATTCTATGCACAAGTAGGTCAAATATTCTGAGGCTCAGAATAATGAACTGACATTTGAATTTTTCCAGAGAGTTCTCTTCAACATGTATGTAAGTGAAATAGCACAGACAAAATCCCTGAAAATTATGTTTGTGAGTGTTTAGAAATTTGTCAGTGTGTATGTGTGTAAAACCAAATAATTTTCTATGGTGATGTATAAATGCTCTCGAATATAAGATGCTTCTGATCTGTCCCTCATCCACAGACCCTGAGAGCAGCAGGGAAGACCTACATGATTTTCTTTGTGCTGGTAATCTTTGTTGGCTCGTTCTACCTTGTGAATCTGATCCTGGCTGTGGTGGCTATGGCATATGAGGAACAGAACCAGGCCACCATGGAAGAGGCGGAGCAAAAGGAGGCGGAGTTTAAAGCCATGCTGGAACAGCTGAGGAAACATCAGGAGGAAGTGCAGGTCAGGCACTGTTTTAATGATGATAATAAGGGTCCTCTTTGTGCAATTTCAAATGTGTTCTTGTACCAGATATTGGATGGTTGCTTTGCATTTCGTTATTCACTAGTAACCAAGTCTGATTTTTAATCAGTGAATGATTGATACATTTTGTGATGGCAGGCTAATGCTATGGCAACGTCGGCGGGGACGGTGTCTGAGGACGTAGTGGAGGATGATGGTGAAGTAGGTGGGAACTTGTCCTGCAGCTCATCTGAGATGTCTAAACTCAGTTCCAAGAGTGCCAAAGAGCGACGCAACCGCAAGAAGAAGTGGCGGCAGAAAGAGCAGGACAAGGAGAAAGGGGACAGTGAGAAGTTTGTCAAATCCGAATCGGATGATGGAAGCAGGAGGAGCAGATTCCGTTTCCCTGACAACCGTTTAGGGCGTAGGAGTTCTATAATGAACCAGGTAAAGAATGACTTCTGTTTATAGTCTTGTTTTTATAGTTTTGAGGATTGTTAACTTATTGTTAATGGTGCTTTCTATGAATAGGGTACAAAATAGGGTCTTAAAAAAAGATTTAATTTAGTTAACAAATGGTGTGTGAAGTGAACAGAATATTAAATAAGCTGCTTATTATTTATTTTATGACTAATTAATTGTATTAAATGTATGTATTATGATCATCCATAATTTTGTATATGGAATAAATTATGTATAATTAATATAATTGCATAAACATCCAAATTAAATGGACAATGAATAATACAATTAATTAAAAAAACGATTACATATTGATTTATCATAAATGAAAGAATTTTCTTTTTATTACAATAGCTTATTTTGTTATTGTTAATTGTAAAAATAATGTTTTAATGAAAACATTTTTTCATGGAAAAAAAATGAAATGGAAAAAGCACATTGAAACTACCTAATATCTGTGCCTAATGTCCATCATTCCACTGTTACACTTTATAGTATGGTGTCCTTGCTACAGTGTAATTATACAAATAAGTAATATTAATTAACAACATGTACTTGATATATAATTAGGTTTTGGTTTATGGTTAGTTGCTTGTAATTATGTATTATTTACTGTTTACTTACTATTACTATAGTACATGTAAGCTGTGTAACAGGGACACTGTAAAATAAAACATGTCACCCTGTTTTCACTCTTTTTCCTGCCTTCAGTCTCTGCTCAGCATCCCAGGCTCACCATTCCCTTCAAGACGCAACAGTAAGAGCAGCATCTTCAGCCGCTGTAAGGACGGAGGCTCGGAGAATGAGTTTGCAGATGATGAGCACAGCACGGTTGAGGAGTACGACGAGAGGCGCGATTCATTCTTAAGCCCGCAACGTCGCAGCAGCTACACGGGTTACTACGGCAAGCGCAACAGCACTGTGGATTGCAATGGAGTGGTCTCTCTCATCGGGCCGGGGCCTGGCGGACGCCTACTGCCTGAGGTGATAATAGATAAGGCAGCTACTGATGACAGCGTAAGGAAGTCTAAGAGTAGATCAGTCTAGGCATGGGCATCATCTATCTCTAAACCTTGGCTCTCTCTCTCTGTTTGGCTCTTTCTCTTTCTGATGCATTTGTGTAATGGTTATTTTGACTTTGCTCTAAAATGAGCTCTCTTTAAGTTGAGGACTGCTCTCAAAGCCTGTGTGATATGCTGCTCTCCTATGCCAGTTTGAAATTAGTGAACAAGCTGCAAACTATAGATAGAACTCACTGTATGAATGCTAAGATTCAGGTGTTTCATACACTACCGTTCAAAAGTTTTGGGTTGGTAAGATTTTTTATTGTTTTTGAAAGGCTGATCAAAAATATTGTAAAAACATGGTATGAAAAAAGTGGTATGAAAGAGAAAGAAAGCCATACGGCATTAGAACAACACCAGGGAGAGTAAATGATAACTTAATTTTCATTTTAGGGTAATTTTCATTTAATTTTATTATCCCTTTAAGCCAATAAATTAAGATAGCTGATTCTGTTAGCAGCGTATGTTGAGGTAGATTCCATAGTCTCGCCATCTCTGAGAGAATTGATATGCCTTTAATGCAGCGACAATTTTGCTTTCACTTTCTGTAGTGAATAATTGACTCTGGTTTGAGACTCCTTCACTGGCATTACTCTCATGCAAAGTTTGCAAATTGCCTTATATCCACAGACTCGCATTTTGGGTGAAATATTCCTATGCGGCATTGCAATTTTCTTGATCACATTTGTTCATTTGCACCGTCTTTGAGCGCTAAATGATAGACAATGATTCTCATTTGTCATTTGTCGTGATAATAAAACTAGGTAAGTAAATAATTAAATAAAGTAAATTGATAATCAAATAAGTAAACTATTGCACCCCCATCCCCCGCAAAGGATCATATTTTTTTGGGATCTCACAGGGTGATGATAGGACGATATGACTATAGAGCATTTACTTGGAATAGAAATCTTTTGCAACATTATTGTCTTTACTCTCCCTTTTAATGCATCTTTGCTGAATTATATTATTAATTTCTGTTAAAAATGTTACTGACCCCAAACTTAATAATGGTAATTTATGTTTTAGTAGTTATTTTGGGGGATTTCTGCAGTCATGTTCATTTCTTGGGGAATTAGAATTCATTGCATCATCTCGTTACACATTCACCTCCACTCTCATTTCATTTACTAAGTTTTTAATGTGTTCTTTTGAACTGATATGTCAACTCAATGTCCTTTTGTTATTGTATTTTGGTATATATTCATGTAAAAATGCCACTTCCACCCTCCAGCCTCCATTTTCTCTTCATCCGCAATATTTTCCCCCTGTTTTGTGTTGTATATATTTTTTCTATAGTGTTTCTTCGTTATAGTTTATTCATGTTTTTTATTTTTTTTTATGATCAGTACTGTTGCATCTTAATTATAATGGGAGCATTGTAGTTAGCATGGTAGTCTGCTAGCTTCATGAATCTTAAAGAGCTCTGGTATACCTTCAGATCTTCAGCATGAGGTTAATGGATCATGGTATTTATTCTTTTCCTCTCTTGAATTCTTTGTCTGAATGCATGCAGATGCATGCTGTCTGGATCTCCTAAAAGCTGGAGATGCAGGGGCTTCACATGAGGGGAGGAAGGGAGCGGAGGACAATGACTGATTTGTAATATGATAACTTGAATAAGTTACTATTTCATAGCCTTTCCAGAATTCTGGATATTTTAAGCACAGTTTATAAAACATATACTTGGAATACATTAGGAAGGATTAGGAATCCTTTCTAATGTTCAATGTTTGACCATTTTGATAACGTGTGGCATATTAATCACATGCTTATGTTTTGCACGAATGCTAATGACAAATTCCTATGTATCTCCACCCTACCTTCTCTCCTGTGAGAGTCCAGCATGTTTCCGCTTTAATGCATTCAAATGAAAATGGTTCCTTTGGACCAAATGTGTAAATTGTCAAAAATGTTACTCTTCTCTTAACCAACCTTTTTCTAACTAGCTCTGTGATGAAGATTTTTCTTCCAGCCTCTAGCTGCACTATAATGTTTTGATGGGTCTGTTTAATTGTTTTTCTCCTGACAGCCAAACACTGATCTTGAAATCAAGAAGAAACTCTCTGGCTCTTTAATGGTTTCCATAGAGCAGCTTAACACATCGTTTGGGCGCAAGGAACGAGCCAACAGCGTGATGAGTGCGTTAACCAACACATTGGTTGAGGGTATGTTCACATCTTGTAACCTAAGGAATGTCTTGGGGGTCTTTTTAAACCGAAGGAATTCTGTTGTTATCATGATTACCATAATTGTATTCTTTACTTCCAGAACTGGAAGAGTCGCAAAGGAATTGTCCACCATGCTGGTACAAATTCGCCAACATGTTTCTTATCTGGGAGTGTGGCCCCGTTTGGATGAGGATTAAGGAGATTGTGAACCTGATTGTGATGGACCCTTTTGTGGACTTGGCTATCACCATTTGTATTGTGCTGAATACTCTCTTCATGGCCATGGAGCATTACCCTATGACACCGGAATTTGAGCATGTGCTGAGTGTTGGAAACCTGGTGAGGATTCTACATAAACCCTCTAAAAATATTTTTTTCCATTTTTTCTGAGAGCCTTTGAATAAAAATATGAAGAATTCTTTCATCGCTTGGTAAAACGGTTCCCCTCCCCCATGGCTTATTTTTTTGTAGTCTCTGTAGGGACGTTGTTGGAACACTCAGAGCCATTTTTATGCCTGGTGTAAAGACAGTGCTAAGCTATTGGCTGAGTGTGGTGGTGCAGAGCCAGTATAAATATTTCATGTAGCCTAATCAATGAGCAGCTCTAAAATGGTGGTGGTTTCACAGTTATGGAGCTTGAACCTGGTAGAGAAGAGCAGATTATCTTTCCCACTCATGAATCGTTGAACCAAATTGCTTTTCCTATTACGTAGCCAAGTGATGGCAAAACTGTTAGGGCATATACATTCTCACTGTCAGTATGGTGCCGTACACAGACCGCAAATCATGATTTCCCAAGTCACATGACCTGCTTCATGGAGTAAATCAAATGCATGCCTCTCATTGTGAGGCTTCTCTAAATTAAATTTCAGCTCTGCTGACATGGTGAAATAATGATGCAAGTATAACTAGTTCGGTACACCTGTGAATGCTCTGTTGTCATGGTAGCAGGAGGCGTACTGGGATGGAGCAGGTCGTGGCTGTGCAGGCGGCATCGTGAGACACATTCACTGGCTGTGCAGACACACGGCAGGCCTCCTGTAGTCAAGGCCACCTTGTATCCTCCCCCATATCACCAGTCTGCAGGGTGATTAACTGTACCCTTCAGCCGTGACAGCAGGATGATCTGTTTGACACTTTAAACGCCACAGAGTCTTGTGGTGATTTGTCAGGAAGTGATTGTGAATGTGTAGGCCAGGATTGGGAACTGCTAGGTGTCATGCAATGTCAGGAAAGAGCTGGTGTATAATAGATAAAATGAAAGTCACAGTTGAGTATGCATGTGCCTTTTATAAGTTGGTTGATATCGGATTGCTTTTATAAATTAGTCTGGCATGTGAAATTAACAAAATGAGATTAAATAAGTCTGTCTCAAATAGTCTTTTTGTCAGCAATCTGTCTAAATGGTTTTTTTTTTTTTTCTAGGTGTTTACTGGTATCTTCACTGCCGAAATGTTTGCCAAACTGGTTGCAATGGACCCATACTACTACTTCCAAGAGGGCTGGAATATATTCGATGGCTTCATTGTAAGCTTGAGTTTGATGGAGTTGGGCTTGGCCGATGTGGAAGGTCTTTCTGTGCTGAGATCCTTCCGATTGGTAAACCTTCTTTTTGCTTCAGAATTTTAATGTATTAATAATGTAATGCCTGTTAATTATGTGAATCTGGTTAACAAAATCAGTTGACATTAAATGGATGTTCACCATATTTTCTAATTTCATCTTATTATGAACGATTTATCCATGCATATGCTTTAAACTGGGTATGCTTTAAACTGAACCAGGTTTTTTTTTTAACCTTATATTTGACCTTAATTTTTCTCGATCTTCCAGTGAAACATCAGACTTCTTTCTGGTGACGAATGCCAATCTTAATAATTTACTCGGCTTAAACCTGCCCCTTTCTTACAGTTGACTAAAGCTCACATTCAGATCTGCCTCTACCCAATCAATAATTTGTTTCACTCGGATGTGCTCCCCAACACAGAGAAAATGATCTTTTGCTACTTATTATGTTGGCCCTTTAATACTTATTTAAGCAAATTTTGAGCAAGTGCGGTCAACCACACTGTACAGTATGTATACAGTATGTCAGTTATAACTTTTCCATCATTTTATTATCATTTGTTGAATTACTACTTCCAATTCCCAATAAAAACAGTGTAAACACATCTCTCTTAAATAAAATTCTGTTTAGCACCTTCTTTACACAGGCGGTAATGGCACAACGTTAATTGCATCAGGCAGATAGTGAGTATAATAAGTCTAATTTACAAAGAAAGGAGGTGTGTTTGAACTGAAAAAAGAATGACAGTGATTTAATTTAAATACAGAGCAACATTCGTTCAATGCATTCAGCGTCTGGTTGAACTGGATTGTGGGTGGTTACTGAACAAGACATAATGAATAAGTGCCGTAAATTTGCTCTTTGTTTTCACCAGCACACATTCAAAGAGTAATATTGAATGTTCATGGTATTTTAATCCTCCTTATTGTCACTTTTAACAGCTGCGAGTGTTTAAGTTGGCTAAGTCATGGCCCACCCTCAACATGCTGATCAAGATCATTGGTAACTCAGTTGGAGCTTTGGGGAACCTGACTCTGGTGTTGGCCATCATCGTCTTCATCTTTGCCGTTGTGGGCATGCAGCTGTTTGGGAAGAGCTACAAGGACTGTGTGTGTAAGATCGCTAAGGATTGTGAGCTTCCCCGCTGGCACATGACTGACTTCTTTCACTCTTTCCTAATTGTGTTCCGGGTGTTATGTGGAGAGTGGATTGAGACCATGTGGGACTGTATGGAGGTGGCTGGACAAGCCATGTGTCTCATCGTCTTCATGATGGTCATGGTCATAGGAAATTTGGTGGTAAGTGTTCTTTGATGCAGAAAATGCATTTTTGTTGTGAAATTTAAGCTGTTGTACTGAAAACTGTTTATATGGCGATATAACTTAGTGTGGCAGCATCCTAACCATCTTCATATCTCAACCTTCAGTATATAAAATATTGAATTATTGTGCTTCAATATATATTTATATGATGCATAAATTGTCTCCAAAGGCAGCGGTGTAGGTTTTTAACTGAGACTTGTTTATACTACTTTTCTCTCACGCTGATCAGGTCTTGAATCTGTTCCTTGCCTTGCTGCTGAGCTCATTCAGCGCTGACAACTTGGCAGCTCCTGATGACGACGGTGAGATGAACAACCTGCAGATTGCAGTTATCCGCATTAAGAAGGGAATTGCTTGGATGAAGATCAAAGTTCGAGAACTGGTCAACATCATCCTCGGGAGGAAGGCCACCGATGAGGCTAAGCCACTTGATGACATGTATGGCCGGAAGCTGAACTGCATCGCCAATCACACAGGCGTAGACATCAGTCGTGACCTGGATTATCAGAAAAATGGCAACGGAACCACCAGTGGTATCGGCAGTAGTGTGGGAAAGTACATGATTGATGATGACCACATGTCCTTCATCCACAACCCCAATCTGACGGTATGTGTGCCTATCGCTGTGGGCGAGTCTGACTTTGAGAATCTCAACACGGAAGATTTCAGCAGCGAGTCTGAGGCAGAGGGCAGCAAAGAAGTGAGTATGCAAAAGAGCTGATGCTGTGATGCTTTTAACCTAGATGCTAGTGGGTGAAATGTAATTCCTGCGGTTATTGATTTGGCCTCAGGAGTAAATGCTCCGTGATTCTAAATGGAGGTATTTGCAAATTTTGGTTCATGATGCATATGCAGTAAAGTGCGGTATATTGTTTCAAAATGATGTTCAAACATATGCAGGCCATTAAGAACACTGTATTGTGAAACATGAATACAGATTCTTGTCGTTTCTTAAAGTTAAGTGTATCATTATATACTCCCGCCCGAAACTCACATTATTGATTGCTCTGTTTGTTTGTGCATCCTAACCAAGATTAGCACTATGATTGGTTTGATAGTGCTAGAGACACTAGAGACACAGATATACTATTTTTTTTGTAGTATTTTTGCTTTGCTCTTTTAATTTTTTAACACTTGTGACCGCTCTCTTTTCTCTGTTAGCTGGATGACATCAGCTCATCAGAGGGTAGCACCATAGATATTAAACCAGAGGTAGAGGAAGCGGTGGTGGTGGAGGCGGTAGAGGAATACGTTGACCCAGAAGCTTGCTGGACCGAAGGTAAAATGTCTCATGCTTTTTTTTATTTCTCTGTTTGCAAATTTGTACATTTATTTTTTAAATATAGAAATTGTAAAGAATTGTGAGAACAAGTATAATGTGTGCTGTTTTGCAGCTTGTGTGGCCCGATACAAGTGTTGTGATGTGCCCATCACGGAGGGCTGGGGTAAGAATTGGTGGTTCCTCCGGAAGACCTGCTATCTCATTGTGGAGCACAACTGGTTTGAAACCCTCATCATCTTTATGATCCTCCTCAGTAGTGGAGCATTGGTGAGAATGTACACAAACACAAATGTATTATTAGGATGTGCACAAGTATTTTGTTCTATAATTAAATATGTGTGTATAAAAATACTGTTTAAAGGCCATGTATACAATGCAGCTAAATTTGGTTGTCAATTCACCTTTTAGTGCTTAATCCTGTTCTGTACACACACACAGTTCACTAAAGCTGGGCACAGACTAGAGGAGTTTTTAAATCCTAACTGACTATGAAATCTGGTGGCATCATTCACATAAGGAGAATCTTCACAGATTTTTTTTTCACATGCATACACTACAATTTAAAATTTTACGCAACACACACTACAAGATATTATTAAGATTATCATGCCAGGACGAGCACCTTACGTGATCTCATGGGGAAGCGGATGTAAACATGATCGTCATTGAGGTAATGTTTAAATTTGTTGTCATGTTTTCGAAGAACATTATACAAATAAATGTGTTGTTGCAACACTCAAAAATCGAAGATAAATCGGCCTAAAACTCCTGTAGTGTGAGCCCGGCTTAAGTTACAGTGTGAATCGAATTACAATCGATTTAACTCCGGTATTAACCACATTAACAAAAATGAGCAACTAAATAACCAAACTGAACAACTAGTTGAGGTGTATATATACAGTATAATGTGAAGTTCAAGCAGGCATTGTAGAGACCTGGCGCCAGAGCTGGGTGATGAGATTAATGGACTGTACTATTCATCCAATAGGATCTATTTCTGGCACTGGAAATGTTCCTGTCTTTAGCACTGCTAATGTTGCCAAAAAAGGAATATAATAGAATCAATGACCTTGCCTTATACAGATGCATTTTGAAAGCTGACTCTAACCTGTGTAGTAGCCTTCTGTTCTGTTGTTTTCCCGGATATTGACATTCTTATTCCCTTTGAACTAAATTCCCTAATTATGTTGTACATTAAATATTGCCATTAATGATATCTACAATACATTAGTGCTGGCAGGGCCGTGCACAGACATTTTGAGGGGCAGTGGGCCAAACCAAAAAAGGGGCACTTTAGGGGGTTGAGTATTTATGTTGTTGTATATGCTTCCAAAAAGTTCATTTGTGCTAATTTGATCTCATATTTAATGTTTTTCAAAATGTACTTTATGTAGAAAATGAGAATTGCTAAATATTATTGTTTATATCTTACTCAAAGTAAATAAAGCAACAGTTTTTCAATAACGGAAGATTATGTAAAATTATTGTATTTGGGGTAAAAGGCACATGATAATGTATTTTATATTTATGAATATAATTAATAATATTTGTTGACATGACATGGTTAGAATCAGATGGGAAATATCATATATTAAGTTGGTTGTCCACCTTAGAGATGATCAACATCATATCATATTAAAAAAAATATTTGTTAGGCTACTACTGTAAAGTATTATGGGATCTCATCTTTACTTTATTGTTTCTGTATTTTTAAAATATATTTTTATATTTATTGAACAATAATGAATTATATTTTTTATCAAAATAAAGAGATTCTTTTTTAACAAGTATTAACTTTGACATGATTAAAAAATCAAATTTTTCTTAGGGTGTGCCTGTAGCCCATTGTACCCTACTATGATACAACTCATTTAGAACATTACCTTTTTAATTGTGTATACTATTAATATATGGTCTTAATAAAATATCATGAATATGATTTATGTTCCCTTTCAGTCAGTACACTACGAGTTACGTCAGTTACTGATGAAATGGGGGTTTTGCTTAGAAGCCAATAGCCTTTGAGATCTACAAAACAAGCCAATGGCATGAAAATGCCATGGGTCTGTGGAATTTGCATAATGCAACCGTGCCCCACCGGGTGGGTATAAAGGGCGTTGCATTGCACACTCGCATTATGTTTCTGCTTCAGAGCCGAGTATCACTTTCCTGAGTTTATATCTCTTCAAGACGAGCTTCTCTCCAGAGTGTTGGTGTGACGACAAGTTCCGCATTCCTGTCAGATCTGTGCAGTGATCCACACAGCGTGCGCATTCTCCCTGGACGCTTCAGCATTCTGCAGAGCATAAACTCCTCTCTAAAAGAGCTGAACGTGGCACATATTTTTCAAGATGTCTCGCCCGTGCTCTGTTCCTGGGTGTGGGCGGTAGGTTAGTCTGTTTGACAGGCAAGAAAGTTGTTTGGCGTGCTTGGGCCACTTGCATGCTGAGCATGCGTTCGTGGATGCGTCATGTTCTCACTGCGGGAACATGACCATCGCAGTGCTGCGATCGAGACACGTGATCTCCGTAAAGGAGGGAGAGTCCCCTCTACCACACCCCAATCTATCTCCTCCTTGAGAGGGGATACTTTGGCTGGTGGTCAGGGTGATCTGAGGGTGATGGTGTGGGCCAACCCGACGAACATTCCACGGGCCACACCCCCTTCTTGCACGCTGCAACCCGTGGTGTTGCTAGATGATGGCGCTGGTGTTTCCCGGGCTGGGCCCAGCGTGTCATTTGGCGCACCGGCGGATGACGCCATGTCGCTCACCGCATCACAAGGTGGGCTGGAATCCTCCAGAGATGAGGATTCAGCTGTGCTGCCTCCTTCGGGAGCTCCTGCATTGCCCGAGTCTGATCCGGAGCTTACGGCCATGCTTTCCCGGGCAGCCGAGAGCCTTGGGCTTGTGTGGAACCCTCCGCCATGTCCCGAGCGTTCGAGGCTGGACGATTGGTATCTGGGGCGGCCCATGCCGAAGGCGCCCACCAACCCGCAGTGCCCTTCTTCGCGGAAGTGCATGAGGAGGTGTCGAAATCGTGGAGGTCTCCCCTGACCTTTCGCGATCGCTCGGCATCTACCTCCGCCTTCACTGCTCTCGATGCCGGCACGGAGAAAGGGTACACTGGGGTCCCCCCGGTTGAACGCTCTGTCGCGATGCAGCTTTGCCCGCAGAGTGCTTCAACCTGGCGCGGTGACCCTAAGCACCCGTCCAAAGCCTGTAGGTTTACGTCTACTCTGGTGGCGAAGACCTACAGAGCCGCGGGACAAGCCGTGTCCGCCCTGCATGCTATGGCCATCCTTCAGGTCTACCAGGCCAAGGTGCTCAGAGGGCAATGCTGACCCTGCGCTTATGCAAGAGTTGTGTGCGGCCACCGACCTCGCTCTACGAGCGACGAAGGTTACTGTGCGCTCTCTGGGTCCGGTGATGTCCACTTCGGTGGTCCAATAGCCCTACTTATGGCTCAACCTCGCGGATTTGCGAGAATCTGAGCCGACCCGGTTCCTCAATTCTCCCATTTCCCAGGCTGGGCTATTCTGCGGGGCGGTCGAGGACTTTGCCCAACAGTTCTCGTCCGCACAGAAGCAGTCTGAGGCAATCAAGCATATTCTGCCCCAGCGGCCAGCTGCTGCCTCCATCCGGCCACCGGCACAGAAGCCTCAGCCTGCTCCCAGCCGAGGCTGCCCTCCTGCGGCTCCCGCCCCTCCTGCTCGGCCCCAGCAGCAGCCTTCACCCGGACCCACGCACGGAGGACGTCGCAGGAAGGCAGCCCTGCCGGCAGTCTAAGCGGTGGTCCTGAGACGGGCGGCTCGGAGGTGATCTCGGTTCTTTCCCAGGAGATGGTAGCAGGATCACTCCAAATCAGGAGAATCCTTGGTTTTCCCCTTCCGCCGCTGGCCTCACGGTCGGCGGCATCCTATTCATGGTTAAAGAAAGAACTGACACATTCACCTCCGAGCCCCAAGAGGGCGCGGCTGGCAGTGGGCGACTTGAACCAGCCTCACCACTGACAGATGAGACCCCCGTGGAACGCTTGTCCTTCCCTGGTCTCCTCTGTCAGGGCGCGGAATTCGACCCCGCCCACACCTCGGGACGCTCCCACGCCTCCCATGTCTGGGCCGGTCATTCAGCCTTGCTACCCCATCATGGGTATGCATGTGGTTGGCATGACCCTGGTGGTTCAGTTTTTGGGAGCCTGGCTAGCGCTTCCCAAACTGTCCAGCTGGCTCGCTCGCACCATCAGGCTCGGCTATGCGATTCAGTTCGCACAATCTCCTCCCCGGTTTCAGGGAGTCCGCTATACCATGACGGGTGGCAACGCCCCTGTCATGTGTGTGGAGATCGCCACCCTACTGGCGAATGGTGCGGTTGAGATTGTCCCTCCAGCCGAGATGAAGTCCGGCTTTTACAGCCCCTACTTCATTGTACCCAAGAAAAACGGTGGGTTACGACCGATCCTGGACCTGCGCGTCTTGAACCAAACCCTTCACAGGTTTCCATTCAAGATGTTGACGCCAAACGCATTTTCGAATGCGTTCGTCCATTGGATTGGTTTGCAGCGATCGACCTGAAGGACACGTACTTTCATGTCTCCATTCTTCCTCGACACAGACCGTTTCTATGGTTTGCCTCCGAGGGGCAGGCATATCAGTACACGGTTCTCCCATTCGGGTTAGCCCTGTCCCCTCGCGTCTTCACGACAGTCGTCGAGGCAGCCGTTGTGCCACTCAGGCAACACGGGGTTCGCATCCTGAACTATCTTGACAACTGGCTGATTCTGACTCACTCTCGAGAGCAGGTTTGCGAATACAGGGACCTGGTGCTCCAGCACCTAGCCCGTCTGGGCCTTCGGATCAACTGGGAAAAGAGCAAACTCTCCTCAGTGCAGAGGATCTCTTTTCCCGGCATGGAAATCGACTTGGTCGCCATGTACGTGCAGCTTACGAGCGAGCACACGCAGTCACTGCTGACTTGTCTTCACCAATTTGAGGGTAAGAGTGCGGTCCCACTGAAATACTTTCAGAGGCTCCTGGGGCATATGGCATCCGCAGCCGCGGTCATGCCGCTCAGTTTGCTTCATATGAGACCGCTTTAGCACTGGCTTCGCAATCGAGTCCTGAGGTGGGCATGGCAACAGGGCACGCTCTGGGTCCCAGTGACTCGGCAGACCTTCACCCCGTGGGCGAACCTCAGTTTTCTACGGGCACTAGAACGAGTTTCCAGGCATGTTGTTGTATCAATAGATACCTCTGCCACAGGCTGGGGTGCCATGTGCAATGGACATGCTCCCGCGGGCTCCTGGAAAGTAGCTTACATCAACCGACAAGGTGGTCTACTCTCCCGCCGGATGTTGCAACTCGCCCGCCGCCTCCTCTTATGGAGTCAGAAGCATCTGAGGTTGCTTCGTGCCGTTCACATCCCGTCCAGCTGATTTGGGAACAGTTTGGTGACGCACAGATAGATCTGTTTGCCTCATACGACTCTTCCCATTGCCGCTGGTATTACTCCCTGACCGAGGAAACCCTCGGCACAGATGCACTAGCGCACAGCTGGCCGCGGGGCATATGCAAGTATGCATTTCCCCCAGTGAGCCTTTTCGCACAGGTTCTGTGCAAGATCAGGGCGGACAGGGAGCAGGTCCTTTTGGTCGACCCGTATTAGCCCGACCGGACCTGGTTCTCAGAACTAGTACTCCTTGCGACAGCCCCTCACTGGTTGATCCCTCTGAGGAATGACCTCCTGACTCAGAGACGGGGCACCCTTTGGCACCCATGTCCCATCTTTGGAACCTAGACGTGTGGGACCTGGACGGGACGAGGTAGGTTTGAGTACCCTGCCACCTCAGGTGGCAGCTACCATCACTTCCGCTAGGGCCTCGTCTACCAGACAGGCCTATGCGTTGAAGTGGAACCTCTTCGTCACCTGGTGCTCTTCTCGGCGAGAATACCCCAGGAAATGCCTGATCGGGTCCGTGCTCTCCTTCCTCCAAGAAGGGTTGGAGCGAAGGCTGTCTCCCTCCACCCTGAAGGTTTATGTAGCTGCTATATCGGCTCACCACGACCTGGTGGACTCTAAAATGGTTGGACAGCACGACCTGGTTAGCAGGTTCCTGAGGGGGGCGAAGAGGCTAAATCCGCCTCGCCCTCCTCAGATGCCCTCTTGGGATCTTGCAGTGGTTCTATCTGCCCTGCAGAAAGATCCCTTTGAGCCCCTGCAATCCGTAGAGTTGAAGTTCCTTTCAATGAAAGTGGTGCTCTTGATTGCCCTGGCTTCCATCAAGAGGGTAGGGGACCTGCAGGCATTTTCGGTTGACGAAGCGTGCCTGGAATTCAGGCCCGGCTAATTCTCACGTGATCTTGAAACCCTGGGTTGGATACGTACCCAAGGTTCCCACCACTCCTTTCAGGGATCAGGTGGTGAACCTGCAAGCGCTGCCTGTGGAGGAGGCAGACCCAGCCTTAGCACTGCTCTGTCCAGTACGCGCCCTTCGCGCTTACATAGACCGGACGCAGTGTTTCAGGACCTCACACCAGCTATTTGTCTGTTACGGAGGGCAGCAGAAAGGGAAGGCTCTCTCCAAGCAGAGGTTGTCTCACTGGAAAGTGGCCGCCATTGTCCTGGCATATCAGGTTCAAGGCATGCCGTGCCCCCTTGGGGTAAGAGCACACTCCACTAGGAGTGTTGCTTCCCCTTGGGCTCTAGCGCATGGCGCCTCGCTGACAGACATTTGTAGGGCTGCAGGCTGGGCGACACCCAACACATTCTCGAGATTCTAAAATCTCTGAGTGGAACCTGTGTCCTCTCGTGTACTCGCCCCAAATGGCCAGTAACTGGACAGGCTCATGTGTCATTGCTTGCTGCGCCATTCCACTCCTCGGACTGGATGTGTGCGCGTCTCCACTCAGGTGAGCTTCTCAGCAGGCCCTGAGTTCCTCCAGCACTTTTGATGCCAACACCAGAGTGCATGCCCGGTTGGTCAGCCCTCGTGTTCCGGCTAGGGGCCTCCATGTGCATGGTTCCCCCTTTGGGTAACCCCCACATGTGTATTCCATGGTCCAAGTCTCCTCGAGCACGTGTCTTCCCTTGGCAAGATACCTTACCACCCCTGGGGTTGAAATATTCCACCTGCGGCTGGATACCCCAGTGTCTTCCGTATGCAGTCTCTACGGGGGTCATACGTGTATTCTTAAGCCCTCCCTTCGGGCAGGCATTGTGTTGCATTTCTCCACGTGGGATATGCTTCCCAGTGTACCTTGGTATTGGCGTTGAGCCCAGTCCCTTGTTCATACTCAGACTCACGTCAGGGATCTCGGGTCAGCGCAGGACGCTGGAAGACAGCCGTTGTGGCGAGATTGAATTGGGACCCCCATTTTGTCAGTAACTGACGTAACTCGTAGTGTACTGACTGAAAGGGAACGTCTCGGTTACATAAGTAACCCTCGTTCCCTTACATCCCCATGTCACTACTGCTGTCCCGCTGAAATGGCCAGGCGCTCATGCCTCGGCTGATCAGCAGGTAATCATTATGCGAGTGCAATGCAACACCCTTTATACCCACGCGGTGGGGCGGGGTTGTATTATTAAAATTCCGCAGACCCATGGCATTTTCATGCCATTGGCTCATTTTGTAGATCTCAAAGGCGATTGGCTTCTAAGTGAAACCCACATTTTGTCAGTAACTGACGTAATGTCTCCGTTCCCTTCCTTCAGGAAACGAGGGTTACATACGTAACCGAGACGTTATATATACTATTAACTCAGACAATTGATTATAATGGGAAATATACTTTAAGAGTTAAAGTGTGACAAACTGTTTGCTAAATATTCTATATTCTGCTAAATATCCTATCTGATGATTTACCTGCTGGTTGGCTTGAGCTTTGAATCCATATTTGCAATGTTGAACGGGCATTAGCCTCCCTTTGCTCTTTCTCACTCTGTCTTCTTTTTTGTGAAGTCATTGTTTTTGTCTACAAAGTGTGCCGTCAACAGCAAATTTGGTATTATTTATATTAGATCTGATCTGGTACAATAACTTGATTAGATAATTCATTATCTTCCAAGAATGTGGATATTTTGCACAAGTTGTAAGCACTATTAAAAGACCAGGAGCAAAACATTACCAACAAAATTACAAAAACAAATGACCATATTACTAATTTTGTGAATCAACCACAAAATTATTATAGCGGAATTAGTGGAATTTTAGTGGAACGGAGCGGTTTTATAGGAATCATCCAATATTTTGGGCATGAGGGAGGGAAGGGGGGCACCTCAGCCGATAAGGGCAGAGTGGCAGTGGCTCTAGCCACCGGGCCACCCCCCTGTGCACGGCCCTGAGTGCTAGGCGGTATGACAAAAAATTTATGTCATGGTATTTTTCTAAATTATATAGGTTTCGTGGTATATGACAGTATTTTTTTCCCTATGCATGACCAGGTGTTAACCACATTTTCTACTAATTGAGAGAAGAAATACTGCAGTACAAGGCTCTACATAGCGACCATTTTGGGCACATTTGCGCCTGAAAATTACTGCATGCAACTGCGAAAAAATATTTAGGTGCACCAGTGACCCGATCGATTCTCATGAATAGATGTATAATACAATCGAAATAAAAACTACAACTGCCAAAGTGCATCAACACTGACTGAGCAACTGTTACGTTTCGTGCTGCAATCAACTGCTTTTCATGCCTTCTGTCAGCAGAGCATGTGCAAAAAACGTGTGCGATGGACTACACTTCACAGATAGTTTACAAGGTGAAACCACAGTCTTTGGGTGAAACGAGTGTGACGCGGCCATGCGCACTTACCAGACGCCTCGCGCTGATGTTTCTTTGCAGCCAAAATTAACTAGAAATACCACAATTGGATGATCATAAACAAGGTCGGAAATGAACAGGGGTTTGGGTCAAAAATGCCACCAAAAATGAATTAATAAAAAATAATTTAAAAACGCCCCTGTATGAGTTCTTGATTTAACCTTTATCAGCTGCAGTCCATAAAAATTACTAGATGCATATGAGTGAGTACATCATGAATCCATTTTCCAAACCGTGTTTTTACCCTGAATCACTACGGTACACATATAATAAGTGTTTATATTCTGACTATTCAATTCCAGTTCGGGTCGGAGCGCTGCGGAGGAGCACAGTCCCTGCGTGACTCGCCATAGACATAAGCAGAGAGAAGCAGCTCCGGCTGCAGTGTATTGGCACGATTGCAAATGTGATACTGATCTTGTACAAAAGTCCAATAGACAAGTTGATATTAAGTAACAACGTTTTAGCCACAATACTGTCTATTTCGTGAAAATCAAAACTACACCAGAACTGTTGCGCATCTTTTACCCATGAGCTGCATTAAGTCTATGTAAATGTGTCTAAACAGCACTTCAGCACTTCAGCTGCTGTGCCACTTCTACAGTGCAAAGATTGATCTTTTGATGCTGATTTAATTAGATTGGTAGCAGTCTGGTCGTGTCTTATTGCTCTAACTGAATTTATTGTTTAAATTAACATTTTAAAAACAACTTTTCTATTTGAATTGAAGAAATTGACAAAAGATGATACATACATTTAATAAGATTAGAAAACATTGCTCTTATAATGGTAAAAATGCCCCTGGACATTAATTTAAAGGGACAAAGATCATCCTGTAATGGGAAAGTTATAATTGGAATGCGTGTTATTGATCAGAAAGGGCTCCTACATTTTTGACTGTGCTCCTATTTTGTTAAAATTAGCAATCAAGAAAAATGTTAGCGTAGAGCCCTGCAGTAGAATGCCCTATTTTACTGTCGAGTGAATATTGTAGAAAAATTCCACACTAGAGTTAATACCGGTTTGCAAAGCCCCGCAAAATGATGCTGTGGGGAGACAACAACCAATAAAACACAGACCTGCAACACACTCATTACACATGAATATTAAAATATGACCACAGAGAGAAAAAAACAGAGTTGAGGGCACCTTAAGCATTTTAAAAATCTAACCCTATATAACAACAAACTGCCAAAATGAGGGAGAAACTCGGAAGAACATTTAGAAGGTTGTAACAAAGTTTGTATGACGGTAAGGAAGAAGACAAAGGGGTCGGCTTACTGGGACTCGTAACTGTTTTAATAACTCGCTTCACTCAGGTTACAACACTGTGCACGTCGCACAAACAAAAACCATTCATAAACTCTCAATATCAATCGTCGGTTTTCTTTCCAGCAGTTCCTCTCTGCTTATGCCAACCGAGTCCCAGTGTGTCTGTCCGTCTCCAGCTCTCTCTTCTTGTGTCCTTGTTTCCTCCCGGTCTATATACCGTCTCCACGCCAATTACTGCAACAAGAGACAGGTGTTCATCATTTGTGCTTGATCCAGGTGTTCATCATTTGCGCCGCATACACGCTGGTTCATGTTTACAGCACTAAAGTATATGAAATAGGTCCATACAAAACTTAAACGCGCTTGCTCCAGTCTAGATATGTGCTATATGATCCATGTGGTGAGTGTTGTTAATCTCATCACGGTGCTCCGCTTAGAAAACGCTCTCTCTCGGGGCCGATATTTCCCGATACTATTCTCGGGCCGGGCCCTTGATCAAGCATTAGTGTTTTTTAATCATTACTTTATTAGCCTAATTGGGTGGGCAGAAAGCTATGCCATAATTAGAAATAATATATATTTAGCAAAATAAGAACTAATACTACAACTAAGAAACAAATGTATACAAAGTTGCACATGTCAGGATTAGTCTAAAGATGTGTGTTAAATTGATGGAGCATGAAGAACCGCTCTGAGACGCCAGTCATGAGCTGCTCGCGTGAACACTGCGCATTGCTTAACTATCCTATTTCTTTTCGTTTCGAATTGTTTCGTTTAAAAGACATTTCAAGCTTTCTATACACATATTTCTCATGTCTGTGAGGGCGAGTAGCCTGCTGAGTTTTGGTTTATTTATGAGACGCGCTCCAGTTCATGTGCAATGAAAGTGATCGCTCCTGCGCCTTCATGTCACGCTTATAGTCTGCTATAGTCTAGTTCCTTCTCATTTATTAAATTCAGGTAATTGGCTGACGAAACCTTGATTAAAATTAATTACAAATGAATTTCACATTTCACAAATGGGTTTCACATTTCAAATGAAATTCACTCTAAAGAAAGGTTTTCTACAAAACAAAACTTATTTCTGACCCACTTAAATTTCTGACCCACTCCCATCTTTTCACTTTTCATAATCAGATGAAATTTTAAAACAACATTATAATATTTAAACATAAATATGAAACAAAATACATTGTTTAATGGCTACAACAAGTATAGTAGGCTACAGTACAGAGAAATGTCACGTCTGAGCGGGATTTGAGTCATTTTAACGGCGAGCGGTTCATGAGTGGAGTGTGCCTGCATAGAGCGGATTATTGAGTTGAGCGTCACACCGCTCCGCTTCGCTCATTACAGGCTCGTTCTCATCAGAACGCCCACGTATTAAAAAATGCTTGGGCTCATAATTACAGTTAATGTGTCGGGCCGGGCCGGGCTCGGACACAACGTGCACAGGCTCGGAAAAACAGGGTCGGCCTTGATTTTTTTTTAGCCTGATTTAAGCTCTACAGCCAATGTACACACAACGGCTGTCCCAATTCACTCACTCATTTTCATTCACTCCTTCAAGTGAATAATATAAGTGGATAACATAGAGAATTGTGAATGAGGCTTTAGGGGGGCAATTTCAGATTCAGCCATAGGCTGTAATGCGATCTCCGCTATGTTCTGCCTACAGTACAACAGTGAAACGGGACCCCTCTCAAACACTGACGCTCTGCACCGCATTCCGAACGTTGTTTAAGCGGCATATACCGGTATTGCAGTATAATCAAAATTCATATCATAACAAAAATAAATACTGGTATTCGGTATTTCGGTATACCTCCCAGCACTACATTATGTTGGTTCTGTTCTGTTTACCCTAGGGGGATTATCGCTGCTCTCCCTTCTCTTATCCATGCCAGGCTCCATGGATGTGCAGGGAGTTCTGGCCCAGAACAGAACCATACTTCCAATCCAAATTATATGCTAATTGTCAATCATTTTTGATGATAGTGGTCCTGACAGTACTGACAGAACTGACAGAAGAGATTAGATTTTCATTCGATTTTAGTTTTATATTTGAAATGAAATCCACTTAGAGGTATTGTGAGCAGCTGATAGTACTTGTAGTGTTAATGCATCCATATGTTGTGTGTTGCAGGCTTTTGAGGATGTGTACATTGAACAGAGGAAGACTATTCGTGTCATTCTGGAGTATGCTGACAAGGTCTTTACCTACATCTTCATACTGGAGATGTTGTTAAAGTGGGTAGCCTACGGTTTTGTCAAGTACTTCACCAACGCTTGGTGCTGGCTGGACTTCTTCATTGTTGACGTAAGTCTATTTCTTCAGTCGTGCTATGTTTGTTGTCTGTTTAATAAATGCCCTTGACATACATCTTGTTGATGAGTTACATCCTGCCAAAAGCAAAATCTGACTAGTGTTAGAATTTGTTGAAAACTGAACAGCAAAATTCAGTGCTGCATATCTAATATAAAACTCTGGAGTGAGATTTTGCGTCACGAGGCGTCACTGTGAGTGGGGCCTCGACGTGTGACGTGAAACACCATATGGCTGCTTTGGACAAAAAAAAAACATGGAAGGGATTTAATGTTTATTTTTATTAAATTTTTTTTTTTTAACATGAGGGAGATTTGTCACTTTGTGTTAAGCCTAGTTTAGAAAGTGTTAGCTTAAAGGGGTAATATGATGCAATTTCTTGATTTCCTTTCTATTTAGTGTAGCTGTTTGTGCATGAATAAGATCTGCAGAGTTAAAGCTCAAAGTCTCAAACCCAAAGAGATATTCTTTGTAAAAGTTAAGGCTCAGCCAAACCTTCCTAAAACATTTCCTTCAAACACGCCCCCACAAATCTACTTCATTATGTGGGGGCAGAGTTTTATAACACAGCCCAAATGTATACACAAAGAAAGAAGGCGTAACTTTTATTTTTGCTGTAGTATTGTTGCCGCCATGACATGGAGACGCTGTGTTTTCTGTTGCGAAAGCCAAACTACTTTGTTTGGCCTTCCAAAAGATGGCAAAGTTGATTGATCAGCTTGGTCATCTGCATCATCCGGATCAGATTTGGGCTCGAATTGATAAGGTAGGACCGACATTATCATCTGTCAATATTGCTTTGCTTAGGGAGCTGATGTTCCAAATATGGTAAGAAGCGTGACATTTCCGTCAGACACTTAGGGTATATGGGCCAATCGCAATGCGCTGGATCACTGGCTAATCAGAGCACACCGCACTTTTCAGAACGATTAACTTTGTAAAAATCATTGCGTTTCCGACTGGAAGGCATAGAGGTGCAACAATAATGTACAGTATGTGTAAAATAATGACTTTTTGCATTGTCACATTGCATTAAACCAAATACGCAAAATAATGTTCTTTTTAGAACCATCATATGACCCCTTTAAGGCTTTGGTTGGCTGCTAGTAGAAGTTAACAATTAAAGACTCTGATTGATGAGTTGTATGATTCTCATATCTGTTAATGAATTTGCAGTCAGACTGTAAAATGTGTAATACTATGAAAAGTGTAATTTAAGCATATTTGCACAGAAAAGCAGGAATGAATGAAGAGTAGGAGAGTAGGAATGAAAGTCCCAAAAAGTCCCAAGAAAAGTTAAAAACGACAATTGTGTTTTTATTTTGTTAAAAATTTTGTTAGTGTTCTTTTTCTCTAGAACACACATGCAGATTAACTGAACCAGCCAGAAAAAATCTTAATGTGATTTTAGTTTTTATGAACAATTAAATTGTCAGATTTTAATTGCTGATTTAAAATGTCAACTTTGGGCATTTCTGTCTTTTCCCATTCAAGTAGATAGGAGCTGTATGTCTTTTACCTACATCAAAATTAGCTGCAGTGGGCGTTACCTAGATGGTTGTAGAGTGACCTGGCTTGCCTTAAAGGGACTTTAGGAGCTTTGTTTAAACTGATAAAATAAATTATTTGGCATTTCAGACAGTATAAACTGCATATTCATAGACCTGACAATAACGTTTGCCAGTCACAGCAAGGTAAGTTTAAAAGATGGCTTAAAAATAGCTGAACACTGGTGTAGTACTTTCTTTGAGCTGTCAGTAAAAAAAAAAAAAAAAAAGTGTAGCAGGGTAGATGAAAAGACAAATATCTGCTTCTATGCAGGATGGTTCATTTTTCAACAAGATGTGAATGTTTTTGGCAGAGTAGAGTCAAATATGCTCTTTTTATATGAAGACTGAAGTTGTGTGGTGGTATGCAGGGGTGAGGCTAGAAGAAAAACTGTGTGCTTCTCTTGAATATAACTGCTTATGTAATATATATTCTTTGTGTCTAAATCGTGTTATTTCTTAAGATTACATCACCTCTTTAAGATCTATCACCCATATATAGCCATGCAAAAATGCTAGATTTCTGCGTGACCCTGAGATGCTTGAATATCTGCCATCAAGAATGATAAACTGGCTTTAAAAATCCCCAGTATTGTGCAAATAATTGTACTTTTTTCCTTCCCCCTTTGTATACAATCATTAGTGAGTTCATTTTGTAAAATGACAGCAGCCATATCCATCCTTGTATGGTTTAAGTGTTGGAATGGAAACACCTAGCCAGAATCAGTCTATCAATAACAAGGATTATTGATCTATGATATTCAAGCAGTTCTCATTCCAAATTAACCTTGTTTCCAATTCTTGTACATATGTGTATGATGTCTATATTGTGTGAACAATAAGATATGTGTGGCCTCTGACTGGTTTCATTTTCTACCCTGCCCTTATTGTAGGAGACTCACCAAGTGTAACATGCATTTTAGAGTTCATTATAAGTTATGAGTGCAATCATAAACACATAATATTTTATACAACAAATAAATGGTGTTAATGTAGATTTAAATTATGAATCAAAGTATTTGATTGAAACATTTTAAGCTGTTTATGTGACTAAAATGCTCACACTTGGACTCCATACTAAGGGATTCAGAGGAATGTGATGTGGATGTGCTTTTCTCATGATATTTGGAGGACATGTTACAATTGCAGTGACGATGTCAAGATACAAATTGATTGTATGTGTGTTCTGACCTTGTTCCTGAACTAACCACATTTTAGCAGAACTCGTACATCTCATACTGTTTAATGAGCTGCTGTGGGACATTTTTAGATGCATACACAGTCTATCTGATGTTGTTATTTTTTTGTGACATTATATGTCCTTAAATGTGATCAGAAGATTGCTTTTGCCAAATGTTTTTGTCCACCTCAAATCTTTCCAGAAGCTCCAAAAAGCTTGATAATGGAAAACTGTTGTTTAGCTCTACATAAAGAGAAATTTAGTCATTGACAGAATTAAATATAAAATGTATTTATTTGCAGATTCAGTTACAGACACAGCCTGGTCCCTAAATCATAGCTGATGCTGCATTTCATTCTAACTCGGAAAGTCAGAATTTGCTTCTAGGAAAATAATAATAATGTTTGTCTATTAGCTAGCTAAACTAGTCTAACAGTGTACTATGTAGCTTTAATAACATGTATGATGGCAGTATGACCAAAATCTTATAAGCAAACTACAAAAAAAACTTGCCTAATATAGCCCAAGTAAAAAGTTCTCAAGTAATTATTTAACTAATTGAGTAAACCAGTGGTCTCCAACATGGTGCCCGCGGGCACCTGGTAGCCCGCGTGGAGTCTCTGAGTCGCCCGCGCAGCACGTTCTATAAATAGCCTGAATTGTAATCTTTCTTCTTCTTTTTTTTACGATAATGGCATAAAATGAGAAAATAACTATTGGTGACATTTCATATACCATTAAAACATAATAAAATAATTTAAAATATTTTGAATCTGCACGTCGAGTCAACATACGTTGCCATAGGCAATTACGTTGTGCAAAAAAAAAAAAAAAAAAAAACGTCACTTCTGTGAGTTGAGTTGGTCGCGGGCAGACGGTACATACTCTACATGAGATAAATTGAACTATAAAAAAGAAGAAAAAAAAGATTAATTATGGCTGATGATGCAAGTCATGCAAAAAAGAAGACATTATTTCAACGAGGAGTGGCAGTGACAGGGCTGTAGCAACGTTGTTGCGCGACATTCAGCAACTGAGACGACGTTTTGACAATATTTTTATATGGTGTATTTTGTTAGATAATTATATACTTTTTATCGTTTATTATTTATCCATATTATTATCTATATTATTATTTAATGGGGCTATCAACACCTGCAAGTGTAGCCTACACTTTGAAGAGTAAAAATGACAGAAGCTTTCATTAATTTCAACTTTATTAAAACTGCATATAATCAAATTGCACTTCCAAGTCATAAATTTAACAGTGTGAGCGATGCTACATTAATTACAGTAGAAATTAAAGTTGTAGGTTGTGTTTGATAGCTGGTAGGCTAAACGCAATACTCACGTATCCTTGCTCGATGATGAATGAGAACACAACGAACCCAACAGGTGGTTGGAATTTAATGCTGATTTTCCCGCTTCAGGGTAGTGAGGAGTACATTATGTAGTCCAGTGGTTGTCACCGTTGGCACAACCTTAAGCAATGGCCCTGAACGGTGGTTTAATGTCAACATTGTGACAACGCTGTAACAACCTTCACCACACAACATAGTTATAGCAACTTTTTGGCCATGTTGTTAAAACGTTGTTAGAAGGTTGGCTACGTTGTGCTAACGTTCTGTGTTTGCTGGGGTGTCACTATTGTATCGTATTGAATTTTGTGAACCGTTACACCCCTAATACCCGACTATAAGATGACCCTGAATATAAGATAAGAATCTCTCTCTCTCTCTCTCTCTCTCTCTCTCTCTCTCTCTCTCTCTCTCTCTCTCTCTCGCTCGCCCTGCGTCTCGTGCGCGCACCTCTCTTGTTCTCTCTGCGTCTCGCACGGCAGAGGAGCAGCGTTTTAATTTAGTTAAACACAGATATTATGTTGCTTTTCTAATTTTACATGCAAGTATAGCTAAAATCATTCAGTCACTATTTCATATTATGCCGTTGTTCTTTCTCCCTTTCCCCCCGTGATTTTGTCTATATCGCAAATATGACCCCCCATTTTTCAGCCTATTTTTAGGACAAAAAAACTCCTCTTATATTCGGGTATATACGGTAATTATAAATTCAATTGTCATAATATTTAACAATATTACTGTTTGTTGTTGTATTTTTCAAAACTTAAAACTTTGTGTGTGTGTGTGTGTGTGTGTTTGTGTGTGTGTGTGTGAGCGAGCGCGCACGTGTGTCTGTCAAACAAGTAGCCCTCAAGACTTTTTTATCCCTTCAGGGAGCCCTCACTCACAAAAAGGTTGGAGACCCCTGGAGTAAACAGTCAGTGATAAAATAAGAACAAAGAAACAAATGACAATAGTACAAATAAATAAAACATAAATATACATATATAAACAGTGTTTTCCCTGTTATTGTTGTTTAACATTAATGACACAAACAGCAGCGGGTATATTAGGTTGCTGTCAATTTAAGACTTACAGTAATGCACGGATCCAACATTGACATGCATCCCAAACAGTTTGTTCACTTACAGGTAAGGGTAGGCAATTTCGGAGAGGCTAGCAATAGCAAACTAGCTTTGAAAGCATTATATCCACATCATAGCACTTCAGAGCTCTCTTTCCAGAGCAACGCCTTCTTCAAAACACATGAACGCAAAGAGCAGAGTCTGCAAAGCGTCTTAAGAGACGGTGTTAAATTACCTCAAGTCTCAAAGCAGATAACATTACAATAGGGCTGTCACGATATTCGATTTTTCACACCACGGTTATTGTGGCCAAAAAAAAATCAATATATCAATATATCGTGATATCTATAGAAACCTTGGGGGGGGGGGGGGGGGGGGGGGTTATCAAATTAATTTTTACTTCGTTTATTTCGTTTTTCTTTTTTACCTAAGAAACATAATTGGATACTGATAAATAGGGTAATACTCTGTTACTGATAAATCTTCTTTGAAGCTCCCTATGAAATAACAAGAGCGAACATACTGTCAAGTTCAACAGTATGATGAATAAATATTAACATAAACGTTATTGGCCATGACTAGATTGCAAATACAAATACAAGAATAGACAGTATGCAAATAGACATTAATTAATTAAAAGAAACTGAGATATGCTGCATTGGTGGAAAAACACGAGCCCATGCTACCACGACCGTCAAGACATGCTCTGGTGTTTAGAGTCCGCGCCAGCAGCAGCAGCAGCAGTAGTAGCGAGTGTTCCTTCAGTGCAGCTGCAAGAGTTAAGGCCTTTTTACACCTGTTCACTTCATTAGTTTTCTCTGATCAGATATCTATAACATTGTGAACAGGGGCGTAAATCGCGGGGGGGACAGGGGGGACAGGACCCCCCCAATCTGAGGGCTGTCCCCCCCTAAAAACCATGCTAAGTATTGTAAATAATATAACAATATATACTTAAAATAAATGTGTAAGTTGTAAAACAATACAAACGCAAACGGGACAAAAAATGCGTTTTAAGTTTAGAAACATTTTTAGTATTTTATTCACTTTAAACGTCAGATGAAGTGATTCTTTTCTCTTTAATACAGATTAGGCAAAACACTGTTAACATCACTTGCCCACCGCCGCACCGCCCCCCTCCGCTGTATAGTAATAAAATAATTTAGTTCAGTTAGAGAACTGACAAAACAATTAAAAACTGAACGTGTCTGCTCAATACAGCACCAGCCGAACAAGCAAACCGCTGACAGACAAGATTATCGAAGATTTGGTTTCAAAGCGTAAAAGCGCCTATTTAAGGGAGTGTGTCATTGTGCTGTTTTGTTGTGTTTTTCATTACGAATAATAGGCTAATGAACCCAAAATTCAAGCAACCCGCCCCCAAATTCTAAAAATTGGCTAATTCTAAACCGAAAGTTCAGTCAGATCTGTGTTGGGTTTTGCTCAATATGATGATAAGTGGCAGATCAGAGGCTTGCTGCAGTTGAATATCTAAATATCTGAATATCATAGTATAAAATACTATGTGGAGGACGCAAGATAATTTAATAATTATAATATGACTGCGTGGTGAACCTTAATCGTATTTAAACTACTATCGCTTTGTGTTGTTGGTCAGATAAAATGACAGAGAAAAGAAAAACGGACATTAGATAATTTTTCAGTGCACCAAAATGCCAAATAAGCAAGACATTTTTTTTTTTTTTTTGGTACTCATATCCTTACAAGTACGATTTTGGCTGTATTATTTGTGTCCCCTTCAAAAATTGCTTAAGAAAAATGTTAGCGTAGAGCCCTGTTCATTTTGTGGAGAGGTGTAAGGTAAGACACGCTGCATGTTTTTAATTTTGTTTATTAGTTTAGATTGTATAGTCCGTTTCGTTCGCAAGCGCCGATGCAAGCTGTGAGCTGCATCTGCCTCAGCTTGTCAAAAATGCGTTTTTACTGTGGTGGTGATAGTAAACATTTAAACTAACATTGTGATATGCTTGAAGTGTTTTATATCTATGGATTTTATTATAGGAAAGACAAGTCAAGAGTTGATTTGAGAGGATAAATTGATCAAACAAGTGGTTAACTCACTGTCGGCGGCTGGCCGCTTGGTCATTACTTTAAAAAACAAAAACTTTAATTTAACAAACAAATATTGCTCCAAACATTTTTTCTAAATTAACTTAATAAATAAATGAAACGGAATATAACTACTTTGACATTACAAACAAAGCAGAACAATTTTTATGGCTGCAACAATGTGTAATAGGGAGGGAGAAAAAAAACACGGGCTCCAGTCGGACTCAGGACAACGGAGTATTTACGTGTCATGTTATCATACGAGTCCTATTCATTTTCAATATTGTGGTTATCGCCAATACCGGTATATTGCCACACCCTAAATTAACACAATGTCGATATTTCGTGCTTTGAATATCACGGTTATCGCCAATACCAGTATATTGCGACACCCGTACATTACAATAATAATGAATGTAAACAACTTACAGAGCTCGGACTTGTACCACCTGACTGCTGCAGATTAATTTCGGCCTTGATAGTGTTCACATAGTCTGAGGGCATGAACAGCTCCGGGTAGAACGTCATGGGTTGCCATCTTGTAATTACAGTTATGACATGGCATGAACGCAGCATAAGCTCTCTGTTTTTGGTTTGAAGGAAATGTAAAAGGTGGCTTCTGTTTGTATGCGGCACTCTGTGACTGTCTGCCACAACTCTGCATAACCTCATTGAACGCGCTGATGACTTGTGATGTCTGTGCGAGCAGGGTGCGTGGAATTATGGAAATACATATGTTGACAGGCAGGACCAAATGCATTGATTGGATTAACATTTTTTAGTCCTGAGACTGAAGAGAGTTTCAACCAGAATAACAAAGTGTTTATGAAAAAATAGCTTGCCCTACCTTTAAGACACAGTGGGGAGAACAAGTATTTGATACACTGGAGATTTTGCAGGTTTGTGCACTTACAAAGCATGTAGAGGTCTGTAATTTTTATCATAGGTACTCTTGAACTGTGAGTGTCGGAATCTAAAACAAAAATCCAGAAAATCACATTGTATGATTTTTAAGTAATTAATTTGCATTTTATTGCATGACATAAGTATTTGATACATCAGAAAAACAGAACTTAATATTTGGTACAGAAACCTTTGTTTGCAATTACAGAGATCATATGTTTCCTGTAGTTCTTGACCAGGTTTGCACACACTGCAGCAGGGATTTTGGCCCACTCCTCCATACAGACCATCTCCAGATCCTTCAGGTTTCAGGGCTGTCGCTGGGCAATACGGACTTTCAGCTCCCTCCAAAGATTTTCTATTGGGTTCAGGTCTGGAGACTGGCTAGGCCTGGCTGTGTGTTTCGAGTCGTTGTCATGCTGGAAGACTCAGCCACGACCCATCTTCAATGCTCTTACTGAGGGAAGGAGATTGTTGGCCAAGATCTCGCGATACATGGCCCCATCCATGCTCCCATTAATACGGTGCAGTCGTCCTGTCCCCTTTGCAGAAAAGCATCCCCAAAGAATGATGTTTCCACCTCCATGCTTCACGGTTGGGATGGTGTTCTTGGGGTTGTACTGTAAGACCGCATGAATTCGCTCTAAGGATCGGTAGCGAACCGCTGTGAAGGCCGCATGCGCGTTCAGTGTTTCAGCTGGAAAAATAGTTTAATTATAATATTCTTTATCTGACTCCATTTATCATAGTTGTCGAATTTAGAAGAGAATCCCAACTGGCTGGTTGTTTGGTCATTTATATTTGATAGTTAATCATACATTTAATCATTCTGTTTTAACCCTTTGTTGCAATTATACTGTTCCATATTGGAGATAGTTAATAATTACAGATTAATTCAGAAAGGATCAAAATATAACAATTTATTAACAATCAAGTAAATGTAAAATGTCAATTACATCATAGACAGAAATCTCTTTTAAATTCTAATTATGGTTACACTTAAAATAGCTTCAAATAGATGTAAACTTAAACCCTTAATTATACTCAGTAGGCCTATTCCTAGAATGTTACCTGTGAGAGTGAGAGAGAGAGAGAAAGAAAGAAAGAGCTAAAGAGCAGCTCTCTCTAGAGAAAACAGAGAATAAAAAGAGGAAGAGCTACAGTTCGGATCTTCTTTTATCCTCTTCCCTGATGTCACCAAACTCAAATATGACTCTTTTAAAACTGACCAATCAGACCAAACCGTGAGACGTTTGAAAGTAACCAATCAGACGAAACTTCTCCCACTACCAAAGGTGTGAAAAGCATTTGGCCGACAAGCCATTCTTTTGTCTTTAGAAATCCCAAATGGCCCTTCTGATGGCATTAAGGGGGGAGGGGGTTGAGACAATTTCAAATATCTTGGTCACGACGATGGTTGCTAACAGTAAAGCAGATGATTTTGTTCTATTTTCAAAATAATCTTTGATTATTTTCCACCTTACAGTACTCATCCTTCTTCTTCCTCCAAACACGGCGAGTGGAGTTTAGACCAAAAAGCTCTATTTTTGTCTCATCAGACCATATGACCTTCTCCCATTCCTCCTCTGGATCATCCAGATGGTCATTGGCAAACTTCAGACGGGCCTGGACATGTGCTGGCTTGAGCAGGTGGACCTTGCGTGCGCTGCAGGACTTTAATCCATGACGGTGTAATGTGCTACTAATGGTTTTCTTTGAGACTGTGGTCCCAGCTCTCTTCAGGTCATTGACCAGGTCCTGCCGTGTAGTTCTGGGCTGATCCCTCACCTTCCTCATGATCATTGATGCCCCACGAGGTGAGATCTTGTATGGTGCCCCAGACCGAGGGAGATTGACCATCATCTTGAACTTCTTCCATTTTCTAATAATTGCGGCAACAGTTGATGCCTTCTCACCAAGCTGCTTGCCTATTGTCCTGTAGCCCATCCCAGCCTTGTGCAGGTCTACAATTTTATCACTGATGTCCTTACACAGCTCTATGGTCTTGGCCATTGTGGAGAGGTTGGAGTCTGTTTGATTGAGTGTGTGGACAGGTGTCTTTTATACAGGTAACGAGTTCAACAGGTACAGTTAATACAGGTAATAAGTGGAGAACAGGAGGGCTTCTTAAAGAAAAACTAACAGGTCTGTGAGAGCCGGAATTCTTACTGGTTGGTAGGTGATCAAATACTCGTCATGCAATAAAATGCAAATTAAATATTTAAAAATCATGCAATGTGATTTTATGGATTTTTGTTTTAGATTCCGTCTCTCACAGTTGAAGTGTGCCTATGATAAAAATGACAGACCTCTACATGCTTTGTAAGTAAGAAAACCTGCAAAATCGGCAGTGTATCAAATACTTGTTCTCCCCACTGTAACCACCAAGACATTTTGACATGATCGTATGTATCTGACCATTCAAGTGCAATAAGTCTACAAAGAGAACACAATTTGGTACTAGCATGCTGACAGGCGGCAAGTGCACACACAGAAATGCACAGCCAGTCTGACATCAGTCAGTATGTGCCGAATTAAATTCTTGTTCGCATGAAACTGCGCTTTTAATAAGTCTTGTTAGTACTGTGAAAGAAGTATTTTATATAATGGCCTCAGAAGTGGTAAAAGGGTAATTCTAGATGAAACGATGCAGGCTAAGGATGCTCAGGTCAAAGACCATGTAGACTTACCCAGAAAGTGCTTAACAAAATAGAACTGTCATTTGATTAGCTTAGATCATTACAAACCAATCACCAGAACAAATCACAGTGAAGGAAACTTGAGTGACATTGATTTTCACTTAACTGTAAGGTTTAAATGTACATGTATCTCTCTGTTCTTGAGACTCACTTGGTTGTTGTAACCAGTGATCTCCCGACCATGAATAAAACTTAATTCCTGCAAAGAGCAACTTGGGAATCGTGTCTGGTAAATGCTGCAAAGCTGAGAAATAGAAGTACTAAAGATTCTATGCTCAAAAGACAACAAAAAGACAACTCAAGTGTGATTGAGGTAGTGATAGTAGCTTCTTGATGGGACGCCCTCATCATACTTCAGGGAAGTATTGTAAAGATTCTATGCTCAAAAGACAACAAAGCTAAGTGTGATTAAGGTAGTGATATTAGTATTCAGGGAATTACCTCGAGATACTGTAACAACTGGAGGTTGTTTGAATTGTCCGTGGTGAAGTCAGATATTTGTATGGAGAATTTCCATGACAGTACTAACAAGCATATCATACTTTTCATGTGGTCATTCGTTCATGTTTTCTTAATCGCTTCGCATAGTCCTAGGAAATGATGTGAGACAGCAGTCGGCAGGTAAGGAAAGTTTGCTTTTGCCGTTTCAGAGACCATTACTGCGACATCTGTATCCTCGTGAAAATTATGTATTACAACTTTAATCAAATTAGGGAAAACTCAATTAGATATCTATAATCAATTTTTTGTGAGACTTGTTAATTTTTGCGATTATTTTGCGGTCAAATGATGAATTATGCAGGATCGTTGATTTTGCATTGTATTCAGCGATAGTAGAATTGAGAAAAACTGGAGGGATGGTGCAGTGTTCCTGTATCTCAAGTTCACACTTACAAATAATCAGATAGAATAAAACGTATGCGTATTTGGCATGCTGTTCGAGGGGAGGACTCCGAGCTCTGATTTTTTGCCCGACCCCAAAGTTGCTTTTGATTAAAAACGTCTAGCAAATGCATTCATGGATCTTTATACTGTATGTCTTACACATCTTTTGAGCATTGGGGCAGTGCAATGCTTTTTTGTTCTGAAGTCTTAAGATATCAAGTAAGAAAATCCCACATCTGACTTAAAATGAAATGCAGCATAACACATAATCTGACCATCCAGCAATTGACTAAGGAGTTACCCCACTGCTAAAAACCCCCTCAAGTTTGTGAGTTTGCTCTTACCACAGTCCATACCCACCCTCCGTCCAATAACCCCTCAGCCCTAATCGAGGGTGATGCGAGCTATAGTCCTCCGTGACTATTCCCGGGGTGCTGGACTAATACGTGCTAGTTGGGAAGAACTTCATATCCCAAAAATGGATCAAAAGTTCATTCTTCCCTTCCCCACTCACACCTGCTCTTCCCTTCCTTGAGGTAGTGCTGAGATGTGTTGATGTTGAGGACATGCAGCAGATGGTGAGTTGTCCTCCTGACTAGTCTGTGCTCTGTTCCTCCACTGTTCTTTGCTTTTGCTTTTATGGGTGTGATGCTCAGAGGGCTTTCACAAGAGGTCGGCATCATATCTGGCATGTGTTTGTGTGTTTATGTATATTTATATACTGTATATGTGCCATTGTTTCATTTTTTTATAGTATTGTCATACTATATATCTGTGCCATCAACCATACAGCTTATTATTTGATTGCTCATATTTCTAGTTTTTTCTTTTTTTAATGTTAAAGGAGTGTGTGAGTTATAATCCATTCTGAAAAAGATATATTACTTGAATATAATGCTTTTTTATTAACTTAATTTATTAGGGGAAAATTCACTTAATTATTACATAATAGTATGAGTGACAAACATCAGCCATTTTTGATTATGTTTTGAATCGATTCAGTTTCAGTTGACATTTTTTTCCTGTCTTCATTTGGTCACAGCCACACATCTCATTGACCTTGCCTTGCAGAGCGAGAGTGCTGGCAGATGAAGAAAGCTTACACTGAGGGGCCATCTCAGCCGGTTCAGGGGGCCCCGGGGCCCTCCATAAAGGGCCGCTTGTGGGTTCCGACTGAGGCTAAAGGTGACAATTACCCTCAAAGATCACATGATCTGTAGATGAAGGAGAAAGCTTTATTACACAGAATCTCCTGTAAAGGACTGATTTTGTGACGTTGCAATATATAGTATAAAACAAGAAACTCTTGATAAAACCAGTATTTTATTTTATTTTTTATATGTGAAACAAAAATGTAGTTCATTTTAATTTATGCCATTAAATCAAGACAATTTAACAGCTGATTTTTTTGTGTAGAGATTATTATTGCATACAGTGCCCTTGTGGGTCAAACCTATTGAAGACTGACAGTTCTTGGCTTGTGGTTTCTAAAATGTCAGCTAGCATGGTTTCTTCAGTGAAGGAACATGGTCATGCCATTGAGAATAAAGCTTTCACCTTTAATAGAATCCCCTCTGTGAGTTGGTTAGCTTTCGATGTTGTGGACTTTTGCTGTGTTTTTACCAAGTCTTCGTCAGTGGTTGGTTGGAGGTGTGCAGGTCTGTTTGTATTCCTTTTTATAGGGGTGCTCAAGCCTGGTGTCCCAATGCTACTGCCTATCCATCTGCATTTTTAGTCCTAAACAATTACAAGCTTTTTTGACGTTTTTGTTTGCGCCAGTCCTCTTCATCAACACCTTTGACGCATGCAAAATAATCAATACTGTTCTCTGGGGAGCCATTTTGACCGGTATGACCTTTCTGCCCTTTGCATTCACATTCGATTTATCCTTCATGCTAGCATGGATGGCGTTTACCTTTCCACAATGGATGGCATTTTGAGATTCACCAGGGCTTGAGTTCCCGCAGAGTGATTTCTGTCCTTTGAGTGCTGTCTAATGTCCATTTACTATCTGCGATCCCCTGATCTCCCCCTCTGCTGTCATGTTACTGTGTCAATGTGATGCTCTTTAAACTGTAAAATCAATTTGACAAATTGCAATTTGGCATACATGTACATGTTTACCTGTATTCTTTCTCACAGGTTCCATTAGTTTGTCTGTCTTAAATTAAATGGGATTTAATGCCTCAGCCAAGAGCCACATGGAGAGACAATGTTAGAAGGGCAAGGGTAAGGTTCTTGCAGTATGTTGGGTTGATTTTTTTGTTTTAATGCATCTGCAGGGGTCACCTCTATCTTCTCAACCCCCACGTCCCCAAGGTCTCCTAATGTACTTCATCAGCCTTGTGTTTTGCGCTTTTCTGTCTTCTTGTGTTGGAGTCTTATGCTTCTCTCTCTGTCTGTTTCTTTCAACCACAAGTTTCTCCACAGGTGTAAGGAAGCTCACAAGGTTTGGTGACCTCCCAAAACTAATAGAGCGCAAAATCCTGGGTTTATCCTCTGCCTCTAAACCCCTACCTGTACCTGTAACCAATACTAAACATGAGTCTTTCTATCTCTCTCTCCTTCTTGGGGATATATACATGTATAAATGCAGTGTTATATATGTATATACCCATCCAAACTGTTGTGTATGTGTGTAAACCAACGTTACAGCAGCTCTAGAGGCCATCTCTTCCCTCAAGAGCTTTCTCCCGTCTAACAGTATGGATCCTTTTTTGCTTCTCTGTTTCTGTGTAGGTGTCTATAGTCAGCCTTATAGCTAATGCGCTGGGCTACTCCGATCTAGGGCCCATTAAATCACTCAGGACACTAAGGGCCCTGAGACCCCTCAGAGCATTGTCACGTTTTGAAGGGATGAGGGTAAGATACAAAGCTATAGAGCTGATCTCTCTGCATGCCCATTCAGCAGTTACAGCATGCTAGAACTGATCGAGAAAAAAAAAGCAAACAACAAGGACCACCAAAACCATACCGGGGGATTTTTTTTAAAAGACAGCCGCCAATGAAAAGGCCCATCCTTTTCATGCACACCTCTTCTGTACCACATTAATGATCCAGTCATGATGCAGCTGAAATAACTGTGAAAAATAGGATGTGAAAAGCATCTCTGTTCCCTTATTTAACTAAAATTGGGCGTATGATTGACTACTAGTTAACTTAAGTAATTGTCAAATTGATCAAAGCTGCCTCATTACAAATTATATTTCAAATTGGCCCTGGAGGGGAAAAAAAGAGCATGAAAAAATGATTTACAAACCAAACACAACACCATTCAAATCCCTTCTCATTTCACACAGCATTTGATCTGCAATTGGCTGTTCATTTAGCCTGACTCTCAACTTCTGCTTTTGATGGAGAGCCCCCTTCCTTCCATTTCTCCTCTGTTACACTGACCCTGTCTCTCAGAGAACAACCAGCAGCACAGAACACTTTACCACTGAGGTCCCCACTTCACTAGTACTACAGCATACTAGATACTCTCGTACACTAAGGACTCAAAGCACATTTCATATAATTGACCCTCTGTTAAGCTCCCCGCCCCACCCGGTTTCAGTTACTTTCTTGGCGTGATTCATTAAAATGTGCACATAAATAGGCAAAATTTGAATTGATATTACGTTAAATGGAATGAAATACGATATAGTAAAGCATCTTTTATTTGCCATCTTAAAAAAAAAATTACACCATAAATGACGCAGTAACATGATTGAAAACTGTTGAGACTTTGAATCAAGGGAACCACTAAAAGACATATTTTATTTTATATTTTATAACTCATTACATTAAGTAAATAGAACTGCATCATCCAAATGTTGATGTCATACAGGTTCATTTGGGAATGACGCATCATATAATGGTATGAATATAATCCACATCATGCACTTCTGAAATTCCAAAAAATACTATCCAAGCACAGATCCGCCATTGACTTGAATTATAAAAGAGCCAAATCCTGATATGGCATATAGCATATAAGAATACGTCAGAGTGACAGTTTAACCAGAATTGCCTGTCAGTGCTGAATGTTTGAACACATGCAGGTCATCCATAGTCGTCATCTTAAGAAATTTGGCAAAGATAGGTACTTAACCCCTTTGATGGTTGTGAACAGTTGCATCTGGTTGTTGTCACTTTCAGTCTTTCTTCTCTTACCTGTGGACTGGTTGCCCTGAGCTTCTGTACCCTCTCAACCCCCACTCACCTCCTCCCTGCCCCTCATCTGCAGCACCGTGCAGCGCCCTCCTTCCCTTCCTCCCTCCCTCCCTTCATTTCACACTGTTCACTTCAGCCCATCTGGCTCCGCGCTGCCCAGCCCAGAGCAGCGTTGAGGAGCCAAGCCGCTGGAGGCTCGCCTCACTCCTCTTTGCTTGTCTAGGATCTGCACATGGGACTGTAAAAAGAAAAACCCTGGGTTTGAGATATTTGCTAAGCTTCTGTATCTCTCTGTATTTTCCAGTTGGTTTCCATTTGAAGCCTTTAGCAATGTGGAGTGGATGATGTCTTTTAGATTTGATTATTTAGGACATTTATAATAGTTACTAGTCAGTGGTTTTATACGTAGCAACACAGAAGCTTAGGAAATGTGCAGGACTTTGAAACGAATAGCAAGTGAGAGGTTTGTGTTAGTTTTTACTTTCAAAGAATAAAGGAATCAGAGTAAAGAGATTCTGTGATCTCACACTGCTGTAATGACTAAAGGTATATCTGAACTCAAAAATGACAGATAAGGTTTCTCAGTTATCAAAATTAAAGCTGTATTTGATGTTATGTTTGCACTTACATATAAATCTACTAACAGGGCTCCAGACTGCAACTAAAATGGTTGAAAATGCGACAAAAATTTGCGACCAATAATTTAAAATCTAGTCACCATTGTTGACAGTTTGTTTGCATCCATATGCGAATTTGTCAGATCGTACAGAACAGTGCAAGCCATGATGTCCATCCCGCTTTGAAAAAATACTCTAGTGAAGCGGTTCTTTTTAATGTGTTTAAGACTCATGACACGAACATGCTTGTGATTTAGTTGTCTGAATCAGGCTCACTCAGTCAGTTCAGGCAATAAATTCCCTCACTGAACCCCAGTTCATTTTTCAATCCAATTCAAAATGAACTAAAAACTATTACTATATTTTACTTTATTTTTAGTCATTGGTTAGCATAGTCAAAATAATTTGGCTCCTAAATGTTTTATTTTAAGAGCCAGTCATTTTTATTTTATTCTGGAGCACTGTTATAGTATTTTATGGCATTTTATTTTTTTTGTAATTATTTTGTTTCTGTCTTTATGTCTTCTATCTCTTAATACCTTTAGTATTGTACTTAGATTAGACTGTCATTTTTTGGGTGAATCAAAATGGTTTTCATAGATTTGTTCTGTTTAATTGTACCTATAATTGGATTCATGAGGGTGTGTGAAATCAATTTTATGTAACCTGTAGTAACATATTAGTCAAAGTACAGAGAGAACAACGAGTTCTTACCCTAGTCTAGTGAATAATCGATTTCAATGTTCATGCTGTTTTGTTTGAAATTAGCAACAAAAAAAGTTAAAATTAATAAATGATTTGACAAGGAGACACAACTTTGGAGAGAAAAAACCTGCTGTGACTGTGGAGTTTTTGCCATTTTTAATAGGCAAGTCTTTGGCCTGATATAACAACCAAGTATAGGAAATAATTATTGTTCGATGTGTGTTTTGATCAACTGGAAATCAATTGACCATATTCAGTTATTGTATCCTAACAAAACATTTATCGAACCCCAGCCAGCTTTGAAATAGCAGAAATGTCTCCACCACACTGCTGCCTCTCCTGTTCATATATTTATTGATTTTAACGGTTCTTGAGATTGCACAAAGATGTCATGTAACACGCATGTGATGTTCAATTGCCAATGCACATTATGCACTTTTGAAAGCCATTTTCCCTCACTTTCATATCTATGTCGATTCTCACAAAGATATTTTATGTCTATGTGACATTTGAACATGTAGCTTGAAAGATGGACAGTAATTCTCCTGACAAGTGCTTTTTCCTGGGGGTCTTTTCCTTTAATCTTAAGCACTCCAAATTCTACTTGTCCCGTATTTCTCTTTTACATTTTGAATATGTAAAACAAATCAGCATCATCATCTAAAGTCAGACTGGTCCCCTGCACTTGCTGAGAGAATCCTGCTGTCCTTTGTGCCTCTCTGTGTGTTTAAGGGGGGAATATGGCTCCACTTTTCAGTACGTGAGAGATCTGCATGCTCAGCTGCCTGCCTGAGAGCTGCGGCTCGGCTGCCTAACACAGTTAGTGAGCGTCTCCTGGCACGCCCTGCTCATCGCTAATCACTGATGGACAGTGTCCTGACTGGGACGGTGGGGGAGGGGAGGGGAGGGACGTGGAGGCAAATGGGGTGCGGGAAGGATGGGTTGATGTAAAATGTTTTATGTTATGGCTACGTTAAAGTAGACGGGTGGTGGGGTTGTAGTTTTAAGGGTGCAAATGTTTGCTTTGGGTATGTAGAAGTCGTTGTGTGAGTCTGTGTGGCATATTTGTATGGAAGGTGTTGCATCAATTTTTATAAATATACTGCTAAGTCATAGCTACTATTTAGGGCCATGGTCCTGGAAGACCCCAGCACCTCACATTGTATTAATAGTACTTTAGGTGTCAATATGCATAAAATATATATTAATAAAGGAGAAAACATACTCAAATAACTTGCTATTTCCACAGAGATTCTGAATACAGTGGCGTAACAGTGTATGTAGTGTGTCAAGATTGTATTCATACAACACGCCTGAATGCTTACTTCTCGACTGTTAAAAAAAAAGTACATCTGTAAGTTGTTTGGATGCATCGATCCACATTGTGCAGTGCTGGGGTAGTCCAGGACCAGAATAGAGAATCACTTATTTTTGGGATTCAAAACTTTTCTTGAAGCTACTGCTTACTTTTTGAAACTAGTATATGCAAGGAATAGTATTAACTGTGTAAAAGTCATAGGCCACCCAAGAAAAACAAAATGTTTAAAGCTATTTGTGCTGACAGGTTTCCCAAACTCTTCTCAAACCACACATGTACGTACAGTATATGCTCAATTTCACCAACCAATCAATTTACAAATCCCACTAAGTTAATTGCTTGACTCTTTATAATAACCTTAAGAGACTTCATCATTTGCTTATGAATTAATATTTATGAACTAAACATGGGACATCACAACCAGTCTGTAGTCAGCAAGCCATAGCCCATTGCACTGCAGCCATCTTAGACTGCTGTTTTAGGTAAAAGACTATTCTTGAACAACCAAAAGAGATCATAATATATGTGCAGGAATACAAATGAATAATCTTTGGTTGCCTGTTATGTCACAAAGTATGTTGATGTCTTTCTGCAGCCTCATGTAATGCAAGGTGACAGCATTTTTCATACTTTTTGAAAAAAAAAAAAACCTTGGGAATGAATAGGGAGAAATGCTATCTTTTGGTATAACAAGGCTGAACACCTTGCAAACAATGAAAACCTGCTTTGAGCCCAATCTGCTGTAAGACTTTTATTTTTAGCTCAGATCCCTGACCTGAAGTTGTTGCCTTGCTGTGTGGGGAAAACGACAAAAAAGCAGCTTAAGTCAAGCAAAGAATTATAGCAAGAACTTGGAAAACATTTTTATAATACCGTTCAGACAATGAGCTTCAGACAGTTTTCTTGGATGGCCATGTGACTGAAACATGAATCAAAGATAGTATATAATTTGTTAATATTTGAACATGTGAGCAGTGTTCATAGTGGCATTCTTTGTTTGTTGTGCCATCCAAATATGCAGCCACAAATGTGAGAGTGTTTGAATGTGTTTCTGTGTTGGGCCATTTCCAGTCTCTTACACTATATCGCCTTGTCTGTCCTACTCTGCTGTAGGTGGTAGTCAACGCCTTGGTGGGTGCCATCCCTTCCATTATGAATGTGTTGCTGGTTTGCCTCATCTTTTGGCTGATTTTCAGTATCATGGGTGTCAACATGTTTGCGGGGAAGTACTACTACTGCTACAACATGACCGCAAAGGCAAACTTCGAAATCGATGTAGTCAACAACAAATCAGAATGCCTGGATTTGATGAGCCAGAATTTTACTGAGGTGCGCTGGAAAAATGTCAAAATCAACTTTGACAATGTGGGCGCTGGTTACTTAGCTCTACTGCAAGTGGTAAGTCTACCTGAGTGTTTTTAGTCGCTTGTAGGATGGTACACTGGCTAAAGAAATACTATGTTAGTGTTGGTATAACACTGATATTAACTTTCCCTTTTCTACTTCTAAGGCAACCTTTAAAGGATGGATGGACATCATGTATGCAGCAGTAGATTCACGAAAGGTGAGTTGTTTGAGCAATTTTAACTGCCACCTGAGTCAAAGTACCTGTTTAAAATGTCTTTCTCTCATCAGGTTGGACAGCAACCAAAGTATGAGGACAACATCTACATGTATATCTATTTTGTCATCTTCATTATATTCGGCTCTTTCTTCACCCTCAACCTCTTCATTGGTGTCATCATCGATAACTTTAACCAGCAAAAGAAAAAGATAAGTGTCCACATTTTACCTTCACTTTAAATTATTTGCTCATTCTAAAAAGTGGTTTTCACAGTAACTTTTGAGTAGATTTTAACCAAATATTGTTTATTACTATACTTTGGAGGTCAGGATATATTCATGACCGAGGAACAGAAGAAGTACTACAATGCTATGAAGAAGCTTGGCTCAAAGAAACCTCAGAAACCCATACCCAGACCCCAGGTACATCACTGTTGAAAAGTGATACTTCACTTACTGACTTGACACAAACAGAGTCCTAATTTGTGCTATTTTTTAATCTTCTTTAGAACAAGCTCCAGGGGATGGTGTTTGACTTTGTGACACAGCAGGTCTTTGATATTTCCATCATGATCCTCATCTGTTTGAACATGGTCACCATGATGGTTGAGACAGACGATCAGTCAGAAGAGACAGAAAACATTTTGTACTGGGTCAACTTCATCTTCATTGTGGCCTTCACCACTGAATTTGTCCTGAAGCTCTTTGCGCTGCGTCATTATTACTTCACCAACGGCTGGAACATCTTTGACTGTGTTGTGGTCATTCTCTCTATCGTGGGTAAGTGAACAATGTTTCATAGACTTTTTCATTTACGCTTCGAATTTATTTTTGCCTAATTTTGTCCTCTTCTTCTCCTTCTTTCTTATCACCCAAACCACAGGTATGTTCCTGGCTGACTTGATTGAGAAGTACTTTGTGTCTCCAACATTGTTCAGGGTAATCCGTCTGGCACGAATTGGACGTATCTTGCGTCTGATCAAAGGAGCAAAGGGCATTCGGACTTTACTGTTTGCCCTGATGATGTCACTGCCAGCCCTGTTCAATATCGGCCTTCTGCTGTTCTTGGTCATGTTCATCTTTTCTATTTTTGGCATGTCAAACTTTGCCTATGTGAAGCGGGAGTCTGGCATAGACGACATGTATAACTTTGAAACATTTGGGAATAGTATGATCTGTCTGTTCATGATAACCACCTCAGCGGGATGGGACGGCCTTCTCGCTCCCATTCTCAATTACCCACCGGATTGTGATCCGAACAAGGAGAATCCAGGTACTACGGTGAAGGGTGACTGTGGAAACCCTTCGGTGGGCATCTTCTTCTTCGTCATGTACATCATTGTCTCGTTTCTCATCGTGGTGAACATGTACATCGCCATCATTCTGGAGAACTTCAGCGTTGCCACGGAGGAGAGTGCTGACCCACTTTGCGAGGACGATTTTGAGTCCTTCTATGAGATCTGGGAAAAATTTGACCCCACTGCTTCCCAGTTCATTACCTTTGCCAAGCTGGGTGACTTCGCTGACACTCTGGAGCACCCGCTGCGCGTTCCCAAGCCCAACACTATAGAGCTGATCGCCATGGACCTGCCCATGGTGAGCGGCGACCGCATTCACTGCCTAGACATCTTATTTGCCTTCACCAAGCGCGTGCTGGGTGATAGCGGCGACCTGGACATGATGCGGCAACAGATGGAGGAGAGATTCATTGCTGCCAATCCTTCCAAAGTGTCTTTTGAGCCCATCACCACCACTCTGCGCCGCAAGCAGGAGCATATGTCTGCCTCAGTCATCCAGCGCTCTTACCGTGCCCATCTTATTCGGAGAGGCTTCATCTGCAAGCGCTTGCTCAGCAGCAGGCTGGAGAACGGCGGGACCAATCAGGAAAAGAAAGAGAGCACACCTTCTACTGCCTCGCTGCCGTCCTACGACAGTGTGACCAAACCTGAGAAGGAGAACTTGGAGGAGAGCGACAGCAAGGGCAAAAAGGGCAAAAACCAAAAAGATGTCAAGGAGTCTAAGTGTTAGGAACGATGGAGACTGAACTCCTGAGTCGAGACTGAAACTATCTATTCCAACAAATGTATAGAAAATCATTTGCAACAAAAAACACAGAAATCTTTGGAGAAAAAGGTTGTTTACGGACAACAAATGCACCGGTGCAACAGGAAAGCAGTTTGGTTTTTACAGATTTGATTATGACCAAACCAACCTATGAGCTTACTGTCTTATATTTGTGCTTAGTGACCAAGATTTTACTGTTCCAACTGCAGCCAAAAGGCACTTAGGAGAGACAAAATAATGACCTATGGCAGACATCTTTGATAGGGACCACCTGCCAAAGGACGAAGAAGTACAAAGCAAACTCATTAGAAGGATTCCAGCATTCCTCCGTTACGGACATCCCTTTCAAACACGACACTGCCGAAATCCAACGGAAACCTCCCGCTCATCCCAGGAGGATTCTGGGACGTTGTATTTTAACCATAGGAGAGCAAGTAATAACGATGTTAACTCAATCATGTGGAGTGTCCACAGAAAAAAAACAAAACAAAACAGAACAATATGCAAGGGTTTTCCGTTGTTGTGATGAATATCTCACCTTATTTGACCCACAAAAATTAGGGGGAAAGTTCAGCCCATGTCATTCATCTCGTCATCATCTCTTTGTTATACTTACAGGATAAAAAAAGACATTTTATACATGGGCTTTCACATCGATAATGGGTTGGGGATCATCAGGGTTTTGACTTGGGCTGAAAGGGACTTACTCAGACCGAGTTCCTGGTAAATAATTAATTGTGCTCGTTCAATGCATAGAAATGATTTGCATGGTGGCATGTTTTGATCAGGAATCATGCATGTATAATCATAGTCCACTTGACACTGCTACTCAAACCACACCAGTGGCTTGACCATACTTTCGATACTGTCCACTAGTAATCAAATATAGCTGGGAAATGATTGGTCGATAGCAACATATTTAACTACTGGCTATGACAAGTATATTTATACTTAACCCTCGTAAAGCTTGCTTCCTGATTAACCGATTCTCACACAATTCGTCATGTGTGTATTTTAAGGTGGCCGATCAAAGCTACTCCTTCGTTTGGATATACAATGTGGCAACTGCACATGCGTCCACCCATAGAGGTGTTTCACTACCCTGGACTTGAGAAGTTAGGATGAAAATTTGGAGAAACGATTTCACTCTAAACAAATCTTGGGTTCATAAACCTTGATTTGCTTTTTTGCACCAGCAATATAATTTAACTGCCCCTCAATTTGCAGCTGAGGCTCCAGTATGGCCTTCAATCGATCTTCAAAAGGTACATGCCATTTTAACCTTTACAATGCTTTGTCAGACCTCGGTGGGAGGCAATCTCTTCGGTTTTCCTGGAGGCACTTGTCTTTGTGTCAGCACATCCTCATGTTTACCATTTAAAGGGGTTGTCAGTTGTGTTAGCATCTTGTTTTGTCTTAAAGATGTTGAGGAAAGCACTCGAGTAGCCATTTTTAATGCATCCTGTAGACTTTAATAGCTTTCTCCCTGTTGAATGAAAAAGTGACTCAAGTGGGTATTTGGTATAGCTCCGATTATACATGTAAAACTGGCCTTACACAGCAAGAAAACAAAGCAGGTAAGGGGTATGAGTATTTGTGTTGTCTGATAGCATGCAGTTTATGATGGTGATACTACAAATTGGCTTTTTTACCCATGTTGCTACCTCTTGAGCAAACTGCCATCCTTTCTTGCTCTGGGTGCAATGGAAATTGATACGGTTTGCAACAGTAATTCTTACGTTTACAGTCATTTGAGTTTCATTTCATTACCTCTTCTGTTCGGTAGGAACGAATGCTTATTCTGGTGTGGGCTAGCCCTGTATAAGGTGTTACGGTGGACCACAGACAACATAATAGAATGCTGAAAACATACTGTATGTATAGGATTATGAAAGATCATAGGACATCTCAAACTGCTGGGTCAGTAGACGTACGCCCCCAGAGCCGGAGTGCTGGAGAGCGGACCAGTTTACAAACCCACTTCCTCTACTTCTCAGACCTGTAGGTCTGCTTACTGCCTGAGATCTCTAAATCAGCATGGGTGCTGTGGACTTAAACCAAATGAAGCCTGGTGAAACACTTAGACTACCATGTAGTTTCCCCCAACTCCCATTTTAGTTCAGACCTGAAATGAAAAATCACTCTCACTCACTGTATGACAAGTTAATGTATCATTCAATGTACAGGAGGGGGCTATGATGTACATGGCACAATTGCTGAAAAGAATGAACTTTTTGAGGAAAACTATAAGCATTGTAATATATTATTTTATTTTAAATGGCATGCTTTGTTGTGGGTTTTGTAAATACAGAATTTTAAAGAATTACTGCTATTACTAATAATAAATTATAACGATGATATAGAATGGCTTCCAGCTGATACCCTTGTCACATATTTTAATTTTCTGTTTTTCTAACACATTTCACTTTTATTAAAGGGAACTGAATGATATAATGTATCAAGAATACTCTTTTAGACAAAGAATATACAGTACCTGTCAAAAGTTTGGAAGCATTCCAATTTTTTTATGTTTTTGAAATAAGTCTCTCTCTTGTGCTCCTCAAGGCTGCGTTTATTTAATCAAAAATACGGTAAAAAGTAAAAAAACTTATCTATTTGAATATATTTCAAATTGTCATCTACTCCAATGATGACAAAGCTGAATTTTCAGCATCGTTACTTCAGTCTTTGTTGTTACGTGATCCCTCAGAAATGATTCTGATTTGGTGCTCAATAAATATTTTTTACATGTATTAAAATAAAAAAAAAACAATTATTTAACGATATTACTGTTTTTACTGTATTTTTGATTAAATGAATGCAGCCTTGGTGAGTACAAGAGACTTCTTTCAAAAACATTTTCAAAAATTTTAGTTTTCCAAACTTTTGACAGGTACTGTGTATATATATGTATAATATATGTATTATATTATATATATGTACATGTATGAAAGGATATACAAATGAGCACTGTAATATTTCATTTATATGCAACCTGTCCAGTGGATGTCGAAAAAATATATATGTTGGAGACGAACTCGCGCACGATTGTTATCAGCGCTGCTTGGATATTTTAATCTGATACTGTATGACGAGAGGGTTATGCAACCAGCACACCTCTGTAACCTTGAGGGTTTTATAGACACGCATACAAACACACATATAAACGTGAATGCACGTATATGCGCCGTCCTGCCTATGGACATTGTGTGGTCACCCACCTGAGCCTAAAACAGTCATAGAGCAGTTCATGTATTCTACTCTAAAGGCCTCCCCGAACACTTCAGTGCCAGTACTCATGGGCCTGAACAACAGTTTTGTATGCATTTCGTATTTGGTTTTTGTGTTCAGTGGTCTGTTTCTAGTGCTACACTAATTGTCGTGTGCCTTTTTCTGCATTTTCTCCATGTTCCTACATTTTCTGAATTGCATTTCTCTGCAATTTTGGAGGATGGTGCCATATTTAACATTTAGTTGAAGGTGGGGGAAAGACAGGAGAATACAAAATGGAGCACATTGCAAATCAGGGACTATAGTCTGAACAAGGCGTCTGGTGTACTGCCAGAGGAACACTGAAAACAACCAAGAAAACAAGCCCACTTCTTCCAGATTTGATGTTACGAAATCTTCTGATGTTCTGTTTTCTGTACTTTGTGTATCATCCACTTGGCTTGTAAAAAAAAAAAAAAATAGCTTGCCTTCAGACTTTTATGTTCTTTCCATCTTTGAAACTCACTTTTGTATCGATATTCAGTTACTGGACTTCCATTTTTAGCATGACTAAAATGCTTTCCATTTTGCTGAAAAGATTTCAAAAGTGCTTTTCAAACTGTTGTTTTGTTTGACACAGTGTTGTAGGAGGACATATAATGGTGTGTATGGCACAACCACTGGAACTCTTAGTAAGAACATATAAAAGATTGTCTTCATTTGAGCACGAAACTTTTTAACAATAAAGCAGCCTTCCAGTTGCACAGAGTCGTCACTGATTTTGTTGAACGTGAATGAGAAAAAAGACACATTTAGTGCCCATGTGACATCAAGAAATTAGTCCTTAATCTGCTACACTTATGACAGGCCCTCCATAAAACGATTAATGCATGTTTTACAGATAATTGTATTATTTTATAATTGATAACCCAAAAATGAAAATTTGGTCATCAATTACTTATCCTCATTTTGTTCCAATCCTGTATGAATTTCGTTCTTCTGTGGACCACAATAAAAGCTTTTTTTGCCTATACAATGCCCATACACTATATGGACAAAAAACACTGTGTTCTGCAGAAGAAAGCAAGTCATCTCAAACCCTTAATTTTGTGATTTTGTCATTAAGAGTTTGACAGTGATAAGCTTTCAAATAAGTCTCAGGGTGAGATGGGATATGCACTAATGACACCTCCATCGGCGTCACTGCAGATTGTGGCAAAACATGCTCCTCAGTTCATCTAGCAAGTCATTGTTTTAGCAGAGAGATCAATAGAAAGCTATTAGCTGTGAGCTTAAGTATCAATGACACTCATCTGACTAACCTCAGGGGGGGATCCTGTATTCTGACCACGCTCTTGGTTGATTTGATTTGCACTTTTACCAGTGTAGCTTTGGTTAAAGGATTACTTCAGACAATAATGAAAATACTGTTATAATTTGCTCGACCCTATTTTACTTTCCTCTGTTTAACACGAAAGTTGAACATTTTGAATAGTGTAGGTGTCATTATTTTCCATAGAATTACAATAAATGGGGACTGAAGACTTCAACCTATTTATTTTGTTATGCCAAGATCTCCAATATTTTGTGGGGTAGATAAAAGTTCTTATCCTTAATCCCCTTATCCAGTAAATTATGAACGACTGGAAAACTCATCAGGGCCTTTGAATATTGTTGTGGACAATAGGGGGCCTTGGAGTCAAATGATTGAGAACCACTGACCCTTTTAAGTACTTCTATATAGTCTTTTAGACAACTGATTTATTGAGAAATATATGAAGCAAAAGATTTACAAAAAAGCCTGTAAGGGAACATGGTGATGGGGGGAAAAAATATGAGATGGGAGGAAAAATAAGTAAATGCTCTTGCGTTCTCTCAAAAATGGTTTGCTTTACCTCGAGAAACTTCACGTTTGCTTGCAGAACGCAAAGTTTCTCAGAGAACAAAACATTTTGCGAGCAAACAAAGTTTCTCGGGGTAATGCAAAAACCATTGCTAAATACATTTTCCTCCCATTTCATATTTCTGTCTTCACCATGTGTTTCTTTAGGGGCTCATTAACTTTCTTATGAACTAATATTGTTCCTCCTTCATTAAATAACCACTTAATTTTCGACCTGTTTGTCAAAAAATGGTTTCGAATCAGACGAATCACTTTTTTTTTGTGTGTCATTTTGGAGCATGACCGCGCCAGTCCTCGTTTACTCGGGGGGAATCAGGATGTTCTTCGAAAAAATATGTTCCCAGGAAGAAAGTTACATTTTTGGGTTCCGTTGCCTTTAAAAGAAGATCGCCAGAAAGGAAAATGACTCAAATAAATTGGAGCAAAACAGAAAGAAGCTAGCACGAACATTAATGAACTACCTTTTCCTCTCCTTTCCTCCTCCATTTCACAGCCGAGCAGGATTCTGTCCCTGCTCCCTTTCTGCAAGTCACAAGGCTTGTTCTCTTGCTTACCTCCTATCGCCAAACCTTATGAAGCACGATATCCCACCCCCACCCCATCGGTGCCACAGCCACTCATGGTACGGACCTGGTCTTTATCTTAAAATGTCTGTCTCTCACAACCCCCCGTTTCAGTATGTGCGAGGCGAGGTGGAGACAGAGCAGGAAAGACGGAGAGGAGAGAGGGTGCGGCGGAGCACTGCAGTGCAGATAAATGAATGCACCATTGGTGGCTGAGTCAGCAGCCCACTCCCAGTTTGGCCCACTGCCTGCACCAACTGTGTCTGAGGAGGAGGAACAACATGCATGTCAACACACACATGCAGTCAATATGCCTCCTGTCTGATCGAAGACGCATCGAACGTTTTGCTCTCAATGTTTTACTGGCCAACATTTTTATTTATTTATTGGTGATCTTGGAAGCTTACGGGCTTGACCTAATTCTTGGAACAGATTCACCCTATCTAACATGCATAAAAGTAAACATGACCTCAGAGCTGCCAACTCTCACACATTGGCCGTGAGACACACGCATTTGATTGGTTTCACACGCTCACACGCCACACCCCCGATTTCTCACGCTGAAGTGTCAACCCGGTCAGTCAAATGCCTGAAAGATGAGTTTATCTATAGATCTACATGTTGAGCCGCTCATGTTGATCGATTAGTTATGCTCTCGGTGAGGGGGTTCAAGATAAATGGGCAAATAAATACGGTGTTGTTGCGCGACCTAAAGCTACATTCCGTTTTGGGTTCTGACGAGAACGAGCCTGTAATGAGCGAAGTGGAGCGCTGACCCCCAATTTCCACCGGCTGCGTTACGGCTCCGGCACGGCGGCGGAGTCAATAGGTTTCCATTAAAGTCAATGAGTGTATTTCCACTGAATGCGGTACAGCTGCGTTCCGACTCCGGCAATCCGCAGCCCTCCGGAGCAGATACGCAGAGCTTCTATTTTTGCCGGATGCCGGAGCGCTCCGCAGCACTACAGGGCAGAGTACGCAGGACAGGAAGTCGAGTGACAAAACATAACAGCCAGAAACAAAATAAAAGATCTGTTTAATTTTCAAAATAAAATACACCGCGCTCATATTTCCCTACACTACACCTTGAAAACGTCATAATGGGTGGAGACAGGCTTGTTTTAACCCCGTTGACACGATGGATGAAGAAATGCTGATTATTGAGGTACAGAATCAACCCATCATCTATGACCCCTCACATCCTTTTTATAAGGACAACATTAAAAAGGATGGAAAACTGTTCCTGGTTTGGTAATTCTGTTTATAGAAACTGCATATCGCGCGATCACACCAGAATTCGCGAGATTACATGGGGCCTCGTGACGTCAGCTGTCAGTCATGACCGCAGCCGTTCCGCAACAAATCCGGACCTGGTGGGTATTGACGGACGACGGAACACGGAGCTGTCACGCAGCGGAGCCGTTCCGCAGCCGGTGGAAATTGGGGGTGACGCTCAGGGGTGCGTTTCCCGAAAGCGTTGTTCGCTAACTATGGTCACAAGTTCCGTCATTGTAAGCATAGTTTAACGATTTAAACTATGTTTAATTTGCATATTAATTTTGTTAATACATTTTGCATACATTTTGTTCTTGCACTGATGTTAAATGTGTAGCCATTTTGCACTTTGACAGCCAGTTTGAGATATATATGAGTTATTGTGTGTAATGATTCTGACAGTTTTTTTCCATAGAAATGACTGGGGAAAAGTGTCCCAATAACCCTGAATTCACCCTATACTCTTTGAAATCATAATTATATTGCACTATGAAGCTTAAAACCCCAAATATTATAACATTCTTCATTAACAATTATTCAGTTATTTGTAACAATCTCATTGTAAGAAAAAGAAAAAAGTGGTTTCAATGTAGCCAGCTACTTTTTGATAGTAACTTGTAGTGTAGCTACTTTTTCAAAAGGGTAGCTTGAATGTAACTTAACTACTCAAAGTAGTTTTTACTACAACACTGTTTTTTTTTTTTTAGATCAGCCACAGCAAAAAAAAGAACCACACAACAGACAGAAGAGCAACAGACAGGACAGACAGTTTTTATTCCTTTTTCTTCCCTGTAAAATTATGCTGTAGGTTGATGTATAATCAATTTGTTCTATTTAGACAAAACGATACTCGGTTACTTAACGTAACCTCGGTTCTCTCTAGAAGAGGGAACGAGTATTGCGTAAGTTCACTTACGCTACAGGAAAGTATTCTTTCTTCGAGATTCTGAAAAACCACAAAATTATCCTTAATTTTTGTAACATTGTCAACGCAGTGCGGCAGCCTGGCAGACCATAGCAAGCTATTCCAGCGTGTCTATTGGCTGCACCGCTGGCAACTGCTGCAGCCTATCGGCGAGCCCGCGTGACGTGGCAACCAATGAGGGCGCTTTGCGCCCCTCACACCTCATTTACCTACAGGTAGGGCGTGGCCACGTGTATATAAGCAGGGCTCGCAGGCTGGAAATTCGGTTTTCGTATTCTGAAGCGTAAAAGCCCGTGGGGCGCACGGCAAGGAACGCAATACTCGTTCCCTCTTCTAGAGAGAACCGAGGTTACGTTAAGTAACCGAGTATCGTTCTTTTACGAGAGGTTCTCTCGTATTGCGTAAGTTCACTTACAATTCTGACTTCCATTTCCAAGATGGCGCCGCTATGTTTGGCCGGCCACTTGCTCGTCTGTTTTTACGTGTTTGTTTTCGCTACAGTTTCGTCGCTTACTGTTTACGACCGTACCACGCTACTGGAATTGCGTTTCACAACTTACCGCCTCCTGAACTCACAGTCCTTTAATCTTCCACCACCATTGTTGTCATTAATTCCCCCTTTTCTGAGACGCCCTGTCTGTCTGCTACCAGGCAGTAAGCGCCGCAGAAGGCGCGGTCGGAGAGGCGGACAACATGTCAGGCTGAGGATTTACCTGGATTCATCGTCGCAGAGGTGTGGAAATCAGCTTGGATTTGGCGACGCTAGAAGATCGCGGGAATGCTACCGGTGGCTTCGGCCGGTAAGCCCCTTCACTGGCGTCCCTTCTCCGTGCTCCCGCCGTGTTGGAACATCCACCCGGGGTTGCATCCATGGAAACCTCCGTCCGATTCCGTGCGTTACATCGCCGCCTGTCAACAGCTTGACTACGCTCCACATGGCACTTTGCAACACCAGATCACTCAATAACAAAACATTTGTCCTCAATGACATCATCTCTTCTCATAATCTGGATTTGTTTTTCCTCACCGAAACCTGGCTTCCCCCAGGTGACGTCAGTGCTTTCTCTGAGCTCCTCCCATCTGGCTACCTTTACCTAAACTCCCCGCGGCAAGCGGGTAGGGGCGGGGGGATAGCCACCGCACATAGACAGTCCCTGAAGTGTCGCCAGTTGTCCACTAGAGGGTATTCCAGTTTTGAGCTGCAAGTATTTGTACTAATACTACCCAGTCCTATTCTTTGTGCAGTGATTTACCGGCCGCCCAAATTAAATAAGGTTTTCTTAACTGAGTTCGCAGAGTTCCTAACTGAGTTCCTGGCAAAGTTTGATAACATTTTAATTTGTGGTGATTTTAACATTCATGTTTGCTGCCCCTCTGATAAACCAGCTAATGATTTTAAGGCACTTTTAGCTTCATTAGATCTGGTTCATTCCATATCTGGTCCTACTCATAGGTTAGGTCACACTCTTGACCTTATCATATCTCGTGGGGTGATTGTGACAGCTTGTGAGGTTGTGGATTTTGCCATCTCCGACCATTCCCTCATTCAATTTGACATCTGTGCTGTTACACCAGAACCTACAAATACTGCCCCTCATCGTCGTCGCATTATCACCTCATCTACTGTTGAAGATTTTATTGCTTCATTTTCCACTTCTGACTTTGCTTCTGTTGAGTTAGCATCACCTTTTTGCCCGGACCATTTCATTTCTTCCTTCAACACGGTCTGCTCCCAGATTATGGACTCTGTTGCACCCTTTAAGGTGAAGTCGACTAATGGTCCTCTGGACCCGTGGCTCAATGATACAACTAGGTCCCTTAGGCGCCAATGCAGACAGTTCGAGCGAAAATGGAAGAAGGATAGGTTGCAGGTGTCATTGGAGATGTTTAGAGCCAGTCTGGCCACATATCAGAGAGCACTGAAAGAAGCTAAAGGACAATACCTCTCACATCTCATCAACAGCAATAGCCACCGCCCTGGAATATTATTCAATACTATTAATTCTGTTATTAATCCGGTGTCTGTAGCCTTGATTGATGTTTCTGAAAGAACATGTAATGCATTCAAGCAATATTTTGTGGACAAGGTCGTGGCTGTTAGGCAATCCATTATTCAAGACTCTACTGTTGTCATGCCATCCCGTGCTGCGCAATGTGTGCTGGAGAACTTTGAGGCAGTTACTCTTGGGGAGCTCAAAAAAGCTGTCCTTGAGTTGAAACCTACCACCTGCCCTTTAGACATTGTTCCTGCAAGGATTCTGAAGGAGGCTGTTGACATCACTGGTCCCTGCCTTGTCTCCTTCATAAACAGCTGTCTTACTTTGGGTACTGTTCCTACAGTTCTCAAACATGCCATCATTAGACCGTTGCTTAAGAAACTCAACCTTGACCCCTCCATTCTATCAAACTTCCGCCCTATTTCTCACCTATCCTTTCTGTCAAAGTTGATGGAGAAGCTTGTTTACTCCCAGCTACAGGCTCATCTGCAGTTACACAGCATTGTGGATACATTCCAATCTGGTTTCAGGACCAGGCATAGTACTGAATCTGCGTTACTGAGGGTACATAATGACATTCTTGAAGCACTTGACAGAAAAAACTCTATGGTTCTAGTTTTACTGGACCTTACCGCTGCATTTGACACTGTGGATCATGAAATTCTCATTTCTCGTCTACAACATGTTGCTGGGCTGCAGAAAGTGGTGCTGAATTGGTTCTTCTCATACCTCACTAATAGAACCTTTTCAGTAATGCTCAATGACTTTGCCTCCTCAGTTGCCCCTATGTCATCTGGAGTACCGCAGGGTTCCATTCTCGGTCCTATTCTGTTTTCACTCTACATATTGCCACTTGGGCAACTTATCTCCAGACACAACGTTCATTTTCATTTCTATGCCGACGACCTCCAGATTTACCTCCCTGTGATTCTGAGTAATCGTTCGTCACTGGATCCTCTCTATAATTGTCTTCAGGACATCAAACAGTGGCTTTCCCAGAATTTCCTTCATTTAAACGAAGAAAAGACATCCTGTTCAGCCCGGATTCATCTAATAGTGCTTGTAGCTTTGGTCCTATGACACCTCAGTTTGCTCCGTTTGTACGTAACCTGGGTGTTATTTTGGACAAAAACATGCAGTATGATAAACAGATTGGTGCAGTAGTGAAGGCGAGTTTTTACCAGCTACGACTTCTTAGTAAGGTCAAATATTTTTTGTCCAGAGCCGACCTTGAAAAAGCAATTCACACCTTCATCAGCTCGAGGATCGACTACTGTAATGCCCTCTATACTGGACTAAATACATCACTCATCAGTCGCCTTCAACTGGTACAAAACGCAGCCGCTCGTCTTCTCTCTAATAGATCGAAATGGTCACACATCACCCCTGTCCTCCGCTCGCTTCACTGGCTTCCAGTGCAGTTTAGGGTGGAGTATAAAATTCTGCTGTTTGTGTTTAAGGCCATCCATGGTTTGGCCCCAGTATACCTCACTGATCTAGTAAAAACATATCAGCCAGCCAGAACACTCCGTTCCTCTGATCATATTTCTCTGGTTACCCCACCATACAGGTATAAAAAGTTTGGAGGCCGGACATTTAGTGTTCAAGGACCAAAGTTGTGGAATGCACTCCCTGCGCACCTCCGAAACATCACGGTGCTGAGTGTTTTCAAAACTCATCTGAAAACACACTTTTTTAATCAAGCTTTTGACTCTTAGTGCTGGACTTGCTTGGACTTGTTTTTATGTTGTCGTTTGATGCATGTTTTGGAAAGCGCTTTGTGCACCTTTTGGCTGCTGTAAGGCGCTATATAAATAAAAATTGATTGATTGATTGATTGATTCACTTACGCTACGGGAACTCATTGTCGACGCCGTGCGCGCCGTGCATACAGCATATGTATCCCAGGGAAACCGGGGAAAAAACAAAGCTGGGGCCAGGTGGCCGGTAGAGAAACGGGCCAGTACATATAAGAAACACTTCATTGTACTGATAGGTGAATACAACACCCTATCTCGCGAATAAGGGGAGCGGCACTGCCAGGCTCCTACAAATTCACATAAGCACAATACCGAACTTACGACCAGTACGCGAGCGTTGTCTGCACAGAATCACTGGGCAGAGCTAACCGCCCCTTCAAACTGATAACACTTTAGCCTGCAAGGCAGGAACTTCCATATTGTAAAATCTCACGAATGTAGACGGGGAGGCCCAGCCTGCCGCCATACAGATATCGTGGATGGAAATCCCTCTGGCCCAGGCCCACGAAGAGGCCATGCCTCTAGTGGAGTGGGCTCTAACTCCTAGCGGGCACTGCAGGTGTTTGGAGGCGTACGCTACCACGATCGCGTCCACTATCCACCTGGACAGGCTCTGTTTCGAAGCGGCGAGACCCTTAGTGTGCCCGCCAAACGAAACAAAGAGCTGCTCAGAACGCCTGAAGGCTGCGGAGCGTGTGACATAAACTCTCAATGCCCTGACAGGGCAGAGGACATTGCCACCGTCCCCCTCATCGGATGCTGGCAGAGCCGAGAGGGAGATTATCTGTGCCCTGAAGGGAGTAACGATCGCTTTGGGGACATAACCATGCCTCGGTCTGAGGATGACCTTGGAGTCATTCGGACCGTACTCAAGACACGCCGGGCTCACGGAGAGCGCGTGCAGATCCCCCACGCGTTTTACTGAAGCCAGAGCTATCAGAAACACGGCTTTAAGCGAAAGGAGCTTTGGTTCCACAGCTTCGAGCGGTTCAAAGGGATGAGCCTTCAGGGCCTCCAAGACCAAGGACAAATCCCAGATAGGAACCGAGGGGGGTCGCGGGGGATTCATCCGTCTAGCTCCTCTGAGGAAACGGATAACGAGCTCGTTCCTTCCTAGCGCGCTGCCGAGCGTCGTCTGAGCGAACGCTGCTATAGCCGCCACATACACTTTGAGCGTGGAAGGGGACCTGCCCAGTTCCAAAAGCTCTTGGAGGAAGGAGAGCACCCGCTGGACCCCACATTCTTGTGGATCCAAACCTTTAGCAGCACACCACTTAGTAAACACAGACCACTTGGAACTATATAGCCGCCTCGTCGAGGGAGCTCTAGAATGTGTGATCGTGTTCACAACCCCTTCGGGCAGGCAGGTATCCGTTGGTCACCCATGCATGCAGAGACCAGCGCTCCGGATGGGGATGCCAAACCGACCCTTCGGCTTGAGAGAGGAGATCTGCTCTCAGCGGGACTGGCCAGGGGGGTGAGTGCGACAGTCTCACCAGCTCTGGGTACCAAACCTGGTTCTCCCAGCGCGGCGCTATGAGGCGCACCGGGCGGTGCGTCTCCCTGATTTTCGCTATGACCTGAGGCAATAGGGAAACCGGCGGGAAAGCATATAGCGGGAGGCTGGGCCAAGGCTGGGACAGCGCATCCTCGCTTTTGGATAGGAACATCGGGCAGCGGGCGTTCTCTTTCGTCGCAAAGAGGTCGACCTCCGTTCTGCCGAATAGGCGCCATAAATGCTGGACTGTCTGGTGGTGCAGGGACCATTCCCCTGGGGGAATGAGGCCCCTGGACAGCTTGTCCGGGCCGACATTGAGGCGGCCCGGAACGTGCGCGGCCCTCAGCGAGCGCAACGAGCCGAGTGCCCACACGAGCAGGCGTTCCGTCAGATTGCACAAACATCTGGACCTGACGCCGCCCTGTCGGTTCACGTGCGACACCACTGACGTATTGTCCGAACGGACCAGCACGTAGTGTCCCCATATGAGAGGGAGAAAATGCCTGAGCGCGTTCTCGACCGCCATCATCTCCAAACAGTTTATGTGGAGGAGTTTCTCCTGGCCTGACCAGAGGCCAGAGGCCGGTCTGCCCTCGAAAACAGCGCCCCAACCTGAGGTGGAAGCATCTGTTGAGATAACCTTGCGGTGTGAGATGGCCCCCATCGCCACTCCCTGCTGGTACCAGTCAAATCAAATCAAATCAAATCACTTTATTGTCACTCTACCGTATGCACAAGTGCAACAGTAGGTGAAATTCTTAGATGCAGTCCGAGCAAAGATAGTAGTCATGACATGACATGTACAACATTTAAGCAACAACAGATTACACATCTGATGCGCACACAATTACTCACAGCACAGTACACACTACAATAAACAATAAATAATTTACACAATGTGAGTGTAGTTCTCACAGTTTTAAACAATATACACATACTTACAATATACATATACTTTAAACAATATACACTAAACATACATTAAACAATAACAGTATACATTAAGCTATAGTAATAATATACAATGTACAGTATACAATATGTTCACAAATAGAAATCCGATGTACAATAGATGCTATATGATACATAAATGTGTATATAATGTGTGTGTATCTCCAGTGGTTTGTGCTGAGTGATATTCTGTCCAGTGTGTGTTATGATCCTGATGGATCAAGAGTTAAGTAGTCTGATTGCTTGTGGGAAGAAGCTGTTCTGGAGTCGGCTGGTGCGTGTTCTGATGCTGCGGTACCGTCTGCCTGATGGCAGCAGTGAGAGCAGCCCATGGTTCGGGTGGCTAGAGTCTCTGATGATCCTCTGAGCTCTCTTCACACACCGCCTGGCGTAAATGTCCTGGAGGGAGGGAAGCTCACCTCCGATGATGCAGCTGGCCGTGCGCACTACCCTTTGCAGGGCCTTGCGGTTGCGGGCGGTACTGTTGCCGTACCAGGTGGTGATGCAGCCAGTCAGCAGACTCTCTATGGTGCAGGTGTAGAAGCATGTGAGGATGTGGCGGTTCATTCCAAACCTCCTCAGCCGTCACAGGAAGAAAAGGCGCTGATGAGCCTTCTTCACAACGGAACTTGAAGCTGCTGACTCTCTCCACCGGTGCTCCATTGATGGTGATGGGGCGGTGTTCTCTCTCATTCCTCCTGAAGTCGACCACCAGCTCCTTGGTCTTGCTGACGTTGAGGGAGAGGTTGTGCTCCTGACACCACCGTGTCAGAGTGTGCACCTCCTCTCTGTAGGCCGTTTCATCATTGTCAGTGATGAGACCTACCACTGTCGTATCGTCAGCAAACTTGATGATGGTGTTGGAGCTGTGGGTTGCCACACAGTCATGTGTGTACAAGGAGTACAGGAGTGGGCTGAGAACACAGCCCTGAGGGGCTCCAGTGTTGAGAGTCAGTGATGAGATGTTACTGCCCATTCTGACCACCTGGCGTCTGTTTGACAGGAAGTCCAGGATCCAGCTGCATAACAAGCTGTTTAAGTCTAGAGCCCGGAGTTTCCCGTCAAGTATGGAGGGCACAATGGTTTTGAATGCTGAGCTGTAGTCTACAAAAAGCATTCTCACATATGTGTTCCTCTTTTCCAGGTGGGAGAGAGCAGTGTGAATTGTTGATGAAATGGCATCATCAGTGGAGCGGTTTTTGCGGTATGCAAACTGCAGTGGGTCCAGTGAGGGGGGGAGAACAGAGCAGATGTGGTTTTTGATTAGTCTCTCAAAGCATTTGCTGATGATGGGGGTCAGAGCAACAGGACGCCAGTCGTTTAAGCAGAGTGTTTTTGATTGCTTCGGTACAGGAACAATGGTGGACGTTTTGAAGCATGTGGGGACCACGGACAGGGAGAGGGACAGGTTAAAGATGTCCGTGAAAACTCCAGCCAGTTGGTGCGCTTACGCTCTGATGACGCAGCCCGGAATGCCGTCTGGACCCGCAGCTTTACGGATGTTCACCCACCGGAAGGATCGGGTTACATCCGCTACAGATACGGAGAGTGAACAAACCTCTGTATCTTCAGCCACGAGCTCTCTCTCCGCGAGGGCGGTGTTAGTTCCCTCAAAGTGAGCATAGAAGGTATTGAACTCGTCCGGGAGAGAGGCAGCGGTGTTCACGGTGGAGTTTGTGTTCCCTTTATAGTCCGTGATGGTGTTAATTCCCCGCCACATGCTTCTGGAGTCGGTGGTGTTGAACTGTCCTTCAATCTTGTCCCTGTACTGCCGTTTTGCTGCTCTGATGGTTTTCCGGAGGGCATAACTTGCTTGTTTATGCTCCTCCGCATTACCGGAGTTAAAAGTGAAGGTCCGCGCATTGAGTGTCGCGCGAACATCCCCATTTAGCCACGGCTTCTGGTTTGGGTACAGCCGAATTGTTTTGGTCGGAACAACGTCTTCTACGCACTTCCTGATGAAACACATTACGCTATCAGCGTAGACCTCGATGTCGTCATCAGAGGCCGACCGGAACATCTCCCAGTCCGCGTGATCAAAACAGTCCTGTAGCATAGAATCTGATTGGTCCGACCAGCACTGGATGGTTCTGAGGGCGGGTGCTTCCTGTTTCAGCCTCTGCCTGTAAGCGGGCAAAAGGAGAATGGAAGCGTGATCTGATTTGCCAAATGGTGGGCGCGGGAGGGACTTATAACCATCCTTGAAGGGAGAGTAGCAGTGGTCCAGATCTCGGTTCCCTCGCGTGTTGAAGCTAACATGTTGGTGGTATTTAGGTGCAATGCGTTTGAAGTTGGCTTTGTTAAAGTCTCCGGTCACAATAAACGCGGCCTCAGGATGCGCGGTTTCCTGCTCACTCACTGTCCTATACAGTTCCTTTAGTGCCCGGTCTGTGTCGGCTTGTGGGGGAATATACACAGCTGTGATGACGACCGCTGTGAATTCCCTCGGTAGCCAGAATGGTCGGCACAGAACCGTGAGAAGCGCCCACTGCCCACAGTCGGCTACTAACCAGGGCTTCAGTGCTGAAGTGCAGCTCTGAGTCACCGTGATTCGGAAGCCTCCGGACGCCCAGGCTCTGTGAGGCACTTGGGCGTTTAACCAGCGTTGCAGTGGGCGCATACGCAGTAGACCTAGCTGGAGCACTGCCGCAGCTGAGGCCATACTCCCCAGCATCCTCTGAAAAGCTTTGAGAGGTGCGGTGCTGCCCGGCTGGAAGGACGCAGCCATGCGTTGGACTCGGCGCGCGCGCCGCGGTGACAGGCGGGCTGACATTGCCACAGTGTCCAGATCCAAACCCAGAAATGAGGTTGACTGCGTGGGCACTAGTGAGCTCTTGGTCCAGTTGACCGTGAGCCCCAGGCTGTCTAGATGGCTGAGCAGCGCTGCCCTGTGGGCAAGGAGCTCGGCCTCTGACTGTGCTAGAATGAGCCAGTCGTCCAGATAGTTCAAAATCCGCATCCCCTGCCTTCTCAGGGGAGCGAGGGCCGCGTCCATGCACTTCGTAAATGTACGGGGTGCTAGTGGCAGGCCGAACGGAAGGACGGTGTACTGATATACCTGACCGTCGAAGGCGAATCTCAAGAATGGCCTGTGACGGGGTATTATCCTGATTTGAAAATATGCGTCTTTCAAATCGAGGGAGATAAGCCAGTCTCTCGGGCGAATGTGCGCGAGGATCTGCTTGGCCGTGAGCATCTTGAACGGTCTTTTCAGAAGAGCTTTGTTCAGACGCCTCAGATCCAGAATCGGTCTGAGCGACCCTTCCCTTTTTGGAACGAGGAAATAACGGCTGTAAAAGCCCGACTCGCTCATAGAATGGGGAACCGGTTCTATAGCCCCTTTGCACAGCAGCGTCGCTATTTCTGCTCGAAGTAGGTGTGCTACTTCCTCGCCAGTGGCCGCTTTATGTGAGTGAAAGACACAGGATTTACAGTGCTTGGGTGCAGGGGTGAACACAGAAAAGTGGGCACATTTACTGCATTTGAAACACATACGGAGCCGTGCAACCAGAAATAATGCATCTTTTGTGATTTCTCTGGTTCGCCGTAAAAACGGCGGTTGGAGACAGGCGAGAAGGCGGTTTTGCCGGCTCGTTGGCTGTGTGAGAACCATCTGCAGTAGCCATAGAAGTGGGGACTGACACGAAAAGGAGTTTTGACGGTGGTCCGGCCGCGGCGGGACTTAACCGTCGTTTCTCCCCTCTGGCTAGGAGGACTTTGGAGGCTCGGGCTTCAGCACAATCCTGGACCGAGGTCCCCGAGGGGGAGGCGGCTTGCCTCGACTGGATGAGCGCGATCTGGGGCGGCTGCTCTGTCTTCGCTGAGAAGAAGGGGGCTGCGCAGGACGCCGGGCGGGGCCAAAGAGGCCGGATGGGGAGAGCGGGGCGTTGAGAAACACCGCACGCTCCGCTTCTCTCATGTCAGCGAGCGTTAGCCAGAGGTGCCTTTCTGCGACTGTGAGGGAGGCCATGCAGCATCCGAGGGCCTGTGCAGCGGTTTTGGTGGCGCGAAGGGAAAGATCCGTCGCGCTTCTCAAATCTGTAACCAACTCCGCATCCTCGCTTTTCTCGTCCAAGTCGCGGAGGAGATTAGCTTGGAGGATTTGCAGCACAGCCATGGAGTGAAGGGCGGACGCAGCCTGACCGGCGGCAGAGAAAGCGTGGCCGATCAGGGATGAACAAACTCCACCGTGAACACCGCTGCCTCTCTCCCGGACGAGCTCAACACCTTTTATGCTCGCTTTGAGAAAACTAACACCGCCCTCGCGGAGAGAGAGCTCGTGGCTGAAGTTACAGAGGTTAGTGCACTCTCCGTATCTGTCGCGGATGTAACCCGATCCTTCCGGCGGGTGAACGTCCGTAAAGCTGCGGGTCCAGACGGAATTCCCGGCCTTGTGATCAGAGCGTGCGCGCACCAACTGGCTGGAGTCTTCACGGACATTTTTAACCTGTCCCTCTCCCTGTCTGTGGTCCCCACATGCTTTAAAACGTCCACTATTGTTCCTGTACCTAAGCAATCAAAAACCACCTGCTTAAACGACTGGCGTCCTGTTGCTCTGACCCCCATCATCAGCAAATGCTTTGAAAGAATAATCAGAAACCACATCTGCTCTGTTCTCCCCCCCTCACTGGACCCACTGCAGTTTGCATACCGCACAAACCGTTCCACTGATGATGCCATTTCATCCACTATACACACTGCTCTCTCCCACCTGGAAAAGAGGAACACATATGTGAGAATGCTGTTTGTGGACTACAGCTCAGCATTCAACACCATTGTGCCCTCCATACTTGACGGGAAACTCCGGGCTCTAGGCTTAATCAGCCTGTTATGCAGCTGGATCCTGGACTTCCTGTCAAACAGACGCCAGGTGGTCAGAATGGGCAGTAACATCTCCTCACCACTGACTCTCAACACTGGAGCCCCTCAGGGCTGCGTTCTCAGCCCACTACTGTACTCCCTGTACACACATGACTGTGTGGCAACCCACAGCTCCAACACCATCATCAAGTTTGCTGACGATACGACGGTGGTAGGTCTTATCACCGACAATGATGAAACGGCCTACAGAGAGGAGGTGCACACTCTGACACGGTGGTGTCAGGAGCACAACCTCTCCCTCAACGTCAGCAAGACCAAGGAGCTGGTGGTCGACTTCAGGAGGAATGAGAGAGAACACCGCCCCATCACCATCGATGGAGCACCGGTGGAGAGAGTCAGCAGCTTCAAGTTCCTCGGTGTCCACATCACAGAGGAACTCTCATGGTCCGTCCACACTGAGGCCGTTGTGAAGAAGGCTCATCAGCGCCTTTTCTTCCTGCGACGGCTGAGGAGGTTTGGAATGAACCGCCACATCCTCACACGCTTCTACACCTGCACCATCGAGAGTCTGCTGACTGGCTGCATCACCACCTGGTACGGCAACAGTACCGCCCGCAGCCGCAAGGCCCTGCAAAGAGTAGTGCGCACGGCCAGCTGCATCATCGGAGGTGAGCTTCCCTCCCTCCAGGACATTTACGCCAGGCGGTGTGTGAGGAGAGCTCAGAGGATCATCAGAGACTCTAGCCACCCGAACCATGGGCTGCTCTCACTGCTGCCGTCAGGCAGACGGTACCGCAGCATCAGAACACGCACCAGCCGACTCCAGAACAGCTTCTTCCCACAAGCAATCAGACTACTTAACTCCTGATCCATCAGGATCATAACACACACTGGACAGAATATCACTCAGCACAACCCACTGTAGATACACACACATTATATACACATTTATTTATCATACAGCATCTATTGCACTTTGGATTTCAATTTTTCAATCTGTGAATAATATTTTATACTATACATTGTATATTATTATTACTATTATAGCGTAATGTATATTGTTTAGTGTATGTTTAGTGTATATTGTTTAAAGTATATGTATATTGTAAGTATGTGTATATTGGTTAAAGCTGTGAGAACTACACTCACATTGTGTAAATTATTTATTGTTCATTGTAGTGTATACTGTGCTGTGAGTAATTGTGTGCGCATCAGATGTGTAATCTGATGCTGCTTTAAATGTTGTACATGTCATGTCATGACTACTATGTTGCTCGGAACTGCACCTAAGAATTTCACCTACTGTTGCACTTGTGCATATGTAGAGTGACAAATAAAGTGATTTGATTTGATTTGATTTGATTTGATGAAGTCGTTCTGCAGGCCTTGGACGGGAGGACAGCCTTTGAGCGCCAGCCAGAGGGCGGGCAAAGGTGCGCTGCGACCGCCTCTTCCACCGGAGGGATGGCGTTGTAGCCTTTCTCAGCAGCGCCGTCAACTTGTGAGAGCGTTGAAGAAGCTTGAGATGAGACCCTTACGGAAAACGGTGCATTCCAGGACTTAGAGAGCTCCTCGTGAAGCTCTGGCAGAAAGGGTGCAGTCCTGGAGGTGGGCGCTCGGCGGCGACTGTTCAGAAAACATCCGTCGAGTCGGTTCGGCGCTGACACCTTAGGCGGAGACCATTCGCTTCGTATGCGGCCACATCCGCCTCATCCCCGGAGGCGGCGACAGACATGGCGGCCTGGGGTGGGGAAGGTGAGAGAGAAGCTGGCGGGAGAGGTTCCGGCGAGCTTCTCATTGCTGACTCCGGTTCCGGTGTCCGCTGCGAGCGGCGCTTTTTCTTGCACGGCCCGACCGGGACGGGCGGAGGGATGTCATCGTCAAACTGTTCGAGTCGAGCCCGCAGGGTCGACATCGACAGCTCCTCGCACTCTGGGCATCCGCCGGAGAGGAGTGCGGAGGCGGCGTGGTCACGGCCTAGACAGAGAGCGCAGATCACATGGCGGTCTCCGGAACTGAACGGCACGTGGCACGAGCCTCAGGTGGAACGAGGCATTTTGCAACAAACGCTCGCGCTCTTTTTGGAATAAACGTGTGACGCAACGGCGACAACACGTGCAATAAAAGGATATTTGCCGCCGGATAGCAGAGCAGGCACGGAAGGCTGAAGGTGGCGAATACAGCCGGCTTCTCCAGACGCTGTCCTCTGCTTGCTCGATCTGCCTGATTCGACGGCGGCGGGTTCCAGAGATCCAGCGATGCGCAGGGCTTCGCTGAAGAAAATAAAAGCGAATTTCCAGCCTGCGAGCCCTGCTTATATACACGTGGCCACGCCCTACCTGTAGGCAAATGAGGCGTGAGGGGCGCGAAGCGCCCTCATTGGTTGCCACGTCACGCGGGCTCGCCGATAGGCTGCAGCAGTTGCCAGCGGTGCAGCCAATAGACACGCTGGAATAGCTTGCTATGGTCTGGCAGGCTGCCGCACTGCATTGACAATGTTACAAAAATTAAGGATAATTTTGTGGTTTTTCAGAATCTCGAAGAAAGAATACTTTCCCGTAGCATAAGTGAACTTACGCAATACGAGAGAACCTCTCGTAAGAGAACCATGCCTCTAGGCCTACATAGTGCTTTAAAATTGTGTGTGTGTGTCTATAGGATATAGGCTACTGTATAGCCTACAACGTGTCATATAGATGCATTTTATATTATATATCAGCAAATGCTTTGAGAGAATAATCAGAAACCACATCTGCTCTGTTCTCCCCCCCTCACTGGACCCACTGCAGTTTGCATACTGCAAAAACCGCTCCACTGATGATGCCATTTCATCTACAATTCACACTGCTCTCTCCCACCTGGAAAAGTGGAACACGTATGTGAGAATGCTGTTTGTAGACTACAGCTCAGCATTCAACACCATTGTGCCCTCCATACTTGACATGAAACTCCGGGCTCTAGGCTTAAACAGCTTGTTATGCAGCTGGATCCTGGACTTCCTGTCAAACAGACGCCAGGTGGTCAGAATGGGCAGTAACATCTCCTCATCACTGACTCTCAACACTGGAGCCCCTCAGGGCTGTGTTCTCAGCCCACTCCTGTACTCCTTGTACACACATGACTGTGTGGCAACCCACAGCTCCAACACCATCATCAAGTTTGCTGACGATACGACAGTGGTAGGTCTCATCACTGACAATGATGAAACGGCCTACAGAGAGGAGGTGCACACTCTGACACGATGGTGTCAGGAGCACAACCTCTCCCTCAACGTCAGCAAGACCAAGGAGCTGGTGGTCGACTTCAGGAGGAATGAGAGAGAACACCGCCCCATCACCATCAATGGAGCACCGGTGGAGAGAGTCAGCAGCTTCAAGTTCCTCGGTGTCCACATCACAGAGGAACTCTCATGGTCCGTCCACTCTGAGGCCGTTGTGAAGAAGGCTCATCAGCGCCTTTTCTTCCTGCGACGGCTGAGGAGGTTTGGAATGAACCGCCACATCCTCACATGCTTCTACACCTGCACCATAGAGAGTCTGCTGACTGGCTGCATCACCACCTGGTACGGCAACAGTACCGCCCGCAACCGCAAGGCCCTGCAAAGGGTAGTGCGCACGGCCAGCTGCATCATCGGAGGTGAGCTTCCCTCCCTCCAGGACATTTACGCCAGGCGGTGTGTGAAGAGAGCTCAGAGGATCATCAGAGACTCTAGCCACCCGAACCATGGGCTGCTCTCACTGCTGCCATCAGGCAGACGGTACCGCAGCATCAGAACACGCACCAGCCGACTCCAGAACAGCTTCTTCCCACAAGCAATCAGACTACTTAACTCTTGATCCATCAGGATCATAACACACACTGGACAGAATATCACTCAGCACAAACCACTGGAGATACACACACATTATATACACATTTATGTATCATATAGCATCTATTGTACATCGGATTTCTATTTGTGAACATATTGTATACTGTACATTGTATATTATTACTATAGCTTAATGTATACTGTTATTGTTTAATGTATGTTTAGTGTATATTGTTTAAAGTATATGTATATTGTAAGTATGTGTATATTGTTTAAAGCTGTGAGAACTACACTCACATTGTGTAAATTATTTATTGTTTATTGTAGTGTATACTGTGCTGTGAGTAATTGTGTGCGCATCAGATGTGTAATCTGTTGTTGCTTAAATGTTGTACATGTCATGTCATGAATACTATGTTGCTCGGAACTGCACCTAAGAATTTCACCTACTGTTGCACTTGTGCATATGGTAGAGTGACAATAAAGTGATTTGATTGATTTTGAGATTATATATATATATATATAATATTTTTTTTTTTTTTTTTTTTTTGTTGTTGCAATTTTTGCTTTGTACGCGGCAAAATTTTGGTTGGCCCCACCAAATCTCACTCTAAGCTTTTTTGAAAAGTTGGCAGCTCTGTGACCTTCATGTCAGACAGATTTTTGAGGGACTACATTCATAAGAAGCAATTGCATTATGAGCTGCAGTTTCATAATTCTCATAGCTGTTTATTAAAAATAGATCAAGTCTTCTGTCCTCCCCCCCCCACCCCTCCCCCGGTCGATCTGTTGTTCCATCAGGAGCAGCTACAAACCAGCTGCTTTGATTTATGGTCTGGTGGCGCTTTCAGACTCCATCAAGCGAGTCCAGTGAATCAATGGAAGCAAGGGAGGGAGGCTGTATCACTCAAGTCACCATATCCACGACGGTTCTCGAACTCCACCACCTGAGTATGGCAAGCCGTTTGGACTTTAATTCATTCACAAGATATGGATTTTTGATATTAACTATTCAATTTTCACTAGTTAAAATGCTAATTCTTGATATCAAGAATTTCTATAGGCCTAGTTGATATCAGGAATGGAATTCTTGATATATCAAGAACTGAATTGTTGATATCAAGAATTCAATTCCTGATATCAACAATTGAATTTGAATGGCAGCCTACGGTGACATTTCACTAGTGAAAATACATTTACTGATATCAAGAATTACAGTTTTTACTAGTTGAAATTGAATTGTTGATATCAAGAATTAGCATTTTAATTAGTGAAAATTGTATTGTTGATATCAAGAATTAGCATTTTGACTAGTGAAAACTGAATTGTTGATATCAAGAATTAGCATTTCAAGAATTAGCATTAGCATTCAAGAATTCCTATCCTGTGAATGAATAAAAGTTAAGGCGTCAATGAAGTTACGTCAATGTATAGAATGTCCAAATAATTACATAAACCAAATGACACACAACTATTATTTTCACACGCTGTAAGACAGAATTGTATTTATTTATAGGCTAAATCTTTTAGGAAGAATATTTGCCTCAAAGTACACCTGTCACAACCATAAATGTGCACTGTATAGGGGTTTGATTATCATTATGATTATGATAAATAATGATGCTATATAGGTAAGTAATCTCACATATGTCGATTTAGTAATGCAGTTTTGTAGCCATAAGTGTTTTGGGAAATTATGGTTTATAGAAAAATCTGTATTTTAATATGGATCAAATTAATAATAATAATAAAAAAAAAATAATAATAATTATATATATATATATATATATATATATATATATATATATATATATATATATATATATATATATATATATATATATATATATATATATATATATATATATATATATAATATTTTGAAACAACTGAAACTATACTCCAGTGACAATTCATTAAATAGGGTTTATAAACCAATTATTCTACATTGGGTGTGAAATAAGAAAAACATCACAGGTATGTGATCTGTTGACAGATGTTTTGTTAAATGTGGAAAACTGTTTTTGTTTGCTTCTCTATGTCATTTGGAGAAACTAACATATTCTATATAAAATGTTATAAACCTTTCCAGTTCTCTGTTTATGGGGAAACTGAAAACAAGATGTCAAATGCTTCATTATAGATGTTTTCTGCTGAAGGAACAACTGAGTTTTTATATGAAACAGTATGACGAAACTGCTGTTGTAAACTTGTCAGATTATGTCTGCTGTCAATCGTAAAAAATTTATTTTAATACAGTCAACTCAGGAGTCCCGGGACAGTCAGGTAGCCATGTAATTTTAAGTGTAATTTTAAGGTCTTTTTTTTGGTTGTACAAAATAATTATTCCAGTGTGTTACTTGCTAAAATCCCCCATGAACTTTTCAACTTGAAATAGCTCTGTGGATGTGTAATGTCTTTCAGACAGCTGCACAGCACATGCTTTCAAGTAACAAGTCTGGTCCTGAGTGCACATACGACCTTTCATTATAGTTCTTCTGATACTTTTAATATTTTCAATGTAATGTTGCAAAATAACGTGTTTTGCTTTTGACTATCGGCATAAATGTCTGTTCCACTTCCCATTTAATTCAGGCTAACAGACACTGATGTGGAAAGCTATACCAACCACAAAGACATCTGTATGCTGAAAAGTAAGATAACGTATACCGGTAAGCAAATCAGAAACAAATGTATCCATCCAGTCAGCACTAAGAAATATAACATGACTGTGTTGTCAATGTGCTACTACAGAAGTGGCCTGGACAAAAGTTTACACCTGAATAATGACAAACATTCACTTAGCCACATAAAGAGTTAAAACACATTTATTAAGACCAGTTTGCACATGACCTGTTATACATCCAGGCTCCTAAACCATTCCTATTTCAGATTGCCTTTTTTAATGTAATTATCATTCTATCTCCTTAAATTTTCTTTATGTTTACAATAAAGCAGGCTAAAGAAGACAGATGGGGAGGAGAAAAAGCACACATTGATATTTGAGAGCAAATGCAGAAGATAAAATTGTCTGGGAACTGAAATTACTTAAAGGGGTCATGAACTGCATTGTATTATAATGTTTCCTGGGGTGCACTTAAAATGTTAGCATGATCAAAAATTGTCATCATTTAGAAATAAAAGGATTGCCCTGATTTTAACTCTCTGTTTTGAAAAGAATATCTGACATGAATCATTACATAGCAGAAATCACTGGTCACAGATCAGGCATTAGAATGAACACGGTTACTTGCATGTTTTAAAAGTCTGTTTGCAAAGCCTGTGCCGAAATTGTGATTGATTTACCAAAGAATCCATATTGAAACCAAGTACAAATAAATAATGCTCAACTGAGACATTCAAATTGTTGAAAATAAATAACCACATTCCTAGCATTAGGATCTTTTGGAAGGAAATGTTATTTGTAGTCCATCCTGTAGGCATACTGCTTTCTTTCCTCCTCGTCATCTCACTAACATACCAGTTGATTTTCCTCTACAGAGGCGGTCTTTCACCAATAGGCATATTATGACAAGTCAGCTTGGTTACAATGAAAGCTTAGTTTTTGGACTAACAAGGAAGTTTGCAGTTCTGAACTTTCAGGATATTCTTATAGTATAATGGATGCACTATATATATATAGGAGGGATGCCACAATTCTCAATATAATATTGAACCGTTCGGGTAGGCTACGGCATTCACGGTTCAAAACGCGCTTGTGAATCGGTTTTGCACTGAATTAATTGTTTTTCTACAAATTCTATCATTTGCCTCCATCCCAATACTGAACAACGCGACATACATTCACATCACACGTTAGTGGTAGAGTTATACTCACGGAACACTATAGATATTCACAATCACGAAAGTTCATTATTTGCTTAAAGCTACACTGTGTGATATTTTCCCCCATCTAGCGGTGAAAAGGTATATGACCATCCAGTAAATATTAGGTTCTGTTCCTCCCAATTCCGATTTCGTTTTAACTCCTACGGTGGCCGTTTTAGTCCAAGATTAACATGGCTTCCAGTTCAATCCAGACACGGTGCCATCGAGTGTTAAAACGCGAAAGGCGAAGCTTGAATTTACGGGTATGTCCCTCTTTGGATAATGTACTTTCAAGATGGAGGGGCAACATGGCGACCCCCATTCGAACCCCTTACCCGTATGTATTTTCAATGGTATATTATTAACTTACGAGAATACTTTATAACTTGAAATAAGTAAATATACATTAATGAGCACTTATATTTTTGAAAGAACTAAGTGTTTTTAGCTAAGAATAAACAAAAAAAGTTACACAGTGTAGCTTTAAAGCCTTGCTTAAAGCCTTGCCGGCTCATTCGCGTGCGCGGTTTTTAACATGCGCTTTTCCGAGCGCGCGCACTAAACGCCTGTCAAACACGTGATTATTGAAGTAGTCGTCTTACTGCGCTAATACTGTCAAATACACACAAGGTTAACAAGGTTATATATATATATATATAATTTTTATCATTCTTCAACTGTGAGAGACGGAATCTAAAACAAAAATCCAGAAAATCACATTGTATGAATTTTAAATAATTAATTTGCATTTTATTGCATGACATAAGTATCATAAGTATTTGATCACCTACCAACCAGTAAGAATTCCGGCTCTCACAGACCTGTTAGTTTTTCTTTAAGAAGCCCTCCTGTTCTCCACTCATTACTTGTATTAACTGTACCTGTTTGAACGCATTACCTGTATAAAAGACACCTGTCCACACACTCAATCAAACAGACTCCAACCTCTCCACAATGGCCAAGACCAGAGAGCTGTGTAAGGACATCAGGGATAAAATTGTAGACCTACACAAGGCTGGGATGGGCTACAGGACTATGATAAAAATTACAGACTTCTACATGGGCAAACCTGCAAAATCGGCAGTGTATCAAATAGTCCCCACTGTATATATTAGGCTATACCAGTACCATAGTAAAACAAATATGGACGATGCAACTTCTCTTCCGTTGAAGAAAAGTGAAGCCGCCAAATTTGATTGTTTACTTTGTCTTGTGTCCATTAGAATACACAGAGAGGCAGGGGTTATAACCTACTGGGACCAACCACCTGGGGGCGATCGAGATAAAAGGTCCCGTTCTTCGTGATCCCACTGTTCAAACTTTAGTTAGTGTGTAATGTTGCTGTTAGAGCATAAATAATACCTGTAAAATTATAAAGCTCAAAGTTCAATGCCAAGCGAGATATTTTATTTAACAGAAGTTCCCTTTCAAAGCCTACAGCGAACGGCCGGTTGGACTACATCCTGGTACTTCCTTCATTAATTACGTCAGACAGTAGAACAGACTAACCTCCGCCCACAAGAATATGCGAAAAAGGGGGCGTGGTCTTGTTGCTGTCCCACGTGGAGAAGAGGACGGCCGCGTGGAGAAAAGGAAGTCTTGCGTTTGAGTGTGTTTGTCGCCATGTCGTCAAGACCCTGTTATTTTCATCCCGGAGTCAAATCACCTTTGTTTGGCTTTCCCAGCGACGCTGTAGAGATCATTAAGCGCATATATCTCCCGTTAAGAGGCGTGACCTTTCCATGCAAGTTACGTGCGCTAAGCTGCTGTCGAATCACAACACAGCAACCGGGCCATGTGCGCTAAGCTGCTGTCAAATCACAACACGGGAAACCGCTGGCACAATCAGAACTCGTTACGTATTTCGAGGGACTTCATAGAACAAGGAACTCATCAGCCGTTTTTAGGACAGTGAAAACAGCGGTATACAGATAAGTAAATTGTGTGAAAAATACTGTGGTTTTTTTACATGCGAAACATGAACACATGTTATATTGCACACTGTAAACACAATCAAAGCTTAAAAAAAACACGAAGAATGGGACCTTTAACATGAGTGCGGCAGGCTTGACCAAGACACACACACACACACACACACACACACACACACACACACACACACACACACACACACACACACACACACACACACACACACACACACACACACACACACACACACACACACACACACACAAAAAGAAGAATTAATTAATTCACATCACATCTAGTGCCACCTCATTATTTCCCCTTGTCTGCCGCTTATATGTTGTTGGTTCATTAATATTCCATTTATCATCAGCATACAAAGCAGAAATGTAAGTTAAGTTCAGGATATCTTTGGTCTAAACTTATTAGTAGCATAACTAAAAAATAAATACTAGTTCCATTTTTTTAAACAAGTAAAGTAATTAAATACTAGACACTTGGAATAAGTAGAATATAATAAATAAAAACTAGTAGGCCTATCTTTAAAAGGCATTAGTAGCCTACCTAAAGAATAAGCACTAGCTAACAAATAGCCTACATAGGCTAGTAGTAGCCTTATGGAATAGATAGCCTACTAGTATCTAAACACTTAGCAGGTTACTAGTAGCATGAAAATAGATACTAGTACGTAAGGATTAAATGTTTAAACCGACTGTAAAATATTGTACCATAGACATTAATCTATGCACTGTCTATGAGCGTCACTGTCACTCTGTTAGCCCCTGCTGGTATATCTCTCAACTACACCAGTTATGACTAACAGTTATTTTTCCATTGATGGTAATTGTTCCAAGTAACATATAAAGCTCAAATATATGATATTATTTTATTATATTATTGTGCCAACACTTACAAATTGTTTTTCTCTATCACTTAATCTGAATCTTAAAAGCTCGAACATTATATTAATTTATCCTATCCTGCGGATCAGTCACATGACAATGACATGTCGCAAAGATGGCAGCTTCCAATCACGTGCTGCACAAACTGAGCCACCTCAGGCTGCAACTGCGATGAATGGGAGCGCTAACGAATAGCACTTGCCAGGTAACGTAGGCTATTACAGACCAACTAAACCACAGTTTGCCCCAAATTGGCCCTACTAAAGTTAAAACAGTAAAATGTGTGTTATTTAAAATTGATTTTCTTTTAAATTATTATAAGGGGACGTCAAACAACCCACTAATCACTGATTTAAATTCAAATAAGCTGAAACTGATTTTCCGAGCCAAACATTTAGCTGATTATGGGCTGCTTACTTCTAGCATTTTCATAAATACAAGAATTAGTGTCTATTTTATGAATTCCAGAATATTGTCTACCACTACTAATTTAAAATTGGACTTTTCGGACACCTGTTTACTTCTGTCACGACTAATCTATGACAACCACATGGTAACATCTCGTGAATTTGATGTTGGGATTACTATCAGACAAATCGGTTTATTTTAACATTCATTTCAAAAGATTAAACATGAAAATGGATATACTTTTTTTTTTTTTTTGCATCTCAGGTAATGCTGATGTAGCTCCCACAAGAGGGCGATATTTAGCTGATAATAGTCCATGATACTTAGGCCTATGTAATTAAGTAGGCCTACTAGGCTACTACAAGCCACTTTTTTTTAATGGTTAATATTTAAAATATTTTAAATGGTGTATAACTGGTTATTTTGTATAAGCCAGGTTTTATATTACTTCCAGCCTTGTATTTTTATGAGAGTAAGATTATGAGTGTTAATGAATGTTATGGTTGCAGTTCAATGAAATATCAGACGATGGATTTTAATGGTTAATATTTAAAATATTTTAAATGGTGTATAACTGGTTATTTTGTATAAGCCAGGTTTTATATTACTTCCAGCCTTGTATTTTTATGAGAGTAAGATTATGAGTGTTAATGAATGTTATGGTTGCAGTTCATTGAAATATCAGACGATGGCATAGTTTCTCCTCCACGCTTCTCTGTCCCACTTGTCCAGCCACAGTACTTAGTGATTGATTCAAATTCATGAGTCTGTTATTACTGTAAATGTAGAACTGGAAAGTGTATGCCAAATTGTCATGGATGTTTAATTCATCTCATGATTTATTCAATGCATTTCCTACAATGTCTAATACCCCAGTCAAAGTCATTATTGGATGAGGTAGTGCTTCAGTAGTGTTGCAGTTGCTCACCAAGGCTTTCTTCATTTAAAATGAACACACTCCATCCCTGACAATCACTGTTTTAAGAGTCTTTGAGTGTGCAGCAATGCTCCAAGTACTGAAGACTCATAAATAATCAACTGATAAATTGTTATAACTTTTACTTCTACTCTGGTCTTTTTCGATCTTCACACAGCTGGCTGCGAAATCTTTAAAGAATTAAATATTCCCTTTTTGTGTTCCATGGAGCACAGAGTCACAACAAGTTTGGAATAACTATATTGTGCACAATGAATATGTGCACTATATTTATATACACTTTTAGTGGTGTGTGTGTGTGTGTGTGTGTGTGTGTGTGTGTGTGAGAGGAATAGCAATATTAGCACGCGGCGCCTGTATGTCCTTTCTAGATTTGTAATAAGCAGACTGCATGTATTATTCAGGACTGTGTGGACAGGTCCTACTCTGCTTCTGCTCTCTCGTCCTGGCCTGTCCCCTAGGGACTGGATGCCTAAATTACTATTTCTATTTGATATATTCCCATAGCCCAGCCCTTAAAATGCATAGGGAGAGAATGGCGTGTTCCTTGGGGGTCACAATGTAGCGGTCACTCAGTAGAAGTCAGAGGTGGTCTAGTGGATACAGATTTATGCATTCATTCCTGTGATATAAAATAGCAATGTCACCTTTCTTCATGTATGCTGGTTCGAAGAGGTCAGAAAGGGAAAATTGTGTTAAATTGAATTGTGCCCATATTTTATTTTTTAATTGAATCTTCCTCAGTGTCGTTAGAAGTTTACTTTACATTAAAACTTCTTGGATGAGACTTGCATCCTTGTGATGGTGGACAGAGGTTTTCTGGTACCATTAAGTGGTTAGTGGTTGTTTATTTCATTATTGTAATGTATTAGCAGCTTTCCATTGCTGGGTCAATGAAGAGTGTCTATGACAAAGAAATATCATTATTGTATTGTTTACATTTAAAATCTCATGTGGTATAACCAACTAAAAAATATATTTTTGTCCTTTTACCTTGAATACATGTGAGTGTACACTTGTTAATCTTTATTTATTTTGTTTTTTAAATATGATTTAAAGGCAAACAAACATGAATTATATAGCCTAATATTTTAATATTATTTATAAATATCATTAGGGTTTTTGGGGAGCACTACATGACATTTCACTACCCAAGTGCCTTTAATGAAAGTCACTTTAGCTGATATTTTAAGAGACATATTGACTTTGACAGTCGTTTTTGTATTTTGTTTTTAACCCCTGCATGTTAGTTGGACCACATGTTTTTTCCCCAAATGTTATTAAGCAGTGAATCAGATATAAATAATAATAAAATAAATTAACAAAATTCAAATAATGAGTGAATACATCATCAATTATTTTTTTCAAGGGTTTTTTTTTTTTTTTTTGCCTTAGTCTGATTCTCTATACCTTGTAAGCCTATTATAACTGTTTATATTTTTATCTGACGGGATCGTTTTTGTTAGCCTGGTCCTACCAGATGTACATTTCATTGGTACAGAGAGTCTGGCCACTCTCCATTGACAAGCGTTTACTTCCTTGAAGGTGGATACTCCGTTTAAAACTACTGGATATGCCCAGAGCCACTCTGGATCTGCCATAACCAATCGCTAACGTTCGGTTGTGACGTATGTCATCTCAAACTAGTGCAGGACATCAACGTCATCGTTCTCTACCACTCCCTCTGTTCGCTGATTGGACCAGTTAAAATTTGATCTGAGAAAACCAGAGAATATACCGCAATCCCAGATGGAGTACTGAAGGAAAATGAAAATTGAGCAGAAGTACGTTGGAGGGTGGAGCCAGACTATGTTTTTGTGGGAAATTGAGTACATCTCCTTAAATCCGTATATAGAGAAAAGTTGCACACATCTCGAGCCTCACCCGTTTTTTTTAAAACACAGAATAGAAGAGATTGTGACAGAGTTCGCAATAAAACAAGAATCAACCTTGGCTGGGCTTTTACGGAAAACCGAGGGAAAGCTTGAGATGCTTTACATCTAACACAGGTGCCGCACACACACAGTCATGAATCACAACCAAAACAATGGGTGTTTTTTTGTTTTGTTTTTGTTCTTAACATCGTTCTGAAGTTAGTGAATTTGAAGTATTCTAAATGAGCGGCCACGTGCACGAGGTTAGTCATTTGAATAAAACACGCCCAAACCATCTCCATATTAGGGCTTTCCGCGCACGCTTTCCTTACAGCCTTTCGTCACTCTTGAAAGTGGTAGTTTGTAGACGTGCTCTCGCCTGATCCTCGACCTCGAGCAATGCCAAGTGTGCCGTTCTCACCAGTTCTCACAATAAACACCTTTTATACAGACCCAGATTACGGAGCTCTTATAAACCAGCTGTACATACGCATATCTGCGTTATTCAGAGAAACCTCGCAGCTGAAGCTATAACACAGCTTTTCTTAGTCAGGCCAATCACATTGTGTATAGAGCCGGTGGGCGGGCTTAACATAATGACGGCAGAGTTGCGGCGGTTCCAAGTGCTTCTTGTAAACAAAGAAGCTGGCGAACAGCGGTCTTTCGAATCGGCTTTGGCCGCGACTCTGGATGATTTGGAGTTAAGATTTTCTTTGAGAAAAGAACAGCACCGAAGTCATTCTTAAAAAAGGAAGTTGTGTTCGGAGTTTTGCCGACCGGATACAGAAAAAATTTTTAATCTATCAACTAGCTCCGCTTCCCCTTCTTCATTGCTCTGGTTTGTTGTAGCACTATCCTATTGCGTGCAGAGGGAATTTGAAAGACAACCGTTTATCCCGCCCCTCGGATTGAGCTCTGCCAATGGTGTGTTCACAGACCCAACGTCTTGAGGTGGGTCTGGTTTGTCAGGCTAGCATACGCATGCTTTGTGAATGAGACCCATTGTTGTTGTACCTTTTTAAGAATTTCCTTGTACCTTTTAAGTATGTCATTTTTAGTTTTTTTTTTTTTTTTTTTTTAATTATGATGACGTCTGGACATTTCATCACCATGACAATTTTTACTTTATGATCCCCAAAAGCTCAAAATGAATTTTAGTCCAGAAGGTAAAAATGAGCCTCTTCTATAATGAGCATGTCATTTATACTATATGAATTGCATGTTTAATGCATTTAAAAATAGAGCGTCATTGACACAATTATGTTTAATATTTGATATTTACTTTAATAAAGTCAATAAAAAATTAGCTTTTTCATTTTTCCATTTTTGCTCCAAAAGAAAACATTATTGTTGAATCTTTAGTGTGTTCAAGCTGCCTTTAAAAAAGATATGGCTCCTTTTCAAGTAAACATGTTTTAGAGCCTTGAGTAGTTTCATTGGCTTCTCTCCAGATGCTGTTTCATGACCAGAGCTGTGAGCTAATTACACCTTTGTTGCTAATGTTCCTGCCAATAAACACTGTAACTGAGGTCAATAGTTTAGCTGGGCCTTTTTTTCTCCATTTATTTGGCCTGTTAATGATGGGATATCAGATTCCGATCTCTTTTTCCTGTGGTGGCCCCTCTTCGCTCCCCTGCTCTCTGCCATAGCCTGGAGGAGTGTGGAGCTGAGGCGAGCATCTGGGGGAAGCCTGCTGAATGGGGCCCTTTCTTGCCGAAGCCTGTGGTCCAGCGAACGCACAGCATCGCGCACGCTGGCCTAGCGAGAACAGCTCCTATCATAACAGCACCTCGGCTCGCTTTTCACATCTCCTCCTTCTTTCCTCCCTAAACTCACACCCTTCCTTTTCTGTCATCTCCTCCTGTTCCGTTCTCACCTCTCACCCCTCTCGTTCTCTCCCCCGGTTCAGCGGTTAAAAAACCTTTGGGTTGGATTGTGTAAATGAAACGGTGAAGATCTCTGGTTCGGATTGGGCAGAAAGATTTATTGAAAACCAGGGAGGCATGGTGGTCCAGGGGTCCACCGAAGAGGTCAGATAGATGAAAATGACTTGTAACAAGATCATAAAATGTGGACAAAGCTTTGGCTTGCAAAGAATAAGCCTCGACTCATTCGGCCGGGGGTGGGGGCCATGTTGCTTGGGACGCATATTCTACATGCAATGAGCAGCTGAACTATTGTCTCAGGTTCAAACGATCTCGCAAATGAACAGACTCACAAAGCGCCACCCCCTCAATGAAGAGCTGGTGCATCCCAAGGTCACATCTTAGGGACAGAAATGAAGTGATTCAGCGAAGACATTCCCTGCATTCGAATATGCCTATTACCTTACTACACACAGTATGCCTGGATTCACAGTATTCATAAAACAGTAGGTGACAAGTACCTGGATAACCTACTACTAACAGATTGAGTGCGCATCCAGTGTGCACTTTACAATCCCATGAGGCCATGGGAGAGGATTTGTAAATGACAGTAAAGTGATGCAACTGATGCCATACTGTAGGTCACATAACAGTGACAACATGGCTGATGTAGTACATCTTAGTTTCATTTATTCTATACACTTTCATTCTATATAGAGCATATTTCTTAAATGGTGGCAAAGCAAGTTTAAAACCAAATGTAGTACCCTAGTGTATGTGATTTCAAACACAGCAGTTGTAATATCATCCAAGCACCTTCATGTTATCTATTCAGATTTCAGATCTTATGATTTTCACAGGTTCTATCCACTTTATTTTACCACTTTACTTTATAAGTAACCTATTTTCTGTGAATGTGTGAGACTTCCAATGCATAAGCCACTATAGGTAAATAAACAGGAGCAGTAAACAGTAAAACTATTTGCTCCACAAACTGGTGTTTGTAATTACGACAATACATTCAAAAAATGCGATGTCAAGCAGCATAATGAGCTGTTTTGTACAGCTAAAAATAACTAGAAACGAATGACACTGGAAGCCTTGCACATTCAAGTTGCAAATGACAGCGTCCGCTAAAAATAAGGTACTTGTAACCAGCTGCTTTTGTGCATCTCATTCATGCCAATATTAGAAACCATCTTTTGAAATGCAGTTCACCCAAAAATGAAAATTCCATCATTAATTACTCACCCTCATGTCATTCCAAACCCGTGAGACTTTTGTTCATTTTCGGAACACAAATGAAATCTGAGAGCTTTCTGTCCCTCCATTGACAGCTACACAACTACCCATTTCAAGCCCCAAAAAGGTAGTAAAGTCATCATTAAAGTAATCCATGTGAGTCCAGTGGTTTAACCTCAATTATGAAGCAACATTTATGAAGTGCTTTATTTGCGCTAAAAAAACATAATTTACCACTTTATTTACAAAATATGAATCTCCAACAGGCATTCACCAGAGCACCACTATGCACATGCGTGTTGTGCTGACGCAAGAACAGGCGTTGTTGCGTGAACGTGCTTTGGAGATTAATATTTTGTAAATAAAGTTTGGTTTTTTGCACAAACAAAGCACCTCACTCATAAAATTTAGGTTAAAGGGTTAGTTCACCCAAAAATGAAATTTGTTATTAATTACTCACCCTCATGTCTTTTCAAACCCGTAAGACGTTCGTTCATCTTCGGAACGCAAATATAAAATATTTTTAATGAAATCCGAGAGCTTTCTGACCCCACATATACAACAACACAATGACCACTTTCAGGGCCCAGAATGGTAGTAAAGACATCGTTAAATTAGTCCATGTGACTCTAGTGGTTTTGTACTTAATTTTTATGAAGCGGCGAGAACACTTTTCCATGTGCAAAAAAACTAACAAAAATAATGACTTTATTCAACAATATCTTCTCTCCCTTTTACTCTCATACGCTATTCACGTTGTTGGGCTATTCACACAGTGCAGCGCTTCCGGGTTCTATGGCAGAACGGCAGCTCACTATTGGCTGAGCACTAAATGCATGCGTTGTGGTGCTTGCGTGAATCGCGGAGGAGAGTGTTCATGGAGGAGAAGAAAATGTTGAATAAAGTCGTTTTTTTTTTTTTTACAAAAAGTATTCTCATTGCTTCATAACATTAAGTTGAACCACTGTAATCACATGGACTATTTTAACGCTTTACTACCTTTCTGGGGCTTGAAAGTGGTAGGTGCGTAGGCTGTCAATTGAGGGACAGAAAGCTCTCAGATTTCATCAAAAATATCTTAATTTGTGTTTCGAAGATGACCGAAAGTGTTACAGGTTTGGAACGCCATGAGGGTGAACAAATGATGACAGAATTTTCATTTTTGGGTGAACCAACCCTTTAAGGCTTCTTCATTATGTTTGACTTCCCGTGTACAGATTCAGCCTGCGAGAGGAGACACTGCTGAGCTGAAATCCTGTTAACCCATGACCCATCACTTGACCCAATGGAGTGTTGGAGGGGACTAAAATCAAGAGCGAAACAATGAAACTCTAAGAGTCACAGTCTCATGCTTAAGTGAGTAAGAGAAGTCAATCTCTTGTCTTTTGTTGCTGTTTTATATCGGGCAGTTTAAGTTGTGTTGGAAATGTGATTTTTATAGGTGAAGACTGAGCCTGTCAGCCATTTCCTCTAGTATTATATCATAATCACTGTGACCGCGAACATGATGTCTTGTTCGGCGATGCTCGTAGGTGAGGGTCTATGTGGTCAAGGACACTGAAGCACATCACTGCCGCCTTACTTGTCCATTTTTAATGGCTTCCTGCATGCTCCCTCATCTTCTCTTTCCCTGCTACCTCTTACCTCTACCCCTGTATGTTTCCATAATTAAAATCGACAAACCAAGCTCTAGAACAAGCAAAAAATGAAGTCAACGTCATTTCTTATTTTTTAATTTGTTCCCTCTTAAAGGGTTAGTTCACCCAAAATTGAAAATTCTGTCAGTAATTACTCACCCTCATGTTGTTCCAACCATGTAAGACCTTCGTTCATCTTCGGAACATAATTTAGTATATTTTTGATGAAATCTGAGAGCTGTCTCACTCCTCCATAGGCTTTCAGAGGGAATGAAACTTGATGGCCCAGAATAGTAAGTAAAAACGTCATTTAAGGAGTCCAAATGACTACAGTGGCTCTGTATTAAGTCTATCATGCGACGAAAATACTTTTTGAGCGGAAAAACAACAAAAATAACGACTTTATCCCACTATTATTGTTCAATTTGAGCCTCTGACGAGAGTTCGCGGGAGTGCCACGACGCATGCGCGAGAACTTGCGCATGCGTCGTGGCACTCCCGCAAACTCTCGTCAGAGAGTATATAGTGGGATAAATAGTGGGATAAAGTCGTTATTTTTGTTGTTTTTCCGCTCAAAAAGTATTTTCGTCGCATGATAGACTTAATACAGAGCCACTGTAGTCATTTGGACTCCTTAAATGACGTTTTTACTTACTATTCTGGGCCATCAAGTTTCAGTCCCTCTGAAAGCCTATGGAGGAGTGAGACAGCTCTCAGATTTCATCAAAAATATACTAAATTATGTTCCGAAGATGAACCAAGGTCTTACATGGTTGGAACAACATGAGGGTGAGTAATTACTGACAGAATTTTCATTTTTGGGTGAACTAACCCTTTAAGGTCTTGGGAAATCTGGATATATGAGGAAATTGAGAAAAAAAAGGAAAATCTTAAAATGGTTTATACAGGTTGATAATAAATATAAATTTTTCTAGTTATGTCAAGCTCTAATATATTTTATTGGTAGAAATTGCTGTTAAATTGCTATTTGTGAGTAAAAAAAAAACATGAACAACTTCATGTAGAACATTCATTAATTTAAAGTTCTGGAATTAAAGTGGAATTAAAGTTCGAAGTTGAATTAGTTTTGTTATTTAAAGGTCCCGTTCTTCGTGTCTTTTTGAAGCTTTGATTGTGTTTACAGTGTGCAATATAACATGTGTTCATGTTTCGTTTGTAAAAAAACACAGTATTTTTCACACAATGTACTTATCTGTACACCGCTGTTTTCACTGTCCTAAAAACGGGCTGATGAGTTCCTTGTTCTATGAAGTCCCTCCTTCAGAAATACGTAACGAGTTCTGATTGTGCCAGCGCTTCCCGTGTTGTGATTTGACAGCAGCTTAGCGAACGTGGAAAGGTCACGCCTCTTAACGGGAGATATATGCGCTTAATGATCTCTACAGCGTCCCTGGGAAAGCCAAACAAAGGTGATTTGACTCCGGGATGAAAATAACAGCGTCTCGACGACATGGCGACAAACACACTCAAACGCAGCACTTCCTTTTCTCCACGCGACACGTCCTCTTCTCCACGTGGGACAGCAACAAGACCACGCCCCCTTTTTTCGCGTAGTCTTGTGGGCGGAGGTTAGTCTGTTCTACTGTTCTATCGACGTCATTTATGAAGGAAGTACCAGGATGTAGTCCAAGCCGGCCGTTCGCTGTAGGCTTTGAAAGGGAACTTCTGTTAAATAAAATATCTCGCTTGGCATTGAACTTTGAGCTTTATAATTTTACAGGTATTATTTATGCTCTAACAGCAACATTACACACTAACTAAAGTTTGAACAGTGGGATCACGAAGAACGGGACCTTTAAATAAATAAATAAAGTAATTCTGTTCCTAGTTTCTGTAAATAAGAAAAGTCAGAAAACGAGCAGCTTTGTCATTACAGCAACAGTACCATAAATATTTGGGCGCCTTCAAGTATCGTCTTTGACAGCAGGGTTCCTGAAGTCAAAAAGATTGAGAACTACTGGTTACAATTTTGATTTAATTTGGCTTAATCCAGCATATATACAGCATATTCAGACTATAAATTTTATGCTTGATTTAGAATTGTGCATGTAAACATACTTTATGTACACTGCAGTGTACAATAGCATTTTATGTTTTTTAGAGTTCCTTCTGTGTAGTAAAGGATATTTTGACAGGTGGCAAAGGCTCAATAGTTTCAATTACAAGAAACTGCTATACAGCTCATTCAGCAACTAATCAAACAGGCCATACTTCTACAGTTTGTGGCGGATATTTCAGGAAAACCTGCCACACGAGTTAGAGAAAAGGTGTGGCGATTACTGTAGAACGTTGTGGACCACTGATAAAGCTTATCTAGGGAACAGAATGACAGGCTTTCACACTTCAACTGTAACCCTCTTCCTAGCATGTTAGCATTGTAGCTCTGAGGTACACGTTGACTAACTGTGCTTAGCATGTGGTTTACATGTTGTATATTCTATATGAGAGAGTACATGCATCCTCTACACAAATGCTCTTACTAACCTGTAGGTTTTTAATTCACTTAGTTGATCAAATTGAACAACAAGTTTATATATAACCCATCTTCTTGGAAATATATTTCTTTGTTGACATGCTGAATAAAATTGATACCAATTACCATCCCCATCAAAGTGACCACTTGCTATACATGTACCTCATAGTGATTTGATTTTCAAGGCCGTGGATGGAAGATTAGATTTATTTCCCCCACATGGTTAATCCACTCATCTCAGTGTCTCATGCATTGAAGAGCACTCATAATTGCAGCACGGCGATAAAGGGGCAGAAGTACCCGGCTTACGTGCCCGTAAAGAAAAGACCGATCTGCTGGAACAATGACAATATGGCTGGAGAATTAAACGCGTCACTGACCCAAGCTTTTCCTCTGTGCTCCTCGTCCCATTGTGCTAGGCAGATTGATTTTGACTGGGGTCACCTAAGCCCGTGCTGGGAGGCATGGTGCGCTGCGCACAGGGGCTAAACGTTTACATGCATTCATTTAAACACACATGCACGAGCACATGCGCACAGGCCCGAGTGCATGCCAGGGCACATGGGGACAGCAGCCTGTGAAGGGTTTTACTGTACAAAATTTGTATGTGTCACTTTAGATTTGAGGATAATTTGTGAGGCAAGGATGCATTAAATTGATCAAAAGTTAAAGGCATTTATAATGTTTTATAAATGCTGTTCTTTGGAACTTTCTGAGCAGCACTACTGTTTTTAACATTGATAGTAAGAAAATATTTCTTGCATCAAATCAGAATATTAGAATGATTTCTGAAGGATCATGCAAAACTGAAGACTGGAGCAATGATGCTGAAAATACAGCTTTGTCAACACATGGAATCAATCACATTTAAAATGATATTAAAATAGAAAATGGTTATTTTGAATTGTAATAATATTTTGCAATATTCTTTATACTACATATTACAGAACTTACCATATTGTACCTAATTTAGTATATTTAGTTAATCCCACTAAAAACACACCCTGTTTACTAGTACATTACAAGAGTCAACAAACAGCCAGGGTCCTTAACAGATATTAGAGATGCATGTGGGCTGGCAATGCCCCCCACTCATTGATCTATTGATCTGAAATCTATAGAGGTGAAGTTTTCCAATAATTCATCATGAATTGTACACTCTCCTCACTGGAAGTCAAGTGAAAAAGAGAAAGACTACAAGAGATGACAAATCCTGTTTTACAGGATTAAATAATGTCCTGTTTTTTAAATTCTCGTTTATAGTATTAATGTGCCTCTGTCATAAGTCATGATGTACAGATCTTCTGAGAATGTCTGTGACTTGTTTTAAAGGTTGTGTGTGTGTGTGTGTGTGTGTGTGTGTGTGTGTGTGTGTGTGTGACCTGTCTTTGTTCCGTCCATTAGTCTTTGTCTCTTTCGAGGTCCGCAGCAGTGCAGCTCCAGCGCTGGAATAGAACACATCTCGGATGCTGTAGTGGGCAGTTAAACTATAGGCTAACAGTCACTGCTGAATGTTTAATCATTGTTAGCACTGAATTTGAATGATACCCTAATGTTAATTTTTCAAACTGAAGTAATTAACACCACAGGTCCACATTGTTTTAAGTTTTACCGATTTCATGGAAATCATCCCACAAATGGTGTTCTTATAGTTGTCATAGTGTGAAATGTTTTTACAATTTAAATGAACTATTTTCTTTTTGAGTATATTTTAAAATGTAATTTATTCCTGTGATGGTAAAGCTGAATTTCAGCATCATTACTACAGTCTTAAGTGTCACATGATCATTCAGAAATCATTCCAATATGCTGATTTGCTGCTCAATAAATAATTTTTATTATTGTCAGTGTTGAAAACAGTTGTGCAGCTTAATATTTTTGTGGAAACCATGATACGTTTTTTTTTTTCAGGATTCTTTGATGAATAGAAAGTTTATGTGTTAATTCAGCAAGGATGCATTAAATTGATCAAAAGTGACAGTAAAGTATTCATTTATTGAGAAGACTGTAGAGTATAAAAAAATGTGGGGAATTATTATTTTTTGCTCTGTAAAGCCACTTATTCACTAATTAACTTTGCATCTCTATTGTGGCCATCGTTGCTGTGGCCTGCTGACTGACAGCTGACAGGATGCTTTTGGAGAGTTACCACATGGTGTGACTCTTAACAGAGAATGTAATGCATCACTGCACTTCACAGAGTGTCCTGTCCTAATATCACTTTACACTGCAGCTTGCCGTTTAAATGATACTGCTTATTCATGTGACCGTTGTTGTAGTGAAGTGTGTAATAGCAGTACGTAGATATCTTCATCTGCGATGAAGCCTTTTGATTTGTGTGTGCTCAGTAAGTCTGTGAAAGTGCGCCGCTACACGTTCTCGTTTGTGCATGTGCATTTGAGTGACAGGACCGTGGGAGCTGTATTGAGTAGTTAAGCTAACTTTGGCACTTCAGACTTTGGAGCCCCTGTTCACACTCAAATCCCCCAACACACACACGCACACACACTCACAGACGGCTCCACACGGACTCAAGACAACACGCTTTGACTCACACGCTCATGCATAGGCACACACTCTCACGCACGCAGAACGCGTCTCTTGGAATTCCAGTAGTGCCAGGAGGCAGGGAGGAGGCTGATGGGGGACAATGGGCAGGACATCTGTCATGCGTGGCTGCACTCCGTCCACTCACAATGGAGAGAGGGGACTGGCGAGTGGTGCCTTTCTTTCCTCTCTCTCCTTTCCGGGGAGACTTCTGCATCTCACAATGGTTCTTTTGTCCCCTCGTTGCTTTTTTTTCCAGCGTTTAACCATTTAAATCTGCTCCTTTTCTGCCAGCCTTTCTTTCTGTCCTGAAAAAGAAAGCAAAATCAGAGAAGCTCCCTTCAGCTCCACTGCTCGGTACATGTAGGGATATACAGGTCCTTCTCAATAAATTAGCATATTGTGATAAAGTTCATTATTTTCCATAATGTAATGATAAAAATGAAACTTACATATATTTTAGATTCATTGCACACCAACTGAAATATTTCAGGTCTTTTATTGTTTTAATACTGATGATTTTGGCATACAGCTCATGAAAACCCAAAATTCCTATCTCAATAAATTAGCATATTTCATCCGACCAATAAAAGAAAAGTGTTTTTAATACAAAAAAAGTCAACCTTCAAATAATTATGTTCAGTTATGCACTCAATACTTGGTCGGGAATCCTTTTGCAGAAATTACTGCTTCAGTGCGGCGTGGCATGGAGGCAATCAGCCTGTGGCACTGCTGAGGTGTTATGGAGGCCCAGGATGCTTCGATAGCGGCCTTAAGCTCATCCAGAGTGTTGGGTCTTGCGTCTCTCAACTTTCTCTTCACAATATCCCACAGATTCTCTATGGGGTTCAGGTCAGGAGAGTTGGCAGGCCAATTGAGCACAGCAATACCATGGTCAGTAAACCATTTACCAGTGGTTTTGGCACTGTGAGCAGGTGCCAGGTCGTGCTGAAAAATGAAATCATCTCCATAAAGCTTTTTAGCAGATGGAAGCATGAAGTGCTCCAAAATCTCTTGATAGCTAGCTGCATTGACCCTGCCCTTGATAAAACACAGTGGACCAACACCAGCAGCTGACATGGCACCCCAGACCATCACTGACTGTGGGTACTGGACACTGGACTTCAGGCATTTTGGCATTTCCTTCTCCCCAGTCTTCCTCCAGACTCTGACACCTTGATTTCCGAATGACATGCAAAATTTGCTTTCATCCGAAAAAAGTACTTTGGACCGCTGAGCAACAGTCCACTGCTGCTTCTCTGTAGCCCAGGTCAGGCGCTTCTGCCGCTGTTTCTGGGTCAAAAGTGGCTTGACCTGGGGAATGCGGCACCTGTAGCTCATTTCCTTCACATGCCTGTGCACGGTGGCTCTGGATGTTTCTACTCCAGACTCAGTCCACTGCTTCCGCAGGTCCCCCAAGGTCTGGAATCGGTCCTTCTCCACAATCTTCCTCAGGGTCCGGTCACCTCTTCTCGTTGTGCAGCGTTTTTGCCACACTTTTTCCTTCCCACAGACTTCCCACTGAGGTGCCTTGATACAGCACTCTGGGAACAGCCTATTCGTTCAGAAATTTCTTTCTGTGTCTTACCCTCTTGCTTGAGGGTGTCAATGATGGCCTTCTGGACAGCAGTCAGGTCGGCAGTCTTACCCATGATTGCGGTTTTGAGTAATGAACCAGGCTGGGAGTTTTTAAAAGCCTCAGGAATCTTTTGCAGGTGTAATTTTGATTCAGATGATTAGGTTAATAGCTCGTTTAGAGAACCTTTTCATGATATGCTAATTTATTGAGACAGGAATTTTGGGTTTTCATGAGCTGTATGCCAAAATCATCAGTATTAAAACAATAAAAGACCTGAAATATTTCAGTTGGTGTGCAATGAATCTAAAATATAAGAAAGTTTAATTTTTATCATTACATTATGGAAAATAATGAACTTTATCACAATATGCTAATTTATTGAGAAGGACCTGTACATCTCTGAACTTGCATGTTTGAGAGAGAGAGAGGAAATCAGGGCAGCATCATAGATTTACTTAACACTTTTGAAATGTTTTTGATATGATTATAATTAAATACATTATTAGAATAAATATTTTAAGTATTTAAATGACAATTAGAAAATTGTCATTAAATGTATTTCCAGGATCCATTAGGTTATTTAGTGGTTTAAATTACATTTAGAATTTTCAAATGACTTTCAAAAGATTTTCCTACTATTTATCCTTTCACATCCAGATTATTCTCTCTCTCTCTCTCTCACTCTCACTCTCACTCTCACTCTCACTCTCACTCTCACTCTCACTCTCTCTCTCTCTCTCTCACTCTCACTCTCACTCTCACTCTCACTCTCACTCTCACACTCACTCACTCACTCACACTCGTCACTTTTGGTCTTCCACCCTATTTCTCTCCATGGGAAGTCTCATTATTGACAAGCTTTCACACACTCAACTGTAGTCGTTTCTCCTTGGTTGATACCTTTCAGCTTATTGACCACCACATGCATATGAGCGACGGTCTTGCAGATAGCCAGAACTGTCCCGAGCACCATTGATTGGCCAATCCAGCAGCGTTTGTAGTGAGAGGCTTCTAATTACCGCCGGCCCTTCTCAGCTGTAGCTTTTAGCCTGTTTTCAACACACTGCCGCTCATGTAAATTGCAAATTGATTTCTCAGCCGGCCTCCCTTTCTTAAGGACTTGAGGGGTTCAAGACAGTCCACCATTGATTAAAGTCAGACTGCAATGTTTTACTGCTGTCAGCCGTAAGGCTTTTCAAGGGGAAAACTTCACAAAAGGCTTTTGCATTCAAATACTTTGGGAAAAGTCCCAGAAATGTTTTTCTTACATCCAATTTGATTGAAATTTTGTCTAAAGCCAAGCAAATTACAAGGTGAGCCACACAGGTGGTCAGCTAATTAATTAATTAATTCTTCTTTAAGAAGGCAGAAGTTTGGAGTAAACTGAGGTGGATTGATTTACTACTTCAGCATGGACGTTGAGGCTCCCATGCTTGGCTAGGCACTATAATACACTGACTGGCAACCCTTACTGCTGTGTACTACCAGTTAATTGTTCCCAGCTGTTGTGGCTCAGGGAACAAAGACACTTTTGAAAAGGTGATCTGTTGATTGGGGCACCAGCCTGACTTCCTTTAATGGGATGTGGATCACAGGAAAGGTGGCATCTGTGTACAGCGTTGCTGGTTCGTGTGGCCCAGGGCTAACACTTACATTGTAACAACAGTGGCCCATCTGTGTGTGTTTGTTTAAATCAGAGTGTATGTTGTTCATGTTTCAAAAGGCGAAAAACAAAGCAAGCGAAGGAGAGAAATGGAGGGATTCTAACAAACACTTTTGCTTCTGGTGTGAAGGAGGGTGTTGTTTGTGGCATTTTTTTTTAGAGGTCAGACATGCTAGAGCTTTGTGAATCATGTGATAAGGGTTGTAGTTGAGTGTTGCAACCTTAACATTAGGGATGCACCGATATTATTCTTTTGGCCAGTATAGTTTTTAACAAACAACTATTGGCTGGTTCTGATACCGATACTGATACATAAATACAACAGAACAAAGATGCATATGAAATAAACAGTGCTTTTTAGGTAGGTTTAACACGAGAGCTCCTATTTGTACCACCTGACCACTGCAGATTCATGTAGTCGTTGATGGTGTTGCCATAGAAACGCATAATTCCCATTCCGAGGACGTGAACAGCTCCGAATAGAACGTCACATGTTGTCATCTCGAAACTGCGGTAATTACGACACGGCGTAAACGCAGCACGAGAACATACTTCTTCAAAAAAATTTAGTCAAGTAGAGAGTATTGCTAATATTTTTGATACTTAAGTACGGTAGCTTAATTACATAATTACAATACTGGTTCTGGGTCTTGACAGTTTCTACAAGGTTGCTAGAGTGTTGCTTGACAGTTCTTATGATGTTCTAGGTGGTTACTAGGGAGTTGTTGGGTGTTCTCTGTTGTTGTATTTTGCTAGGGTTGCTTGGTGTTCTAAATGGTTGCTATGGCTTTGCTGGGCTGTTCTTATGTGGTTAAGGCATTTCTAAGTGTTAGATGGATTGAATAGTTGAAAACTGTACAAGCATGAGGGAACGAGTGTGTAAAAACAGAAGATAAAGAAACATAAGACAGAGGACCTGAGTGAGCACAGGCAGACCCACAGAAGCGAATGTAGAAAACATTCTGCTCACTTCTCTCTTCACGCCAGGATAAATATTTAAAAGGGCCTGTCAGCAAGACTTCACTCTGTCTTATCTCTCTCTGGGATGGAGGGAAGGAGTGAGTCAAGAAATGTTGGCTTTGTAGGAGAGACAGATTATTAGAGAGGAAGAAAGAGGGGCAGAGAGAGAAACAAAGACAATGAGATACAGAAAGAGAGGGAGAGAGTGACAGAGAGATTTCACATTCTAGACTTGTGTGACTGGTTCATACTTCCCTTTGGGCCCGTGTTCACTATCAGACAGCCCGTCTGCTGCATGTCCTGACACGGCTGTGGCCTCCATTAGCTGTGAAGGTGAAGCAAAGAACAGACATCGGCTGAAATGTTTTTACCAGACGTTCATGTTCCTATAACTCTAAAGAGGTGCAAAAATGTTACACAGATGATCAAAAAGAGAAAATGTACCTTGTTTGTTTGTAACTGTTATTAGTGGCACAATTGCTATTGTTTATACTTGGTATTATATATTTAGAAGCAACATTAGATATTTTCAGTTTTATTGTTTAAATGTACATATTTTGCATTAATCTCAAATCTATTTTAAGATTGAAATGTTTCCCCCCTTAAGTTAATTTTGTCCATAGCACAGACAATGTGGGGCAAGTTGTGTGCTAAAATGTAATATTTTTTAGTATATCCAAAATCATGTGGCTTTTTGAGGATGCCTTTACTTTTCAAAATGATTGGACTTGCTATTTTTACCTGGCGTAGATAAAAAAAATAGCTTTAAAGGAGGGACCTGAGCCATTTCTATAGGACTGAAATATTATAGAGCATGTACTTTGAATGGAATCGTTTTGGTTTTAGGCCAGTATGTAACTGCCTAGTAATCTCCGAACACTTTAACAATATCAGACCACCTAGTATCATGGCAGTGATTTTTGCATGGGCATGTGGTTTAGTTTTACACAATGATGCATATCAGTATCATTATCTTTGCACAGCTTATTTGGATTAATTATGTGCCAAGTATACATTATCCCCAGATCAGTTTTGCATTTTGAATTCATGACTGACATGAGTGTTACAGCTGATGAGTCAGATAAGAAACAGCCACATTGACTACAGAACCCCAATTACATAACAGTGAATATCAGTGTACCTCTACATTTAGACAAGCACATGACCTCATTCCAGACACAGTGCATTTTGTCGCTCCAGTTTAGACAAAGGAGGGATTTGAATGAAGCAGACTGTTGCTGAAACTGAAACCGAAACCAGAGAAAGTAAGACAACACGAGCAGTTGGTCTGGGCTTGGGTGTCCGTATCAATATAGCGTATGGGTTTAAATAGGAACTGGAGCACTGGAATGGGAGCCAATGAAACAGTAGATCAGCAGGTGAATTTCCTCAGTATTCACAGCCTGCGGGTTTAGCAAGCCCATATTTCTGTTTTTCTACATGATAGTAGATTCACAGTACTGCTTGACACCGTAAGCTTTTAATGATGTCCACTCTGTGTAAACAAGCGCTAAATGTGAGAAGAGAGCTATAGACTTATATTGCTGGCTCAATAGGAGGAATTGCAGTAAATGGATAACCTTGATATTAGATGCATTGAGATGTGGTTAACAGTTAAAGCTGCCACAGCTGTGCTTACCCAAAAGCAATTACCCTTTATAACATCTGCACAGCCACAGCTTCATAATAAAAAAAGTACCCACAACACCTGTGATGACCCCCTAGCCCCTCCCATTCCAGCTCGTTTCACAGGCCCAACAGTGTGGACAGCGTTCAGGGTCAGTCTATCCATGATCTGTATTCAGTTATGTTAGGAAATCTCATAAACGCAGCAGTCCATTCTGACCACTGGTCATTAGATGAAGAGTCAAGTTGAGAAACTCAAAAGTTTTTCTGTCTAGTTGACTTTTATTTTAGTGTTCCAAAATAATGTCTATTTTAATTGACTTGTTTCTCTCCTATGTAATTTTAAAAATGTGGACGAAGTTAACATAACATAATAATGGCCCATTTAAAAAAATGTACATGATATACACTCACCTAAAGGATTACTAGGAACACCTGCTCAATTTCTCATTAATGCAATTATCTAATCAACCAATCACATGGCAGTTGCTTCAATGCATTTAGGGGTGTGGTCCTGGTCAAGACAATCTCCTGAACTCCAAACTGTCAGAATGTCAGAATGGTAAAGAAAGGTGATTTAAGCAATTTTGAGCGTGGCATGGTTGTTGGTGCCAGACGGGCCGGTCTGAGTATTTCACAATCTGCTCAGTTACTGGGATTTTCACACGCAACCATTTCTAGGGTTTACAAAGAATGGTGTGAAAAGGGAAAAACATCCAGTATGCGGCAGTCCTGTGGGCGAAAATGCCTTGTTGATGCTAGAGGTCAGAGGAGAATGGGCCGACTGATTCAAGCTGATAGAAGAGCAACTTTGACTGAAATAACCACTCGTTACAACCGAGGTATGCAGCAAAGCATTTGTGAAGCCACAACACGCACAACCTTGAGGCAGATGGGCTACAACAGCAGAAGACCCCACCGGGTTCCACTCATCTCCACTACAAATAGGAAAAAGAGGCTACAATTTGCACAAGCTTACCAAAATTGGACAGTTGAAGACTGGAAAAATGTTGCCTGGTCTGATGAGTCTCGATTTCTGTTGAGACATTCAGACGGTAGAGTCAGAATTTGGCGTAAACAGAATGAGAACATGGATCCATCATGCCTTGTTACCAATGTGCAGGCTGGTGGTGATGGTATAATGGTGTGGGGGATTCACTGTACTAAAATGGCCCCCAGTGTCACCAGATCTCTACCCAATAGAGCATCTTTGGGATGTAGTGGAACGGGAGCTTCATGCCCTGGATGTGCATCCCACAAATCTCCATCAACTGCAAGATGCTATCCTATCAATATGGGCCAACATTTCTAAAGAATGCTTTCAGCACCTTGTTGAATCAATGCCACGTAGAATTAAGGCAGTTCTGAAGGCGAAAGGGGGTCAAACACAGTATTAGTATGGTGTTCCTAATAATCATTTAGGTGAGTGAAAATAATTATATATATATATATATATATATATATATATATATATATATATATATATATATATATATATATATATATATATATATATATATATATATATATATATATATATATATATATATATATATATATATATATATATATATATATATATATATATATATATATATATATATATATATATATATATATATATATAATTATTTTTTTTTTTTTCCTCTTAAGAGCCCCCATTCGCTATCGATGAGCGGTTGTGTAATATTCTTGTAAACGGTTTCCAGCGTTTCACAAACAATTCAATGTAAATGTTGAAATTACCTTTCGTCCACATGAAAAACAATTACCATCTGAATAGGGCTTAGGAACACTGTTTTATTTTATTTATAGTCCTTTTAGGAGTATTGTATGGCATTTGCTTATCAAATCAGTATATTAATTATTTGTTTGACATAATGTGTAGCTGTCAGACACCTTTGACCTTGTAGAAGTTTGTGACTGTAGATTTTATGTTAGCAGTTTATGTTCTTAACAGTATTATACTGACACACAACTTAAATTTGTTTTCAACCAGAAAATACAAGAATTACAAAACAAAACAAAACGAAAAAACAGTGTTATAACAAATCTGTCAGACTAAAGGACATTTGTTATGATGAACAGCAGGCATGGAGGGAACAAAAGTCACCAAATTTTCCATTTTGGTGTTTGCCTGGCTGAAGCTGTGTTGATCGTTAGCCCTGTTTGTGCATGTTTGAATTGAATGGTTGGCAATGAAGCTTAGCTCTGTATAATAATAAATACAGATTGAAAATGAATTTTTTTTTCTCTCCCTCTCTTGACAAACACCATTCAAATGTGGCCTTGTGTCAGAATCATCTCATAGGCTTCACTGTGACAATTACAGTCATAGCCCTTTCTTCTTACAAGGCTCCAAATCCTCTGTTGTATTAGCAATTTCATCTGACAGTGCTCCAAACAGACCAGATCCCTTTTAAATGGGAACAATAATATGGAAAATGACTTCTATGTTGACTCACTCCCCTGTCATTCTCTCCCTGCATGTTTTCTTCAATGTGGGGCCATTAAGCTATCAAGGACGAGGCTTGAGGGAATTGAAACACTGTCCAGAGCCGAAGGATTCCTACGTGCCAAAGGGAGGACAGACGGAGGGAGGGGCACGTGATGGGTTGATGAGGGGCAGACGCGGGGAAAAGCGTGCTATCAAAGCTGAAGGAATGCAGAAGTAGACTGATGCAGTCTGGAGTTCAGTTGTCCTTTAAACACCTAATTACAAACAACAGACCAGAGATGGAGAGACACTCTCCATACGATGACCTCCACATGGCAGTTTACACACCGTTGCTGAAAACTGTCCCATAAGAAAAGAAAATCGGAAATTAGAGATCTTTAATTTCACAATTCTTTCTCCAAGATCGCAAAGAGATAACATGGAGATCAATTTGAGAAGTTAGTGGATAGTGAAAAATGAAAATTCTGTCATGAATTCACTCACCCTCATGTCTTTCCAAACCTGTATGACTTTCTTGATTTTGACTCTGAACGAAAACAGTTGAAACATTCTTTAAAATATTTTATTTTCTTACTTTCTTTACTTTCTGCGCAATAATAATGCACAAGATACAGAAGCAGTTCTTTTAGCTGTTTGCTGCATGTCTTCTTTTGCTTGTGAGTGCTTAATTGTGAGTGCATTCAATCTGCAAGTCTAAGCAAACCATAATGTTTGTTTTTGAAAATAAATACAGAAGGGTTTCAGGGTTAACCTCATGATAGGCTCATTTGAGCTGAACAAAAATGTGCTTGAGAGAGAAAACGGGTAAGTATTTTGCTCTTTTTGGGTGTGCAGTGGTACTTTGAAGAGGCTAGTTAAAATCTAGAGTTGTATGGACTATTTTATGGTATTTGTAATTTTTTGAGTTTCAAAGCTATTGGTCCCCATTCACTTTAAATAATGACAAATTTCCTTTTCAGGTAAACTATTCCTTCAATTAGCTCATCTTACCAATATAGTTATTTTACATGATGCTAATAAAATTATTTAAATGGCCCCTTTACTATGACATTGTTTTATTTTTGTTCTTATGTCTACTTTGCTTTTCTTATTATATTTATTTATGAGTAAGTGCTCTTACTTTCCTTCATATCATCATCAGTCACGTACTGCCCTGTACCATCTTCATGGTACTCTTTTATGCCTTTTTCTGTTTCTTTGACACCCACATCCACACTCATGCATATATGCATCTACAATCGCGTGAGTGGAATCCGCGTGCTGCCGTCTGTCATGATCATTAGCTTGCTGAAATTTTGGGTTGGTTTCACCGCCTTCATAGTGTGAGCGAGAGCAACATTCAATAATTATTGATCTGTAGACATACAACTTTTACTAGAGCGCCCATTTAATCACAAAAGCTGATTTATTGTTGCCTCTCTGACAATCCCATTAAAATGCTGTCTAGCTAATCAAGTCCATTCACTCTCCTGGAGGACTAATCTTTTACAGGGCTGCCAGAACAAATCCCTGTGGTAACAGGATTGCCGGGGAGTGAGGAGGACTGTTCATCTGCTTTGCCCCGTAAATGGAAAAAATAAAGTTTACTAGAGTATTGTTATTTCCCCTCTTGATCCTTAGATAGTGTTTTCATCTTGGTGCAGCATAGTCATTGTTCTGTTACATTCATCAGTCATTATGCATTGGTTCTATCTACCATAAATTTGTCCTAAATGAAGAATTGTACACCACATTTACAACTTTTACAACTAACTTCTTTCAGTCTATCTTATATCTTTCTCATCAAGTCAGTGCAATTATTGCACACTCCCAACTGATTTAGGTGCAAAGACCAGGATGTCTATTTTCAAATAAAAAATGTTTTTGACTCAAAACAAATGCCTTTAAAGGCCCCCTGAAATCAAAATAGTATGAATATATTAGCCTTAAAGGGATAGTTCACCGAAAAACGAAATGTTTGTTTATCTGCTTACCCCCAGGGCATCCAAGATGTAGGTGTCTTTGTTTCTTCAGTAGAAAACAAATGAAGATTTTTAACTCCAACCGTTGAAGTCTGATAGTCGTATACTGACCATGCCATAGAAAAAAGTGAAATAAATGTTTAAATATGGATATTTTTCTTACACAAACGCATCGATTCGCTTCAGAAGGCCTTTATTAACACCCCGGAGCCGCGTGGAGCACGTTATTTGACGGACAGATGCATTTTTTTTTAATGGACTTCAAAAACAGAGCAACTATTACTGCTATTATAAATGCTTGGATTAGCCAGAACATTTTTAATATAACTCAGAATTTATTCGTCTGAAATAAGAATGTCATATACACCTCGGATGTCTTGAGGATGAGTAAATCATGGGCTTCATTTTTAAAAAAAAATCTTTTTCTGTTTCTTTTTTTTCCATTTTCATTTTTGGGTGAACTATCCCTTTAAGGTTATGAATAAGCTGGTGTGTTCCAAAAAAATGACAATTTGTCTTTAGGAAATATAAGCATTCGAAACTTACAGTCTCTAACTTCCGCTAAAATGGATCACAGATTTCTATGACATTACCGCAGACTTCAGCTTCTCATTACATCTTCTGTCTAATCAAATGCTCTCCAGAATCTAAAGCATACCACACCTAAATAGACGCTGAAGCTGCATCTGAAATCGGTCACATGTTCACACATTTGCTATTTTCTACATGGTTAATGGCAGATAGAGCACTATATAGGGGAAAGGGAACGATTCAGACCATGTGAATATACTTTCAGTTGAGGCGAATGAAGTCTGGTTTCACGCGTAGCGCCACAGGCTGCACATGCGCGAGTCAGCGGACAACACAAAATATCAGATTTGAATTCTGCACAGAATGCTGTATTTCAAAACGATATGGAGGAGATTATGATAAGAAATGGTTAAAGATTAGGTCATTAGGAGGAAACTGCGGCTTTACTAAGCTGAAAGGCTCTAGCCATACTGTGATGTAAACGAAACGCTATTCGGTTAAGTCTGACGTCACACAGCAGCGCTTCCGGGTCCAAACACTCTCATACTACTCTCATACTACAAGAAAAACAAATGGTGCTAATCTACACACAATGTGGTGTAATACTACAATAAAAATTATAATCATAACCTTTATCTCCATACCAAAATTCCAGATGGCCAGACAGTGATTCATCCTTTATAAATGGTTCAAATATTAATGTCTGTGACGCTGTGAGCACAGAGACTGTTGTGTAGACTGTAAGTATTTAAAATGTTTTAGTTTTTAAAATGTTTGATGTTAAATATGAATAAATAGCATTCATAAACGGCCGTCGATGGCATTCTCAAGTGAAACGAGTTGAGGCTTGGACCCAGAAACGGCGTTCCTTACATCACGACTTAAGCAGATTGGCTTTTTTTAAAAAGGGGAGGCCACTCTGTGGGACGTCTTCGTGTTTCAGGGGAAATTACGTGAACACATTGAATAATGCTGCGTGTTTCAAGGCATTTCAGTGGGCCTCTAAGAAAAATGTGATTCAAAATAAAATCTAAATCGGTACACTGTAGAAGGTTGTAACCCGAAACATCTGTTGACTTATTTTATCATCTATTATATAGAGTGCAGAACATATTATATATATATTTATATTCAGTCATGCTATTCAATTATCTGTATTCAGGCCATTATGCAGTCATACTTGTGTGGCTCATGCATCATTGACAGTAAGCTGTCTTTGTGGCCGTTCTTTGACCTTGGAATGTTTGTTGCAAAGCCTTTTTGAATTATTTGGTTTGAGGGCTTCCACGTTTGGACCATGCAGTATTTGCGCTCTGATAAGACGCTATGCAGCGCGCTCTGTAATGGGTTCAGTATAGCAAACTTTACTACACACGTATCTGGACCATATACATTCCAGAGTCGTGCAGTTATCTGAACTATTTGGTTTGAGGCAGTGCAGGCTCAAATGTGCCAAGAGTTGTGCTTGAGTGGTTTTTGGTCACAATACTTGTTTATAATTACGCATGTGCATGTTGGTATTTTTTAAAGAACCTCCTGTTTGCGGTTAAAAACAAATTGATGCTCCTGTTTGAGATAAAAACAAATTGATTCCAGTGGATGCTCATAAGGTCCTAAAGCTATCTATAATGAAATTGTACTTTTAAAGCCTTCAGGTTTCTCCTGCGTTGATATACATTTGAGGGGGGGCTGTGGTTTATGAGTTTTTCATTGTGTGTGGGGCTTCATCCACTAAATGAATTGAGAACCCAGTTGAGAGTGACACTGAAGCGATGGGGATGCTTGAGCGAGCTTTACAGCAGACTTTTTAATTTAGCTTTGTATTTAAAATCCTTCTTCTAAATAAAGATCGAACAAGGAGCATCTTTGGACATTCAAAGTTTACAAATCGATGAAAATGAAAAAGGTTTTGCATTTTAAAATCCTCACTTGAAAGATTTTAGCTTGTGAATACGTCTCACCGAATCGTTTGAGGTTATGAAATCACTGGAGTGAGATATAGGGCTATAAATCCTGGAGAGTGTATATCTTACACTGCCTTTGTCTTATGAAAAAGTACCTTTTACTTGGAGACTATAAGATTTTGTGCTTTGTTGGTGGTTGCACTTTTGTATTTCAGCCTCTCTGACCCACAATTCAATTTGATATGTCCATTGTTCTGATATGCAGGCTCTATGGAGAGCGTTATTAAAGTAATGTGTAATATCGGCATTTTCCTACTGCCTCTAGCTGTGTTTATATTGCATTATTTTATCTGAGGAAAATCCTTTCAGCCAATTGTGAGTGATAAAGGGAGTTCATATGTGCTTAGTGATCAATGCGTATTATAGGAAGAGGTATTGACTCTCTGCTCATTGTCACCTGATAGAAAGGTGATTGTTCCTCCTTCCATATGCATATTCTTCTGCTGATTTTAAGGGTAAATAGCGAGAGATGATTTTTCAAAGGGAGGCATTTGTCCTTAGACTCAGACATGGAGAAGTATCGACCATCATCGTAGACAGGCATGTCGTGTTTCTTGTCTTACAAAGATGCATGCAAATGCTGTCTCACGGGCCACTGCACTGACATACTGCAACAAGCTCTTTATTAGAACGATATGCAGAAAAGCTGCCCATCTATTGATCTCACTGGTATTATAGTTCCTCTCAATGCTTGGATCTCTTCTCCGGTGAAGCGTATCGTCAGTTGGCTGGTATTGTTACAGACAGGCAGCGGAACATGAGCTTACTGTCTGGACAGGAAACTGTCAGCCAAGCATCCTCATTTTACCGTTTTATATTCATTTCATTTGTTTTCTTACAGATCATCAGATTGTTGATGATATTAAAGCGAAACATATTCTTTTTCAATTGTTGCTTGCTTGGTAGAATAAGCCCAAGTATAAATATACCTCTCGATTTACAGCATCAGTTTCAGGCGCTTGCTCCATTTACTTTCACTGCTTTGCTTTAAAAGATTGTCAATCTGGGAATGGCCGCTGCCGGTGGAGTGCCAGTAAAGTCTTGTCGATTTCATTAAAAATGGGGACAGATGTTTGTCATTACCCTTATTGATAAGTGCATGGTCAATAGTGTGATTTATTCAGGAGGCACAGGCTAAGCTTTAGTCACAAGTTTTACAGTGGCTTGATCAATAGCGCACAATGAACAAGTACAAGAGCAGCACACGTGAACGTAAGAGTGTGAGCAAAGGGTTTTGGTGCATTTACGATCAGTCAGGGCCAATAACTGAGCTGCCTAGGCTACATTATTAATAGTTTGATGGTCATATAACTTATAGTCAAGGATTAGCTTACTATTTGTATAAAAAAATGGCTTTGAAATGCTTACATCTGTCTCAAATAACCATTAAACAAAAGTGGAGTAGGATTAATTTCAGTTCTTTGTATGTTAAATCAGACTCTATAAGAATAGCTAAGATGGCATCAGTCTAACTGGATACATTTAGTACCATATCATGTGTGTGCATGCATTCCCAAGCCCTACGAGCACAACAGAAAGGTCTTTGCTCGACACAGGTGCCACAGTCGAGATTGTCAAAGCCATTAGTCCAAAAGTAGATCATAACTACATGGTGAAAATCTCCCACAGACGTCACTGTTTTCAAGAAGATGGCTCTATTACACAATTCGTGACAGTGAAAAATGTGCAAGCGCCCTTTACCGCAGGCCCATAGCTTGTCAGAACCTGTGCTGCCAGATCCAAAAATAAGAGCCTCAAGACACTTCAAATTGTAGGTCAGGCACAATGGTGTTAGTACATTATGAGTATAATGTTCTCCAGATATTATGCAAAACTCAGTGCTCTAAAGGTCATCCTTCAAAGGCATTAGTATATGTACTTATATAAAGTATTTGCATTGACTACCATTCAAAACTTTTGGGTCAGTAAGACTTTTATAATAATAATTATTTTATTTAGCAAGTATACAATAAATTGATCAAAATGGACAAAAAAGTTACAAATCTGGCACACTTTCTATTAGCTGTCTTTAACCATATTTGCATAAAAAATGGTTAGGTACAATGTTCTTATTGTGTTGTATTGCAAAACACGTTTGCTGCTATTGAGGTTGGAAACGGGTAAGGTTAGAGACAGGTTTAGTGGTATGGGTAGGCTTAAGGGTTGGTTAATGCTAAGGGAAGGGTCAACTCAACCATGTAATTAGGTGTAATTACATTGTATCAACTTTAAATCTTAGTGCACAGTAATTAAAGTAGGACCAAAAATTCTAATAAATCTTGTTTTTGTTTTTTTACTTTCTATTCATCAAAGAATCCTAAACATTTTTAGCATGGTTTCAACAAAAATGTAAATGTTTCTTGAGCAGCAAAGCAGCATATTCGAATGACTTCTGAAGGATCATGTCATGTGACGCTGAAGACTGGAGTAATAATGCTGAAAATTCAACTTTGACATCACCGGAATAAATTACATTTTAACATATATTAAAAAATTGCAATATTTCACAATATTATTGTCTTTACTGTAATAAAAAAAAGTGAGCATTCTGTGAGCATAAGAGACTTCTTTCAAAAAATAAAAATGCATATATAAATGTGATAGGCCTATAGATGTTTTTGAAATAGACAAATGACTTCCTTGTCCTCATGAACAATTACTATTTGCTCTAAAGCAAATGTCTGGCGCTCCGTGTGCTGTCGGGGTGGCCACAGAGCCATCTGTTTGTCTGATCAGGTCGTTTCTGGATCCCTGGACCAGTCCGACCAGAGAGAGACACATTCCTCTGACTGATATAGAGCCTGAAGATGCCGCATCTCTGGGTTCCAGCGCAAATGCAATTACTGCAGCCTTACAATGTCAGTGCAGACACGACCCTGACAGCGGCTAAAGAATGAGCAGTTTAAAAATTGAATTATCCTGCTGCAGCACCGCAGCCTGTCTGGGGTGTGAGGGATGATGTAGAGCTGTCTAGAGCTGAGCTACATCTAATTTTCTCTCTCTCTCTCCCTTGCCTTTTTCTGTGTATATCTGTGTGGTGAAATTTCTGTGACATTAATCTAAAATAAAGGGACAGTTCGGTCAAAAATTAAAATGCTGTCATCATTTAGTGACTTTCATGTCATTCCAAACTCGTATGCTATTTTTATCTGGGGAACACAAAAGGAGAGATATTAGAGATATTTTTTTTTGCAGCTCTTTCCATTTCATGACTTTCATAGTGCCTTCAGCTGTCAAAAAAACACAAAGATTATCGTTCAAAAAAGCTTAATTTCAGTATTTTCCTTACACAAGGCTATTGTAGAGCCTCCTAAGACTTCTATAATTCATACAGACTTATTTTAATGGTAGTGTATTTTGTGTGTGTGTGTTAATTAATGACATGAGATTGAATTAATAATTACAGAGTAAATAAGGCATTTTATATATACATATATAATATACATTTAAATCCAATACAAAATTTATTCAGACACCTTCAACATTTTTTCACATTATCTCAGTTTATTCGCTATAGTTTAGAAAATGGTAATAAAATATGACAAGAACTCAGAGTTCTTCATCTTGATAATGTCAGATAACTTTGGTTTACTGGATTACAATCAACCAATCAGCTGTTAAATTTAGGTACACAATTAGATAATAGCAATTTAGGTCAACCAGTTACCGAGCAATGCTTCATTTTGTTCATTCTGTGGTGTAAAAGGTTGCATTAGCAATTAAAGAAAAACATTTTTTTTCAAAGTGTCCGAATAATTTTTGGTTTGACTGTGTGTTTTTATTGCCTGACACATTTCATTCTTCATTTCTTGCCTCTTTTACCCCTTTGCATTGATAGGACCGAAAAGAAAAGGCTATGAAATGATGGTGAGAAGGGTTAACAGAATCATGAAATGACTCAAGTTGTACTCAAACTGTCTGTCCTTTTGAGCTCAACACACATTTTCTCAGTATCCTGATTTCTGTAAGCTTTCATTCTCTTTAAAAAGCAATTACTGTGATATTATCTGAGACAAGGCAGATGCGAGGAACCACCATGTTGTGCAGAATTCAGTACTAACGAATTTACACCTCACCACTGACAGAAATCAATGGACATTTTCTCTTTACTGTCATATTCAGTATAGCTGAACGTATGCTTACAGTAAGAACCTCCTCCCATCCCCTGACTGTTCTATAGTCTCTCCTTTACCTCATTTAATTCTATATACATTACCTAAAGTCACTTACACAGATTAATTAATGGCGCTTATAATGTTTTCAGTGTTGTGCACATGAGCCACTGGGTCAGTCATGTAATGGAGGCTTATGAGCTATTAATTAATTTGGCTGAAGGATAAAGGGACGAAGGGAACGGCTATAAATCATAAGAAGCCCCTGTATAGAACCGGTACAGGTTAAATGCTACAGGTTCTAATCATGTGCAAATGTTTAGTAAATACATATTACACCTGTGAGTCCAGCTGTCAATCTGTGTATGCATGCTTTGGTAAGCAGAGAATAGTGACGATGATTCGCAATTCTGTTTCTAGATGGGGGAGGAGGGTTTGCTATGCATAATTGAAAATTATTCTGACAGTTGCACAGTTTAACCTTGAAATAGCACTGTCATGTGCAAGAAAACAGCATTAATTGGTGCCTAAGAGTATGGGAGATCTATGTCAGTGTTGACTGGTCTTTTATATGAGATAACGTACCTTTGTGAGTAATGCATTTGCTTGAGGGATCGCAATGTTGATCGTATATAATTTGACAATGTATCAGTATGTGTGTCTTAACAGTAGATATCTTGTCTGCTCACGCTTTGCATTGGTGTCATACATATAAAGACGTAATATATGCTTAGTAGAATCAATAGAAATATATAGTGTAGTGAAAAACAAACAGTGAAGACATAGTGAAAATGCTTGTATATTGCTTTTGTTTTTATATATTTATTTGTTTTACATATTTTATTTGTTTGATTTATTTAGATATTTTTTTAAGTATTTGATTGCATTCTTAAATGTTGCTCTCACTCTTTATTGTATTTATTTTTCATTATTTATCTAGTTTATTTTATTAAGTGACTTTCAGAATTGTATAGTATTTGAATTTATTCTTACATTTTGCTCTTACTCTTTTTTCATTTCATTTTAAATGAATTTCAGAATATGTAGTATTTGATTTTAGTCTTATAAATATTTATTTTTGTGTTATATGAATTTCTGCATATTGTAAGGTTGTCATTTTTTTTGTTTTTGACTTCTGGATCCCTCTGTATATTTAAATCCATAGGCAATCACTAACATTAAACATATAATCATTAACATTAAACATATTAGTGCTTTGAGACATTTACTGAAGATTTTGGGCTATCAGTTTATTGCTTACTTCAAGGGAACATGGCCATTCTAAATAGAGAGTAGTTGTTAATGACTGAGGTATGTTTCCCAGTTGTCTAAGCTTAGGACAGTAGATTAAAAGAACTGGACTGTAACCCATTGATGGCACTTAAGGGAGCTGATGAACAGTTCTAGAAGAACTAATAGATTCTGCGCTCTGGCAAAATGGATCCCGTCTCCTCCCAGGCTTCTGTGTTGTCACTGTATTTGTGGATCAAATAAATTATTGATGGATAGCTGATCAGGAACTCAATTACAGGCAGCTTACTGAGGAAGGCGGACACTAGACTGACGGCCTGATTGAATTAGCACCCTCGCACACAGAGAAAGTGTCCTTCAGACTCAGCCCTCCTTCCAGTACCACATGGGGATCCCAAATGCCTCGAGCCATTTCTGTCCACCTTTTATGTTCATTTCAGCACTCTGTGCAGATTTGAGATGCAGTTTCTATAATATAAGGACATTTGTTGGACCAGTAATCATGTCTTTTGGAACAAAACAGAACGTTTTCTTTTGATATTTTAAAGGTGTATTTCCCCATATTTTGAAGCACATTTGCTTTGAACGGCCTGCATTCAATGTGTCTATAATGGAATTTCAGTATTCAGAGGCATTAAGGTTTGGATATGTTAATAAGGAATGTATATGGATATGTTTACATATATTTACTTGCACACACCTCTGTTGAATGTCTAGTGCAGCTGCTTCCATCTGAGCTTCAATAGGAGCAACAATGAGACAGACGTGCATGGGCTGACAATATATGTGCATAAATATTGCCATTTATAGGAATCTCATTCATATAACATGATATGTTGAATTGGAATCTTGCCTCCCAAGGTAAGAAGCTATTACAAAGTTAATGTGAGCTCCGAATAGAAAGCTAGAGGCTGAATTGGGTGCATTTATCTTTTTCCGCTGGTCAGCAATTGAAAGGAGAAAAAAGTAAAAGAAAAAAAGGTTGCTGATACGAAGAAACACCTTTATTGAACAGATCAATTTGCTTCAGTCATCAGACCCTTTTTTCTAAAGAGTTCTACATCCCTTTTCTGCACCCAGGGACAGAAATCCATTTGTTTTTGGGTAGTTCAAACATTATTTAATCTAGATTTTAGGTTCAAATGAATCTAACACTTTACAATAAGGTGTATTGGTTAAAATGTATTAATGCAAAAGCTAACGTAATACCATTGCAGAATTTATTGATTATGTTAATTTCTATATACTAATGCATTTTTAACATTTTCAAATTGTGTAAATTAGTTAATGTAATGAATTAATGAGCTATAGTGTATATTTTAAATGACCTAGATTAGAAAATACTGTAAACAACAAAAACGTTATTGTTACCTAATAAATAAATTCAGGTTAAATATAACCGTTTTTGTAAAATGTTGTCTGAAAAAAAACTTCTAATTGGTAATCATTATTTAATAATGGAAATATATTAATTATTTTTGCTTTCATTACTTTTAAATGGTCCTGTGGTGTGACAAACTAATAGAAACAACATAGAATATTTGTATGAACCCATAAAAGCTGCAAGCATAATAACTATAAATGTAAAGGTATAGAGCATGCCATAATGCCAATTTCCCTAAATTATTGAATGCCTACTACTACCCATTTATCCTCATTCTAAATGTACTACGCTCAATTTATACATTTGCCATTGTTTCTCATCGTTTAAACTGCAAAGTAAATCCCAAATGAGGACACCTGTTTGGGGCTTTCATTGTCTTTGGAGATATAGACATAGTTGGATAAGAGGCGGCTTTGGTTGCTACTCCGTTGTGTCAGTGTTCAGGAATAGACTTTCCATTTTCTGTGCTTGGTCTTGGGCTAGATGGTGTACTCAATTGCAGTCTAGGCATAGTATTCTAATACATATACACATTTATTGATAGACTATAAAGATCATGCTGATGTCAGCTTTACTGACAGCCTTGGGCTAACAGGCACCAGCAGTATGGCTCACCACAGTTTTCCACTCAGTGTGGGTGGGTTGTATCTGTGTCTCCGTCTCTCTCCCTCTAGACGCCATTCTGGCTCCAGCGGCCCCCTGGTGTTTCAGCCTGTTCGGTTTATTGCAGCTTCAGGCTCTCTGCTAGAGCATCAAACCTTCGCCAAGCTAGATATATTGTGCTCCTGTCAGTCAAATTTTTTTTATATAGGTGAATGTTTTCAGCAACACATTCTCCAACCATTGATCACTGCTGCTTAATGCTCTGCATCGATAAACCACCTGACCGGTAATTTTTTTTTTTGCAAACTGAATAATTTCCGATCAATATGTTCACCGACTTGCTGCTCTGAAACTATCAATCACAGAGAAGCAGAAAGGAAATCAACAGTACTAGATAACGCTGCATTTATGCCTTTTAAAGTCAATGTAAACAAAGTGTGCACCTTGAATGGTAAACAGGCACTTTGTGATTTGTCAAGTACAATGACATTGATCGGATAAGTGGCAACTGTGAACTTCATTAATCATGCAAGTGAGAATCGGCTGGTGTGTGTATGCGAGCTGGAATGTGTCCATCTCTCTGTCCGTGACTCATCCATGCCAACTCAGAGCTGCAGCTATATTTAGAGTTCCTGACATCAGGCGCTGTTGAGGGAAGAGCTGGTGGAAATGTTATCCCGACACAACGGGCCAGTCAAGGTTTGAATGGACAGAAGTAGCTCAAGTGACACACAGATAGTTGTAGTCCAAAAGTTATTGTTCACATATTACCTAGGGGAAATAAAAAAACACTTGCATGCTTATGCGTTGTGTTCTGTTGAGGTTTGATCATTCTGACTTTTTCAGATTAGATTAGATTTCCAGAAGTGCAAACAGAAATGTCTATGACATAAAAAATAAAAAAGTTCAAGGTTATATGAAAGATAAGTGCAATAAGTGCAAATGACACACACATGGACATGCACACTATATGGCCAAAAGTTTTGGGACGCCAGCCATTACATGCGCATGAACTTTAATGACATCCCATTTTTAATCCATAGGGTTTAATATGGAGTTGGCCCACCATTTGCAGCTATAACAGCTTCTTCTGGGAAGGCTTTCCCAGGTTAAGGAGTGTTTTCATGGCAATAAACAAAGTGCATTGAGGTCAGACACTGATGTTGGACGAGAAGGATTGGATCGCAGTCGCTGCTCCTAATTCATCCCAAAAGTGTTCTATCGGGTTGAGGTCAGGACTCTGTGCAGGCCAGGCAAGTTCCTCCACACCAAATTCACTCTTGAGTCCATGTCTTTATGGACCTTGCTTTTTGCACTGGTGTGCAGTCATGGTGGAACAGGAAGGGGCCATCCCCAAACTGTTCCCACAAAGTTGAGAGCATGAAATTGTCCAAAATGTCTTGGTATGCTGAAGCATTAAGAGTTCCTTTCATTGGAACCAAGGGGCCAAGCCCAACTCCTGAAAAACAACCCCACACCATAATCCCTCCTCCACCAAACTTTACACGTGGCACAATGCAAGTACTGTTCTCCTGGCAACCGCCAAACCCACGAAAACACGTCTATAGTGGCGGCGTGCTTTACACCACTGCATATGACGCTTTGCATTGCACTTGGTGATGTAAGGCTTGGATGCAGCTGCTCGGCCATGGAAACCCATTCCATGAAGCTCTCTACACACTGTTCTTGAGCTTTTCTGATGGCCACTTGAAGTTTGGATCTTTGTCTGTAGCTATTGGCTCTGCAGAAAGTCTGCGCACTGTGCGCCTCAGCATGCACTGACCCCGCTCTGTGATATTACGTGGCCTACCACAGTATGCATGCTTAGGTGCTTGATTTGATACACCTTTGGCCATGGAAGTGATTGCAACACCTGAATTCGAATAATTTAGAGGGGTGTCCCAATACTTTTGGTGTATATATATATATATATATATATATATATATATATATATATATATATATATATATATATATATATATATATATATATATATATATATATATATATATATATATATATATATATATATATATATATATATATATATATACCAAAAATATCCTTCTTACTTTGTATCCTTCTTTTTGAGACCTGAGACATAATGATATTATATTTTTAGGCCATTTGAAGTGTGTTATCAAATTTAAATTTGACCTTACTTTGTTTTATTTTGCAAAGTTTCTATTAAGGCTAATGACCAGTTTTGGTTGGTTATTTTAGCATCATTGAGATATTATTACAGATTTTTTATTTTATTTTGAGTTTTTATTTATTTATTTATTTATTTTTTGTTAAGGTTTAGTTTTTAATAGTTTTATAGTTTATCATTTTTATTTCGGTTTAGTTATTTTAGCACATCAAGGTAAACTAAATGAAAATGTTGTTTTGGCAACTAGCTGAAATAAAATAAATACATTTTATTTTAGGTAACGAAAATTCATTTTTAATGGTTTTAGTTTTACGTTTGGTAAGAATCCTGCCATTGGTAGGTGATTTTAAGGTGAGTTATAAATCTACTGACATGTAATTATGTGAACAAACACGAAATGGTAGCTATATTTAATACACACACAATTGTGGTCCTGTTTAGTCACAGATGAATGGCAACCATGCGAGTGGTTAGCCACAGTAACCAGAGTTCGCCCCTGCAGCTAGTGGATTAGCCCACCTCTGTCTTTAATTAGAGGTCTAAAGCACTCTCATCTGACTCCTCTTTCAGCCTTAGAGGAGCACTGGCACTCTAATCAAAGAAAATTTAAAACCACATACATACTTCCCCTGAACTCTTTGCGGGTATAGTTTGCGATATTTCTGTAAGCTGGTTTCAACACAGCTCTAAAAACACACAGTATAACTAAATGTGACTAGTATCTCATGGATTTTTTTTGTTTTGTTTCTCTCAGTAGATTACAAGAACTTTTTTCTGTGGCCGCGCCAGTCTAAACTAGACTGAGCATGTACATATTGTGTTTGCAGTGGTATTAAAATCAAAATTCGTCATAGGTGACCCATGTGCTGCCCTAAGCGCCATGCCTGCACTACACAGAAAGTTCATGTTTCTCTGTGGGCTGTCACATGTTCCCAGTCATTATTAGCAGCCTTGCATGGACGTGACTGGACGTCTGTGGGAAAGGAAGGCTTAAAAATGGAGCCCAGTTGCTTCTGCTGCTTCAGTCTGAAATTAATTCCACCCCTGCTATTGCAGAAAGTTTGGTGCAAAACTTCAGTGTTATGGAACTTGATTATACACTGCTATTGTTCTGTTAGACATATATTGGTTAGTCTTTCATATTTTAGGATAATGTTTTCAGTTATGTCGCAGATGTTTCCCTTTTTTATTAAGGTTAATAGAGCAGCTCAGATAATTTGGTCTTTCAATAACTTGATGATTATTTTTGAGTTCATACTGAAATCTTTGAATCTTCAGAATATGTATCTTGTTAAATCAGTTGAGCCTTTTTAATTTCTAGGTTATTTTCTTCAGGAGTAACATTTGCGAATCAGGATCATCTATTTTCTCTATTTAATCTCATTGCTGTCTATGAGATGCTGAGAAGAAATTGAGATATTAAAGAGATATCGTTGGTGTTTTTTTTTTTACTGATAGAATCGCAGCAATGAAAGGCAGGAGTAAACAAAAAGAATCCCATTCAGCAAGTTTCTTGCTTTCAATCTTCCTCCATTGACTCAAAACCCAACTGTGTGGAAGCACAGAGCATAAATAGCTGAGAAATGTCTTTTCTGAGGAGCCAAAGTGCTGGATTTAACCCCTCTGCACTGATCCCCCAGGCTGCTGCTTAATTCTTCAATTTTCAGCTGTTAGAGATAGAATAGGAATAATAAACATCTGAAACAGCCAGTAATAATCCATCTGACCCCTCTCCCCTCCTCTGTATAGCACCGAGGCCAGGCTAGAGTTTCAGTCCGTCCTAATCTCTGCCAAAGACTCTGCACTCGCCCGGCCGACTAATGACACCATATCACCAAACTTGAGCAGCATGGGACTGATTATCACCACATTCATGCGCACACCCCCAAAAATCTTGGACACACACACACATTTTGAACTTTGACTATTGCATATGTAGAATGTGATGAATGTGTGTGGTTTGTATGAAACGATATGTAATACAAAATCATTCTTTTTAGACTTGTCAAAATGTTTCTTTTTTTTATGAATTGATTAATCTCCTTGTGGAATTAAAAGTGTAACTGTGTGTCACATCCAATGAGTTCTTCAAAAAGTGTCAAGTCACTAATAAGGTCATGCTTTTGATCAAGTATATCAAACTAAATATATATATTAGTGGTGTAACAATATATTGCGTTACAATATATCGCAATGTAAAAATGCAACAATATGTATCGCGGATAGTGCCAATCTGTATTTTTAATAATAAAATTACTGTGAGAAAAAAAAAATCTAGTTTACATTTTGAGTTTTAGGGCCCTATCTTGCACCCAGCGCAATTGACTTTGTACACCGACGCATGTGTCATTCCTATTTTGCACCCGCGCAAAGCGCGCTTTTCCCTCCACAGAAGCACGTCGCTAAACTAGTGAATGAACTTGCGCTCCCTGGGCGGTTCAGCGCAAAAAAGGAGGCGTGTTCCGGCGCAAACAATCCCTGGTGCTATTTTGCTGTTCCATTAAACAATTGCGCCACTGACCAGAAAAAACCTAGTCTAAAGTCAGTGGCGCGTTGCGCCATACACTTTGCTCATGTAATCTACACAGATGCAACAGTTATTTTTGCAAATCATAAATTGTTACACTAAAAAAATATTAACACATGAGATGACGGAAATCATTGTGGTGTGCCACGAAGATGTGAAAAAATAGGCATAAATCTAGCTTACAAATTATTCAGGCTAATTATTTATTTAACCGACGCTATTTTGGGTGGGTTTCTCCCATCCCCATACAACACAACTTCTCTGTCTTTCACTGCTCTTACAAGAACATCAGTCTCCTCGGCTGTGAACCGCTCCTGGCGTGCGCCTGGTAAATACGCCATAATAATAGCAATCCATAATGGAGCTTGCGCACCTGCTTTTAAAGGGAATGTTGGGTGACGCTCTGATTGGTTTATTCACGTTACGCCCAAACCACACCTATGAATAATGAAGCTACTTCAGACCAACCCATTTTAGATTTGCGCCGGGCGCAAGAGCCATTTATCCCGCCGGGAAAATAGCAACAGCGCCGAGACCCGCCCACAAAGTTACTTGCGCTTTGCGCTTTGACACTTGCGTTTCAGATCGTTAAAATAGGGCCCTTAGTGTCAGTACTACATTAAACTACTATATGTAATTTATATAGAGCTAGCTTTCCTGTAGCTCAAACAGTAGAGCGTGGCGATAGCAACGCCAAGGTCATGGGTTCGATTCCCAGGGAAAGCAAGAACTGACAAAATGTGTACCTTGAATGCAATGTAAGTCGCTTTGGATAAAAGCATCTGCCAAATGCATAAATGTAAATGTAAATATAATGAATAATAATGCAGTGGGGGAATACCTGTGGGTCCTGATAATGCCAAATGTCATTAAAAAGTGGTATTATTGTGGTATTGATGTTAATATTATTTTACAAATATCTAGTCAGTGACAGAGTGCAAGCATGTTTGTCTAAAATAATTCTGTATTTCCAACTTCAGAATCACAAATATTTTTATTCTGGTGTCACCATTGTCCTGTGCATTAGCACCAAGTCCAAAACTATTCATTTCCAGACCCAATGTAATCCCAAATTTAGCATTAATCAACAGTATATTTTTTTGATAACCTTCTACCATGTCTTGGAGTATCGCAATAATATTGTATCGTGAGTTCAGTATCGTGATATGTATCGAATCGTGACATGAGGGTATCATTACATCCCAATATTATTTTAATCTTCATACATACTTCATTTGTGTGTATTCCAGACAAATCTTTTTTCTTTTTTTTTTCTTTTTTTTTTGTTGAAAATTGACATTTTATATTTGTTCAGCTATGGCAGAGAATGAACACATGTCTTCAGGAAAGGCATTCTCTCTGGCTCTAGAATGGCATTGTCTAATTATAGACTCATTTTATTTTAGGTGGTTGCTGGAAAAATCCATGACAATATTTCCTCTGCCAGCCATGTCTACCACTCAGCAGTGTACAGCTGTCACCTAAAATGAGTCCTGAAAATTAGCCCATTAAGCAGAATGGTGCAGCAATAGTCAGGATAAATTTTAAGCTAACACACACAGATACACATATGAAGGTATAAGGAATTTCATATATGCACTACCTTTCAAAGGTTTGGTGTTGGTAAGAGATTTTTCATGCTTATGAAAGAAGCCTCTTATACTCACTTAAGGCTGCATTTATTTGATCAAAAATATACGCATGAACCATTTAAGTGCTATATCTTGATAGATATTTTTTTTTCTGTAATTACTAATGACTGGGAAAGTCATGGAAATTCATTGGCCATATTACAAGGAACCTTGTAATACAGAAGAGTGCAGCCTATTTTAGTTTAAAACTGAAAATCACTAGCATGTCATCTTCATTAAGGGTTGTGCTGGAGTAGTCCTGCTCTTTTGCTCGCTTAATGAGTACCAGCGGGGGACGACTGCAAGGCTTGCAGCTTCTCATTCAGCCAAATTACTTATTACCCTGATTCATCACCGGGCTGTCATTTGTGCACCTGAACCCCCTGCACTGTACAGGCGGAAGATGGAAAAGCTGCTAAAAGCTGGCATGACCTCCAGCAATGAGGTCAGATTGAGATTTTCAGTGTTTTAGGTCATTAGCGGCGTTTCTCATCCTTAGTGTTTGTTTTGGAGTCCTGCATTAAGTAAGCTCAGCTGCTCTGTTCTTTAGTGCTTATAATCTAATATGCTCAAGATATCATGGGGTCAGTGAGCATGTGGTGTTTGAGGTTGTACTGGGTGGTGAATTGTGCACACTTGAGGTTGATTTTATGAGTGACACCTGTCAAACTCACTCCTTCTCTGTCCCTCCCTTTCTAGCTCTGAAGTAAGACTGCTTTGTGGTCATTAGTGCTGCACTCAGCAGGCTTGCAGTAGCCAGACTGCTTGCCTCAGCATTAATGTTTGATTTTTTTTTTTTCTCTTCTGGTAGGCGATAGAGTGATGGGCCTGCATCCTCACAAGGCCCTGCCAATCTGCTTCCGTATACAGCCACTATCATCTACCAATTACAGTCAGCCTGGGAAGAAAAACTGCACCGTTAATAGAGACTGACGCACAGCTAAACGGTGTTTCTGCATGGCATTGTGAACGCTTGCATTTAGCATTTCTACTTTTTAAATGGTGGCTTGTGCACTTTTAAGCTACAAAGAGTTGAAATAAAAGGATGAAAATGGCTGGCTACCGTTTCACCCCGCGCGCTTTGTGCTGAGCTACAGTGATTTCCACTGGTGCGCCACTAAGAATAGTACCGGTTAAGGCTTTTTGTGAGGAAGTTTCTTTTGAACGGGGGTGGTGCTGAATGGCAGCATTGGGGATAAAAGACCTTTGTTGTACAAAGGATAGTTTTATAGATGCTGATGGAGCAAGTTGCTGTGTAGAGTTGACTTGGTTACTGGTTGCACAGTGGGCTTTTTTCCTTTTGTTTTTTTTTGTTTTTTTTTTGCTCAAACATTCCCACTGATTTAAACACTGCATGCTTTTGGTTTATAGGTGTATTCTGAGGCGATGCAGTGATATGATGTAGATTTACACCACCAGTGCCGTGCGACGTGTTACATTTGGATGTGACGGATTTGAGTGCACATGGCTGAACACAGCGCTCTAAAAACAGATCCTCAGCTGTGCAGAAATGCTCCATACTCAACCTCACACACTCTTTACACTCCTCACAAATTGCTGATGAGCTCCAAAAATAAAAGCACAGGACTCTCCAGTCCACCTGTGAAAATGTGGGAGTCCATATAGAATGCAGGTTCTATTACTTCAGACCCTTCTATATGCTAACATGCTAAATGGTCAGTGTGGCAGCTGCAGTCATATCATGTGCTCAAACAAAAGCATTTGACCTGACGCTTTGAGCTTTATGCTAAACTTAAACCAATTTCTAATGTTAAAATTAAATGATTCACTATGATACTGAGTGAATTGAGTTGTTTCAGCATTTTCTTATATGTTGAGAGCTGAATCGCTTGAGCATGTCAGACTGGACTTTGGTGTCAATAAAGTGTTCCTATAGCGGTCATGACCTTTGCTGATGCAAGTCCAGTTAACAGATACAAAAGTAACAGTCAGTGATTGTCTTGAAATTTCCACCAAATTGAGGCACACATTATACATTTTAACATATAAAAGTGTAAGAGTCTATTTGACAGCTTCATGTATGGATTGGACACCACAATTAATGTCTCCATACTGATTTGATGTGAAACTTATGCATATCTATAGTTGTGAAAGTCAATTTAGTTAATAGTCACCGATCAATTATTGTTTAGAAATTTCCACGAATCTGAAACATAAGTTACCCTATACATTTTAATAATATCATCTTTACCATAAACTACCAGTCAAAAGTTTGGGGTTTTACTTTTTTTGTTGTTAAAGAAGTCTTTTATCATTTATTTGTTAAAAAATACAGTCAAACAGTCATATTGTGAAATATTATTACAATTTAAAATCTGTTTTAATATCTTTTAAAATATAATTTACTCCGGTGATATCAATGCTGAATTTTCATCATCATTACTCCAGTCTTCAGTGTCACATGGCCCTTCAGAAAAAAATTGTATATAATGATTTGGTGATCAAGAAACATTTTTTATTATTATCAATGTTGAAAACAAAACGTCTTGCTTTATATTTTTGTGGATTTCCAGGATTCTTTATTGAATAAGTTTAAAGATCAAAATAACAGCATTTATTTGAATAAATCTTTTGTAACATTAAATGTCCTTACTGTGACCTTGCTGAATTAAATGAATACATTTCTTTCTTTCTTTTAAATATGAAAATATGAACGATAGTGTATGTATGTGTAGTGTATGTAAGTGTCAGCTTAGCAGCTATAAAAATGAGAGTTTGTGATCTCGAATTGTCTAGAAAGGTCTTGCTGGACTCACTTTAAGTTAGAATTAAAGTTCCAGTACTAATTGTGCCATAATGAAGTGTTTACCATATATCTAGTGATCAGAATTTTAGGGTCAGGACTCAGGAGTAATTTTGCAATTTTCGACCAAAATAAACATCTTCACACTAATTCCCTCAGGGACTAGCCTAGCTTAGCCTCTGCCTTTCCTTCCACCACAACTAGCCTTCTCTCTATTTCTCCCTCAGAAAAAGAATACAAGCCTGCACTCCAAGCATGATTGGTCAGCTGCCCCCACCCCATAGCCCTCCTCTCATTCTCTCTCTCTCTCTCTCTCTCTCTCTCTCTCTCTCTCTCTCTCTCTCTCTCTCTCTCTCTCTCTCTCTCTCTCTCTCTCTCTCTCTCTCTCTCTCTCTCTCTCTCTCTCTCTCTCTCTCTCTCTCTCTCTCTCTCTCTCTCTCTGCTTAAATAGTTTTAACAAAAAATAGAGAGAGAGGGGGATGGGGAAAGCTGGGGGAGGGTAATTGTGTATGTGTGTGTATGTGTGTGTGGGTGCTCTGTTGTCAATGGTTGGGAGGGAAAGAGAGAGAGAGAGAGAGAGAGAGAGAGCGAGAGAGAGAGAGAGAGAGAGAGAGAGAGACAGACACAGAGAGAGTTGAGTCGTGTCCCATATGTGGAAAAAAAGCATAGTACTGCACACACGAGCCTGTCTGCTCCAGGGATTATCTAACAGCTTTTGAATCTGATGTGGAAATGCAGGCATGAGTAGGTGAGTCTACCTTGACTTTTAAACTGGACACTTTGCTGCTGCTGCTGTTCTTATCTCTAGCTGTAAATGATTGAAAGTCTTAATTCTGCATTGCACTGTCCTCTACTTCTCCTGATAGCCTGTACTCTTCTTCTTCACTGTTTCATTGCATTCTCCCTCTTTTAATGTGAAACAGCCTCTTCTGCATTCCCCGCACTGCATGCAGGTGTCGGTTTTTAAGCGGACAGCTCTTGATGTCTGCATGTGTGTGCATGAGTTTGGTATATAGATGTGTCAGGCTTCATTCTCAGCAAGTTACGAGGTTGTTTATTTAGGATAGTGTTTCAGTCAGTGATCAAATGTAAAAGCTTCCATGTTAAGTTTAAAATATTGAAAAGCATCATACTGGAATAAAGTTTTGTATTTTTCCTGTCCTTAATTGAGTCTAACAATATTAGTTTTACACAGTTTGTATTTTTTGTCTCTAAAACAGCAGTTACATGAACTATAAGAGAACATCATCATAAAAATATACTATATTAACTAAAGTTATGCAATTAATTTTTTTTTATCAAAACCTATATGTGCATGACCCTCTACATAAAAATATACTATATTAAATCAAATTCTTTAGTGTATTATGGTGTGTCATTACAGGTATATGTGTATGTTAACTCTACCAGATTCAATAATAAACTGATAATTAAAACACTGGTGTGATTTAAATATATATTACACATTAGGAAAAATAAATTATCTACACTTAAAACAGTTTATATCATTTTTAGCATATCATTTTGTAATGAATGGTGTGTCAGTTGCCATTTCATGTCCTAAAAGCAGAGCTGGACGCCACACTGTTTGACTAACATTATTATGTAATATTTTTCATTCATGTGTGAGCTTTTCTACACGCTCACTTGAGAAGGAGTGACGCTGTCCTTTGGGATACACCAAACAAATTGTTCATGCTGCATTTTTTGATATACTAAATTTCACTTAAAGTTCATTCATATTTGTGTCATTTCAGAAACTGATTTTCTGCCACTAATATGCTTCAATAATATTTTAAAGACTAATTTATATACTTTATAAAACTTGTATATAATTCTATTTATTCATTACAAAATGATATAGATATAAATATATATTATTCTTTTTGTGATTGCCAATATACAGTAGTTGTTTTTTTAATATCTTTATTTATATATATAATATATATATTATTTTTGTGATTGCCATTATATAGTTGTTGTTTTGTTTATATGTTTAATATATCTTCTTTTTTTTTCTCATACAAGAAAGAGATAATTGAGCCAGGACTCGTGTTTGGCAAGGGATGAAATGAGCTTAATTTTGTAAAAGCATGCTCTCTGGTTGCTGTTATGAGGCGAGGGGAACGGCTATGGTATGCATGGTGCTTTTTGTCAGGGAGATTTAGAAAGCCCTCTTTAGAAGCTGGTCGCAACCATACAATCAGCTTAATGCCTGTGTGCAGGCGCTTAATGAATACCCCTGTGTGTGTTCAGCCCACAGTGAGAGTCCCTGTGTCCAGGACTGTTTCACTCTTGTCTAAAATTGAGATGAAGCCTTATAGGGACTTACATTTTAGGTTGCACACTAAGTTTGCATTTATGCATCATAAACTTGTTTGTTTACATTTAAAAACAATCACACGGATTATGCAGTGCAGTGTTTGTGTTTATGATGACCAGTCACCCCTCCTGAATTCTCCTCCTCTTTTTTTTTCTTCAGGAACACGTTTTTAGAGTCCCAATGCGAGTAGAGGCCAGCGATGGGCTACAGCCGTACAGACGCTAACCTGGGTTTCCCCGCAGAACTGTTACCGTAATCGAGACCAGATCCGCAGAATGCTGAGTCCCATTGTTCCCTATAGTAAGTGTAACGTTTTTGACATCAAACCACAGAAAAGGCAATGAATAACTTATTGTCAACTCTAGACATGTAAAAAAATTCCCTACGCCAACTTAGGTATTTGGTTTGTTGGTAAACCAGTTTGAACAATGCCACATTTTAAAAACAAAATGTCGCAGATGTTCACCCCAGTGTCCTCATCATTATGCTTTAAGTCACATTATTGGCTGTGAAAATACCCAAAGTATATGTCATGGTTGGTAGGACAGGTGGGGGTGAGCTGATGGCTCTACCAGCAGAAACCCTGTGGTTCTGCCAGTGTCATCCCACCATGATTACCCACCAGTGTCCAGCTTACTAGCATAGTTACTTCCTCTATCTCTGTCCTTTTCTGTCTCTGTCTTTCTTTCTCCTCTCTCCTACCTCCCTTTCTCCAGCTCTCTTCCCCCTCCTAACTGTTCTCAACTGACTTAATAACTGACGTGTCCAGTTTTAGCCCCCATTCCTTACCCCCCCCCCCCCTCCTGCCAGGCTTCATTTGAGCTCCGTGCTGGCCCTCTCCAAAACAGCATTGTTTGTAGGCCAGCATGGGGTTTCTTCCCCCAGTTCTGCCTGAAGAGATTCTTTTTTCTCCACTCTTTAGCTCTTCTTCTCTGTGCTATATAGGCATGACAGTTACATGAAAAGAAGGAGGGAAATCAAACTAAAGGACCAATGCACCTCAATTTCAGATGTAATCATGTATTAATGAGTTGCCGGCTTGAATACATTTCAGGTGGCTAGCTAGGTTGTTGCAGCAACCGATTACCATTGATGTTTAATATGGTGTTATAATACCATTTAGCGAAACATTCAGAGGGCCTTTGTCATACTTGCCGATGGAATTACTTTTTGTGTTTGTTCATGCAAATAGTTAGAACTGAATTCTTTACCCATTTTACAAGACAGAGAAAACTTGTTTTGATGAAGGGAAGAGCTTTTATCTTTTAGTATAATCAGTACTAATCATAATTCCACATTTCCTTAGAAACTAGTTAGGTCCTCAGAATTTGAGCACAAAGTATTTTTATGTATGTTTATGTATGGAGATACTAATTTAGTTTCTCTGTTGCAAATTCTCTAAGATCAGTTGTCTTGTCTTGTCAAGTGATATGACCATAATAGCGGACAATTCATTTTGATTTGATATATTTGATTTGAATTATATACAACTTAAATAAAATAAATCTATTAAATTATATAAATAAACATTTCTAAAATATATATTTTAAAATAAAACAAACGTTCGGGTCAGTAAGGTGAATATGAAATAAGAAATTAATACTTTTATTCAGCAAGGATGCATTAAATTGGTCAAAAGTGACAGTAAAGACATTTATAATGTTAAATAAGATTTCATCTATTTCCAGAAAAGATCATCCTTAAAAAAATATTAAGCAGCACAACTGTTTTCAACATTAATACAAAATAATAAATGTTTCTTGTGCAGAAAATCAGCATATTAAATGATTTCTGAAGGATCATTTGACACTGAAGACTGGAGTAATGATGCTGAAAATACAGCTTTGACATCAAAGGAATAAATTACATTTTACAATATATTAAAATAGAAAACAATAATTGTATATGGTAATAATATTTCACAATATTTTACTGTATTTTTGGTCAAATAAATATAGCTATGGTGAGTGTGAGCATAAGAGATTTCTTGTAAAATAATTTAAAGTTTGTATATAAATTATTGATTGATTTATTAATTTATAGTTATAATTATTTTATTTAAAGTTCTGCCTTTCTTTGTATAATGACTCAGTAATAGCTTCAAATCTGAAGCCGTTTTCTCCCTAGTCTGTCTCGCACAATTTATTTTGAAAAATGTCACAAAGCCCTGTCAGAATATTTAGAATTCTTTGAAAATCTGTAAAGTTGTTGTTTGTGTGTAATTTAGTGCACACACATCTTTTGTTTTAGATGGCTAATGTCACAGATCCTGATTTTCTAGTTCTGCAGCATGCATTTAGAATTTGGAACTGATCTTTTTGTTTCTAAAATGTGATGCTTATGGACTGTGCATATGTGTGTGTGCGAATGTTTCCCAGGGTGTCTAGTGTGATATTAGGACAGCACACAAAGGTGTTAGATATACCTCCTGTTTACCCTTTGAGCTTTTAAAGCCAGGCAAATTCCTTTTCCTCCAGGTCGTTCCCAGTCCTGATATGTCCTTTCTGTTCGTTCTGCCTCATAATTCGGCTGTGCCGGAGCCAGGTGAATGTAGGGCAGCTTATGTGGTAGATATGTGAATAGTGTCACATCCATGCTGGAATTTTCTTTGTGGAGCAACTGAGCATTTCTGACATCAGTGTTTATGTTTGACTCGAGAGGACGGGCATTTTTGTTTGATGTCTGTCACATGCAATTACATATACTCTCATTGCATCCACAAACCAAAGTGTTGCATTGATGAGTATGTAGGAGCTGAAGAGTTTCAGAGCCAGAACTGAAGGAAATCTGAGAGAGATTCCTGGGGCCATGGATACTCCTGGAGGGATTTGGTGCAAAGAATCTGTAATCTGCACTTCAAACACACCCTTAAATCAGTCCCAGGCCAGCAGCCCATGAGTGCTCTAACTCTTGTTGCTTGGGGGCCCTGCTGTCCAACATATTCCTTGTATAAAGAGAAACAAGCATAGCCTCAGCTCTCTCGCTTTATGACCTCATTTCTTCCCTTCTCCACACTAAAGGCCTGGGCAGATGAAGCACTCTAATTGCATCTGTTAAGTCATTAAGGCTTTGAGTTCGGTCTATAGGAAGGGGCGCGTTGGATGCCGCAGAAGGAGAGATTAACAACGAGCATCCAACACATCTATTCTAATGAGAGCGACAGGGTGAATACGGCTCTGGAGAGGCTTGCGGACCCTTGAGTAAACAGGCAAGGTGCTGAAGTGTTTGTGTGAATGAGCGCGGGGTCATTAGCGTTGGGTGTGAATGGACTTTAATTAGCCCGCAGTGCAGTCAGTGAGATGGAAGAGAAGCAGCGGCCATAGGAAAAGCAGCTTAGAGATACACATTCTGCCTGGGACCCCCCTGCTCCTCTCACCATCGTTGAAAACCGCTCATTAAGCCCGTTGCTGCCACAATTAGGCTTCCAATTAAGTCCCGGTCTTCTGAGGGTTATTGAGCATCAAACTTGCAATCACTGCTCCAAGATATCCCTCAGAGGGCTTGTCCGTGGTTCTCTAATTAAAGGTTTAGTTCACTCAAAAATGAAAATTGTGCCCTTATGTTTTTCTTATGACTTTCATTATATGGACAAAACCTTCTTCAGAATATCTTCATTTGTGTTCTGCAGAAGATACAGCCTTCCTGTAGTTCAAACAGTAGAGCATGGCGGTAACACGGCAAAGTTCAACGATTCCCAAGGAAAGCAAAAACTGATCAAATGCAATGGAAGTCGCTTAGGATCGAAGCGCCTGCCAAATGCATAAATGTAAATATAAGGTCATGCAGGTTTTGAATGATATGAGATGATATTTCGATTTTTGGGTGAACTACTCCTTTAATTTGGAGCGAGTTTTTCCAAATCAGGCATTTGCGTAACATCAGTATTTGTCTGATCTGTTGTCAGCAAAGTTAAAACTACATACAATATGTCCTGCATTGAAATTCCCAACATGGCTGTAGGGTTATTAAATAAAGCGGCCAGGGATTTCGAGAGAAGGCACTGATACACAGTCCGGGAACTCTGGTAGGGGGCAGGGTGAAAAGGAAGGAGGGAGGGGGGGTAAAGGGAGATTGGAAGAAGGGGATGGAGGAGAACAGGGGGAGATGGAGGAGAGATTGGGTAAGGGGGACAGATGGAAGGGGGTGATTGGTCATCACAGAGCCTAAGGACAGCTGTTCTTTGATATATTAGTGGACACAATGACCTAAACCTGGCCTGCGGCCGCAGAAAATAGGAACCCTGTTTTTCTTAAAGGGGAGGGGTGCCAGGCATTTGGCCATTTGTGGACAAAAATTAGCTGGTCAGGGGATGGGGATGTTGTTTCTAAAATTATGAGCATCTAATTATTCATTTATTCATTCAAACTACCAAGTCTATGGGTTTCTCTCATTTTTAGTTCAAAATATTCTAAAATGTACACAAGTGTTCATTCACAAATTATACATCGATATTGCACTTGACAACATGGCACTTTCATCCTTAGGCTCTGTGATGACTAATCACCCCCTTGCACTTTTCATTTTTCCATCATGTATTGATTTCATACTTAAAGGAAAAGATGTAGACAATTTGAAATGTACAAATGTTCAAATATGTAATCATTTCAAATTTTTCCATGAGTAATGGCCTACATTATGTAATGCATTTGTCAGAAATGCTGATTTTTCGTTTTTCTCACACTGTTGACGCTCAATATTTACTGTAGTCATCATTAACATGAACCCACGAATTGCAACACTTACTGTGTCCCAAAAGACAAAGCAATAACACCTTCAAAGCTGAGAGATTATGGACTGCAGCTCACATGGATGACTAGTGAGAAAGAGAGGGAGAGAGAGGAGGGAAAAAAAATCAGATCATTCACTGCCACTCTAGCAGATAGGCTCCTTCCTCTTGGGACCCCACGGGGCCTGGCTGAAAAGAGCCATGGCGTCTGGCAGTGTGCAGGGGAGCAGGTGTTAAAACTCATAAGGCCCACCGCCTCTTCTGCTATTACATCTTTTTAGGCCCATGAAAAGGGAGCAGATGAGCAGAAAGAAAGAGTAAGAGAAAGAGACAGAGATCATGTTAACCACACTGCTGTAACTAATGCATCACTTCATAAAAATTGTCATAGTTAATGCCCTATTATGCATGCTTTGTAAGGAGCTGTTGTGAGGATTTTCGGACCTCACACTACTTATCTTTTTATGTTCTTTATCTGATCTGCCTTTTATCCAGAACTATAACAGATTTTCACAAGACATCATTATTCATATATATATTTTTTTTTAAGTTCAATTGGTGTGCATCACCATTATATTTATGTATTTGGCAGACGCTTTTATCCAAAGCGACTTACAGTGCCCTGATTACAGGGACAATCCCCCTGGAGCAACAAGGAGTAAAGTGCCTTGCTCAAGGACACACTGGTGGTGACCGCTGGGATCGAACCAGCAACCTTCTGCATATCAGTTCCATGGTTTAACCCACTGGACCACAATCTCATGTGTGCCTGCCTACAGTATGCCTTTTTTTCTGACACAGGGACAATTTTTTTTTTTTAAACTATAATGTTTAGTGTATATATTTTTCAATATATTGAAATATAGAATGTAGAGACTACCTCTATTTATTCACTGGATTTAAATGAAAATAAGAAGTACCAACACCGCACAGCCTGAAGAAAGAATGGATTTTGAATAACTATCGTAAAGGCTTTGCATGACTTTAAAGTGCCCAATGGGCTTACATCATTGACATTTTGCAGTTCCTCTGCCTAAAGCATTGATTCAGAGACGTCTGTATGTGGAATACAAATCAGCTGATGATTAGAACGCAGGGTGCCATCTTAACTGCACTGAGGTGATTAATTCATGTAAACACAATCCTCCCTCTGCAGTCTTTTCAACCAGACTATACTCGTTCTCATCTTTCTCCCTCTCTCTCTCTCCCTCCTTCATCTTTATTCTCTCTTGAAAGAGCCCTTCTTTTGTGGTATCTGCATTCTTCAAAGGGAGTTCCACACATACCAGCACTGTGGGCTGAAGTTTCAGGATTCCTAACAGGATGCTCACTGTTCAACTTCTTTTTGGTTGTTTTGATGTTTAACTGACAGAAAGTGCTAGTAATTAATCAAATACTCAGGACTGAGCAATCGGGTGTGTGTGTGTTATTTCCAGTTGCGTTCCTCTAAAGTTGTCTCTTATTTCAACAGTGTTAGGGTAGCTGAATGCGTAGTCTTTCCATTTGTCTGTGTGCTGTTTAGTTGCAATGCAGATCGAGAGGGTCTCTTGAACAGTGCTTGTAGGATTTGATATTTAAATATGCAGTGAGGGGGGTGCCTTTAGTAGATAAACCTACTTAAATCTATGTGTGGGGTTTAGGGAATGGGTGTCCACAATAATACCTGATTGGATTGATTCCGCCTGCTCCTGTTTACAACTGGCCTCTGTGCAATCTGCCTGGTTTAATGGCCCCATGTCCCAGAAGGCTTGTTGCATCCATGTAGGTTTTGTTCCTCAGGGCAGGAAAACAAAAGTGACGCGGCCTGAAAGTGCACACGGACCCCTGGGGAGCTGTGAAAAGCTGAGCATCCTCCGGCAGCCGGGTCTGCTCGGCTCTCACATTGCAGACCCTTCTGCTCTGAAATAGTCATAACTAATATTTTTATTATCCTAACTTTTTATAAATCTAGAATTGGTTTATTGAAACCCACTGATATTCACTAATTTATATGGTTCCACATATATTTGTGAAATATCAAGATGGTGCACACAAACAAACATCTCCAAAGGAACCCTCAATAAATCCCAGGACGGCACAAAGGCTGTCAGCACACTGCTGCTGAATAGATTAATAAGATTTCCATAATTAGGCAGGCCTCTGACAATAGGATCCCTCAGCTTTTGTCTCAGGACCAACAGGATTGTCAGGCCAGGAGGACGTCTGCTGGATGGGCTGTGCAACAATGGGCACACAGACAGTAAGGCGACCAGTGGAAACATCTGTCTCCCTGCCAGCCTCGGACTCGCACAGAGCCACCACGGCAAGCCACTCGTTGTGGCTCACACAAAGCAATGGCCAGGCTCCTCTGTTTACGCCGCTTGTGTTAATGATGTGTGATTAGAACTGGTCCTGTGGCTATAATTTAGGTTTATGTGTGAGAGGGAGAGTGAAATGCTGCGTCCATGTTGAGACACAAAATTGAGATACAGCTGCACTTTCTCCAGCATTTCTCCAACACTTATGCTCACAATGTGCTTTGCCTTTTGGTTTATCTATCTTATTTACCTGTTCAGTTCAGTATCTCCTTTATAAAATTATTTTTGTTTCGATCATTTATAGGTTAAACGGGGAATTCATCATTTATGAGTTACTGCAACTAGTGCATTTTTACAATGGTATCGCAGTTACTAAACATTTTGCTAAAAAAGTATTAGATGGCTGTTACTATAACAAATATAAAAGTATTTTTTGCACTACTGATATTGAATTTTATTAGTCAATATATAAAAGTTAGTGCAAAATAAAAATATATTTTTGCACTACTGATATTTAACCATATTAGTTCATATTAGTATTATTAAAATCATTGTATTTTACATTGCATCATTTCTCATTATTGTATGTTATGCTACAAATGCTTTAGCAAGACAAATGTACAGTTTTTGTTGTGCAAATAAAGAACCTTAAAATGTTCATTGAGATCGAGAGATCAGGAGCTTGATGTTTGTCTAATCTTAATGAGAACATTCTTTGTTCTTGTGTGACTGTGGCTATATATATCAAAACTCATCATCTCACTCTCTTTTGGCATATTTTATTAATTATTTCTTGGTTTTATACTGTCATTTATTCACTGAAATGTATAGTGGTCATTCCCACTTCTACCGGTGTAATTGGACCATCTATTCTCAAATGCCCAGAACGAGTTAATTTCAGCAGATGTGGTGATTTTAAATAGAAACACAGATTAAATCACATCTAGATTATTAGATGGTCCCTGCTGAGGCATAGCTCTAATTGCAGACCAGTTCATCTGTGGTTGATTTCATGCTAATGAGTATTAATGTTGTCACAGGAATTTCTAACTTTGATACGATACCTTGAAAACTATCAATATTTGATACCATTTTCGATACCATGGGGAAAACTGCCATATATGCTGTCATAATTATATTTTTATTATCTCATAAATCTTTGATAATTTGGGCAATGTTGAGGCAATAGCTTACACACAGCAAAGGGAAGCTTTATTTGAGACTGAACTTTACAAAAAAAGGCACATAATCAGTCAATTGAAGAGAGATATCGATACTGCAGATTGGAATTTTTTATTGGAATAGTTCCAGGTATTTTAGTATTGATACATATCGAAATATCCATATTTTTCACAACACTAATGGGTAGCACTTTTATCTGTGTACTTAGGGGAACTGTTCCTCTTGAAGCAGCCTGACCCAAATAGCACTTCCATGTCCAGTTTGGAAGCGATTTCTCTTGTGTCTTGGTGCACACGCACTTATGTATATTGATGGAGTGGACCGCAGTTTGGCCCCTGAATCACATCCCTAATGTCAAGCCCCATCCCCTCACATAGACTCATGCGCGTGCATGCACATGCACACACGGTGGCCGGAGCGCCTGCTGTCCACTCCCCCTCCTCCTTTCCTACCCGTTGCAGGTTTTATGAGCTCCCCTGGGCTGCCATCCATCTCTGTCGCACACTGGCCCCATTATTGTGCTCCATACAGCACTTCACAAACCAGCCTGCAGATGGGATTGTCCTGCTGGACATAAACTGTTTCTACTGACTGGACAATGACCAAATACTTTACCTGTGTTTACCTTCTTTACATATTCTGAGTCGTTTATGTGTTTTATCTTGTAATTATATAAGAATTAGGGGTAAGGTGTTAGTTTGGATGTGGGGAACTTGAGGGTCTAGAGATGAATATGAAGAACATGGTAATCCAATGGCCATCTGGTCTGTTGGTGTGATCTTTTGGAATAAATAAGGCGGCAGGCGTAATCTGAAGACACACATGAGAAGGTTTGGCAACGGGAGGGGCGAGAGTTTGAGAAACAGAAAGAGCACACAAAGGGGGAGGGCCAAGTTTTTGGGAGAAAAAACGTAAGGGGGAAAATAGCATACAGAACTGAGGCTTGATTTAAATGGCAATAAAGCAGCAGCTTGCACACTCTGACAGAAGTGTGAATAACAAATCCTCACTTTCTCTTCAAAATGCAACCCATTATGAAGCTTTGCAGTTTATTCCATATACCTCCCCATTTCCCCCTGTAGCCCTCACCCCAGGCTGATTCCTGACAGTTCAATAATGCCAAGCTATGTGTGGAATTTAGCTAATGCCTCTGGAAGGAGCAGTTGCAGACCCTCATGAAATGGCTGGTTTTAAAGCTATTCTCGCTCCATAAAATTCTCAAGACCAAGAAAAAATGCACTTCCTATTGAAGTATTAAGATCTTTTTTACTATTAACAGACATAAATTATGCATACCCTAAATAATATATATTTTTTATATTTTTGGTTCATTTTAGAATTAATTTCTCATTAAGGGTCTTTAAACTGTGATGCCATCAAGTGTATTGCAATTTTAGAAGCACAGAAAAGCTCTGAATAAAGGAGTTTGCTTTATGAGGTGGAAAGGACAGGGCGGAGACATTTTTTTTATTGAGGTTTATTTTTCACTCCTTGTGTGTATTAAGATCCCCTTAGAATTAGGCCAGCATAATTAATCACAGGAAAGCTGTGCTAGAGATAGCCTGAGGAAAGGGCATTCCACACTCCCAGTGCTTCATGGGAAATGGCCAATGAATAGCACAACTATTTTGTCCACCCATCCCAACCCCCCTTTATCCCCATATTTGTTCCTCCCTCTCCCCTCTGTTCCTTCTCTCCCTCTTTCCCTCCTTCTGTCAAGCTGGCCATAGAGGCCTTTTGGAGAATTGCTTTGTGGATGGACTGTGGTGGTGGGAGGGGATGTATTGAGGGAAACATGCGCAGGGTGATAACAGTTTCTCCTCTGGGAGAACTGCAGATGGCAACACAAGGCTGCTACATGGCTGAGGGCTTGAAAGGAGCAAATTCACAGCCCTTCTCTTTTATACTTACTGCAGAAAAAAAAGACTCCCTCTGTGTGCATGCACACAATACTAAAAGAGTCCTCTTGCCAAGCAAATGGCAACAAAAAAATCAGCCCCACAATCATCCATCATTTGTCTTTAGTCATTTTGAGTAGTCTTATAATTCTTTAAAAAAAAAAAAACACTATATCCATCCAATACTGATTTGTGAATGCTTGGAACGTACACTTTTGTTATGTAGCAAATTCTTGCATAATCTGACTATCATCATTGCTATCTCCGGCAGGCCTATTGAAGATGCACTGGAACCCGGAGCATGCCCAGCCCCTGAGCCAATGGCCTGAGCAGCATTTGGACGTGTCCTCCACCACCTCATCCCCTGCCCACAAGTCTGAGCTCTACCCCAGCCGCAGCCGAGGCTCCTACAGCTACGCCTGGGCAAATGACGACATCTCAGCCCTTACTGCCTCCAACCTGCTGAAGCGCTATGCTGAGAAATACTCTGGCATGCTAGATTCACCATATGAACGCCCTGCTGTGGGTGCATATCCTGAGCCTGGAGCCTTTGGGGCTCTCAACGGAGGCCAGAAAAGCGAACTGGAACCATGGCCTCTTACGCACAGCACTGATGGGGCATATTCCTTAGTGCCTCCTTCATCTCATGATGGTCTCTCTGGGCCAAAGGTGGTTCCCACATCAGCTGGCCCACCAGGCTCTGGCAATGTGTCAGCTGTTAACAGTAACCTTTCAGACTCGGGCTACAGTGGGAGCAGCTCCTGCAGTGGGCCCCATTCCAGTGACTATCCCCCCAGTTACAATGGCACCTACCTCTCATCAGGGTACTGTCCCCAACCCACTTCAGCACTTCCACCAACCTCGTTACATGCCCTTCAGCCTAACCCGACACTTCTTCCCAATTACACACCTGCTGCGTCTGTGTACAACTACCCCCCAAGCACCTACCCTCACCAGACTAGCCTTGCTCCTAGCTATACCCACCCAACAGCCCCTTACATCCCTTCGGGCATAACTGCCCCCTCTCCACTACCCTCAAGACCCACAGTGGTTGGTGGCAGCTATGGCTATCAGAACAACAGTTTAGGCGGCTCAGAGCCTGTGGGCTCTCTGAAGAGAAAAGCATTTGAGATGACCCTAGATGAGGAAGATGGAGATAGTTCACGCTATAGGAAGTATAGCTATGACCCCATGAAAGCTGGGGGAGATTCTCCATATGGGGTCACTGATAAAGGTGAGTGCCGTGGAAATGGCTTTGGAACAGGCGGCACAGATCCTCAAGCCTTTAAGCCTAGTAAACCTTCATCTCAGCGAAGCCTAGAAGGAGACGAAGTTGGAAAATACAATGGGCTAAAGCCCTTGGTTTCACCAACGTATGGAGCCGCAGGGGACTACAGCCCCTCAGCAGCCATGACTGGGGAGAACGGAGGTGCAGATCAGGGCTTCTCCCAGCATCGTTCTCAGAAGTGCTCCGATCCTATGAAAAGCATGGAGCCCCAAATGCTGGAGCTAGTAAGCCGAGAACTGCAGGATTGCAGTCCAGCTTTGCTTTGGAGTGAACTGGCTGGGAACTGTCACATCAAAGCAGCGCTGGAGGAGGACCTGCTGTGGCCTGTCCTGCGACCCAACCCTGCCATCCGCCCACCCAGAACCGTCCTGCTGTTTGGCCCTCAAGGAGGAGGCAAAACCACACTGGTACGATCCTTGTCATCTCAACTGGGTGCTACCTTCTATAGGCTGAGTGGTGAAACTTTGGCCTCTAAATTGAAAGGAGAGGCAGAGCAACTGTTGATCACCCTGTTCTCGGTGGCAACAGCCAGACAACCTTCAGTGGTGTTGCTCAGCGAGGTGGAGTCGGTTGAGGAGGAAGGTCTCAGACAGCAACTGCAGGCCCAGCTAGAGAAGATCCAACATGTTCAGAGCAGCCTGGTTCTGGTGGTGTGCACCACAAGACGGCCTGATTTGATCAAAGATCCCCTTCTGCGTTGCTTCTCCAAGCGTTATCATATAGGCCTGCCAGATGCGAGCACACGCAGGCACGTGCTTCTGCAGGCACTGGCACCCCAAGGCTGCAGTCTGGGTGAAAGGGAGATGTCAGCAGTACTGCAGCGTTCAGAAGGCTTCTCTGTCTGGGAGCTGCTGCAGCTCTGCCAGCAGGCTCTGGCATCAGCTTCTGCCTCAGCGCCCGTGCCCTTGCACGGCCTCCCTGTATCCCTTTCTTCCCCTACCCTCCAAGACTTTGAAAATGCTTTCTGCAAGGTACATCCTCACAGCACCCCCAAAGAACTGGACACTTGTATGGAGTGGAGCAAGGTTTATAGCCACTGAGAACCTAGTCAGCCACTGGTTGTGGACTGCTACATTTGTTTTTAAATACTTGTTGCAGCCAAAAGAGTGGAACTCATTGAGAAATTACAGTTTATGGATGGGAGGCATTTTGGATTTAATGCATTTAATCTAGGGAACATGCCATGATGTGTTGTTTTTCTATAAAGATACATATACTTTATTTTTCCCCCCAAAGAAATGAAATATTAGGCCTTTCTTGAAGGGCATTTATTAGTTGCTTGGCTTATCTGATAGAAAATCAGAATTATATTTTGGAATTTCACTGGAATTCCAATTAGCCTTGATCCTGGAATAAACCTGGAGGTTATAGATCACTTGACTTTTCTTGAAAAATACCCCCATTGATTGCAACTCTCAGGATCCTATTTATTGCCAGTCCACTCCAGTGGTGTTGTATCTTTTGCGTTGATTTACTTTAAAGATCATTTGGTGTTAAAGGGCTTAGGATATATCAAAACTACTTTGTTTTTACCAAAAATGCTCAATAACATTATATTGTCCAAGTTACAGCATTCACCAAAAGGTATTTACTGTTATGCAACCTCTTGGGAAAGAAAGCAACAGTATTTTGCAAAATTGATTGTTAGGCCGCGGTCATATCTTGTGCACTTTGTCAAAATGGTCATTTTACCAAAAGAGTATGCGTTGCTACCCAAAAAGTATTAGATCCATAGGAAGTCAGATAATAGAAAGAGACAGGCTTTTACTGTTGGTACACTTCTTTCAGAACACTTTGTTAAAGGTAATATTTTTACAAACACAACATTATGTAAACAACCCATCACATTCCTCACAATCTTGTAGGAGCCTTTGCTCAGGACCCTCAAACACAAAAACAAGCAAGGGTCCATGAATGACTTTCTCTCTTCTGCTTTACTCAGTTTATTTTATTAGTATATGTAGTCTTGTTTGAAAATACTCAGGAAGAATTTCTTTACCTCAGAAATGATAACTAAAGAATGTATGTAATCTTAGGGTCTTAGTAGTAAGCATTGAGGTTGGAGGTGAGCAACAGACCTGACACAGACCTGTATACACACTGCATCTGTGCTGTTACCTCTTAGGTGAAACTTGAAAATGCTACCAAGACAAACAATGAATGTAATTCAGGTATTTCAGAGAATATCTGATGCCATAAATCCATGTTTTTAACTCTATATGAAAACATTTTACCTTATCCTTACCCTTTATTTTTTGTGTAGATTTTTGATGGAGTGATGATTGTCTTCATGACGTGTTATTGTAGATGGCAAACCAGATTTTGTTGGACAAACTGTTTTTCCGAAACCAAGGTACAGAGCATATGTCAGTGTCCTTTAAAAACGACCCCTGTAACAACCCAAAGATCAGAATCAGATTGTTTTATATAATTGGTAGCTAATCATGTCTAATCATAAATTGTTGTATACCATCATGTGTAATGTATGCTCATCATATAGACAATCCAGATGGAGCAGCCTCTACCAATGTTTAAATATTTGTCAGCTTTTTTGTCTATAAGGTACACAAAAGCTACGTAGAGTGATCAGATGTCTTCACATCACCTCTGCTGAAGAAACTGAGATTGAGTTTATTTATATTGCCTGTAGATTGGCTTTTGTGGATTGTTGAATTTCGATCAGCTGTGACATAACAGCCCCTGATCACTCCTTTACCCCCAGCCCACCCCATCTTACCACAATGGTTTGTCCCCATGGTTGTTGGCCCTGTACAGCCATGTGGTGAGCTGATTTCCCATCCCCCGTTCCTCTATCTCACCACAGCCTTTTGTTGAAGCCATATTCTGAATGATGTCCAGTAACCCTATAGCACTGTTCGGCTCTTCAAGTACAGCTGGTGGCTTCACTCATGCCATACAGGTCAATCAGAATGACCCCAGGAGCACATATTGATCAGTGCCGAAGAGACAGAAAACTACAGAACCTGGCAGACTCAGGGACATCCTACGTGCACAAATGCATCATTTTTTGTGTGGAAAAATTAAGCACCAATTCTTATTCATAAAAACAAAGATACATCGGTTTTATTCTGATAATACAAGTCATATATTTGGCTGATTTCAAACAAGAACACAAAGATACTGAGCAGTTTGTCCAACAAAATTGTCATTATTTAGCTGTTTTGAATCTATTAGTACAGTAACTTTGTTCTTGGATCTTGTTCTTGTACATTTTCTGTAACCATTTCTACCTCATTTTTGCAGCATATTGTACATGAAAATATTTATTTCATGTCTTTTTTGATGTCTGTTTTAAAAATGATAATGTTCTTGAACTGTAATGGTCTACCTCAGAAAAGACTGTATTTTAAGAAAAAAAGTATTACACAATATTAAAGAGAATATGTCAACAAAATCTCTCTGCTCAACTTCCCGTACATGTCAAGTAGTGGCAGATCGTAAAGGTGAATTGCCTTCTCTTTACATGCACATGATATTAAAATATAAGGTCAATGAAACTAAGATTTGTGGGATATTGAGGGCCATGGCTATGAATAAACCAAATAAAAAATTAAATGATTTGAATGTAGGTGAATATTTACTTGTAGCTTCTACATAGGCAATGAGTTCATTACTATGTTGCTTAATTTCATTCAATGTTTAACACTTAAATACTATCCAATGGTCATGATTGCTGCCTGTGTCAAATAAAGGTGCTCCGTGGTCAAGGGCTTAATATAGTCCAAAAGGAAAAGCAACATAATCACTCTTATGAAATATAGTCCATTAAATTATGATGGGAATTGGCTTATTATATATGTGTATTTGCAACCATTGTCTTAAACTATAGGATATACATAAAAACGTTGACCCCCCAACATAACCTTCATTCAATATATTTTTTAAAGTCTGGAGATTAATCTCAAATTTAATGTAAAGTGCTGATGATTAAGTCTCTGATTAAGATGAATAATGGAGGGTTAAACATAGTCCTTGCCCTCCAATCTCCATCTGAAGGATAATTGTTCTCCAGCTGTCAGTAGAATAAAATAATATCCTTCAATTCATCCACTCAATAACACACTCACCTTGTGGAAGCGCTAAGGGTTAATAATATGATTTTTGAAGGTCAACAATTGCATGCATTGAAAATAATTATTCTGTGAATTAAGCTGTGGACTTGCTAAAATATAATTCTTTGAATTATCCCCTGAATATATCAATAAATTGCATTTAAGTTACTTTATGATTAATTAGATGTGTTTTTAGTGTTCACTGGCAAGAAAAATATTTCAGATGTAACTGAAAAAGGGTAGGAGAAAAGCTCAATTGATAGACTATGAAGATAGTTGGTTCAATATCAGTTTTATGAGCTCTAATAATAATAATAATAATAATAATTCAGGGCAGTTTGCAATTTGTTTACACAATGTTAATTATCACACAATTTTTCCACCCCGATTGGAGTGTTTTGTTTCTGTTTGAGTGTATTGGAAAATTTACTTGAGCAAGCAAAATTCCCCATCAATCCCTATATCACTTCCATCATAACCCTCACCATAGCAACCATCCTGAGCGATGTGACCTGGTCAGCTTGAACTCGACCTCTCTGACTCCAGAGCAGTATCTGAATTTACAGAATGACAAAGTGTAGTTTTAGCATTAAGGAAAGGATAAAAATTACTGTTACGGTCAGCATGTAAAAAAACATTTAAGCTAGCCAATGGAAGCTCTATATGTACACCATATATAATGTTGTTAAACACATGTACACAATATACATATACTTAATATGAATACCTCAATGTGTAATGTAAAATCCCACAGTTACAGATGCTTTCAAAATACACTCCACCTATAAAAATAATATTCATGATTATTGCCATCCATCCTGCATTCTAGTTGAACAGATGTGAGCATCAAGGGTCTGAAGGATGAAAGCTGTAGATTGCGTTTGTAAAATAATAAAATCCTTGTGTCCCAAGCTAAAGTATATTACAACGCATGGAAGTTTGAGTGGTCTTGGCATATGAAAAAGAATCATGGGTGGTCAACTAAATTTACCTCAGGTTGTCTTAAAAACATGATATTTTTAACATGCAAATGCAGAAGAGTTTTGACATTTTCATTTCTGCAGTCAGTCACTGTGCTTTGAGCTGTCTATTATCTACATGGCTATATTCAATTTTAGCCTTAAATTATGTTTTAAGTTCCCCACAAAAAGCATGTACATGTACATTACATCTGGTTCAGATCTGTTCTATTTTGTTGTATTTTTAAATGCCAATTGTCCTCCATGTTTTCACATAAACGTAGAAAAGACCATGATGGAAACCAGAGAGTTCAGATGCAGTGCAGCAAGATTTCCCATAGACCCTGCCTATACCTCTGTTCATGACTGCTCATGTCTTGCTCTCCTTTGTCCTGTCTAGCCTTGATACTGACAAGGTTGACATCAGAGGAGATCCCTGACACAGGGTGAGTTAAGACTGCCAGCTGGTAGCAATCAAGTCTATTTAGGAGTCAGGGACACATGGACCCCCAGGGCCAAAACCGTAACTAGCCCAACCCTTAGCCCTAACTCCCCCCCAAACCCTCTAGTTACCCAGTTTGGTTGTATTGATTCCAGATGTGCTGCCATCAGTGCTGGGTCTTTACCTAAGAGGACCCCGAAATAATGACAAGCTGTGAAGGAGGGGAGAAAAAAATACAGGGCAAACAAACAAGAGGTCAATCCACTAACAATTGGCTGATTTTTGACTTCCTTTTAAAATATGAAACTGTTTATTTATTTCAACATAATTATGTAATTTCTTTTAAAAATAAATAAAATTAGTAAAAAAAAAACAGATGTTATATTACAATTTCAAGTTGTCAATGTTTTAATTGCCTCACAAAAATATAAACTGCAATTTCTGATAGCATGATAGTGTCTTAGAAAAGTAGATCTATTCCTTCACATATGTTTATTTTTACCATTGTTAGCCTACTTTTCAAAACAGCTGCAAATGGTTTGTTGTGATAGAAATTAAACACTTTGCACAACCTTTATGGAATTTTTATTGATAACATTTGTTACTTCAGAATTCAATTTTGGGGCTGTCAAAATCTATCAGCGGGAAATTGATCAAGTCGACTCTGACTTTGTTTAAGTTAAAGCTGGGCATGAAAACAACCCCTGAAGCTCATACAGCATTCTGCTGACCTATCTCAACAGCCTCAGACAGGCCAAATGTATCATGACCGGAAATGGGCTTTGATATAAGGAATGCCTGGAGCTTAAAACAACCTTCCCCGCATGACCACGCTGCAAATGGGATGTTTTTGGATTTAATCGAACTTGTAAATGTAGCATTATTTTACATTTATTAGGCCTATATTTCAGTTTTACTATTCATTTTTTATTACACAACCTTAATTTAATCAGTTGACCAACACAGATCAGTTCGCTTTTCACATCTAATGACCCACTGCCCTCTGGTGGTAGCACAAAAAATGCTTTTATTTTTGTGGGTAAATCTTATGTTGTTTTACTGTTCTACACGCCTACTGTTCTATTCTTTACTCAAATATTTCTAAAAGATATTGGCAAGCAAACGACAATGTTATTCTGGGTGTGGGTGTGAGATTAGAAACGATTATTCGTAGTAATGACGATGCAGTTTCCTGACTTCAATGTTTCCTGATGGAAACGATGTGTTGCCAAAACAAGATCGATAAAACAGCCCCCAAATAAACGACGTTTCTCACAAAAATTACGCGTGAAGAAGTGATTTTGGTTTGGAAGTATGTCCATGCTTCTTGAAAAGGGCGAACAATACAAATAAAAAAAACTATACAAGCAAAAGAAAAACAAATCGCTTATTTAGGGCGGACATGGCAACATTTCACCTCTCGGGATCCCAACTTCATGAATTATTCAGAATGAGGTAAATTATTATATACATTCATTGCTGGATTTGCTTGTTGTAAAGCTGTAAACATTACATTTGTAATTCTTTGTAGTGAAAAAAAGTGGAGCACGGCATTTATTTGTAGTGCATTAAAAATAAAAATATCCTTCGTAGGCCTGAGCAAGGGTATGACGAAAACGCAACAACATAAAAAAATTAATAAAAAAAATGCTTATTTGAGAAACGGAAACGCCTTTCGAAACTCCTTACTGGAAATCAAGCGGTTCGAGCAGAAATGGCGCTGTTTCCCCGCCTACAAGTGACGTTTTGTCCTGATTATATAGACAGTATGCCTCTTTTAAACAAGCATATCATGCCTAACATGTTGTCGCACTCTAGGTTTTGAGACACAACCAATTAGAAGCTGAAGCTTTTATGTCTGCGCTGTGGTCATTGATTGGGTTAGTGCAGTTGAATTTGTCCTTCTTTGGTTGAACTAGAATGCATTGTTTTCAGCACAATTTAATTTACGTTGCCTTATTCATTAAATATAATAATTTGATTTAATCTCAATTTATTTTTATTTTTTTATTGCTTTTGTAGATGAGTTAGAATGTGTATAGTGTTATTATATATATATGCTATATATATATATAGGGCTTCTTAAGTATTTAAGAATAGAATATTTCTTTGGAAAGAAAATTAAGTTTATCTGTTTTGCGACGCTGAAACACAAACACATACAATATTGATAAAATAAGGTACCAATGTTACTGAAATAACTGCAATAATAAATATACGAACGTTAATCAATAAAATTAATGAACTTTCAGACGTACAGAAAATATAAATAAAATAAATAAGTAAAAAATAAAATATGAAGAATACTGACATGGGTATGAAGATGTTCAGTAGTTAGATAAGCAAGAAGATAACGTTACTCACAGAAGTGTGAAGATAGCCTCCCTTGAAGTATGAAGATAAAAATGGGAACAAATAGATAGGAACTTAAAGTCACAGACATAAAACGGGATTTAAAACAATGACATAGCTTTTTTATATATATATATTAATAAGACAGAATAGATAATTATTTCAAATTCTGTCCAGACGGATAAAGATTAGGCTATTCACCAGGTAGATGAGCTGCATCAGGATGGCCAATAGGATAGGCAGCAACTTCAGTGTCAGTGTAAAGTGAAAGTAGGTGGATAGAAACAAACGCACACGGAAGGCGAAGACTTATATCTCTTTACGTGTGTTAAAGAGCTGGCGTCGAAATCAGGTAAGTTATGTTCTCACATAATTGTATATTTTAGCTATATAAACGACGTAGGCCTACAGTAATTTTATCGCGACTTGAATTTGCTTGTCGCTTAATGTTTTTGAAAGGAGGAAACATGAGTTTTGTAATAGCCCACTTTCCTCTACTGTAACTGTAGGCTACACGAAAATTCGACCGAAGCGAGCGACCAGAACAAGAAGAAAAGTCCATCAAAGAGTTATATTACGATTAAAAATCCCACTTTATAATAATATATATAATATAATCTCAGTACGGGTGTGAAGTTGGGTTAGCTATACCATTATAGGCTATACAAACGACGACAAAAATTAAGCTACATCACGATTTTGCCTGGCTACTTCATGACAAAACACGCGAGAGACATTGACTTAATGAGAATTCACATATTCAACAAGTTTCCTGCATTAGACAGTTCTGGAAACAGCAAGGGAGGAAGGCCTACTGAAATGGCTAAAACGTAGTAGACAGTGCTTAAAGTCAAGTTATATTGGTGGTGTAGTTTGTGGAAAACATTTAGTATAGCACGAGCGCCTACATAAATTCACGCCCTACTTTCTGTTCCCCATATGTGTGTGGCATTGGTGTGTTATGTTCTTTTGTGCAACTAGAGAGTGGTCTGTTCTTTACAAACCGTGCTCAGTGTTGTTGTAACATTGCATGTGCCAGTTTCAGTCTTAGGGATTGAACACCCCCATGCTGTTATTTTTCATAAATATTATATGAATACTAATGGCTGGCTTTGCTGTGGCCTTTTTTACATGCATCAAAAAGGTTTGCTTCTGTGCGATAAGTAGATCTATCTATCTATCTATCTATCTATCTATCTATCTATCTATCTATCTATCTATCTATCTATCTATCTATCTATCTATCTATCTATCTATCTATCTATCTATCTATCTATCTATCTATCTATCTCCTGGCAGGGATGTGGACATGAACAAGAGTGCAGTGTAATGATTAATTGCAATAATTCAGTCAATAATATAGTTTAATGTAAAGATTAATTAGGAAACAAAAACAAACAAGTAGAATGTCTTTCCCTACTGTAGTCTGAGGAAATAATACTTTCTAAGTTTTCAGTGAAGCCAGTAGTTCGCATGAAATCACAGTATTAGTATCAACAGTGTTTGGATCAGTATGCAAAGCTTTAAAGGATTAGTTCATTTTAAAATTAAAATTACTCCATGATTTACTCACCCTCAAGACATCCTTATAAAGGCCTTCTGAAGCTAATTGTGATTTTTATGGCTACACAATGAGAAGCCTTAAAACCATTCTTCCATGAATACGCCATCCCTTATTTCCTCGAGATCAGCTTATATTAATTTATTCGGGCTACATAAATAGGCACTATGTTTTTACCAGACCAATTATTTTTCTGTACAGCTTCTGTATTGTAATCTAACACCTCCACCAACACAGTGGTCATGATCGGGTGTCATGTATCTGATACATGTCATTCATGTATACATTTAAGAATGACCTTCAATTTTCATAGGTCATCTGTTTGTTCTATATCCTGTCGTATTATAACAGTTCCCTTGAATGGTTTATCTTCAGATGTTATGTCTGCACATAGGTGTGGTCTTTAGTTCACCCACACCTATACTGCACTCATTCCTTTGTCAAACATTAGTCCAAGAAGCAAACCTTTAATTATCTGGAAGCATGGAGTAGATTAGCTGCAAAAGAGGAAATATTAATTGAAACAGAGGGATTTCCCAATACAGAATGAGTCATAACCTTTAATGTCTTAACGATTGTAAATGTACAGCTTATGATTTATCAACAACTCTCAAGGTATTAACCTATTGAAGAAATCCCAGTAAAATATTTTAATACAATTTTCTTAAAACTGATTGGTTGGTCAATATTTGATTAGAAAAAAACTTTAACAAAGTACTAATCGCTATTGAACTAGAATTGACATAAAATTGATTGGTTGGTTAAATCGATATTTAAAACAAAAAGTTACAACAAAAGTTAATTAATTCCAAAGTTGTTTGGACCCCAGTGTTCATTTTTGTGTGAACTATCCCTTCAAGTTTTAAGGGGGTTTCAGTTCAAATATCTTACGGTTTTGAAAAATAATAATAATAATAATTTCAAAACAAATGTTGCTTAGCCGTGCGGTTTTATGACTTTTCTAATAACATCATTCATACACACAGCTTAAGCCTAGCCCTATTTTTTAAAAAGGTTTTAGTGTAAAATAATTCTGAGAGTGTGATAATGTTCAAGACACAGACTTCAAGTGAGAAGTGACACTGTATTTATGGACATGATCCAGCATGCTTGCATGCCTTTGAGTATAGTTTGGTTTCAGTGCTACACCACGTGTGCTTGTGGGATTGTAGAAAAGAAACCATCAATGTATCCTGTCTATATGATATCATGTGTTCATTGGAATTTATATGAAAAGGATACACATTTTTTATGGACACTAAAATATACAGTATCAACATACTGAGAGCATCCATTTAAATCTTTTTGATGTTCACAGAATATTGAATTCATGGTTTGTTTTTATTGTATATATAATAAATTAGATCAGTTATGTTTGATGCCATCACATTTATTTATTACAGTTATTTACCTCATACTGGGTTTGTGTTTTTTTTTTTTGTTGCTACAACTGTGCAAATTTTGTTTATATAGTAATTTTTAATATAGCCACATATGGCAATAAAACAAACAAACAAACAAACATACTGGGTTTGTGTTTCTAGTTGAAGGGTTTCCACTTTTAGATCCTGACCCTTTGCATTTCACCTTTCACTGTCTATCCAAACATAGAAAAATATATGTGTGCATCCTATGTACAAATAATTAAGTTCCATTACAAAAAAAAAGAGAAAAAAAAGAAAATGACTGGGGTCAGGAGCATTATCATATTAAATTTGGTGTGTACATTCACCACAATAAAATATGTTCTTACCTTCTTAAAAAGCAGCATAGCTAAACTATGCTAAACTGACTATCTATGTAAGCAAACTTGCTGTATTATTGATGGTTGGGTTGCCGGCTGTTGTTTTGTCAAGTATGCTGTGGTATACAGTGTCTTCTATCCCCTTATGTTGGGGAGAGATAAGGCAGACATACTGTCTTTTCTCCTTTGCCCAAACAAGTCACACAGAGCAGTAACAAACCCTTCTCTTTCCCCAACGCATCTGTCTGCTCTTTACTCAAAAAATAGCCTGAAATACAGCTTGCTATAAATGTTGAGCTTTATCCTGCCATCAGATGCTGTATACGAATGAGCTTCTAAAAATTACATTTGTTTTGCATAGATGAATTCAGTTACAATTCAGTTTGTTCAATCCATCCCAATTGGGAACTTGTTATAAACACGTTTATTTGTCTTTAATATAAAGATGATAGTTTTCCATTCTGTATACGATATGTAAATCTAGCAAAAGCAAAATCTCTCTTTCAAAGCATTGAACAATGGTTAAATCATTAATGTTTTTTATGATGAATAAAGAACCTTATCTGTGTGTCATAACATAATTATTTGTTAATAGATTTGTCCCTCTCTCTTTTGGAATTGAAGGGATAGTTCACCCCAAATTCTGTAATTATTTCCATTTTCTTTTTTCATGCACTGACAGTCAACGCAGGGGTTTTCAAACTTTTTGTGTGTGTGGACCACTAGTTGTAATCAAGAAATTTTGCGGACCACCTCATAATACACATAATAAAATATATGTCTGCACACAGACCTACCTGAATTAATCCGCACCTCTAAATAGGCTTACTAGCACTAAAACTATAACTGGTCATCACATCAGTACAACAGGCTTGTTAAAAGAAAGTTTACTGTATACAACAGCTGCCACATATTTATTTACTCAAGTGCATAATCAGGTTCATTTAAACAACGGGCTTATTTTGCAATGGAGTATGAAATCTATACAGTAATAAGAACACTTGGATATAGTCAACATTTCAAAACCTTTGGCAAATTTAGGGGATTATTAGAGTTATTATTTAAAGGGGCTATATGCAACTTTTTCCCCAAAATAAACGTAACTATAGCCTTTTTATTTTACCATTTATGACTCAAACATCTCCTGATGAGCATACTGACACCTTGTCCGCTCACAGTGGGTGCACCTATAAGCCTGTATCCTATTTTTCATATTTTCTGACGGGTCGTCTTTTCCCGCGCTGTCTGCGGATGTGACGTCAAGCGCGTTCATGTTAAACGTTTCAGATCACTCTGCCACCACCGCTAGTCAGAAAGTAGCCTACACTCGCAAGCAGTGCAATGGATTTAACGAATACACAGAAGAGACCCAGGACAACTCGGACACCAACAGTAACTCCACAGAAGACTAAAAAAGTTAAACCCCTGACAAGTGGCCAAAAAAGGTCGAAGATTGAGAGAGACCGGCGCATTGCAAGGACTAGAGTGAACATCGGCTTCGCATTTGAGCCTTGGAGGGAGCTCAGATCTGTGTTGGGAATACTAAAGGACCCAGAAATGGCTTTATATATATATATATATATGTATATATATATATATATATATATATATATATATATATATATATATATATATATATATATATATGTATATATATATATATATATGTATATATGGGCAATTCCGCGGAAAACTGTCACATCCATAACACCAACACAATGCCATGGTATTTAGTTGGCGTTATGGATGTGACATTTTTGCGTGGAATTACCCATATATATATATATAAACAAAAATAAATATGAATATTGCATCAGTAATGTAAAGTCTTTTTGGGTGTCTAGAAAAGCGCTATATAAAACTGATGGATTATTTATTATATAGCCATGTAAAGCTACATTATATTGTTTGTTGTTTCTATATCTTAACAAAAAATAAGAGGTAAATGAAGATGTAAAGTGTGATGCATTTTATTTCACATAAGACATGTAGTCAATAAATATTGCTAAATAGTATTATGTATATGTGTCTTTCATACTTGGTGATAGTAAGCTACTTGTGTATAATAAGTGGTCAAGGACAGTGCTCAGTCGTCAAGGACAGTGCTCAGATTTGTGTTTTTAATATTCTACGAAAGTTTGGGTCTGTGCGCCCTTCATCAGCGTGTATGCCAATGGCGAAATGGGTTTATTTATTTATTTAATGTATTAATTTTTGGTGTAGTTTGTCAGCTACACGTTTGACGTTTTGATAAGAGAACACTTATCTCAAACAATATATGTATTTGACTGTTCTTACCTCTGTAAACATAATGTTGACCTCCTTGCAGCAGATGACTTGTGAAGTGTGCACGTACAAGCGCGCGCTGCGAGAGCGAGCAGAAATGAAGAGCAGTTCTGTTTTTTGGCCACAGGTGTCAGTCGCGAGTTTAAATTTCAGAAAAACGCATATAGCCCCTTTAAAGTTTACAAGGCCTCAAAAAGTGAGGCACTGAACTTGAACGTCACGGCCGAGCGCCACTAGCCTATTTTAGTAATCACACAATAACTTGACAATTTAATTTAAATTTTATATCAATATAGGCCTACATATTATTTTTACTTTTTATTTTTATGGGAATTTCCTGGTAAAATGAAGGTAAAAAAATATTTTATTTTGCCTTTCCACGGCCCACCTGCAGTGCCCTCACGGACCACTAGTGGTCCACGGACCACAGTTTGGGAATGGCTGGTCTATAGAGACTGCATCTGTCAAGCTCCAAAAAGGACCATGTAAAAGTTGTCCATATTATTTGTAGTTGTATCCCAGGCATTCTGAAACCACACAAGTAAAACTGTCTGTTCACAAATTAAACTGAACCAATTCAGTGATCAGATTCAACTTGGAATATAAAGGTGCTTTTTGGTATCCTTTTGTCTTTTTGGAGGTTGACTGATATATGGTCATATGAACTGATGTTGAATGGAAAAAGCTAAAGAACATCATGAGAATGAAAATTAAATCAATGAAGATTACTCAGTGAAGGATTCCTTTCCAAGGAATTGAAAATGCAGTTTTTCCAGTGCCTTGGTACTGAAAATGTTGTCATTTTTATTGTTGCAGTGCTTACACACTATGGCGCTGTGGGCGCAAATGACCCCGCAGTTACAGTTCCTGCCAACTCAGACGCTGACTGAACTCTACCCAGACACATTCCCTCTGGATGTCAGACATTATCTGGCCAACTGGATAGAGGAACAGAGATGGTATGACATCACTATCACAAATTAAAAGCATGCTTTTTATTTTTATGCTGTATTAAGGTTGATTTTTTTCATTAATGTTGTGTTGAACTGACACTAGTAGCGTGAAATCAACCTCACAGATGCCATTGTATAAACCTCTTATTCACAGCCTGCCATGATTAATTTATTTAATAAAGAAAGCATTTGATAAAGAGAGGTGAGTAGTTTGGCTGGTCATGTGATCCCAATATGGCAGCCTCTATGTTACATAAAAAGCTTTTATTTGTCCACTGATATAACTGAAATTATATCTGAGTGTACATATTTGCATGTTTACATTTCAACACATTTATTTAGGGATAAAGCTTTTTCATGAACTTCAAATGACTGAGGGCACCTTTAAAATGTACTGGTGACTGAGTCAAATAAATGAAATTGAAATTGTATGAGTGACTATAGTGCTTTTTACAAACGGATGCATAGTATTTATTGTAGTGTAACTTCTTAGGAATTTCCATCATACTAAGGCTGTCACATTGACTCAAAAATGGAATGACAGTTGGAGAACAGCACTGGTCAAGCTTGACTAAAAAAAAACATTACTCCTTGTCAGTTTGTGACAGTTACCAAAGATGAAATGAAAATGTCATGACTGTGTAATGTTTGTTTTAGGGAGAACTTTGATGTTGACAACATGGAGCAGGAGCCTCAGGCCCGAATGCTGTTGGATCAGATGGTGCTTTTGCTGCAGGAGGTGGCCCAACAAAACCCTAATGTGGTGGAGAGGGTCAAACTACAACATATCAGCAAGAACTTGGTGTGCACAACAAATATTCCTAACACTCATATAATTATTACTTGCTTGAAGCTAATGTATCATACAAGCCAGTTAAAATAATTATCTTAAAACAAGAGTATTCAAACTGGTGTCCATGGAAAGTGGAAGAGAAAAAAAATATTTTACAGAACTGCTCTGGAACAATATTTCTTGTGTAATTTTTAAATTGAATTGAAAATGTTTCTCTTTATGTCTGTACATTTAACATTTCTGACATTAATAATGAGTAGAAAAATACAATACATACAAAGTCAATATGTTCTATATTTAATAATTTGCTTTGGCTTCAATACAGTAACAATATAAAAGGTAATTATTTAATTTGACAAATAACAAAATGTCTTTATAACGCCACACTTTTCCTCACACAGTATTTATACATATGGAAATATATAGCTGCCATTATAGTTTAGGAAGAGAGTTCCTCGCAGTACTCATATTTGGGGGTCCATAGAATTAAAAAGTGAAAACTCCTGCTTTAGATGATCTAACCCACCATGTGGGATGTCCAGGACAGTTTTGCTAATTCTGCCAATACAAGGAGTTATTGCACTGCAGTGCAAAAAGTTTTGCATTATATGCTATAATGAATGAGTTGAGTTATATTTCTTTGACATTGTGAACATTTATGGATCACAACACTGAAAGATTTCTTATTATTGGCAGCCTGCCAGGTTGACTTGTGACGGAGCACACACTGTTTGTATTTATGACTATTTACAATGTAACGTCATGAATTGCTTCTCAGAGCGTGTTCCAGCCACAACCCATGCTACTTGTGAGGACAGTTCGAGATATTCTAAGGAAAGAAAGACTCTTGTTAACACAGGCAGTAAGCACAAAAAAAATTTTTTTCTGCAGTATCAGAATATTTATGTTATATGTAATATAAATGTCCAGTATGTCATTGTTCTTGGTGTCTGTGTGTTTATTTATAGCCAATTGGCTTCCAACCCTTCCAGCCAATGTCTCTGGGTCCTCCAGCTGCCAATGGCACCCCACAGCCTGTAAGGGAGGATGGTAAGAGTGATGTGGACAATCTGGTGCTCAAGGTTTTGGAAATTCAGAACTGCCGCCAAACGCTTCATCAGCTACAAGAGGATTTGAACTGGGAAAAACAGGAAACGGAGCCCATGCAAGGTAGAAGATCAAAATCTATTTCAAACAGTGTCTAATATGATGGCTTTAGGAAAGTAAAGTATCAAGTTGTAATGAAAGTTAGGATACTTGTGTTTTTGAGGAAAAAATATTTTAATATCAATCAACGAGTGTTTCACATTGGCCTGAATTAACTGTTGTTTATACCATGGTCTGTCTGAATACTTGATTCTGATTGGTTGGAAAGTGTGCAATAAAACCATTTAATGCACAGACCAGTTGAATCACTGTTCTATATTAATGCACTGTTTTCATTGAAGTGTGCACATGTAACCCTTTAATCAGATTTAGCTCGAACCAAAGGAGAAGAAAAAATATCTACAGAGTCTGAGATCACCAAACACCTATAATACCTCTTCAGTGTTATTTGGAGTCTCGGGTTCAGGGTCTGACACTAAAAAAAAAAATTGGTTATGTCTCTGCACTTATATGCAATAAAAAATAAAAATAAAACTCTCAGTTTAGTCACTTGAATAATGCGCATACACACAGTAATCAGTTTCAATGAAAATTATTTGTATTAACTGTTACTTCTCTTTCTTTTTATTTCTTTCTTTCACTTAATGTATTGCAATATGGTTGCAATTTTCTTTCTTTTCACATTCTTTCTTTCTGTTGATCACACTTCACCCCTTGAACAGTAAAGGTGACACTCAATAATTACAATTTTGAAAATAAAAGAAATAATAAAAAAAAAACCAATAACCAGAACAGTCAATAACAAAATGTATATGAATTCCGAAGTCCCAAATGCAATAAGAATGTGTGTGATACAGTTCTGTTTGTTTGTGTGTATGAGAGCCTACAGAGTCCTCGCAGGAATGAACGATGAAGAAACTTTTCCGTCCTCATGAGGAAAAATCCAATGATGACACAGTCAATCCGTAGTGAAGTCCCAATGGCGCAATCTCTCCCAGTGAAAGCGACCCACTACAGCGTGTGCATACAGTCTGATCTCGTCGAACACACACTAATGCAAATCACACAGTTCAGGCCTTTAATTAGTCAAGAAATAACGAGGATGGATAAAGTTAAGCGACAGCCAAAATGCGGCTCGCATTTCTCTCACCACGAGCTGGCACGCAAGTGACGTCAGCAACCATCGATGCACTTCTCTAGTATTCAATTGCGTTTCGCAACTAAATTAAATACAAAGATATACATATAAAAAATTTATTTTACATGCCTGAACTTGCTATGCATTAAGGAAGAGAAAAGAAAAAAAACAAATGCATGTGGATAAAGAGACAATTATTCTATTCTAAGTATTATTATTAACAGAAATGGTAGATCAACTCAATCATTTGAGTGGGTTACACACACACATTCGTCACTCGCACAGGGAGAGCGTAGATCGTTCTACGCGCACACAGTAACATTCAGGAGAACAGAAACTTGTTCTCAATGCCCCCCTGTGACTTGTATTAATAAAATAGCTTTGCTACTGAATTGCTACATTACACCGATCAGGCATAACATTATAACATTATAACATTATTCACAGGTGAAGTGAATAACACTGATTATCTCTTTATCGCGGCACCTGTTAGTAGGTGGGATATATTAGGCAGCAAGTGAACATTTTGTCCTCAAAGTTGATGTTTTAGAAGCAGGAAAAACGGGCAAGCGTAAGGATTTGACTGACTTTGACAAGGGCCAAATTGTGATGGCTAGACGACTGGGTCAGAGCATCTCCAAAACTGCAGCTCTCATGGGGTGTTCCCAGTCTGCATCGCCATGTATCTATCAAAAGTGGTCCAAGAAAGGAACAGTGGTGAACCGGTGACAGAGTTATGGGCATCCAAGGCTCATTGATGCATGTGGGGAGCGAAGGCTGACCCGTGTTGGTCCAATCAAACAGACCAGCTACTTGTAGCTCAAATTGCTCAAGAAGTTAATGCCGGTTCTGATAGAAAGGTGTCAGAATGTCCCCTGTCCACAGTGGGCACGTGAGCATCAGAACTGGACCATGGAGCAATGGAAGAAGGTGGCCTGGTCTGATGAATCACATTTTTCTTTTACATCACGTGGATGGCCGGGTGCGTGTGCGTCGCTTACCTGGGGAACACATGGCACCAGGATGCACTATGGGAAGAAGACAAGCTGGCGGAGGCAGTGTGATGCTTTGGACAATATTCTGCTGGGAAACTTTGGGTCCTGCCATCCATGTGGATGTTACTTTGACACGTACCACCTACCTAAACATTGTGGCAGACCATGTACACCCTTTCATGGAAACGGTATTCCCTGGTGGCACCCTGCCACAAAGCAAAAATGGTTCAGGAATGGTTTGAGGAGCATAACAATGAGTTTGAGGTGTTGAATTGTCTTCCAAATTCCCCAGATCTCAATCCAATCGAGCATCTGTGGGTTGTGCTGAACAAACAAGTTCGATCCATGGAGTCCCCACCTCGCAACTTAAAGGACTTAAAGGGGTGATGAATTGAGAAATTAACTTTCCCTTGAGCGTTTGATATTTAAAAGGTCATGGTAATATAAGAATATCCTACCAGGCCCAGCAAACGATCGATTTCAGAATGTGTCCGGCTATGATGTGTGAGTGTAGTGAAGCACCGCCTCAACAGAAGAAGAACAACGCCTGATTCTGTAGCCCCGCCCACCGACTCGTGCAACTAACATGAGCTAAGAGCAGCATAGCGCTAAACAGCATTGAATTTCTAAGCAGTAAACATACCACATAAGCTTTTCGGATTCTGATTTTTAAGCATTCATATTCCAGTATTATGAATGCATGGATGAACTCCAGCTCATGTGGGGAAGACATTGCACATATGTTAATTTAACCACAGAGTCGTTTGTAAAGAAGAGACTGGATTTGCAGACAGGATGAGATTACATGAACGAATTAAGCAACACACCAATGTGAGTAAAACATTTTTTTTAAATATTTGATAGTATTGCATTGTTACAGATCGTTTGGTATCTATGGATTATGTGTACGTGTCTAACAGAACATACCTTAGCATGCTGTCACAGGCTGGAGAATACTTTATTTGTGGTGTTCTTGGTTCATTACTGTCTTGATGTGCGTTGTTCACTCTCTTGACTCGATATTTCAAGGGCGCACGAGCGGGTGTGTGTGCAGTTTGCGGTTATATTCATCGATCGGGCGGGCCAAGTAACGTTAATAAAAAAATAACATTCCAATCAATCACGGGTGGATGAGAGATGAATCATTGTGTTTGTTTGATAAAGACATTTTGCGAGCCCTGGCTGTGGGCTGGGCGATTCATTCCGGTTGCCGTTTGCCACACGCTGTCACTGACAGGGAGCAGAAGCTCATTAAATATGCAAATCTTATCCAATCCTAGCCGTGGGCGTTTACTTCCAAGTCTTCAGTGCGGCACACCCATACAAGAGTGTTTTTCAGAGAGCCTCAAAACCAAGGCAGAAAATAGCCTATTACTTATTCATTATGATGTTTTTGAATTAAAAAAAAAACATGCAAACGCAATAAGTTGACCTCAGAAAACAGTATACATTTTTTTTAAAGGTCCCGTTCTTCGTGTTTTTTTGAAGCTTTGATTGTGTTTACAGTGTGCAATATAACATGTTCATGTTTCGCGTGTAAAAAAACAGTATTTTTCACACAATTTACTTATCTGTACACCGCTGTTTTCACTGTCCTAAAAACGGCTGATGAGTTCCTTGTTCTATGAAGTCCCTCCTTCAGAAATACGTAACGAGTTCTGATTGTGCCAGCGGTTCCTGTGTTGTGATTTGATAGCAGCTTAGCAAACGTGGCACGGTTCCTGTGTTGTGATTCGACAGCAGCTTAGCACACGTAACTTGCACGGAAAGGTCACGCCTCTTAACGGGAGATGTATGCGCTTAATGATCTCTACAGCGTCCCTGGGAAAGCCAAACAAAGGTTATTTGACTCCGGGATGAAAATAACAGCGTCTCGACGACATGGCGACAAACACAGTCAAACGCAACAATTCCTTTTCTCCACACGACACTTCCTCTTCTCCACGTGGGACAGCAACAAGACCACGCCCCCTTTTTTCGCGTATTCTTGTGGGCGGAGGTTAGTCTTTTCTACTGTCAGCAAAAGGGGGGCCAACACAATATTAGGATATTAAGATCATAATGTTATGCCTGATCGGTGTATATTTCTCAGCAACGAGGGAGTTACATCGCTTTTTTGAAGTAATTAAACTCACAGCTTTGTTGTTAATAGAGAGAAAGACGCTGAACAGATGCATGTATACTTCTCTTATCTCTCTCTCTTTCTCTCTCTCTCTCTCTCTCTCTCTCTCAATAATTAATAAAAATAAATTATATAATTAATTCATTCAAATAAATGTAATCTAAAACGTTATCTCTGTATGCTGGATCTAAATGCACGGCCAAAGTAGTTCCAGGCAGGTCTTGACCGCATTACAGTTCCATATAACTTATAACTTATATAACTTCACAAATGATTTCAGTTATTTCATAGGTACTTAACAGCCTACAAAAAAAAAAAAAACACAACGACACTGACCAAGCAAATAAATATAGTAAACAATATGTTTTTTCCCCCCATATTTATTATATACGGAAAGCACATACTCTCTTTCTCCCACTCTCTCTTCCACTCAAACACACACATACAGTACAGACACAAACTAACACAGAAACATGTTGTCAGCGCTGCTCTGACAATTTTATCAGTAAAATAGTTTAGCAATTTAAAAGCTACGTGAAATTTCTCACTAGTGAGGCGCTATTCTTGAAGCAGATAAACGTACAGTTTAGCAAGTAAAGAGGCACAGACTCACAAGCTTAATATCTCTCTTTCGCTCTAATAATTGCACTAATAACTGCATTAGTCTGCTATCAATGGCTCAAGCCTCTAAAATTACGTTTTGGAATTAACAACACAGCCGCTTCGTGACGTGGCTGCATTACCACCTTGTGTGTGCATTGTTTTAGAATAATTCAACAGCCCATCCTAAATAATTCCTTACTTATTATGAAGATAAAAGTTGTCCAAAAAATTGGAAAATAATCAATCCATCTGGAGGTCTACAAGGTCAAGTTTGCCTTGTTCAAAGCACTAAGGATGTCAAAGGTGTTTTCAAATCCACACAGTTAGTAAAGCTTTTGTTTAAATGGAAACAGGAGGAAGTGCTGCACATGGTATAGTCATTAATTATATACGTATAAAACTATTTTCTGTTTTTAACATGTTGTTTGAATGTTTTACTTTTTCGTTAGTTCCTTCTGTCAAAGCACATCAAATGTTAGGGTCAAGATATTTTGTCATCAAATGCTTTTGCAGCATTTTAATTTTTGGTTTTGTATTTCACATTTTACAATACATATAATTTTAAATCAGCTTTAAAAAGAAAAGTGTCTTAATGCCATCACATAGCAAGATAACTACTTAACTTGACAAGACCTGTCACAAGAGTTTCTTATTGATGACAGTGGAAAAGGATTGTGGGGGAGAATGTAAACTATGTGCAAAGTTTTCGACTAAAGGTTGATTTATTGTGAATCTTGTGGAGCGTGTTTTCTCTGACATTTTAATGGAAGGAGCAATTATAAAGGCCTAAACACCCTTATATAGAAATGGCTACAGAGTCAAGTCAAGTCAACTTTATTTATATAGCGCTTTTTACAATGTAGATTGTTTCAAAGCCGCTTCACAGTGTTAAACAGGAAAATAATACAACAGAATTTTATTCGGCTGTACAGCCGGTCCGGAGAAAACGGTGATGTCATCAGCTCATTTAAATGATCATACAGTGACAATGTGGGCATTAGATCAGTAATTATATCAGTAATTTAGTTTATATGGTTAATTTAGTTTACTAATTAGATTTATTTGGATATTTAGTTGAAAATTTAGTGTCCCCAACTGAGCAAGCCAAGCCAAAGGCGACAGTGGCAAGGAAACCAAAACTCCATCAGGTGTCCTAATGGAGAAAAAGAAACATTGGGAGAAACCAGGCTCAGTCGGGGTGCCAGTTCTCCTCTGGCCAATTAACAAACAGCGTATGATTATTATTCTGGCAACTTTACTGGTCAGTGGTCATATTAGATTGGAATATTCGAAAGATCGGAGCCGACAGGCCGGCGACGGGTTTATTGAAGATGACATATCGATTTAACAATTGTTAAATAGGTATATTCGAACTATCAGAGTCATCACGCCGGAGACGGGTTTATTGAGAATGCCGTGCCGATGAGGTAATTTAAGGGGGAGTCTAATTGACACGTCTCTGGAGACACTTCAGGGTCATGCTTTGGTCATGTCTGGGCGCAGGTCCACCATCTGATCTGGATACGGCCCGGATCCGGCTGACTGCAATAAACCTAAAACAGAGAGACTAACATTAGCGTAGATGGCATCCTTTTTATGATGTAACGAGTACATCAGGTGTTATGGGAAGTGTTCCCGGTTCCGGCTGACCTAGTTAATGCAGCCTAACAATCATTTAATTGAAAAAGTGTTTCATGTGTATGCCATAGTAAAGAGATGTGTTTTTAGTCTAGATTTAAACTGACAGAGTGTGTCTGCTACATACAGGTCTGACGGGGGGGTCGGGTGGGTGTGATGTGATGTGGCCATTAAGGGACGTGTAGCCATGTGCAAACTATGTGCACATTGACATGCATGTGCATGAATCATGGTCACTGTGACGTCTGAAATTGATATTGAAATCGAAAAAGTCTTTTTTTCATGTGACCTTGACTATGTATAATGGAATTGAGTCAGCATGTTGTGTCAAAGACAGTTCATGCGACGGTTAACAGAAAGTTATGCAGGAGAAATGCAATAAGATACAACCCTAGAGCAGCAGTCTCTCTGATGTGTAAATAGTCACTTCCGTCATGACGGCTCCAACAAGTCTCACCATGATTAGCAGTGTGGGTGACTGTTCGATGACCAAGTATAGCAATGCAAAATACATTATGAAGCATAGGCTCAGAAGTTAATTTATATGAGAGGTCCGTTTAATTTTCTGTCTTTTATGCAGTAGTCTTTGTATGGAATGCATTGAAGATTAAATGTGGATATCTGCAATGCTAAAGTCTCTTCAGTGAGCCTTCAGCATTTGCAAATATTTACTATCCATAATACAACTCTTGTAACTTATAAATGTCATAATTTGCTCCTCTAAAAGACATTTTTAGATTAACCTGAATCATTGATTGATTATCTTACAATGTAATTTAATCATGATCAAGTGTTTGTGATATCCAAGATTGTGATATGCCAAAACTTCCTCATTATGAACCTATAGGTAAACAAAAACATAACATTCGTCATTAACTACTAGTTGAACAGGAATAGCACTATGCTCATTTTAAGCTTCAGTCAGAAGTTGTTTATATTAGCATGTGGACGATGGATGAAGGAAAGGGAGTTTTGCTATACTTACATGTTAGTACTCCAGATTTTGTGTGTAATAACTTGAGATGTTATTTGTGTTAAAGTTTTTAATTTTTTTTGCTTGTAATTTGTTTGCAACATGAGTTTAATATTCATTGTTGATATCTGCTAATATTCATTTTAATGCTTATGTATGTGCTGTGATGCAGTGGAGATAATTGAGTACTCAGTTATGTATTTCTTTTATATTCTGTTTATCACTTTTAAAACTTGTACTTACTTGTCCGCTCGTACCGTTGTGCTGAGCAATAATTAAAAGGCACTGTAAGCTAATTTTTACCAAATGCAGAAAATGATCATACTCCCTAAGATATCACTGAAAATGGGCTTTCAGAATTCTGTTGAATGGCTAATTAAAAGGTTCCCTTTCTGCCTGTCAACCAATTTGTGGATGGTCAGTTATGAGTTTGGGGCAGTTATGAGTTTGGAGGATGCAAAATGCTTGCACAGTCAAGCATCCTAAAAAAGAAAAGGAAGCAAAAAGTGATCAGACCAAAAAGTAAAAAAGTGAACATCTTTAAAGGTTTAATCTCTGGAGTGAGCTGAGAGTTTCTTTTTTAAAGTGCTTTACTTCGCTTGACAGATAAAATACCATGGTTATGCCAAATTGGCGTGTCTAATTCGGTGGCTCTGACGAAGCCCTACAACTTGTTAACACCTCTTACAGGACCTCCAAATGTTCCAAATCACCTGCCCTTTAACATGTTAGTGATCATTGCTTCATACTAAATACTCTCGACATAATTAGGGGATAATTCATACCTTGGCTCTTTTTCATACATTGTGAGAGAGACACTTTTTGCAATTTTAAGATATAGTAAGCAAACACCACTTGTTATAAACTGTACTCCAGATTAAGTGATAACCAGAGAGTACTAATTTACATAAATTTGCTAACATAAAATGAACATCATGAAGAACCACAACACAGGTGAACTGTTCGTAATCCCTGGACTGGGTTATCATATAATCATGGCTTTAGCTGATAGCAAAAACATGCACACAATCTAATGTCATTTTTTCATGTCTCCCTACAGGTCAAAACGATTTGGATCAACAGCATTCAGATCAAGCCACTAGACAGAATCGCATAAAGCAACTTGAGTACAACTTTTCAATTTGTGCAAAGGTAACCGGTCAAATGCGTGCTTGAACATCATAATATCATCACAAGACAGAGAAGGATAAAGATAAAAGCAGTTGTAATGGAGCTGTTTTTCACAGTGTGTATATCTGTGCGAGTTTACAGAAGCGTGTGCAGCTCCTTCAAGAGGCCGTGTGCACACTGGAGCAGTGCCAGTCCTGTCTTATTCTCAGAATTAAGTCCTGGAGGTGGGAACAGCACAGAGCAACCATTGGCGTGCACTTCGATGATAACCTTGGCCCTCTGCAGACATGGTGAGGACCAATGGGCCTTTTTGTTGCAGTCGTATTACTGTATGAATGTTATCAGCTACATCTTTCGCCGTCAGTGGTTTGTCATTTCACCACCAAACTGGTTTTTTTTTCAGTTTTCAGTTTATTTACTTTTGCAATCTTGAACAGTGGGCTTTATCTACAGGGAGTGCAGAATTATTAGGCAAGTTGTATTTTTGAGGATTAATTTTACAACATTAATAATTACCATGTTGTCAATGAACACAAAAAACTCATTAATATCAAAGCTGAATATTTTTGGAAGTGGTTTTTAGTTTTAGCTATTTTAGGGGGATATCTGTGTGTGCAGGTGACTATTACTGTGCATAATTATTAGGCAACTTAACAAAAAACAAATTTATACCCATTTCAATTATTTATTTTTACCAGTGAAACCAATATAACATCTCAACATTCACAAATATACATTTCTGACATTCAAAAACCAAACAAAAACAAATCAGTGACCAATATAGCCACCTTTCTTTGCAAGGACACTCAAAAGCCTGCCATCCATGGATTCTGTCAGTGTTTTGATCTGTTCACCATCAACATTGCGTGCAGCAGCAACCACAGCCTCCCAGACACTGTTCAGAGAGGTGTACTGTTTTCCCTCCTTGTAAATCGCACATTTGATGATGGACCACAGGTTCTCAATGGGGTTCAGATCAGGTGAACAAGGAGGCCATATCATTAGATTTTCTTCTTTTATACCCTTTCTTGCCAGCCACGCTGTGGAGTACTTGGACGCGTGTGATGGAGCATTGTCCTGCATGAAAATCATGTTTTTCTTGAAGGATGCAGACTTCTTCCTGTACCACTGCTTGAAGAAGGTGTCTTCCAGAAACTGGCAGTAGGACTGGGAGTTGAGCTTGACTCCATCCTCAACCCGAAAAGGCCCCACAAGCTCATCTTTGATGATACCAGCCCAAACCAGTACTCCACCTCCACCTTGCTGGCGTCTGAGTCGGACTGGAGCTCTCTGCCCTTTACCAATCCAGCCACGGGCCCATCCATCTGGCCCATCAAGACTTACTCTCATTTCACCAGTCCATAAAACCTTAGAAAAATCAGTCTTGAGATATTTCTTGGCCCAGTCTTGACGTTTCAGCTTGTGTGTCTTGTTCAGTGGTGGTCGACTTTCTGCCTTTCTTACCTTGGCCATGTCTCTGAGTATTGCACACCTTGTGCTTTTGGGCACTCCAGTGATGTTGCAGCTCTGAAATATGGCCAAACTGGTGGCAAGTGGCATCTTGGCAGCTGCACGCTTGACTTTTCTCAGTTCACGGGCAGTTATTTTGCGCCTTGGTTTTTCCACACGCTTCTTGCGACCCTGTTGACTATTTTGAATGAAACGCTTGATTGTTCGATGATCACGCTTCAGAAGCTTGGCTATTTTAAGACTGCTGCATCCCTCTGCAATATATCTCACTATTTTTGACTTTTCTGAGCCTGTCAAGTCCTTCTTTTGACCCATTTTGCCAAAGGAAAGGAAGTTGCCTAATAATTATGCACACCTGATATAGGGTGTTGATGTCATTAGACCACACCCCTTCTCATTACAGAGATGCACATCACCTAATATGCTTAATTGGTAGTAGGCTTTCCAGCCTATACAGCTTGGAGTAAGACAACATGCATAACGAGGATGATGTGGTCAAAATACTCATTTGCCTAATAATTCTGCACTCCCTGTATATTTCTATCACTACTTCTCGATGTCTTTTCTTGAATTTTATCTCCCAATTTAACCACTTTTCACTTATTTTACCCATTATGTATTAAACGTTTTTTAATAATTTAGTCTTGTCTTTTTGAGAGTAGTTGAGAAAAGAGAATATTTCTCTTAGATAATTAGTTTTGCTTCAGGATTTAGATTAGATGTCAAGTGGTGACCCAACACAGTACCAAAACTGTTTAACATACAAAATTCACATTTATTAAAAGTAAACAGAAATGTCCTTACAACCAAATTGTTAACTTAAATTAAATGTAATAATGAGCTACATAGGCCCAACATTTTGAAAAAGTTTTAATATGACATCAACTGATTAGGAAAATATTGTAAATGCATAAAAAGCAACAGAAGTGTGCTTTTTTTTTCTTCTTCTTTTTTTTAAATCTTGTGATTAGATCCAATTGCTTTCTTTTGAAAACCTCAACAGGTTTGTCTTTATGGTTTGAGTGTCCTCTTGAAATTCAGCAGTTTGTGTCAATACTTCCCCACACAAAACACTTTGTTTACATTGCGGCACTAACTATGTTTATCCTTGCAGCAAGTGCACCCATATTTAATGTTCTCTGGGTCATATTTTTTTCACTTCACTTTGTTTTGTTATGTCATGCATGCCATGCAAACGGCTATGTCTTCCACATTCTCTTTCTTACCTTTTCTGTTGCAGGTGTGAGCAGTTGCTAGGGGTGAATGGTAATCTGAGACAGGAGCTCATGTTGGTGAAGAGGGACCACGGAGGGGCTGAACAGTTTCACACGTTACAAGAAAGCCTAGCACGCCTGCTCCAGACTCTTATACAGAAGTATGCAGGCCTCTTTCAGTTCTGAGAAAGATGAGATGTAGTGTGAGAGTGTAGTTATTACAACACATGATTATGTAGTCATGTGAAAATGTCAGTGCTTTTTCTTCTAGCCTTTGATATTTCCTTTCTTTTGTCTTGGCAACTCAGTTCATTGGTAGTAGATAAGCAACCTCCACAAGTCATCAAAACCCAATCCAAGTTTTCCACCACTGTACGCTGTCTGCTGGGAGAGAAGATGGCCCCTGGAAAGCCCGTCCTATTGAAAGCGCAGATTATTACTGAGGCGCAAGCAAGAAACCTGGGTCAACAAGGTATCGTACCCAAGTAAGTATGCTGTCTTATTTAATTACACACACAACACAAGTATCTATCGTGAATCACGATTACAGACTTTTTTTTATTTACGTTTTATTCTAGTTATTTTAGTCTTATTATTTTTGTTTAGTTTTTTTTTGTTTAAAATAAAAAGTTAAATTGTTTTATTACTGTATTTGTATTTCATTTTTTTTTCTAATTAATTGTACTAAATTAAATTGATAGCAATAATTATATTACATTTGTAACATTTCAAGAATTAATGCATTTATGAACGAACATGAATAACAATGTACAATAGTGTATTTCTAAAATAACATTTACCTGACGGAATTGATGCTATAAAAGTATTATTAACTAATGTTAAAGAATCAAGGCTTAGCGTTAAGTGCTACCGTATTATTTTAAAAGATGTAGACAGCTTTATAGACTGATACTGATTATTATAGGCTGATTATATTCACAGATACTAAACTAAGATTGCATAGTATTTTTCACCTATTTTGCATTTCTAAAACTCATGCAAAACTGAATGTATTATCTTGTAACTTGATTTCTGAGAATAACATTTCATGTAATGAAACAAAACTGAGTAGAAAGCATGAATTAACATGAAGCATGTTGCATATTGCATCGCAGTATCATCTTTGATCTACAACTTAAGTGTCATTGTGTCGTAATGTCATTTTTGTGCCTTTGCCATATGTTGAAATCTGCCTGTACAAGCTGTCATACATTTGACAGCCTTTGTTGCTGTTCTCAGACATAAAGAGGAAGTGGAGGCACAACAAGATAAGCAAACAGATTCAGGGTTTCAGTTGAGCTGTTAACCATACAGAGGCGATACAACATTTTAGAGGTCTAACGTTGGAGGTCTACACACTTACAGTATAAATTTGGCAAATGTTTTATAATCATTTGCTGTCTGTTTTTCTCCACTTAGTGAAAATGTTGGAGAACTTCTGAACAGCACGGCCATCTTAGAACACAACACCTCCAGCAAGAGCACATGTGCTACCTTTAGAAACATGGTGGGTAATGGTGCAAAAAAATATGAATTTACCCTGCCCTGTCACAAACAGCTCATTGAGAGTGTTGTTTTTATTGTCATGGTTAATAGTAGAATAGTTAACAGTAGAACAATATCACTCTAATAAGACATGTTTTCTCTTCTTCAGTCCATAAGGAAGATCAAACGAGCTGACAGGAAAGGCTCTGAGTCAGTGACGGAGGAAAAGTTTGCTTTGTTGTTCACCACAGAAATAACCATCACAGGCTGTGAGAGCCCTTATGGCATTCAGGTGGTTGCTCCTCTCCTTCTACTGATTTATATTAATGCAGTGGATTGTGTCATTTAGTCACTGTCATTTAGAGCAGTGGTTCTCAAACCTGTCCTGGGGACCCCTCACCACTGCACATTTTGCATGTCTCCCTCACCTGACACATCTGATTCAACTTATCAGCTCATTAGTAGAGACTGCAAGCAGAGATTGTTTTATTATATGGAGATGAGAGGGCCTGTATCTCGTAGCATTGGAGAAAGCGTAACGGCTACACAGTTTCTTGTGGATTATTAGCATGTTGGTCTCGTAAATAAATGTTTTATATTTGGTGTTATATCGCTAGTAAACGTATAGTAGGACTGTATTTCTTGTGGAATATCCTTTACTGTGGAAAAAAGAGGGCAAATATCTCTATTAGCTGCAAAATACTAGTCACTGCAGGGCACATAAAACTACATTTAAGAGAGCACACTAAAAACTTAATTGTAATTTGATACATATTTATTTTATTAAAATTGTATAATTTTTTTTTTTTACCATCATTCATTAAAAAGCGTTATGTCATCATCCTTAGGCACACAGCAGTCATAATTCATTATAATACAAGACTAACCTGGCAACAGAGCCTGGCAATAGAAAGAACACTTCATTTTTTATTTTCATTAAACAACATACAATATAACACAAGATTTATAATTAAATTATTCATTTTCTTTTTATTCATTAAAATGCATAATATCAGCATCATGTGCATGCATGCTGTCATGATAGCCATTGCAATTCAAGTCTAATCATAACGCCAAAGCCAAAGAAAGAAAACATCTGTATTTTGTTTTTGACAACATACAATATCACTCAATATAATATTAAATATTATGGTAATGCTGTAAATGAGCCCTACCTCTTATATCACTTATAAAATAACCTTATTATCATAGTAAAATCTACATATCATTCCCAACAAAAGTATTGTTTAGCGTAAAACATGTTGAAGATTAGTGGACAGGCAGTCGATTCATTAAATGAAAAGCTATTCCTCCTCTTTTTGCTGCAAGACTTGAATTGGGTGTGTCTGATGAGGGAGAGGCTGTGGAACTACTGATTTAGTGCACTGAAATGTAATGTATTTATAACAATTTACCGTATTTTTAGACACTCCAAGACGTCACAAGCAAAGAGCCTGTGAGTATAAAAGGATGCCTATATTACATGTCATCAACTCTTTTGTCTCGAGTGTGCAGGCAAGCCTGAGGCGTGGATTCTTAGGAAACCGGGTTGCATATGCAACCTGATACGTTCCCTTTCAAAGTGAAACTTCAATGCTGCGTCTTGGTGTTGATGCTATGGGCAACTAATATCCACCTGTACCACCACCAGCCTGACCCTTAGCCGCATATGCCATAATCAGCTACAAAGTGGTCTGTAGCAGTTTAGAAGGCAAGTCCGGAGCCTTTAATGAAGATTCCTCGCCCTGCGAAAGATAACTTCTCCTAAATATGGGGCATCTTCACGTATCCTTGCTCGCATAAACCCTCCACATTTGAAAAATTTCAATGTGGAAAAGGAGAAATACGGGCTGAATATGGCCTCTTTCAGAATCTCTACACTTCAGTGTGCCTCGTGGGTGGCAGGCTCGTGGTCGCTCATCGAGTCTACCCCGGATCACTTTCTCCTGTTTCTCACACAACCAAGTAAGCTTCAACCTGGTCGTAGCATGGGCCATTACATCCAGCAATTCCCTGTATGTGGGGCTGAGAGGACTCAACAATTCTTTGAGCCCTCCAACTACATCCATCTTCTCAGAGCTAGATGGGGCCAGCAACATGCTCTCTGCTAGATACCACAGAATGGGCTTCCTGATCCAGCAGATTGCTCAAGCTGGCAAAAGCAGCCATTCCTTCGCCAGCATGATTCAAGTCTCTGCTGTGCTTCAGCAGCATCAGGTTCTGAACCACAGAGTGCAGACGTTTGTCCCTCATCTCTCGAGAAGAGGGCAAAGCGTGAGAGGTGCTTCTTCACTGTGACCTGCAGGTGTCATAAAATGTGGACACAGGCCTTGGTCTATCTTTAGTTTGTTTTTGATTATCACGTGCTACAAACAAAACGGCTCCTGAAGACAAAAACAGCTGATGACATAATACAGGCAAACTTTTATACTCTTGGGCACTTCGCTTGTGACGTCCTAAGAATATTGCTGTGATGTTACATGTGCCTCAGACAAGAGTTACACTTCAGTTAACTATAATAACCCAATAATTGGCAGAGTTTGCTTTATTTGCATGAAATTATGTGATGACGAAATCCTGGATGGACTGATGTATATAAAATGCGTGGTAACTACAGTAACTGGTTGTCTTATTCTTCTCCCAGACAATCACTCTTCCTGTGGTTGTAATAGTACATGGTAGTCAGGAAATCAATGCTATAGCGACCATCATATGGGACTGCGCCTTCTCTGAGCCTGTGAGTAACAGAACAGCCACACAACAGCTCTTCTCCCTGTTGTCGACCCACTTCAGTGTTTTCTGAACAAATAGGCAACATGTGACCTGTGTTGTGCTGATTTCAGAATAGGATACCATTCGTCGTTCCGGAGCGTGTGCCCTGGAAGCAGATGTGTGAAGCTCTTAGCAGTAAGTTCATGTCGGAGGTGCAAACGCAGCGGGCCTTGGACAGATACAACCTTCACTTTCTCGCACAGAAGATCTTTGACCAGCCAGACATTTCTGAAGATCTTAGCAATATGCCGGTGTCCTGGGCTCAATTCAACAAGGTGCCACTAACATGCATTTTGCATTTTGTGTATGTGCATTGATATACAATATTATGAGCATGTGTTGTTTAACAGCTAACTAGCTGATTAATTTTTTTTCTTCTTATTTATGCTTTAATTAGCACACTGACAGCATTTACATTGTGAAATAATCTTGGATAAGTCATGTCTTTACATTTATATAATTTTTTCCATGCTGTCTTAAGATAAAATGAAAATAAAAAAGTGTCTAGCGAGCCTAGCACCTAATTTTGAATATGTGTTATTGTAGAAAACATTGACAGAATGTTTCTCTGTTGAATTAGTGCGAATGATTCTTTTTGTGACTGTTTTAACACAGGAAGTTCTGCCTGGTCGAAACTTCACCTTCTGGCAATGGTTTGAAGGGGTGATGGATCTCACGAAGAAATGCCTGAGAGACTATTGGAGTGATGGGTACAGTTACACTTCCTCAGTTTGTTTGCCACTTTAAAGAGATCTAGACTAGATAACTAAAGAGATGAAGAAAACTACTGTAAATATCTACCTCTCATTGGCCCTACAGATTGATCTTTGGGTTCATTGGAAAACAGCATCTCCATGTCATCCTTCAAAACAAGCCCAACGGCACCTTTCTCCTGCGCTTTAGTGACTCAGAAATTGGTGGCATCACCATCGCCTATGTGGGTCCCACTGATAGTAAGTCTCAAATATTTATACTATACAATACACTACTGTTCAAAAGAAGTCTCTTATGCTTTTAATGGTTTCATCTATTTGATCAAAAATACATGAAAATATCATTACAATTGAAGAAAGTTGGCATGGAATGAAAATTCACCCGATTGTTATTGATCTTATTGTGAATGATTGATTCATCCGTGTGTGTGTGTGTGTGTGTATACAGTGAGGAAAATAAGTATTTGAACACCCTGCTATTTTTCAAGTTCTCCCACTTGGAAATCATGGAGGGGACTGAAATTGTCATCGTAGGTGCATGTACACTGTGAGAGACATAATCTAAAAAAAAGTATTTGCAGAGTTCTGACCCTCAAAGACCTGTTAGTCTGCCTTTAAAATGTCCAACTCCACTCCATTTATTATCCTAAATTAGATGCACCTGTTTGAGGTCGTTAGCTGCATAAAGACACCTGTCCACCCCATACAATCAGTAAGAATCCAACTACTAACATGGCCAAGACCAAAGAGTTGTCCAAAGACACTAGAGACAAAATTGTACACCTCCACAAGGCTGGAAAGGGCTACGGGGAAATTGCCAAGCAGCTTGGTGAAAAAAGGTCCACTGTTGGAGCAATCATTAGAAAATGGAAGAAGCTAAACATGACTGTCAATCTCCCTCGGACTGGGGCTCCATGCCAGATCTCACCTTGTGGGGTTACTGTTGGTAATGCCAAGACGTCATGTTTTGAAATCATGCATGGCACGGAAGGTTCCCCTGCTTAAACCAGCACATGTCAAGGCCCGTCTTAAGTTTGCCAATGACCATTTGGATGATCCAGAGGAGTCATGGGAGAAAGTCATGTGGTCAGATGAGACCAAAATATAACTTTTTGGTAATAATTCCACTAAACCTGTTTGGAGGAAGAAGAATGATGAGTACCATCCCAAGAACACCATCTCTACTGTGAAGCATGGGGTGGTAGCATCATGCTTTGGGGGTGTTTTTCTGCACATGGGACAGGGCGACTGCACTGTATTAAGGAGAGGATGACCGGGGCCATGTATTGCGAGATTTTGGGGAGCAACCTCCTTCCCTCAGTTAGAGCATTGAAGATGGGTCAATCCAACATGACAATTACCCGAAGCACACAGCCAGGATAACCAAGGAGTGGCTCTGTAAGAAGCATATCAAGGTTCTGGCGTGGCCTAGCCAGTCTCCAGACCTAAACCCAATAGAGAATCTTTGGAGGGAGCTCAAACTCCTTGTTTCACAGCGACAGGCCAGAAATCTGACTGATCTAGAGAAGATCTGTGTGGAGGAGTGGGCCAAAATCCCTCCTGCAGTGTGTGCAAACCTGGTGAAAAACTACAGGAAACGTTTGACCTCTGTAATTGCAAACAAAGGCTACTGTACCAAATATTAACATTGATTTTCTCAGGTGTTCAAATACTTATTTGCAGCTGTATCATACAAATAAATAGTTAAAAAACCATACATTGTGATTTCGGTATTTTTTTTTTTAGATTATGTCTCTCACAGTGGACATGCACCTACGATGACAATTTCAGACCCCTCCATGATTTCCAAGTGGGAGAACTTGCAAAATAGCAGGGTGTTCAAATGCTTATTTTCCTCACTGTATATATATATATATATATATATATATATATATATATATATATATATATATATATATATATATATATATATATATATATATATATATATATATATATATATATATATATATATGTATATATATGTATGTGTATGTATATGTATGTGTATGTGTGTGTATATATGTTTGTTTTTTTACTTTTAATCCATAGGTTTTCATTTTTTCATTTTTGTACAACATCTTCTGTCAGACTTCTTTCTAGTGATAAAATCAAGCCTGCCGGCAAATCTTTTTTCTTTACTGAAAAACATACATTTACTCCTGATTTTTCATTTTACATTTTACATATGTAAATGGATTGAACAGTTGTTACAAAATGTTAAAAAACTGTCATTTAAAAGTAATTTGGTAACACTTTACAATAAGGTTGTATTAGTTAACATTAGTTAATGCATTAGTTAACATGAACTAACCATGAATAACACCTCGGTTCAGCATTAGTTAATCTTTGTTAACGTTAGTTCATAAAAGTCCAGCTGTTCATGGTTTGTTCATGTTAGTTCACAGTGCATTAACTAATGTTTGCAAGATTTTAATAATGCATTAGTAAATGTTGAAATTAGCATTAACAAAGATAAATAAGTGATTTATAAGTGCAGTGCATTATTAGTTCCTGTTAACTAATGTTAGCTAATGAACCTTATTGTAAAGTGTTACCAAGTAATTTGAACAAGTTGCAGTTTTTTACTGTGTCACTTTTGTTTCTGCTCAGACGGAGGCAGGAAAATACAGAATATCCAACCTTTCACCAAGAAGGATCTGGACTCAGCTGGCCTTGGTGACCGCATACGGGATATAAGCTGCATCACTTATGTGTATCCAGACTTATTAAAGAATGAAGTATTTAAGAAATTCTTTACTGGCAAGTAACAGTCTATATGTTAAGGTTTCACTAAGAAGAGAAAATGCACTGTATCTGAAAATGTATCTGTATATTTGAATATTTCTTAAAAAAAAAAAAAAAACCCTGATGCATAACAGGAACAGTCCAAGAATTATGTGTCTGTTTTCTTGTGTCCTGAAACAGTGCCTTCCCCTCCTAATCCTGATGGATACCTGCCATTCAAACTAACAACAGTAGTCAACCCGTAAGTACAATTTTTGCTGTAAATCTATATCACATTTCAAAGATTTTATAAAGTGAAGCATAATTTAATGAGCACAAAGCCATTTTCCTATGTTAACAACAATAACTCGGGGGGAATATATATAGAACTGCTTCTACATTAAGTATGACAGGAAAATGAATTGATCACAAAGTACTCAAGACATTGACAATGTCCATCACATAATTATATGTATTTTTTTATTTCATGAAAAGAGGAGACAGCTCCTCCACTCCCAGCATACCACCTCAGAATGAACTCGCTGCGGATTTCTATGACCAATCTATTGGCCATGTATATGGGTCAAACATGTGCGTATTGGATCTTTATTACAGCCACAGATGTACACATTTTTGAAGTATAGTTATTTTTTAAAAATCTTTATTGTGTGGTGTGTAAAATAGCTCTTTTTCCTTCGCAGGAATCAAAATCAGTTCTCACCGTAAGTATAATTATACTTTGGCTTTGGAAGTTCATTCACACCTGTCTGATCGTGGACCATGTAGGACTGGAAATGCAGATTTTTGACCAGAAGGCTTTGTTGTAAACTTAGACATCAATGTCAAGCTTTTGAGGCATCCTAACCAAAACAGTCTCTAATTTGAAACACTTTTAATGGGCATGTTAAGCGCACAATCTTCTAGAAGTAGATTACAAAATAATCTAAGCACAAAATATACAGGTCCTTCTCAATAAATTAGCATATTGTGATAAAGTTCATTATTTTCCATAATGTAATGATAAAAATTTAACTTTCATATATTTTAGATTCATTGCACACCAACTGAAATATTTCAGGTCTTTTATTGTTTTAATACTGATGATTTTGGCATACAGCTCATGAAAACCCCAAATTCCTGTCTCAATAAATTAGCATATTTTATCCGACCAATAAAAGAAAAGTGTTTTTAATACAAAAAAAGTCAACCTTCAAATAATTATGTTCAGTTATGCACTCAATACTTGGTCGGGAATCCTTTTGCAGAAATGACTGCTTCAATGCGGCGTGGCATGGAGGCAATCAGCCTGTGGCACTGCTGAGGTGTTATGGAGGCCCAGGATGCTTCAATAGCGGCCTTAAGCTCATCCAGAGTGTTGGGTCTTGCACAGTAATACCATGGTCAGTAAACCATTTACCAGTGGTTTTGGCACTGTGAGCAGGTGCCAGGTCCTGCTGAAAAATGAAATCATCTCCATAAAGCTTTTCAGCAGATGGAAGCATGAAGTGCTCCAAAATCTCCTGATAGCTAGCTGCATTGACCTGCCCTTGATAAAACACAGTGGACCAACACCAGCAGCTGACATGGCACCCCAGACCATCACTGACTGTGGGTACTTGACACTGGACTTCAGGCATTTTGGCATTTCCTTCTCCCCAGTCTTCCTCCAGACTCTGACACCTTGATTTCCGAATGACATGCAAAATTTGCTTTCATCCGAAAAAAGTACTTTGGACCACTGAGCAACAGTCCACTGCTGCTTCTCTGTTGTCCAGGTCAGGCACTTCTGCCGCTGTTTCTGGGTCAAAAGTGGCTTGACCTGGGGAATGCGCCACCTGTAGCCCATTTCCTTGCACGGTGGCTCTGGATGTTTCTACTCCAGACTCAGTCCACTGCTTCCGCAGGTCCCCCAAGGTCTGGAATCGGTCCTTCTCCAAAATCTTCCTCAGGGTCCGGTCACCTCTTCTCGTTGTGCAGCGTTTTTTGCCACACTTTTTCCTTCCCACAGACTTCCCACTGAGGTGCCTTGATAGAGCACTCTGGGAACAGCCTATTCGTTCAGAAATCTCTTTCTGTGTCTTACCCTCTTGCTTGAGGGTGTCAATGATGGCCTTCTGGACAGCAGTCAGGTCGGCAGTCTTACCCATGATTGCGGTTTTGAGTAATGAACCAGGCTGGGAGTTTTTAAAAGCCTCAGGAATCTTTTGCAGGTGTAATTTTGATTCAGATGATTAGGTTAATAGCTCGTTTAGAGAACCTTTTCATGATATGCTAATTTATTGAGAATAAATTTATACATTTATTAATTTATTGAGGGTTTTCATGAGCTGTATGCCAAAATCATCAGTATTAAAACAATAAAAGACCTGAAATATTTCAGTTGGTGTGCAATGAATCTAAAATATATGAAAGTTAAATTTTTATCATTACATTATGGAAAGAAATGAACTTTATCACAATATGCTAATTTATTGAGAAGGACCTGTATATGTGACCCTGGACCACAAAACCAGTCATAAATTGTACGGGTATTTTTGTGGTAATAGCCAACAATACATTGTATGGGTCAAAATTATATATATATTTATATATATATATATTTTTTTTTTTTTTTTGGCTGGATTTATTTGATAAAAAATACAGTGAAACACTAATAATATGAAATATTTTTATAATTTAAAATATCTGTTTACTATTTTAATATATTGTAAAATGAAATTTATTCCTGTGATACGAAGCTGAATTTTCAGCATCATTAATTCAGTCTTCAGTGTCACATGATCCAGTAACACTTTAGAATAATGGTCATTAGTTAATATTAGTTAACTACATTAGTTAACATGAACTAATAATGCACTGCACTTATAAAGCGTAATCTTTGTTAATGTTAATTTCAACATTTACTAATGCATTACTAAAATCTTGTTAACATTAGTTAATGCACTGTGAACTAACATGAACAAACCATGAACAGCTGGATTTATATTAACTAACGTTAACAAAGATGGACAAATACAGTAACAAATGTACTGCTCATGGTTAGTTCATGTTAGTTAATACATTAACTAATGTTAACTAATGACCATTATTCTAAAGTGTTACCCATGATCCTTCAGAAATCATTCAAATATGCTGATTTGGAAACATTTTTCAAGACTCTTTGATGAATAGAACCTTTGTATTTGTAAAAAGAAAACTTTTGAAAGTCACTTTTGATCAATTGAATGTATCTTTGCTAAATTAAAGTAATCTTTTCTTTAAAAAACGACAACAACACTGTTGACTGTTGTTTTTCTGTTGCCCTTCCCAGGCATTCTAGTAATTGTACACCTTCATATATGTCAGACCCCATGTCTGTTCAAGGACCAATCTACCCGTCATCCATGTAAGTCACAGTCACATTAATCTTTTATGCAAATCCATAGTATTTAAGAAATGTATGAAATTTTGGAATGACATGAGTAAATGATGACAACATTTTTAAGTTAACTATAGCTTTAATATCTTGGCATCAATCACACAGCTATTCTTTATTAACGTTCTCATCTTTCTTTATTCTATAACAGGCCACCAGCTCCCTCGGATGAACCCATAGATATGGATGCGCTGGAGGGAATTTTGTCAGGTTTTGATTGAATTGTACATCATTAGAGGTACAGTCCCTCTGTTTTTGTTGGAGAAGAGCTATCAGATGACTTGGACGTCCAGCGCAATTAACATGTCCTAAAAGGACACATTACCCATTTGCTCCAAAAACAAATGTATCTGTAAGGATGCACTTTTGCTAAATGCATATCTATGAATCAGTGGACAGAGTGTGTTTTTTCTGGGGGGCGGGGGGGATATTATATCAATTGCATTGATACAATAACAACTCTGCATCCTTCTGAAAAAAAAAACACACTAAACATGCAGTTTAAAGGACCAGTGTGTTTAACTCGATAATCATAAGGAATGTTTAATAGCAACTTGTATATTTTCTATGAGAAGCAGGTGAAGTTTTGGCTAAAAGAGCTTGTAGTACCTAAACTGCTACGTCTTTCCCTGTTTCGGTCTTGTGACTACTCTTGAAAGCAGCATTGTAACTGACAAGTGAAACAGGACATTTTTTGCTATCAAGTGGCTGTATTTTCCATTGTATCAAGACAAACCAAATAGATTTAACTTACACATTTTGTATACCAGAAGGTTGGTTTTTTTTGTTTGGTTTTTATGCAGAAAAAACATATTTAACATTTTTCAGTGTGCGTATGTCACCAGAGTAGATTATCAATATTTTGAATGAAACAGATTGTTCATGGCACAGACACAAATTTGGTGAGGTAAGCTGAAACTAATGGCATCATAGTGCTTTTTTAGACACAAGTATAGGTTTATAACTATATGCAATTATTAGTTTTGTGCCATTTTCCATATAAACAGTTTTCCATTTGGCTGTTTTATTTGCATGAGATGTTTGTAATCGCATATTCAATATTCAGTATTCAGTATTCATATGATTCTACAGTCAGGTTTGGTCAGTAAAACTTAAATGATAGTTTTATTAACTGCATATCACTAGTGAGTTTTGTGAGTCTGTCATGTATTATTTGTTCTTTTAATAACACAATATGTGACTATGACTATGAATCATGTAAAATACATCTTGTGTGGACAAAATAACAGTAAGTTTTCACATCAAGTGTAGACATAATGCTGTCTTACGTACTCTACAGTGTTCTGTGCGCTCTTCTGAATTTCGTCTTTAGTGCTTTAAGTCATCAACGTTCTTAAATTTTTAATGTAATATACAATTTAATTTCCATAAACTGATTTTTGCCTTTCAACAATACTGTTCTATATTGTGTAAAATATAAATATTTCATCTAAGTGCTTTGAATAGCAAAATATCAAATGGGATGTTTTTCAAAGGTGCCATCATTAACTGCCTGTATGTATTTAGTCCTTTTGGGGAATACCACACAATTTCATTTCTGTTGTCTATTCAGATGTTCTTTCTGTAGCTCTAACGGATGAATGTGCTAGAGATACACCTGGTGCCTGATCATTGATCCTGAAGCTCTCGTCATATACCTGTTTCCGGCCAAAGAAAAGCATGAAGCACTTAATGCATTTGACATTGAAAAATTTAAAAGTTGCAATTTTTCTCTTTTAATACATGTGACCAAATATGTTTTTTTTTTTTTTTAAGAAATATTCAAATTTCCATGTTTTAAATCTAACAAATAAAGTCAAAATGCCATTTTAAGACAGACTGGATTTCTACAGAATAAACGATTGTCTCATGTTTCATAACATCGAACGAAAATCTGTGTTAATTTAGAGATAGTAAAGAAGAGACAATTACTTACTTGAAATTATTATTTATACTCGGCTAGCTTTAACAGTCAAAAAAGGTGCATTTTACACAAGATGACAAAATGATATCTGATTTTCATGTTAACATTGACATTTGTATGAAGAAAGTCAATTTAATTAAATGCTTACAGATCCCTATGGTGAGGTTTAAAGATATTTTAGCTGAATCTGGTCTCCCTTCAGTCAGATCTTGGACAAGAAGACACTAATGAAAGAGTGGAAAGAGTGCAGAAAGGCAAAGAGTGACAGGTGGAGTAATCTCCTTTTCATTCTATCAGATCCAAATGCTACAAAAACATTAATGTGCATTTAAATCCACTTTAAATTGAACTGCAGACCAATGAGAAAGAGGGGATCGAATGACCTTAAATCCCTCTATGAAAAACAGGAAATGTCACTGTATCCATGTCTGCTCACATTAGTGAGGTTTAAAATTTATTTTACAATGAATTACACAAATATTCTCTTGCTCAAGGCAAAATATCATTGCTTTTGCCTAACTTTAGCTATGTACACACAAAATAATGCCAAACCCACTAATCTAAACAGAAAGTCTATGTATGCCGATTTATAGCAGAAAAAGTTCAATGAAATTCATGAAACAGTAGTTTTGAAACGGGGGGGATTATGGTATAACAATAGAGTAGTTGTGTTTTGTGTGTTTGAATGATGGTGTGACTGTGCTTCTTTTAAAGAAACACATACTGGGCCATCAGGCCACAGTTAAACAATTCAACAGTTTGAAACGGACTCAAAGAGGGATCCAAATTCCCAAAGGATTTATAAAGCTTTTAGTCGTAAATGAACATCCACCTAACCCAAGGTTTAAAGGAATGCTTCCTTCATTTTGGGAGATAGAAAAAAGAACATTGCATTGATACAAACACATGGCGAATGGTGGAAATAGTATAACCAAACTGGAAAACACACACACACACACACCAAGCACAACTGAATAATGTAGACTGTAAGTAGAATGTAAAGAAATCTGTTGCAAAATGCTAATAATATTGTACACCTGTCACATCTCTGAAAAAATCAAAGAAAAAATTAACAAATGAAATGCCTGTATGAGATTTAAACCCTGCGAAACTGGAAAGCATGCAGAAGTCCACTTCTAGTGTAGTTCACTCTTAGTAGACTACAAACGACAGAGGTTCCCCTGAGCGGCGTTAGCCACCTAAACTCTCTCCCTATACCTGGCGGTACAGAGCGCAGTCCTCAGCAGGAAGTCCTCTTCTTACCCTCATTCTTAGTCCTTGGGAAGGGGTTATATTGTCTCGATTGCCTTTGGAAGTGTGTATGATTCTCCCTATGGCAAACTTTGTTGGTATGTTGGAGGTGTGTGAAGATGAGGTGTGTGAAATGATCGTACGTATGTGTTGCTTCAGGGATCCAAAGTTTTCTGGCAGTGTTTATAAGGCTTGTGTTTTGAGCTCAATCGGTTCCCCTCGGGTCTCCTGCTGGGCTTCGGCCTCGGGAGGCCGGATACCCTTGAGCACGGCCAGTCGCTCGGACAGACCGCGCATGCGTGGAAAGAGCATGAAGTCGTACACCAGGGCGCCCATAGCACCGCCGATCATAGGGCCCACCCAGTAGACCTACAAGAATGGACAGAAAACTGTAACGTTTATGATTCAATAAGCAAAATATTCCTTCATCTGAATATGACGGAAATGCGTCTCACCCAATGGTTAATAAAGTTCCTAAAAAGCACAGCAGGGGCAAAAGACCTGGCAGGGTTCATTCCGGCTCCAGTGTAATACATCTGCAATGAGATTCATGTCAAGTCAAATTTATTTGTATAGCAGCTTTACAGAAAATGATGATGCTAATGTAGGTGCATTTTGCAGATTTTACAGCTGGGCATTTTGTGACAATACAAGCAATTTAGATATGTTATGTATTATAAAGCGCTCTATGCTAATTAATATAAAGAGCTGTGCAATGATATAGTAACATTTTGCAACTAAATAAAAATGTTTTTTAATAAACATGCGTTTCACATAACCAGTAGTGCCAGTGATCTTCAACTGGTGGGTCTTGAACCAAAAAATGTGTATAGTTATGGCAAATTAAATATTTTACAAGTGAGAAATTCATGATCAAAGATTCAAGATTGAAGGGATAGTTGACCCACAACAATAATGTTTGAACCATTTTTTATTCATACAATGAAAGTAATAAAAAAAACACTGAACCTTGTCTTTTATTGTATGAACATAAAACCCTGTTAAAGATCGTCTTTGTGTTTCACTTAAGAAAGAAAGTCATACAGGTTTGGAACAATATTATGCAAGTCAATTATGACAGAATTGTAATTTTAAGGTGAACGATCCCAGCTAATTACTAAATTACTAGTGTTTGTTTCAATGATTTAGGGACTTTTTGTTAATTTAAAATCTGGGCCATGAGGCAAAAACAACTTCTTTTAAAACTGAATCTGTCCTGTGGATGGCCTCTTACCCCCAGCAGGTGGCCCACAAGCACTGAGAACCCAATGGACAGGGCAGCAGACCCCATTCGTCCATTTCGCCTCTCATCCGTCACAGCGAAGACACAGACCACGAGTTGAAGAGTCAGGAATATCTCTATGGTCGTGGCCATTCCCAGACTGATGCCTGGCTGAAGCTGAAAGCATATATATATATACACACATACGATTTAAGAAAAACTATCAACACTGCCAAAAAATGATCCAAAATATTCTAGAAATGATCTAGAACACTTTAAAAGAGTTCAACAGGTGTCCTAATGATGTTTTTAACATCTTTATGGTTTAAAACATGGATCAATCAGTTTGTATCACTTGTAATGAACTCACTTATTCAAATACACCCTCTTACCGTGTTCAGAGCCAGGCTGCCTCTCATATTGCTTGGCGTGACCCCATACAGCACAGCGGCTCCAGCTAGCGCACCCAAGCACTGAGCACAGATGTAGAAGAAAGCACGAAACAGGGACATCTGGGAGCCAATCAGGTAGGCGAACGTGACAGCTGGGTTGATGTGGCCACCACTGATGTGGCCAATGGACTGGATGAGTGTTGCAGCTGCCAGCCCGAAGCAGAAGGCAACCTGGAGCACGTTGTGTGCCCCGGTGGTCCAACGCAGAGCTGCTCCGAGCCCGAAGAACACAAAGAACATGGTGCCGTAAAACTCGGCAAACACAGCCCGCCAAAAAGACATGGACCGGAACTCCCACATGGCTGCAATAACTCAAGAGGCGATGCCAAAAATATGGAGGGATGTGAGCGTGAGAAGGAGAAGAACCTCCAAGAGCTTCCTCTCAGATCTGGATGTGTTCCCTTTGATTTTTTTTGTGGATGGACACACAAAAAAAAACAACAAAGGCGTTTAAACTATGGAAAACCAAGCATAAATGCCTCTATAACCTACAAAGAAGTTTGCGTGAAAAGCAGCCCTGCTTCACAAGACTGAAATCATGTGTTCCCTTAATTTCTAACTTGTGGTTTTTGTCATAAAACCTCAAGTGTGAAACTGGCTGGTAATCTCTGCATCTACGTGAGAGTCCGAGATGATATTTAATAAAAGAACACAGATAGACAAATGATGAGCATGTCCTGCAGACATTCAACCTCTCTGATGGGGAAGTGAGAGGCCACAGGGGTATTTATAACGAGCGTGACCCTCAGTGACACTATAATCCTTTGGCTGAATTGTGGGAGGGGGCTGCAGACAATACAACAAATCAAATCAAAAAATTTGTAACCCTTTTCTGTCCCGCTCTTCCTTTTAGCTCATCATCACCGTAAAGCTTACAATATTGTTGCAATCGAATAAAGGTGGACTGTTAAACGTATCCCGGTGGGAATCTTAGTTCACATGTATCTTAGTCTTCAACTAAAAATAAACATGTCTCAAACTGGAGGAGAACGGTCATAAAAGGCATTCAATGTTCAGAACTAGAAACATTTTAACAGCAGGCGAAAGGCAAATGGTATATTAATTAGTTGTGGGAACATGATGACATTTAGAAGAGCAGCCCCTGAGGATCACTGTCCCATCCCAGCCCACGACAGACAACAGTGTTTAGGAACTGCCTCTTCTCTGGCCCCGGCTGTAACACTAGGGCCCCTAAAAGGGTCTAGAGCCCTTCACAGTGTGGATTAAGTGCTGACACAAAGAAACAATCCCTCTCATACAACAGAAGGAAGCCTCAAACGGATCTAACCTATCATAACTAACACTCCACATGCACAGGACAGAAAAATCAAGGGGTTTTTAGTAACAACATAAAAATTAAATAGCACAATTAAATGTCGCATATCAGGCTGCACAATGCATTAATATAATATAATATAAATATATTTTCCAGATGTTTTTAAACTGATTTAGTTGAATCATTTTAATACAACTAATTACGATAGTATTAATAAACTGATTTATAATATAATATTTGGCAGATTCTTTAAATAAATATATAAATATACAGCTGTATCTTTTCAAATACTTTGTTTGTGGTATTTCAAATTTGTCATCATCAACACATCTAGCATACCACACAAAACACATGCTTGTGAAACCATTTTCACTGTGTGAAAGAGTGACTTTTCCACAGCACACAATGAGGGTTTTGCCATAGCACCTCCATTCCCTGGTCAGGGCAGAGCCAGTTGGTTCTGTGCAGAACTGATTAGGCAGAGTTTTACATTGTGTGTGCTGGCAGGCCTGCTGGCCTGAGGCCCAAATAAAGCTCTGGAAAATCCATGTTTGGTGGCAGGAGGTGTTCTCTGAGCAATCACGGTGAGCTAAAGTCTAGTGAAAGGATACTGCTTCGCTTGTGCTTTTGCTCTTTCATTTGGGATGAACCAAAATGCTGGCTGCAACAGTTTCTCTTTGCCGTCTTTGATTCCATTTTTTTGTGGTGCGGTTGGGCTATTGTCTCAAATGATAGGTGCTTTATTTGCAAATGGTACTAGTGCGATAAGTGTGATAACTTGTCTACTATAGCTGTCGGCATGAACAACATAACATTATCAAATTGCAAGCCCTTTCAGTTAAAATCTTCAATCATTTTGTAGGCAACACAATGAGGTAATTTAAGGGTAAGCACTTCCTTAACTACAAATGGTTTATTAACTAAGCAATCAAGGTATCATATATCTGTCCCCCTCTGTCCCATCCAATGTTTGTCAAGATAACTGACTAGGCCAGTTGCATTTGCTGTGGAAGCAGGTGATTCCGGTTGGGTTGCAAGTTGCAGTAGTTCTGCAAGGCCGGCTCAGAGTAACCGATTTTGTGTACATCTATTGTGGGCAGGATTACTCCACGCCACTGCCTGCTCATGTGTCCGTAAGCCGCCTTTTGTCGCACAGGAGACAGCTTAAAACCGCTTGCGTGAGGACTTTTCTATTACCTCTGGTGCAGACTGCTGACACCAACACAACCCTCCACAACCCCCCCATACCACCACTGTCTTAAACAAAATGCCAGCTCAGGGACCTCAACCGCCTAATATATTCCAGGCCTTACAGATCAACTGTTGATCTGAACATACAGTCCCTCCAGATACCATTCATCCATCATTACGTCTCCATCTGCTGAATTAAGTTATTTAGGGCAGTTATCAAGAAGCACCTGGTTTCATTTTGAATTCCTCTTTGTTTAATTGCCTGAATGCACAATACACATCTCTGACAGTCTCATACCTAAAACAGCATCTGCTGCTCAATACACTACAAAAAAAGGATTTTTTTACTCAGTGTTTTTGTCTTGTTTTACTGTACGAATATCCAAACATTCTTTAATGAAGAATATTAAAATTAATAAATCTGAGGTAAGAACAAGAATCTTGTTTTCCCTTTTAAATAAGTTTATTTTCTGACCCCAATTGCAGATTTTTTTGTTCTTATTTTAAGCATAAATTAACAATTTTTACATAATTTTGATTTAAATGTCCCAAGTAATTTTGCTTCTCAGGTAAATGTATCTTGATATAATACATCATTTCACTGTTAAAGTCATCTTTTGTAATTCCCCAGATACTCTGGAAAACCTCAAAGCATCTTTTAAAAGGGGGTGGTTCTAAGAAACTTCTTTGGGAACTTATATACAGTGATACAAATTCCACAAAATTTAGAAATGTTTCTACATTTTTCAACTAAATATCCAAATAAATCTAATTATTAAACTAAATTAACCATATAAACTAAATTACTGATCTAATTACTTATATAAAGCCCACATTGTCACTGTATGATAATTGAAATGAACTGATGACATCACCGTTTTCTCCAGAATGGCTATACGGCTGAATAAAATTATGTTGCATTATTTTCCTGTTTAACACTGTAAAGCTGCTTTGAAACAATCTGCATTGTTAAAAGCGCTATATAAATAAGGTTGACTTGACTTGACTTGAGGAAAATAAGTATTTGAACACCCTGCTATTTTGCAAGTTCTCCCACTTGGAAATCATGGAGGGGTCTGAAATCCATCGTAGGTGCATGTCCACTGTGAGAGACATAATCCCAAAAATAAATCCAGAAATCACAATATGTGATTTTTTTAAGTATTTATTTGTATGATACAGCTGCAAATAAGTATTTGAACACCTGTCTATCAGCTAGAATTCTGACCCTCAAAGACCTGTTAGTCTGTCTTTAAAATGTCCACCTGCACTCCATTTATTATCCTAAATTAGATGCACCTGTTTGAGGTCGTTAGCTGCATAAAGACACCTGTCCACCCCATACAATCAGTAAGAATCCAACTACTAACATGGCCAAGACCAAAGAGTTGTCCAAAGACACTAGAGACAAAATTGTACACCTCCACGAGGCTGGAAAGGGCTATGGGGAAATTGCCAAGCAGCTTGGTGAAAAAAGGTCCACTGTTGGAGCAATCATTAGAAAATGGAAGAAGCTAAACATGACTGTCAATCTCCCTCGGACTGGGGCTCCATGCAAGATCTCATCTCGTGGGGTCTCAATGATCCTAAGAAAGGTGAGAAATCAGCCCAGAACTACACGGGAGGAGCTGGTCAATAACCTGAAAAGAGCTGGGACCACCGTTTCCAAGGTTACTGTTGGTAATACACTAAGACGTCATGGTTTGAAATCATGCATGGCACAGACGGTTCCCCTGCTTAAACCAGCACATGTCAAGGCCCATCTTAAGTTTGCCAATGACCATTTGGATGATCCAGAGGAGTCATGGGAGAAAGTCATGTGGTCAGATGAGACCAAAATAGAACTTTTTGGTCATAATTCCACTAAACGTGTTTGGAGGAAGAAGAATGATGAGTACCATCCCAAGAACACCATCCCTTCTGTGAAGCATGGGGGTGGTAGCATCATGCTTTGGGGGTGTTTTTCTGCACATGGGACAGGGCGACTGCACTGTATTAAGGAGAGGATGACCGGGGCCATGTATTGCGAGATTTTGGGGAACAACCTCCTTCCCTCAGTTAGAGCATTGAAGATGGGTCGAGGCTGGGTCTTCCAACATGACAATGACCCGAAGAACTCAGCCAGGATAACCAAGGAGTGGCTCTGTAAGAAGCATATCAAGGTTCTGGCGTGGCCTAGCCAGTCTCCAGACCTAAACCCAATAGAGAATCTTTGGAGGGAGCTCAAACTCTGTGTTTCTCAGCGACAGGCCAGAAACCTGACTGATCTAGAGAAGATCTGTGTGGAGGAGTGGGCCAAAATCCCTCCTGCAGTGTGTGCAAACCTGGTGAAAAACTACAGGAAACGTTTGACCTCTGTAATTGCAAACAAAGGCTACTGTACCAAATATTAACATTGATTTTCTCAGGTGTTCAAATACTTATTTGCAGCTGTATCATACATACAAATAAATAGTTAAAAAACCATACATTGTGATTTCTGGATTTTATTTTTTAGATTATGTCTCTCACAGTGGACATGCACCTACGATGACCCCTCCATGATTTCTAAGTGGGAGAACTTTCAAAATAGCAGGGTGTTCAAATACTTATTTTCCTCACTGTATATATACAGTGGGGAGAACAGGTATTTGATACACTGCCGATTTTGTAGGTTTTCACTTACAAAGCATGTAGAGGTCTGTAATTTATCACATTGTATAATTTTTAAATAATTAATTTGCATTTTATTGCATGACATAAGTATTTGATCACCAACCAACCATTAAGAATTCCGGCTCTCACAGACCTGTTATTTTTTCTTTAAGAAGCCCTCCTGTTCTCCACTCATTACCTGTATTAACTGCACCTGTTTGAACTCGTTACCTGTATAAAAGACACCTGTCCACACATTCAATCAAACAGACTCCAACCTCTCCACAATGGCCAAGACCAGAGAGCTGTGCAAGGGATAAAATTGTAGACCTGCACAAGGCTGGGATAGGCTACAGGACAATAGGCAAGCAGCTTGGTGAGAAGACAACAACTGTTGGCACAATTAATCGAAAATGTAAGAAGTTCAAGATGACGGTCAATCTTCCTCGGTCTGGGGCACCATGCAAGATCTCACCTCGTGGGGCATCAATGATCATTAGGAAGGTGAGGGATCAGCCCAGAACTACACGGCAGGACCTGGTCAATGACTTGAAGAGAGCTGGGTCCACAGTCTCAAAAATCATTAGTAACACACTACGCTGTCATGGATTAAAATCCTGCAGTGCACGCAAGGTCCCCCTGCTCAAGCCAGCACATGTCCAGGCCCGTCTGTGTGATCAGCTCTATAAAAGCAGAAGTTCTGTCAGTTTGCTGGTCTGGAGCATTCAGATGTGTGTTAACACTATGCTAAGGAGGAAAGACATCAGCAATGACCTTAGAGAAGCAATTTTTGGAAGGGTTGCCAGGAGAAAGCAAAAAAAAAAAAAAACATGGCAGCACGGCTTAGGTTTGCCAAGTTGCATCTGAACAAACCATAAGACTTCTAGAACAATGTCCTTTGGCCATAATGTACAGCGTCAAGTTTGGTGAAAACCAAAAGAGCATATCAGCACAGCACAAACCTCATACAAAAAGTCAAGCATGCTGGTGGAGGGGTGATGATTTTGGGCTTGTTTTTAGCCACAGGACCTGGGCACCTCACAGTCATTGAGTCGAACATGAACTCCTCTGTATACCCTCTGTCCGACAGCTAAAGCTTGGCTAAAATTGGGTCATGCAACCGGACAATGATCCGAAGGTCACCAACAAATCTACAACAGAATGGCTGAAAAAGAAAAGAATAAAGGTATTGCAATGGCCTAGTTAAAGTCCAGACCTCATCCTGACTGAAATGCTGTGAAAGAGCTGTGCATAAACAAATGTCCACAAACTACAACAAACTGAAGGAATGTTGTAAAGAGTGGACCAAAATTCCTCCAGATTGATGTGAGAGACTGATAAATCGTGCAGAAGATTATTTCTACAAAACAAGTTATTGCTGCTTAAAGTGGATCTACGGGCAATTGAATGATAGGGTGTCCTAACTTTGTCACCCATGGTTTTTCCATCTTGACTTTATTTTTGCTAAATAAATAATGACAGTGTAATATGTCAGGTGTTGATGTTCATCTGATGTTTTATGTCCTACAGAAAAACATGGAATTCAATAGGGTGTTCTAACATTTTCACATGAATGCAAAACAAAACTGGGTGTGTTAAGTGTAATTATATACAAAATTACACTTAACACACCCAGTTGTTTTCACGACACTGTGCTTTTGCCCCATATAACCATAGTTCATCTAGCAGTTCGGTGATCTTCACGAGGCTTCAGTCTGCATACAATGTATTGTGCAAAAGTGGTTTTCTTTCCAAAGAGGCATTTATCTGCCTTTCAGCTTTAAAAACAGATGCTGTCCCGTCGAATGTAGTATCACTTCTCAAAAACGCAAAGTGCAAATTCATTCTTTCAGGCCTGTTTAGCAGAAATAGAACTATAGCGTCATCTTGTGGCAGCAACACTGTTGCTCTCTTTTTCCATAATCGAGGACAAAATGTTCCGGTACTTCAGCAGCCTATTTTTTTAAGGGATGCACCAACAAATGGGGTCCGTCATCGATTTAAAAAATCCATATTACATAATATTAGTTTTAAGAGTGTTCACGATAATTCTCATATTTAGAATTGAGGATTAATTGCAAATGCGACAACACGACATCTGCCGCCAAAACCAGACAATATTGGCTGCTATTATAATTTAATAAACACAAAAATTGGCGGATATATCTCGCACTAGTGCAAATTATCCTCAATTCTGTACAAACATAGGACAAAAAAATTTTGTTTAGAGACAGTTTATTAGAAATATGTAGACAAAAACCTCACTGCATTTAACAAACTTAAATTTATAAACCTGAAATGACAGGTCACAACATGGGTTTCATCTTTTAGGTCACACCTGCATTGATATTAAGAGTGCAAACACAAATTGGTCATCTATTGATTTTTTTTTTTTTTTTTAATCTGTTAAGTTACCCTTTTGTTCTGTACAGCGGTGAGTATATGCTTTTTTTTTATCACTTCTCTTTACATGTATGGAAGAAACCAGTGTACAATTGCCTGCTACACATCTATGTGTGATACAAAACAACAAATACTAACTGCCAACCTGAAATAATTTCGCAAAGCAGCGTGTACAGACATGACTATGCACTTTGAACATGTTTGACTGACACATAAACCTATCTGAGGGTCAAAACTGCAGCTAAAACACATAAAATGGGGGTTTGCCAATAAATCAGTGCAAGGGTTTTGAATATGCCATTCTGATTTCAAATACAGCACTACTGAAAACCAAATGCCTTGCCTGGCATTTGCAATGTAGAAGCATGTACCGTAAGACGATGCTTCCTTCTCTCACAAACGAAGAAATCGGAGCCTCAACACAAAGGAACAAAACATTAATTAAATAAAATGTACAGTTTGAATGAGAGGGAGAAGGCAGAATATGCTGAAAAAGTCATTCAAGTCCTTTTTCCATTACTACAAATTACAATGTATACATTACATGATGCAATAACCCCACTGACATTGAGGAAGAAGCCCAAGACTGTAAAAGCCATTGAGTAAACTGACCATAACTGGCATCCACAATACATCATTGAGAGCTTGTAATTGTCCATGCAGAACAGAAAAGTAAAGTGTGTATGTATTGTCGAGGGGTTGACGTTGCCATCAACACAACAGTAAAAATTCATCCCTTGTGACTTTCGGCAGAAAGTTTAGAAAACGATGCAGTTTTCAAATGGCTACCAACTTAGTCTCTCTCTTCATTTAAGTGTTAAGTGAAAATTCTTGCTTTCTTCTGCATGAGCGTTTCCGGTTTCTTCACTCAAGGTCTGGCATTTCTGTAAAATAAATAAATAGTAATAATATGTAAATATAAAATATAATAATAATAATAAAGTTACTCATATGTATTGATTTTCAAAATAATGCAAGGAACGAACAAATATCACACAGAGGAGGACAGTAAATTTAAGAAAACTTACTTTCGTCATCACTATCCACAGACTCTTCCTGGAATTTGAGATAAAATCAGGTCAAACACAGAGAAATTAGAGTGCCGCAATTATAAAAACAGTTTTATTATAAGGTTATTACTAACTTATAATAAACCAAATAAATAACTAGCTAATAAATAATTTAAGAAAGAATTCTCTCACATCATCTGCACCATCCACATCTGGTAAGTCATCTTCCCCTCCCATGTTGTTCATCATCTTTAAAATCAAACAAACCAAATAAAAACAAATGAGTATGATTTATTTCCCTATTATACAATTCAAAGAAATGTTAGATTATTAATAGCAGTATACATGTAGACATTAACCTCTGAAAAGCGGTCAAAACTGGACAATTCTTCATCTGAGTCATCCTCCCAGTCTTTCCAGTTATTAAAGTCAACACTGAGCCAATTAAGCTGCACAAAGAGAAATATCAATAAACATACGTGATCTTATCACTAAATTAAGTTACATTTCAATAGTTTAGACGGACCAAACACTGACCTTTGTTTTCTCTTTTGTTAACCTTGGCCAAGACTTGCCAGATTCAGCTTTTTTTAGACAGCAGAACACAGACCTGTCTGTGCGTTTATGTTTAGACTCCTGCAAAAGAATAATAGAGTTCCATGTACTTCTTAAACCAGTAAGAACACCATGAGCCATGCAGATTGAGCTCTTGTAACCTGAATTAGATCAGAAACCATCAGGTGGAGTAGGGTTGTCAAATGTACCGGTACTACCAGTACCAGTCAGCACAAATTAAAAAATTGACGGTACTAGTAGTACCGAGTACCAGGTATATTTGCTACCCGCTAATAGATATTGCTTTTTAAACACTGTTGTTTGTGTTTGTTTGAATAGGTTTCTATTTACACAGGTTTATTTTATACAAGCGTTGAGCATTATAGCCAATCACAATGTTGAGTGCGTGAACAATTTGAAATGATTCAAGCTTTGTGACATGGTGCATTATCCTGCTGGAAGTAGCCATCAGAGGATGGGTACATGGTGGTCATAAAGGGACGGACATGGTCAGAAACAATGCTCAGGTAGGCCGTGGCATTTAAACGGTGCCCAATTGGCTAAAGTGTGCCAAGAAAACATCCCCCACACCACTACACCACCACCACCGGTGGTAGCACAGTGGTAACAAGACATGATGGATCCATGTTTTCATTCTGTTTACGCCAAATTCTGACTCTACCATCTGAATGTCTCAACAGAAATCGAGACTCATCAGACCAGGCAACATTTTTCCAGTCTTCAACTGTCCAATTTTGGTAAGCTCGTGCAAATTGTAGCCTCTTTTTCCTATTTGTAGTGAAGATGAGTGGTACAGTGGTACTCGTTGGGGTCTTCTGCTGTTGTAGCCCATCCGCCTCAAGGTTGTGCGTGTTGTGGCTTCACAAATGCTTTGCTGCATACCTCGGTTGTAACGAGTGGTTATTTCAGTCAAAGTTGCTCTTCTATCAGCTTGAATCAGTCGGCCCATTCTCCTCTGACCTCTAGCATCAACAAGGCATTTTGGCCCACAGGACTGCCGCATACTGGATGTTTTTCCCTTTTCACACCATTCTTTGTAAACCCTAGAAATGGTTGTGCGTGAAAATCCCAGTAACTGAGCAGATTGTGAAATACTCAGACCGGCCCGTCTGGCACCAACAACCATGCCACGCTAAAAATTGCTTAAATCACCTTTCTTTCCCATTCTGACATTCAGTTTGGAGTTCAGGAGATTGTCTTGACCAGGATCACACCCCTAAATGCATTGAAGCAACTGCCATGTGATTGGTTGATTAGATAATTGCATTAAAAGTCCCGTTCTTCGTGTTTTTTTGAAGCTTTGATTGTGTTTACAGTGTGCAATATAACGTGTTCATGTTTCGCGTGTAAAAAAACACAGTATTTTTCACACAATTTACTTTATCAATTTACTTTATCTGTAAACCGCTGTTTTCACTGTCCTAAAAACGGCTTCCTTGTTCTATGAAGTCCCTCCTTCAGAAATACGTAACGAGTTCTGATTGTGCCAGCGGTTCCCGTGTTGTGATTCGACAGCAGCTTAGCGCACGTAACTTGCATGGAAAGGTCACGCCTCTTAACGGGAGATGTATGCGCTTAATGATCTCTACAGCGTCCCTGGGAAAGCCAAACAAAGGTGATTTGACTCCGGGATGAAAATAACAGCGTCTCGACGACATGGCGACAAACACACTCAAACGCACCACTTCCTTTTCTCCACGCGACCGTCCTCTTCTCCACGTGGGACAGCAACAAGACCACGCCCCCTTTTTCACGTATTCTTGTGGGCGGAGGTTAGTCTGTTCTACTGACTGACGTAATTAATGAAGGAAGTACCAGGATGTAGTCCAAGCCGGCCGTTCGCTGTAGGCTTTGAAAGGGAACTTCTGTTAAATAAAATATCTCGCTTGGCATTGAACTTTGAGCGTTATAATTTTACAGGTATTATTTATGCTCTAACAGCAACATTACACACTAACTAAAGTTTGAACAGTGGGATCACGAAGAACGGGACCTTTAATGAGAAATTGAACAGGTGTTCCTAATAATCCTTTAGTTGTGTGTAGATCAGACCGAACGTGCAGTGAGAGGCGCCTTTTTAAATTATTTTCTATTGGCAGTGAGCATTTGCACGCTGTTTATGCACCCCGGGCGCCTCGAGTTTAAGCCGCCTGCTGCGCCTCATGAAGTAAAAAAAAACAACAACTTTGAACAGAAAAGTGCAGACATCATTTGCATTTTTTTCCATTGCCCAATCGAATGAATGGAGAGGCGAGCCTTCCATTATGGTGACGGAAGTTTACAGTTGCTTGAAAACGCAAGGTGCACAACACTGCCTTTTTTTGCTTATAGGTTTTGTACACCTCTCACCCTCAATCAAGGTCAGAGCAAGCACCCTTAAGCCTGGAACACACCAAGCCAACGGTCGGTCAGTTTTCGACTGACGTTGGTCCTCGTCGGCTATTTTTCAGCCGATTCGACATGTTAAATCGGCGTCGTCGCTTGTCGGTCAGTCGGGCCATCTGATCGTTCTGATTGGCTGTTCTGCTAGCGAACCAGTAGCGAGATTATGAGCTGCTTTGTTTATATAGGGCAGGGGTGGCAAACTCCGGTCCTGGAGGGCCACTGTCCTGCAGAGTTCAGCTCCAACCCTGATAAAACTCACCTGCCTTTAGCTTTCTAGTAACCCTTCAGACCATGATTAGCTTCAGTGTTTCCCCTACCATTGTTTTGGGGGGGCGCCCCGCCCTCCCAAAACGCCCCCCCGCCCCCCCTGAATGAATGAAAAGAATAAATATTTGTCATTACGGTCGACAATAAGAATTGCCCGATAGTTCAGTGCCAGCGTGAAAGACACTCCCAGAGCTGCATCTTCACGGAAACTGATAATTTGCGCATTTTTAAGCCTTGGCAATTTAAATATTCAAGCACTCATAGACGAGAAAGTGTCTCTCTCAGTTTGATACTCGCGAAGGTCAACAACACACACACGCACGGCCACGCGTCTCACAGCGCGCGAATATCCACACAAAATTATATCAAAATGACTGTCTTGTTTAGTATCATCGTAAGCATAGTCGGTTAGGTCTTTTAAATGAACGTAAACATGAAATTTGCCAGTCACCGCCAGCATTTATGGTCATTTTCACAAGTTTTAATGGTCCACAGAATATCTAAACATGCAATATATCAAAAGAAAGAACAGACCCACTGTTTTATTCCAGCTTCATATATTATTTTTTTAATCAACACTTGAATGTTGCAAGTTTCATGAAAAAGCAACATTTTGAGCATAAAGCTGAAAAAAATCACGTTTTTGTAAAAGACTAACGTTACGTCCGAACGATGAACAAAACACAGATGTTGTAGATCGAGTCCATCAACAGCCCAAAGCTTGACAGTCCTATAACTCGTCCTGGGTTGACATTTCATTCAATAACATTAGGCAGTTGTGATTTATATGCTGTTTAATGGTGATGATCGCGTTATTTTACATAATGCATCTGCTTATGATAGCGCACGTTCCTTCTTCTTCGGCTGTTTTGATCAGGAGATTCTGTTCTCGTGCAGGAAATGCGCTACAGCGCCCCCTACCGTATAACAGTGAACACACATGGAAAGCCGGAAAATATCGTCATTGGCTATATAAATATTGAGATAACAAAAGACAAAAAAAAAAAAAAAATCACTCACTGCTCTTGACTGAATAACTTTTAATAAGGGTTAATCTGTATTTATATGCAGTGGCATATAATTTTATGCAGACTATGCAGTGATATTTTACATTTGATTACTATTTTTGTACCTGACAAACTAGTTTAGACCTACATGAAAATAACTTTATTTCATTTGTATATGTTTGTTCTGCTGTATTTATTTGTGCATTTGCTCATAATTTGATTATTTGTTCTTATTTTATTACTGATGGTCTTTAACAATATAAAAAAATATATGAGTTAGGATATTAGTTTTTAGAGTCATCATAACCTTATTTATTAAGCTTATATGGCTCAAAAACACTACTAGGCCTATTTTATTTTATTTGTCGTTTTTTTTTTTTTGTGGTGGGGTCAGTGAAAATTCTGACAGGGCAAGTCAAAATTTGAACCCCCGAAAAAAATCCTTAGCATTGAGCCCTGAAATATATTCCCCCCCAAAAAAACAACAAAAAAAAAAAAAAACACGGATTTGCGTGTAGTAACTTTAATGGTAAAAATGCAATGGAGAAGGTGACGAACCTAAACAGGAAAAAATTAGTTTTTTTTTCTTAAAAGCAACAAAATCCAGAGCAACAACTCAAGCAAAGCCAACCTCTGTTGTGTTGTAAATAGTTGTGTGATGTATAAATAAATGTTGTTTATATTTATTTACCAAATTAATTAATTTATTGTCTATGGCAACACCACGTATCCGTAACACTAGTAGTTTCGGGAACTATACTACTATATATACTACTATACCACCCCCCCCCCCCCCCCCCCCCCCCCCAAAACTATGAAAGCAAAACTTATGAAGCAAAACTATGCAGGACAGTGGCCCTCCAGGACCGGAGTTTGCCACCCCTGATATAGGGTATACAGGGTAGCTCTTCCGGTTTCCCGCTTTGAATAACGAAAACAGACTACTGCCACCAGCTGGTACGGAAAGCTATTTACTCTTACGCAGGCGCAGAACGGACGTGCTACTTGACTGTCGGATGTCAAGCGTCGGCTTGGTGTGTTCCTTGCTTTAAGTTTCAGCTAATATGACAGTTTACTTAAAGTCCCTGTAAAGGCAATTCTGAGATTTGTTTCTAAACACATTATAAATGTTAGAAATGTATTGCTGAAACACATTACAAAGACTGTGAACTATGAAGTACTGAATTCAGAAGTTAGACCGTTAAACAGTTTTTCACCGTTGCTGTGTTCAGGATTTTCTGGGCGGGGCTAAAACGGTGGCTCGATGACGCACTGGAGCCACCGAGCCTGACTCCTCCCCTAACACGATCATAACTAGAGCACATTCGCATCAGTTCGATCACGAGTTACTGTTAGTACTGTTAGTTACTATAGTCAACAACTTGCATAACAGCTTACAAAACAAAAACGATGAAGAGGTGGATTAATTTTGTGAACAGCACCCTTGATGGAGAGAGCTGAGGATCATCACCGACACCTACCTCTGCAGTGACTTTACACCGGATCGTTTTACAAACTTTCACCGGAGACAACTGGGATTCACTGATAATCTGCTGCAGAACCGACTATCCCCCGCCCAGGCAGTCATCCTCCCGTCCCACCGACATCTGGTGCGTCGTGATCATAGACGCTCGTGATCGGTGAGTGTTGTCTTGTGTGCAGGGTTTCCCATATGTTCATTAATTTGTGGCGGCCCGCCACAATATCGACGCGGCCGCCACGGATTGATTTTAGTTTTTTTTTTACTATTTAATATGGGTAAAGTTGTATTTTATTGTAGATCTGCGCGCAGCTTGCTCCCTTCTCTCCCTCTCTCACAAACTGACAAGTGACAAACGGAGGAGGAGCAGCTAATAGCCCCTCCTCTTCGAGCACGATCTGAATCAAAACACGAGCGTCCAAAGAAGAAGCGTGAAGTGGGCGTGTGTGTACTTTTATTTACTTTTGTTTTATACAAAATATTCAATCAATACCCCCCCCAAACACACCACACCACCACAGATCAAATCTAATTCTGTGGGAAACACTGTGTGTGCTACTGCCGCTTTCCCGCGAGTGGGCGTGTTTCGGCGCCGACAGCGGACACACCCCCAGCGTTTGAGAGCAGAGAATGCTGCTCATTTTTTCAGGTTTTAGATAAGCTATTTTATGTACTTCCCGGATTTTTTTATGATTCAAATTTGGCTGGGTGGTTAATAACACATTTATCTGTGGTGTGAGAAACTCAGAACACATGTTTAGTTTTGACTTTACAGGGACTTTAACAGCAAACCAAAGATTCTAGAGTGCTTGCGCTATAGTGACATGCTGCTAAATACAGTGCAGAGTTTCTGGATTGACAATCGTATTTAATGCTGAAATTAATCGGAAACTGTGATGATTGACAGTGATAACCAATGGACGAGACAAAATGGAACATTTTTCAAAGTACTCAATTCAACAGTTTTTGCTCTGGTACAAAAAAAACTAAACAATTTCACTGATATTACTGAACTACTGAAAAGTTGGTACCATGACAACCCCTAAGGTGGAGTACTTACATTTGGGTCAATGGACTCAAATAGTTCTACTTCATTATGATGTTTCATGTTATCTGTTCCTCCAACACAACTAAAACAAAAAAAAACACAGCATATTATAATTTAGAATGAACTACTACAGCACTATATTGCACTTTAAAAAACTAAAGAGGCAAGCATTCAAATTTGCAATGAAGATACCAAAACATTTTGGCTGAATATCATTAAATTGCATCAATTATTGCAATAAAAAAAAACATTAGGTCAAGACCGTAATTACTGATTAATTATATTTTTTAATAGCCATTGGCAACATGAAAATGGATGTACCTGAAATCAAGCTTTGTTTTGTCAAATTTAATTTGGACATCTTTGCTGTCTTCTATACAGAATTCAATGAAGACGGCCTCTCGTCTGTCATACCACTTGGCAGATGCTGACTGCCTGCAAAACAAATGGAATCAAAACCAATATATTTGAAAAAGCATGCAGAATGTAAGGTCATTCTACACTTCATATTCTAATGGGGTAAATGGTGAACTAAGCAACCGACTAAGTGCACTTGTTAAAAGGCAAACTCCAGAACTCCACACTAAAAACGCAGCTCTAAACTAAGAAGTGCAAGCAGGAAGCCTTGGAGGGGGTGGAGCAACAATGACGTTACTGTGGCAACCAGTTTGTAACGATTACCTCTTAATCTACCTTGGCCTTCACTAATATAATAAAAACAATGAAAGAACCCAGTCTCTGCAATAATGATTGTGTATAATATATTGTACTGTATTTTAAATGCATGAACTCTGGCTAAAGATTGTATGGCTAGGCTAGCAATAGCCACAAGCTCAAACATCCTTGACTATTAATACTTGTTCCCTGTGATCATGTAGACAACACCTAGGACATACACTATTGTTCAAATGTCTGTTTTTCATTTTAATATTCTTATTTAGTACTCAACAAACACTCCTTATAATTATCATTGTTGAAAACAGTTGTGCTGCTTAATATTTCTGTGGAAACCGTGATACAATTAAAAATAACAGAATTGATAATAATTAGAAATCTTTTGTGACAATGTTAAAGTCTTCAGTCACTTTTGCTCAATTTAATGTATCCTTGCTGGATAAAAATGTTTCTTTCTTTCTTTTAACCCCCCCCCCCCCTCCCTCCCTCCCCCTTTGAACAGTGGTTTATGCAAATAAGAGTAATTTGACATATTGACAGTCAAAGCCACAATATGTAATTTTTCACAGCTAGCGGTAACTTATTCAAAACAAAGGTGTAGTTTGATGACGCCTTGTTTTCACTGAGTTTTTATAATGCCGCAGACTTTTCCCAGTCATGTGTATGTGGGGTAACGCAGCACTTTTTTATCAAATTAGATACATTATTTGAGTGTGTTGAAAGTTATGTTATAATGCTACTCTGTGCGTTCGCTCGGTGGCGATTTTGAGACACTTGTTGCACACTGCAGTGAGCTAGATCGATATTAGGCATGGTAAAACATGGTACGCACGGTCCGTGTCCTGGTTAAAATTGCTTATTTCTCTGGATTTAAACATTCTTGGAAACACTTGGGATAATGTAAGTACACAAGTCAACAAAATATATAACATTGCTCTAGTGGTTTTTGGAAATTTTAATATCTTGCATACTGTGCCTTAGAGTTATGGTGGTTAATTTAATCATAAAACAAATGTGATGGCCGCACACTGATTTAAATGCTCCAATTTATTGCAACGTTACATCAGTGTGCAGACATCACATTTGTTTTTGCTTTAGTTATTTATTTTGTCCTGCACCTGAGCCCTGTTTGGGTTTGAGGATGTGCACACCATCTTTGTATTTTTGACTTTGGTTAATTTAATCATACCAATGAATATGTCAGGATGTTGCAATGTTTAGTTTAGAGCTGTGTTGAAAATCAAGATTATTGCCTGCTGGAAACTTAATCCAACCTAAATTTGCTGGTCTTGCATGGTTTAAGATGGTCTCTGTGCCTTGTCAAACTGGTGCTCAGTGAGGGTTAGATGGTGCCCATTTAGTTGGGACTCGGGAGGCTGTCTTATCACCCACGTGATCTGATGGAGCGTTCCAAAGCCTTTTAAAACCATACAACAAACCAGCCTGGTAAGACCTTTCAGTCGAAAGACTAGCTAGACAAAAAGAAAACCAGGCTTTATACCATCTAAAGACCAGCAAAGCAACTAGACTGGTTTAAGCATTTTTCCCAGATGGGAACACACTGCAAACCTTTTTCTGCCTAAGGCTTAATCTAGGGCGTGGAAATTGCTAGAACATTCTATAATACAGATTCATTATTAAATGAAGAATCAAGCAATAGCAAACTGAACAGAAGCAGCTTTCATGTTAGCTGTGCAATAACTTAAGGCCCAGTCAATCTAGCAGCTAACCAGCTAGCTAAGCTCTTCTGGGGGAACAATGTGCGCTATTTCCACCACCGATTACGACTAGAGGTTTTTCTATGCTATTTTAAACGTCTTCCCAAGAATGCCTAGTATTCTCTTAAATGTCCATATTTAATAACGGCCGCATGTGAGAAAATCTGATGTTTCTCTGATAGAGGTTATGAACAGATTTGCTAACTAGCTAATAAGTTAATGCATCCTTATCACTGCCGGTCAAACTCACATGTCGATATCTTCTTTCAGTTTTCACAAAAATCTGCGTTGCCACTTGCGTCCTCTCGCCTGTGGTAGTGTTTTGGATGTATGCTGTCAGTTCAAAGCGAATGCATAAAGACTGAAGCTAGCTGTTTATGCGCCGCTCTGTCAACCTGCACAAGAATCGCGCGTGTCTACTCACTGGCGCGCAGTGACGCATCATCTCAACGTTTCTAGCGACTTCTGCTGCGCGCTCCGCGCCATGCACGCGCCCTGAGCAAATGCGTCTCCATAGTAACGCAGACCTTACTCCGCCTCGACTGTTACAATATGTCGATGATCCTGGACCATACAATAAATAGTGTGATATATTGCCACATATTTTTCTTGTATTAGCTTTTACTTCCTATGTCCTATCTATCTATCTATCTATCTATCTATCTATCTATCTATCTATCTATCTATCTATCTATCTATCTATCTATCTATCTATCTATCTATCTATCTATCTATCTATCTATCTATCTATCTATCTATCTATCTATCTATCTATCTATCTATCTATCTATCTATCTATCTTTGTTATTTGACTTTTTAGTGTTTATATTGTTTGAATAAGCAAAACTATTTTAAAATAACTTTATGTTGTTGTTGTTGTTGTTGTTGTTGTTGTTATCAAATAATTTATTGGCATAATGTTTTGCGTTGCATACAATATTGCCAAAACATCAATACACAAAAAGTGTTGGCAAACAAAAAATATTAATATTTTTTCATTATAAATTGTATAAAATAAAAAAATAAATAAGAATGACAGTGATGTTAATAACGCAATACTTGCAAATGATTAATCATTTAAAATATCTATCCCGTGAATATATACAGAAGGGGTTAATCATAAAAAGCAGAAAGGTCAAACAATAAATTAACAAGACGATTGATGATGTGGATGTGGTCTTAAAAGAGCGCCGCACAGTGGTCACATCATGTAATCACTAATCCGGCTCAACCAACCGACTACTAGAATGACGAACTTCCTGCCTATATTATCGTGTATTCAGGGGATTTTCGCTTTAATTACTGAAAGGGAACTGTGTGATAACGAAATATGACATAGAAACGCCGAGTTAGAGTCGCGAAGGAGCTAAATGCAAAACAGTTTCGTCGTGACAGTCAACGATGTTCTTTGTATGTATATTGTCTTCCTTTGGCCAAGGACGGGGAATTGGAAAACCACAAAGAGACTGAGCTGGTGTGTTGATCAAGCGAAGTGTCACCTGAACTTGAATAGGATATCCCAAGCATAAATTCGCAAGAATTGGCATAGTTTTTTTTTTTACGGCACGTTCAATGCAGCGGTCGTCTGTTGACTTCTTCATCGAGTGGAAGCAGGCATTCTCCAGTTGCGGTAGGTTCCCTTTACATCTCTTCCGGCAAAGTCACTACAGAAGGTGAATTCATTTATTACATGAGCACAATAGGCTTTATCACTGTGTGTTTTTTCATTGTTGTTTTTAATGTAGCAAATGCTTAGGTTAAGGCAACTGTCAGTGTGTCAGGTTGCTGGACAATCCTCTAAAATAAACAATGTCTTGATCTAACTTGTATATTTATTTTCTCTAAAACAGGGAAATAGGCCTGTTACTGCAAGTAACGAGAATTTATGGGATCACAAGGTAATTTAGTTTCAATAATGTAATCAATGCAAGCATCAAGTGACATTCATGAGTAGGAGCAGGTAGTGCAACACAGAATGATCCTTTGTTTATACAGTGAACACATTTCAGAGCAGCTGATGTGATTCTTCACAGCTGCCTGTTGGTGTTGATAATACTCGTCACAGCCTATTCATGCAAGAAACTTCATTGTCTAGAATATTCCACCCTTCTGCTGCACAGCCACAAATCAATTAGATTGTAAAAGGCTTTAAAGATGGCTAATCATTAAACCTTATAATATAATCCTTTTTTATAAGAGATTAAAGCTTGTAATATCTGACTGAGAAGGTCTGCATGCCAGCCTGCAACTCTTGTCAGGTGTGAAGTATTGTGAATTCATGCAAGGTTGACTCATTACACGTGTATTATTAATCATATGTTTCCCCTGACAAGGAAAGGGTGAAACGGTAACACGCACTAGCACAAGCTTTTATTTAACTTCAAGAATTGTAAAAAGGGTGAAAGGTTGAACATTACCATAATTGGTTAGTTAAAGGGATAGTTCACCCCAAAATGTTCTGTCATCATTTACTCACCCCCCACATGTTCCAAACCTGTATGCATTTCTTTCTTCCATTTAGCACAAAAGAAGATATTTTGAAGAATGTTGGTAATCGAACAGTTGACGGCAGCCATTGAATTCAATTGTAAGTAAAAAAAATACTATGGAAGTCAATGGTTAACGTCAACTGTTTGGTTACCAACATTCTTCAAAATATATTTTTTTGTGCTCAACGGAAGAAGGAAGCTCATACGGGTTTGGAAGAAGGAAACTCATACTGGTTGGGAAAAAGTGGGGGGTGAGTATATGATAACACAATTTTCATTTTTGGCTGAACTATCTCTTTAACATGACATCAATCGGTTATAGCAGTGTCCTACAGTGTGACATGCTGTATTTAATCTAAAACTGGTTTAATTAGCTTTTTTTTTTTATTATGCCATTCTTAAGACCTCATATTAACTGAGACTACATCACATTATTTAAAAGAAAGTGTTTCTTTTTAAAAAAAAAGCTAAAAGTCAAAGTTGTAAAATGGCAAAACAAAAAAGTCTAAAATGTACACATTTCTTTTAAAAAGGGGAAAAACGTGTGTGTGTGTGTGTGTGTATTTGTTTATTACATTTCAAAAATGTAAATATTTTTCAAGTACCCAAATACATTTTTAACCATATAATATATAGTTAATTTATTTTATTCATATTTTTATTGGGGGGAAAATGTGAAGAACCCAATAAAGTAAAGTAAAGTAAAGTATAATGTAAATCTAACACAAGAAAGCGCTAAATAATTGCAATTGTAAAGTACTAAATCTAATTTGCTCATATTGCCATTTGAACTACTCTTGCAAACTGATCTCTTTTCCTCCCAGTTTCATCTGATGAGATGAGTGTGCGAGCGGGGCAGGGCAGTGACGAGGTGCTGGTATCGCAGGCGGTGTGGGATTACCTTGCAGCCGCTGGACGGCCCTGGTTGGTCGACTTTGAGGACAAGCAGGGACTAAGCGCGGACATCATCCGACGCGGGGAGCGTGGTGGCTGCTGTGCCGTGCGGCTCTCCCCAGTGGAGGGCAGCAAGGCCAGAACTGGGATGATGGAGGGGCCGGTTTCTCCTGTTACACGGAAAGCTTTCATTGACTTATGCCGCTGTGCCCGGAAGGAGATGACTAAACAGGAGGCAGCTCCTAAGAGGAAACGCTCTCTGTTACCCTGCGTGACGGCAGTGGAGCCCGATGGGGAAGGGAGCTTGTTGCCGCCGCCTCCCCCTCAACCACGGCGCTCGCAAAGGCAACAGCAGAAATACAGGAAAAACACAGACATGGAGACCTGTGTGGTTTTACCCATGCATCATGAGGCCGCTGCAAGGACCGGGGCCGAATTAACCATCTGTCATGAAGAAGAGAGCACCATTTGCTCTATCTGCATGGGCGAAATTGTGGAAAAGACAACTCTGGACAAGTGCGGCCACGCGTTTTGTCGGTCCTGCTTAGAACAGGCGTTTCAAGTAAAGAAGGCATGTCCCGTGTGCAGGTTGGTGTATGGTCAACTTATTGGTAACCAACCGGCCAATGGGAGCATGATGGTTGAAAGAGACCCGGACCTGGAGTTGCCTGGCCATGAAGGTTATGGCTGCATATGCATTATTTACAGTTTCCCTCCCGGTTTGCAAGCGGTAAGTACTGCTTACAAGTGGATTACAACAGCAGTGTGTTTTGCATTCAGATAACCGCAGACCAGATTTCATTATATAGCACATAAAAATTCCACACAAAAACTGTAATCACACTATTATGTTTCAAAATTCTTTCAGCAAGAGCATCCAAACCCTGGGGTGAGGTACCCAGGCACAGACCGGGTGGCATACCTGCCAGACTGCCCTGAGGGAAACCGTGTCCTCTGCATGCTGCGGCGGGCATTTGAGCAGCGCCTGATCTTTACCATAGGCACCTCCATGACCACTGGCATGCATAATGTTATTACCTGGAATGATATCCACCACAAGACTTCCATATGGGGCGGACCACGATGGTATGCAATTTAATAGTTGCTTGCTAAATTATATCTGAGAAATCAGTTTTACCACAGGCATCTCTTCACTGGAATTGCTTTTTGACTTGAAAATTAAAATTAAAATTGAAAGCTTGGATTGGTTTGGGTAAAAGCCGATCCAAAAGATATATTAAAATAATACATTTTCCAAAATGATAAATTATGCACTAAAATGTTCATTTTTTTGCAATAGATTAATGAGGTGCTTGTCATTCTGATGTACTGAACCTTGATGATCAGAGCGACTTGGGACAAAATGTCTGAAACTTTAATAGAAAAAATGGAGGAAATGTGCCACGTTTCATGTTGCTATATGTTCATATGATTAATTTCACATATCAGCCAAACAGAGGCTTGAGGAGATGCCAGCTACATTTTCCATCCTATATCACCTTTATATCATATGAAATGCATTTTCAAGGGTTTTTTTCTGGTCAAGGACAGAGATGGACCCTCTGTTACATATTGTATACATAATGTAACATTTTGCAACGTGTTGCATTTTAAACCTGGCATTTAATGACATGCATATATCATTTGTCATTTATTTAACAATTTATTTACATAATTTACAAAGCCATTCAAATAATCATTAATGATGTGCAGAGACGCACTACTGTTCAAACATTTAGTTTTGGTAAGATTTTGTTAGATCTCTTATTTATTTGATCAAAAAATACAGTAAAAACAGTAATATTATTTCAGGGTCTTATATTTTAATATTATATACAATATTATTTCAAATACTTTTTATGCAAGTAGCCATAGCGGCTCACTCTCTGAACATAACCTGCTCCGGAGCATGTTATGTTCCAGGGTTAGTTTGCGTAAGAGGTATTCAGATGTGTTATATAATTAATATAGTTAATATTAATATAAATACATTTGCTATATAGTTACAGTTATATAATATACAATATTATATATTAATTCTAAAGCACTATGTTTCATATAACGGTTTTGTATTGAAATATCTAAAAATGTAATTTTAAAGCTACATATTCAGCATCATTACTCTAGTCGTTAGTATCACATGATTAAAATGAACATTTATTTGAAATTGAAATTTAGTAACATTATAAATGTCTGTACTGTCACTTTTGATCAATTGAATGTATTACTGCTGAATAAAAGTATTAAATACTGACCCCACAATTTTGAACGGTAGTGTGAACTTGTATATTGCATTATAAATTAATTTAATACCTTTTAATATGGAAGGGAGAAAGACATTTAGCTTTCTAACTTCAGCTTTAATATAAGTTAACTTAATATTGCTTTTTTTCCAGCTTTGGTTATCCAGATCCTACATACCTTGTGCGGGTGACAGAGGAACTACGAGAAAAAGGGATAACAGCTGATTGATTTGTTTCTAGCACTTGAGAAGGTTCAAAAGGATGGCAAACATGTGCGCTTGACCACAGTCTTTTCACAAACCCACTGTGTCGAGACAAGCCACAGTCATCTGCTGCAGGACGCTGTTTCACAAGGTTTCATTTCAGTCTTTATGTTTAGCTTTGTTCTTAGTTTACCTGAGAGAAGGCAGTGTGTTTCACATACAGTATTTCTTTGGTACAAACCTGGGGTGCACTTTACTGAGACAGATTGTTCAATATACTCAGCTGAGTTTAAGATACCCACTGGACTGCTAAAGTGTGAATGTCATGAAGGTGTACATGTTTCCTCATCTGCAGTACAACCTTCCTCTTCCCTTTTTTCAGGTTAGAATAACTAGGCCGCTGGCCTCTCTCTTCTAACTCAGTTTCTTCCATCCAAACTATACTTAATAACCTTTTTAGTTTATGGTAACATCTGGGTGGAGACAAATGGCATAGCACAGTTAAATGGGTACAGCTGGGACAATCCCATACAACTTTTTTTTCGTTCTAGTAATCGGCACTAAGAGGCACTTTGCAATGGAGTAATCTTTTTATTACGAGAATTTAAAGTGGATTCTGCCTGATCTTCCAGAGTGCAGGATGTAGAGAGGTTATTTGTGGGCCTTTCTAATAATAAGGTCGTAGTAAAAGAGATTCAAGTCGATTTCAGTTCGTCCTAGCTTTCATCCTTTATAACATCCATTTTTGTCTTTCTTTTCAATATGATGTGCATAAAAAGTCATATTTTTGCTCTATGTTAGTTGGGTTCAGTTTTCCCCAGTTTGTGTTTTTATGCTGTTTACAGATTTTTGAGTTCATCCATTTTGGATGTTAAAACTTTTGTCAAGTATATATAAAATGATGTCAAAACGAAAGGGCGTGTGAACCACTTAAACCAAACTAAAAGCATAATAGCTCAAAACTTTGCTGTAACCATTGTGTTTATGCCTCAGCTTGGAGAAAAGCCTAGCACTGAGTTTATTTTGAAGAATCAGCTGAATTGTCCATACAAAGTTTGCTGAAGTAGAAAAAAATTCAATAACACAACAAATGACTCTCATAAAAGATATGCAGGTCATATTTAACCCTAAAATCAAAAGAAACAAATTAGGTATTTATATAGTGCATTTAGCTTATTTTATCGTCTCTTTGTTATTGTACTTTACTTTTAATTTAAAGAATTACATTTCAGTTTACAAATCTGAATTTATTACATTTGATTGCAAAAAATAAGAAATTGATTTACACACACACACACACACACACACACACACACACACAATGGGCTTTATTTTCTTTCCAAATACCAAAAAAAAAAAACATTTTGGTGTGAGATATGACTTGGATTTGTGAGATTCACCCACATATCTTAAATATATGCTAGGCTGCTGTCATTCATGAAGCAGATTTATCAGATTTGTTTTGTATTTCTCTCATTGAAATGTTATTGTGCCTTCTGCTAAAGGTCACAGCCTGTTATTACTAACAGTATACCCTTACTCAATAGTATTGGTTAAACTGTGTTCTGATCAATATGAAGCATTAACTTTATACCAGTCTTTCAGCTTTAAGCAAAATGCATCATACTTTAGTCTTGGATAGTTTTGCTCAAACCAAAACATTCACTTTGTATTAAGAAGGTTTTTGTTTTGTTAGAAGTTGATTACGTTTTGCAGTATCTTTAAACAGAAACCCGTATCAGATTTGAGTTTTTCTTTCAATACCATATTCTTGTACTCCCACCTTTATGTTATGAAGGACCAATTCAATCAGGATTAGTAGGACTTAAATGTTACTGTCATGCAAAATTCTATGCACTTCAAAATCAGATTTATAAAGTAGACCTCTTCAGATGACTGATTGTTCAAATTAAATAATTTGCCTTTATATTTATGTTGATTTGTATGCTACAAATAAAAATGTGCTTTACATTTTCATACTTGAATAAAGGGATTCTGTTCTGTTACAGTGCACTGTTTTTTGTTGTTGTTGTTGTTGTTTTTGAATGTCAGACTTAACTTTTCAAGGTTGCCTGTTTATCTCTGTAAATGGCAATGTGACAGTGATCCACTGTTTTGTAAATATGACCTTGCTTCTGAGGAGAACCTGCCAGGAATTTAAGCTGTCATGAATTATGATTTGTATTTGTTTTTTTTCTACTTAAGAGACCCTTAACATTACCTTTATCATGATAGCACATCTTGTGTCATGTGCTGCATCTAATAATTTCAACATTAAATATTTAGTATGGTAAAGAATACCTTGATATTAGTAATAATTGCTTATAACTAAAAGGAGGGTGAATTCAGGTCGATTGGGACACTTTTTCCCATTGAGATGACTGGGAAAAAGTGTCAATCAACCTGAATTCACCCGATTTGTTATGACTATATATGGCAGAAAAGGAAGTCATAATCAAAATAATTTGTTGAATTACATTTAAATTTATTCATTACAATTTCCGTTGCAATGGTTTGATACTTTAGTATGTTCCACTTTATATTTTTGGTGTTTCACAAACTGATTAAATGTGTCTGTAAAGCCATAATAACAGGTTCCTATTGTGACAACATGCCTTGCTATTTTTGTTGTTGCGTATTTATCACAAAACATTAAGTATGCAATGAACAGTAGCTTTTTTCCCCCTAGGCAATAATGAAAGAATTGTTTTAGTTTTTTTGTAGCCTAGACTTTGTTTTTTGAACAGAAACTGACATTCAGAGAAAAAAAACCCACCCTGAGAAATACTGGATAGAGTCTATTATTACTAAGTCTCCCATATTACTTAAAATATTATTAGGCCGAGCAATGGAGCAGTTGTGTGAGATTTGCATAGAAATATACCTGGGGAAAAAATCCATTGGACTTTTGACATTAGGGATGCAGTAAATGCAACCTTCTGGAACAGGAATGGCATTGCACCTAAAAAATGCAGTGCTCTTAGATGCTCAACAGAGGGCGCCACTTTACCACTTCCCTTAGCTCGCAATGTTTTGGATTGAAAAACTGCAGCGTATATGAGGTTTTGGGGGGTATTCCAGAAAGCAGGTTATGTGACATACCTGGGAATGTTATGTAGTAACTTTCGGTTCCAAAAAAGGAGGTAACTTCAGGGTATGTAAGTAGCCATAGCAGCTCACTCTCTGAACATAACCTGCTCCGGACTCCGGACCATATTATGTTCCAGTTAGCGGTAATGTTAATTTTGTCACCTATTTTTAATTTAGTCTTGTGCCAAATGTCCTTGTTAGTTTTAGTCATATTTAGTCATTCACATATATTTTTGTTAGTCAAGTTTTAGTCGACTAAAAGTCTCGTCATTTTAGTCTAGTTTTAGTCAAAAGACAACTCAAGGTATCTTAGTCAAGTTTTTGTCGACTAAAAGTCTAGTCATTTTAGTCTAGCTTTAGTCAAAGGAAAACTAAATATATTTTGTGGCAAAATAAGTTACATAAAATATATATAACCTGCATAATGTATGGTGTGTTCTCATTTTTTAAATTAATATCTTAACATTATTATGGTAACATAAGGACCTCAACCCTGGTAAAGGTATTCAATTATTCGACAAAAACAACATTTCTGCCTTGTGCCTTCCTACCAGAAAGTGTATCAAACAAAGGCCCATTTCCACCGTGGAGGATACAGCTTTGCTTGACACTCAGAACAGTGAACATACCATACCATAATAATTAACAATAGTCAATCATTTGCTGCACAAAACACCTGGAGGGACAAACCTTTTAAGAACATGTCTGGTTCATATTATCTTTCATTTTGTGTAATGGTTTCAGACGATGGGGGGGGTTGCAACCTGTCCATTGGCATACCTAATTTGACTATCGTCTACTGGTAGACACATGGCCTTGACGTCAAAAGACAACAAAAAGCTACGGTAAGTTACATTTTCCATTCCATAATAAGCCATTTTATTTATCATATCATGCCCTAAATTAAGACTAAAACATTCCATTGTCTTGCATGCAGTATTTTTAATTCTTGAGGGGGTTTTGGCAGAAATGCAGTGACGGCTGGTGCAATGATAAGAGCACTGTTCTTGGAAAACCTGTGTTGAAGTGAAATGTGATTCAGGACATTTCCTCTGATTATACCAGCGAGCCTCTGAGCAATGCATTTAATTCCCATCTGCTTTAAGGTCTACAATAGTACAATGGTAGCCTAGATGCCAGACGAACTTAGCCCAGCCCACAAACAATTTTGCACGGGCAGTTCGGTCTGGACTTGATCCATAGAGAAGTAATTATGCCCGAACAGAAACTGTTCGGACCAATGAAATTGTCAGGGCGGGCTTTAGACGATGATGGACAGATGATAAACCGTAACGTAATCATCCACGTCATCAAAGGTGCTTGGGTTAAATTTGTTCTAATCCTAAACGGAGAACTTGTTCGTATATGCATTCACCTTTACTATTTCTCTCAGAAATGATGATCGTGTTGGTAAGTACTCTGTGTATCCTTAAATTATTTTTTACAACAAAGATCAAAGATCGTTTACACTCATCTTCTTCTTCTAACGTAACTTATTCCAGCTTGCGTGCGGACAGGGTTGCCAAGTTTTTACAGCAAAACTCGCCCAACTGCTACTCAAAACTAGCCAAAAACAAGCCCAATAGCTTTCCGGGTGGGGGGGTTCTCCGGGAAAAATGGCATTTGGGGGGTAAAATATGTGTTATTTTGGCACGGCTGCTAAATTTCGCATTCCTGGGTCTGTATATCACATAATTGGGGTCGCTTCAACCCGCGGACTTGGCAACACAGTGCAGTTGAGTTCTGTTGACATTTGACAACTAACGTTATGCGTCGCTCCGTTGCTCTGATTGGTTGTAGGTCTATCCAATTGAGGTCTTTCCTGATTCGGTTGAAACACGCCCCATAATCACAGCCCAACGGAGCAGTATCAGACTCAAATTCTGACTAGAATTGAGTATGACGACGTCAGGCTAGTACAATGGTACTCTGACCCACTCTCTGCATCCTTGTGTTAAAGAAGAGTATGGAAATGACACCTGGATCCTGACCAGGTTAACCAAGCAATCTCTTGTTTCTGCGAAGGGGGGTCATCTCCTATTTATTTATTTATTTATTAAAGATAAATTGTCAGCAGGGCAGTACCTAGGGAATTCTGGGCCCTCTGAAAAACCTCAACTCATATCATGTACGGTATAAGATATGGACATGTAGGCCCACATCTGGTGGCATGTTACCTAATAGGGTTTTCTTAGAAAATATTCCTTTGTTTTGAATAAGCAACCCCTAGCAGCGAAATATTACATATTGTGGCTTCAACATTAGTTAACCATATTATTTAACATGAACTAACACATTTTTTTTTCTAAAGCATGTATTAATTTTAGTTAGTTCATTTCAACATTTACTGATACATTATTCAAATCAAAAGTTGTGTAACTTAATGGACCTGAGCTGACATGAACTAAGAGTGAACGTATCGGTTACGTATGTAACCCTCGTTCCCTGAAGGAGGGAACGGAGACGTACGTCGGAACTGATCGACAAATTGGGATCTATTTTCAGAGACCAATCTACTTCGAGTGTATAGAAACGAGCCAATAAACATTGGCATGCGGTTCACGCACCGCCCCGCAGCGCGGGTATAAAACACGGAAGTGAACAACGCATACCGCTTTTACAACTGAGGAGCCGAGATGTGACTCGGGCCTGCAGCTGAAGCACAGCACCTGGCGACGGGACGTACGTCTCCGTTCCCTTCTTCAGTAAACGAGGGTTACATACGTAACCGAGACGTTCCCTTTTAGTCGGCCACGTTCGACGTACGTCGGAACTGACCGACGAATTGGGATCCCTACAAAAACGCCAGGGTGCTGGCCCTTCCAGCGCCCTGCTTAAGCTCACTGGGTGCTCCCAGTTGGAGCAGCAGACAGGACTTAAGGCAGGGAGGTCCGACACTGCTGTTTCTGCAAGACCCACTCAGCGTGACTATTGGATAACGCTGGGAAAGCGTGCCCGTCTCGGGAGATGGTACACTGCGGAGCCACGTCCTCCGGAGGAGGAGAGGTGGAGAATACTCATACGGACTAACCTAACTGGGTAGTAACAACATATGGCAGTCTCTGGGGTGGATCCAACCTGGTCCCAGGGGGGAAGAACACACCCAGAGACGACAGAGCGGGCTCTGTCAAGGAAAAGACACGGGGCTAGCCGAGTAGGATAGCTGGTACCGTGGAGAATACACATATGGGGTCGCTGTGAGGGAACCGCTACATATGGACCCAGCCTAACACACACGTTCCACAAGCATACGGGTGCAGGCCTGGCGTCAGACGGCCACAACATCTGACACCGCAGGGGTGACAGAGGAGCTCGACAGGGTTCACCATTTCTGGGGAACACAACTGGAGAAGATAAACGCACGTAAGCGGCCATAGGCAGGAGTGGCGTAGCAAGCCGACACAGGAACGGGTACTTCGCGTCTACCGGCCGTTGGAGGCGAGTACACGGAAAGAAACTGGTTCCACACGGAGGCTAAAAATCTGGTGTCGCCCAGCCCACAGCTCTACAGATGTCTGTCAGCGAGGCGCCTTGAGCCAGTGCCCAGGAGGAAGCAACACTTCTTGTGGAGTGCGCTCGCAACCCGAACGGGCAAGGCACGTCTTGCGATTGGTACGCTAAGACGATAGCATCCACTATCCAGTGGGCTAACCTCTGCTTGGAGACAGCCTTTCCCTTCTGCTGGCCTCCGTAACAGACAAAGAGCTGCTCTGAGGTCCTAAAGCTTTGTGTCCGGTCAACGTAAGCGCGAAGAGTGCGGACGGGACATAAAGCCAGGGCTGGGTCTGCCTCCCCCGGGGGCAGCGCTTGCAGGTTCACCACCTGGTCCCGAAGGGGAGTGGTAGGAACCTTGGGCACGTATCCGGGCCAGGGTCTCAGGACGACGTGAGAGTTACCGGGCCCGAATTCTAGGCACGATTCGTTGACCGAAAATGCATGCAGGTCCCCCACCCTCTTGATTGAGGCCAATGCAGTCAGAAGTACCGTCTTCATAGACAGGATTTTTAACTCAACGGACTGCAAAGGCTCAAAGGAGGGGACTATGTCCCAAGAGGGTAACGAGGAAGATTTAGTCTCCTTGCACCTCTGAGGAACTTGATGATTAAGTCATGCTTCCCTAAGGATTTACCTTCATCTACATCGTGATACGCCGCTATTGCTGCGACGTACACTTTCAGGGTGGAGGGAGACAGCCTTCGTTCCAGCCCATCTTGTAGGAAAGAAAGCACAACGTTAATCGAACACTTCCGGTGGTCTTCTCGTCGAGAAGAACACCATTCAACGAACAGGTTCCACTTCAAAGCATAGAGGAGCCTCGTAGAGGGGGCTCTAGCCGAAGTGATGGTGTCTACCACACCTTGTGGTAGACCACCTAGAACCTCCGCGTCCCGTCCAGGGACCAGACATGGAGCTTCCAGAGGTCTGGAAGCGGGTGCCATAGAGTGCCCCCTCCCTGAGAAAGAAGGTCCTTCCTCAGGGGAATCGGCCAGGGTGGGGCTGTCGCAAGGAGTGAGAGTTCGGCGAACCAGGTCCGGTTGGGCCAGTAGGGCGCTGCTCCTTGTCCTCCCTGACCTTGCACAGTCTCTGTGCTATAAGGCTCACTGTGGGAAACGCATATTTGCGTAGGTCCCGGGGCCAGCTGTGCGCCAGTGCATCTGTGCCGAGGGTACCCCCGTTCAGGGAATAGTACCACTGGCAATGGGACGAGTCCGGAGTGGCAAACAGGTCCACCCGCGCGGCTCCGAAGAGGTCCCATATCAGCTGGACAGACCGGGGGTGGAGTCACCACTCTCCCGGAAGTGGACACTGACGAGAGAGCTTGTCGGCTGTCTGGTTCAGCGCACCAGGGATATGAATGGCACGAAGCGACCTCAGATGCTTCTGACTCCACAGGAGGAGGTGGCGGGCGAGTTGGAGCATGCGACGGGAGCGTAGACCACCCTGACAGTTGATGTACGCAACGGCCACAGTGCTGTCCGTGCGGACCAGTACGTGTTTGTGCTGGAGCGGCTTCTTGAAGCGACTCAGCGCGAGACGTACTGCCATTAACTCCAGGCAATTGATATGCCAATGCAACTGGGGCCCCGTCCACAGACCCGAGACTGCATGCCCGTTGTACGTGGCCCCCCAACCCGTGGCTGAGGCATCCGTGAATACCACAACATGCCTGGACACCTGTCGTAAGGGCACTCCGGCCCGTAAGAACGAGGGGTCGGACCAAGGGTTGAAGGTTTGGCGACAGTACGGGGTAACTGAAACCCGATACTGGTTTGTCCTGTCCCACCTCGGGACTCGGTCGTGTAGCCAGCGTTGAAGCGGTCTCATATGAAGCAATCCGAGCGGCGTTACTACGGCTGCAGATGCCATATGCCCCAGGAGCCTCTGAAAAAATTTCAGTGGGACCGCCGTCCTGCTCTTGAATGTATTCAAGCAGTTCAACACTGACTGGACTCGTTCCTCTGTGAGGCGCGCAGTCCGGTTGACCGAATCCAGCTCCATACCGAGATAAGAGATCCTCTGTGTGGGATAGAGTTTGCTCTTCTCTCGGTTGACCCGAAGGCCCAACAGGCTGAGGTGGCTGAGCACCAGGTCCCTGTGTTCGCACAACTGCTTTCGAGACTGGGTGAGTATAAGCCAGTCGTCGAGATAGTTGAGAATACGAACGCTGCGTTCTCGGAGTGGAACAATGGCTGCCTCCGCGACTTTCGTGAAGACGCGGGGCGACAGAGACAGCCCGAAGGGCAGGACACCATCTCCCTCCGAGCAGATCCATCCGTCCCTGGGCTGCCCGTCTCAGGGCCGCTTACCCTTAGCGGGGCCCTGAGCGGGTTGGGCGGCCCCCTTGCGTCCGGTGCCCTGCTTCCCGGGTGGAGGCTGTTGCTTGGGTTTAGCAGGGGCGGACGCGGACGCAGGGAGACGCCCTCGGCGACAAGCAGATGGAGGCACTGCGGCCGAGGCAGCAGCTGGTCGTCGGGGCAGGATTTCTTTTTTTTTTTACCACCTCCATCTGCTTCTGGGCCACCAAGAACTGCTGGGTGAAGTTCTCGATGGCGTTGCAGAAGAGGCCAGCCTGACAGACAGGGGCGTTGAGGAACCGAACTTTGTCGGGCTCACGCATATCTGCCAGGTTTAGCCCCAGCTTCCTGGACCACTAGTGTGGACATCGCCTGACCCAGGGAGCGTGCAGTGACTTCCGTCACCCGGAGAGCGAGGTCCATCACCGCACGCAGTTCCTGCATAACCCCTGGGTCGGGAATACCCTCGTGCATGCAGGACAGAGGGCAGTGAGAGAGGGATGAACACTCAAGCCCCTAAGAAAGAGGCACGGTGAACAACGCGCCGACGTGGTCATGTTCTCATAAGGGAACATGAACCACCCACGAACAAAGTCTCAGCATGCTTGTGATGTGATAGAGGAGTGGGGGCCCATGGGGAATGGTTACCCGGCGGGGAAGCCCCACTATAATCCTCAGGTCACCAAGGCTTATTAGCCAAAGTAGCCCTTTTCTGGTGCACCAGAAAAGGAACTAGATCGGGGAATAAGCAAAGGGACTCAACCCCGTTTGAGGTATCATAGTCTCGACCGCGCACCAGAGCGCGAGTGACGTGCTGAGTTGCCGTGGCAACCCCCGCTGTCAGCCGCGCCAGACGGCGTGCTGAACACCCGAGCCCTTACGAGAAAGGCTTGAGACGAACAACGCGCCGACGTGACCACGTTCTCCTGAGAGAACACGGATCACCCACGAACGCCTCACATGTTTATATGCGAGAGAGATCGTGGCCGTCAAATGAGGACAGGAAACAACCGCATCCAGAAACACACGGTTTGAGAAAGACGCAGGGTCAAACTGTATGCTCTTTTAGGAATGGAAAAATGCTCTTTTAAAGTGCTGAAGCACTCAGGGAGATGGCCGCGGCTCCCCGCGGTCCGATAGTGCAAGCCCACGGGTGAGCACTCAAAGGAAAACGCCCAGCGAACCAACACAGGAACTCTTTTTGCAGCCACTCGCTGACTCGTGCCGTCACGCCATCACCAGGAAGAGCACTTCTCCAGACCCGTTCTCTTGAACACTCTCGGCAGAAACTGTTTTGCGCAGGTAAGCAGCAAAACTATCGGCTCCGAAGTTGAAAGCTGTATGCGTTGTTCACTTCCGTGTTTTATACACGCACTGCGGGGCGGTGCGTGAACCGCATGCCAATGTTTATTGGCTCGTTTCTATACACTCGAAGTAGATTGGTCTCTGAAAATAGATCCCAATTCGTCGGTCAGTTCCGACGTACGCCGAACGTGACCGACTGAAAGGGAACAGTAGTATTTTTGTAACACGTAACTGTAATGTAAAAATGTCGATGCTTGTTGTTCCATGAGTCCGACGCAATTCTCCCAGTGGTGACACAATGGATGAATATTTTCAGACATTTGGTTCTATAGAATTCTTCCTTAGTGTTACAAGTCCCTCTTATTTTAATGTCAGTAACAGGAAGGGCTTTAAAAGAAATTGTGTCATACTTGTCTGGACCTTTAATAATATTTGCTTAGTTTATAAGCTGTAACAGTAATACTTAAAACAAAACAAAAAAGAGCGTTTCATTTGCTTTTATGCCATTGGTCCTCAGTGAGAGCTGAAGGGCTGGAGTGGCTCAGGTGTGTGATGCCCATGTGCAGGCTGGACCGTGAGGCTCTGCAGTGGCATGAGTGCCATGCCGAAGCTTTGCTGGACATCTGCTGCTCTTCCATCTCACGGCCCGGCCCATCTGGCCCAGCCAGGCTTTCCTCTTGACAAAAATTGTTGCTCCTCATGCCAGAGGAGCTCTTTGTCTTTGCCTTTCTCTCTCTGTATTCTCTTCTCCTTCTATCCCTTCTTTGTGAGGATTTTCCTTTTGGGTTAGGTGATTTTCTGAGATTTGCATGAATAGCCTGTTTTCCAAAACAGAGATCATTAAAAATCTGGATAAATAAATATTTATAAAATTATATAATATAAATATATTTGCTTATGTCTGCAATCCTAGCCTCAAATAATGAAAAAATAAATACAATTTGACCAATTAGATTTATTCTCGTTATTTTGAAATAGTGTGAAATGGTGCATATAACATTTGAAGCAGAATTGTATGTTCTGTGATTTGGTTTGTCATGTCTATTTCCCTGGGCAATTTCACTCATGTCATTATCCATCTGCCTGCATGAGAGGGTGGGGGTTGCAAGGGGCAGGGAAGCATTGCAATAAACCCAGAATGCGTTTATGGTGATACATACTGGTTTTTGGAAAAGAAAGACTCTGGCATTGGCATTTGTGCACATTTTGCTCTTGTCCTCTCTACAGAGCTCCATGTGCCCCCTCCCCTCCCACGGTGCTCTTTAATTATAAGATCTGCACTCAGACTGACTTGGCATGCTGTTTCTCTCTCTCCGACTGTCTCTTTCTTTGTCTCTTTATCTATCGCTCTCCTTCTTTTCATCCCACCACACCTTCTCTGTAGCAGGCATTAACATGATGCACTATCTTTATATAACAATGGACCAAAATTTTTTACTTCCAGTCTCATACATTAATAAAAAAAAAATTGTGAATGAGACTCGGGTCGCTACTCACTACATTCGGTACTCGCTACATTCGGTACTCACATGTGCATCGAGAAGCTTTCATACAGAAATGTGTTACAGTAGGGAAGAAAAAACTTCAGTGTCATGCCGACTTTGAATCATTTGCTGACAGATTCATCTGAGCCACTGAGGATGCAGTGGATTCATTTAATGTGCGAAGGGAATGTGCCAAGAAATGAGCTAAACTGATATATGTTTGTGTGAATCATCTGCTTTGCGAACGAGGGTCAGTAAACACAGGATTTGCACAAAAGTAGCATCTAAAAGATTGATCAAATCTAACTATTCGTGATCCAACTTTATATCCAGAACATATTCTACGTGTGTTTGCAAAATCGACTTTCTGAATGTGCTAATGTGCCTAAAGCTACCATTGTCTCTTACTGTATTCATGGAGACCAAAACTTGAACAAAAAAGCACACTTTTATTACTTCTTAAAAATAAAACTAATGACATGGCTCTGATCTCTGTGAATACAGATATTGTTTATTATCCTCTATTTGTATACTATGAATCATAATTAATCATTTATAGATGATTTACGGTAAATACATGTCAATAATCATTCTGGAAAAAACAGGCTGATTGATGAAAAAACAGGCCCCCCTCAGCTCTCTAAGACACTGTGAGCCCACAGCCATGAGCTCCCATTTTGCCTCAGGCAGTTTACTTGACAGTGCCGAGGTTGTTTTGTGCATCTGTTTCTTTGTATCTGTCTTCTAGCGTAGACTCTGATGGCATTTGTTTGTGTCGATTGTGTCTAGCCCTATTTGTGTATCTACTTCATATGATCACTGTATAGGTACTTGCACCTTCTGGCTCAGAGTAATGTGTGGCTTTTCTTTCTTTTCAAAGGAGGCTCTTTAGATTCCTGAGAGATTCACAGACAGACTCACCATTAGGGCACGAGAGCAGCTCTGGCAAAGATTTGTTTTGGCTGGATTTCCAGAAGACAGATTGAAGGCTCTTGCTCGAACTGTTAATAATTAGTAAAAGCTTATGTTACCACTTAAAGCAGTTAAAGCATATTCATCATTCCTCTGTGTGGAAGAGAAATAAAAATGTTGATCGGTAATTACACCTGAAACATATTCTTAAAAAACTAGCTGGCTAATGACCACAGAGCAGGTAAAAATGGGTCACAGTGATTTTTCAAACAAAAAATCGTTTGCTTACAGGATGATGGACTGTGATGTTACTGACGAATGAAATACTGAATTACATCATTTTAACACTATATAAAATGGTGGTTTCAGTAAACCATTTCGATCTAGTTTTCTAGGCATAGGGAAGACACGTTTTGTGCTATGTATCTGAAACGTCAATACTATTCTCATATTTATTGGCTACAAATTAAAGTACTTTTGAAATCTAAAATGTATTCCTTAACTGTATTCCACCGCTGTAATGAAAATCTTGTGTGGATGTTATATCAAATTAAACAAAATGATATGTTGATTGATGGTTCTTCTGCATGTCATTCAACGTCAAATCATAAACCAGTCATGAAATTTTACTTACCTTAAAATAAGTTCCATAAATCCTTTGTACACAGAATCTTACAACTTTTATAGTCACATCATAATGGTGGTGCTCATTTCTTATTGGTTGAACACAAACTGCTATGTGTGTTCCACTTCATCATTTTCAATACAAGCATCAGGACAGCAAACATTGTTGTCCATAATTTACTTACTGCAGAGGCATACTCGTCACTGCAGATGTCATAAGTGTAAATCACTGCACATGTCATAAGAAGCATCTTTTATATTCCACCCACACAAACTAATATGTTTTCATTCATATCTTTTTGAGTCACCAAGATAGTCTGTGTTTTAGAATCTTCAAGCATGGTTGCTGGTCGTAGATTTCCAGCACCTTAAACTGAAATCGAATTTGTTGATATTTCTCTTGATATTCTCTTGTTCTCTTGACAATTCTCTTGACATATATGAATTTGAAACATTAATTAATGTTGGCCGTGCATCCAAAATAAGCGAGAACATTTCTTAATTAGCGTATTGTTGATTATACATCATTAGATCAAGACAGTGACTAAAAAGTCAAGTACACATTGGTCCTCTTAGCTAGCCTCACAAGCCAGACCCACATCAAGATGTTGGGTCTGGAAACTCACCATTGACAGAGCTCAATCCGAGAGGCGGGATAAACGGTTGTCTTTCAAATTCACTCTGCACGCAATTGGATAGCGCCATGAGCGCCACAACCAACCAGAGCAAAGAAGAAGGTGAAGCCGAGGTAACGTTAGTTGATAGACTTTCGCCGTATCCGGTAGGCAAAACTTCGAACATATCTTCTTTTCTTAAGAATGACTTCAGTGCTGTTCTTTGTTCTTTTGTTCTTTGTTTAAACTCCAAGTCTTCCAGAGTCACGGCCAAAGCCGATTCAACGTCAGCTTCTTTGTTTACGAGTAGCACGCAGAACCTCAGCAACTCTGCCGTGACATGCCATCATTATGTTAAGCCCGCCCCCCGACTCTACACACGCTGTGATTGGCCTGACCAGAGTTTGGTTTTTCCAGCTCTCAGGTCTACCGAGAGTTGCTAGACTACACTCGCGGCAAAATACATTTTCTGCCGCTAGGGTGCGTCTAGATTTCTAGGCTACCTCTTAGCAGCGCTAAAAACATTTTTTTTAATTAAAATAAAATTCTAATAATCACTGAAGCTGTCCAAACACTTTTTGTGCTCTAAAAACTCTTATCTAAAATAGGTGCGGTCACATTAGTGAAATGTTCCTGTTTTCCTGTGTTCTCATTCATTGTTGTCTTATTTACAACATGGATATGTGTAGTCGCCAAGCTGAACTACTGTGTATTCTGAGGCAGTGGCAGAACCGTAGGAGGCTGGTATGAGCGGCTATATTGTCATTTTCTGCTCGTCCAGCATTTTGCAACAACACAACATTGTTTCTGCAGTGACTTTCAGCATGTTTCTTATAACAACGTCTGACGTTTACGTTTTCCGTGGCGCAAGAATGTCACATAAACCATGCAAAATTCAATCAGAGCGATCAGATTTCCAGAAATGCGATTTGAATAGGATTTCAAACCACATATGAATATAGCTCGATTTTTGGCTGTTCACACTTGCTAAATCTGATCGTATGCACAAAAATCAAATTGGACGGGCAGTCTTAACGTAGCCAGTTCCTTCTGTTCATGGTTCGGTATCAATTATGTTTGATGGGGTTGTGTTCGATAATTATTATTCCTGTGATATCCTGCGTGCTCCAAGTTAAATTGTAATTACAAAGTTCTTCAGTTATTTTCCTGCGTTTTGCTTTTACTGCAGCCATGCGTGACAATTGTCAACTGAGTAGCAATTTATGAAGCTGCCTGTCTGCTCAACAGCCCTTAAGAAAAATAAGTTTTTAAGTGTGCTATTAGTATACTTATTTTAAACAAAAAAAAATCTTTTTATGTACGTTTAAAATTTCACAGTATACTTGACAAACTGACAGAAACGTCTAAGTATATTTGGACTATACATGTACTCAATCTTTTGATTAAGTTACATTTAAAATAATAATTAAGTATTCTAAGTATACTTGGCTTGTAGTTGTTTAATCTTTTGATCGAGTAGCCTATTAAATCAATTTTTCACATAGATTTACATACAGTATTATAAACTTACATTGTTTGAAAATATTGATTTATAAAGAAAACAGATATGTTAGTCCACTGGTATAGTGTACATATGAATTTACTTTAAATCTACTTTACTCTTTACCTTTCACTGACTGAATTTCCTGGCTCTCCATGCTTTCACTGTTACTGTATACTAGTACAGAATTTCCAGATCAAAACACAAGGGAAAAATAAGCTGAAACAAGTGACAGAATAAAACAAATGTGATCATCAAACATTAAACAGCATAAATCAAAACTGCCTAATGTTACTTAATAAAATATCAACCCTGGGCGGGCTATAGGACGGGGAAGTTTTGGGGGTGTTGATGGACTTGATCTCTTATGTTTTGATCATCGTTCTGAATCCGATCTGGATGTCGTTTTTGACATTATTTAAAAAATGTGTGATTTTCCTCAGCTTTTTGTAAAAAAAAAAAAAAAAAAAAAAAAAAAAAAAAAATATATATATATATATATATCTATATATATATATTAATGAAGCTTACCCACATTCAAATGTTGATTAAAAAAGGGGGGAACGAAGCTAGAATAAAATGTTTTTATTAATTTGATTTTTTTTAACTGGAAAGAGTTAAAGTACCGTTAAAGTTATATTTCAAGTATAAAAAAATGAATACCTAAATAGGAACAGTAGTATACTTAAAGTGCAAAAATAATATATAAAAAAACTATGTGTGATGCTATGTTCACTTAAAGAGAACTTACAAGTACACTGTCAGAAAAAAAGGTACAGTGCTGTCACTGGGGCGGTACCCTAAGGTACAAAAGTGTAAAGGTACATCTTTGTACCTTACTCACCCCTAAATGGTACATATTAGTACCTTAAAAGGTACATATAAGTACTTTAAGAGTGCATATTAGTACCTTAAAGGTACATATAAGTACTTTAAGAGTGCATATTAGTACCTTAAAGGTACATATTAGTACCTTTTCGGTTTTGTACCTTAGGGTACCGCCCCAGTGACAGCACTGTACCTTTTTTTCTGACAGTGTATACTAAAACTAAACTAGTAGTTTACTGAGAGTACACTTCAAAGTGTACTTTTATAAACTAAAAAAAATTTCTACAAGTATTAAATAGTAAACTACTTGTATACTTATAAGTTCACTTGTAGTACAGATGCAGTACAAATGAGAAACGTAGTTGTGAACTGTTGTTGTAACGGAGTTTGTATGTTCAGGGAAGAAGGAGGCGGGAACCGGCGAACATTCAACAATAATCAAACAATAAACACAAAATGAAAGTAAAACACAACGTAAATTCCAGGCCTGGTCCTCTCTCTTCCTCCACTGATGTCGCTCCTACTTATATGTCTCCGGGCTCCCTCATGAGAGGACTTGAGGCCGGTGTGACTCGCAGGTGGTGCTCATTCTCAATCACCCACCGGTCCCGCTCGCTCCTCCCATGTCCCTCGCCAACCTCACCACAGTTGTGCTCTTAAAGTTTACTACTGTTACACTTATAGTTTACTGAAACATACTTTTATATACTAAAATGTGGGCCAATTTAGTCCCAAGCAGTATTGAAATAGTACACTTACAAGTTTACCAGTACATTGATATTAGTATACTTTCTTACTACATAAAGTATACTTCAAAATATATTTGAACTTTACTTATAAAATGAACTTGAAGTATACTTCTTTTTTGTAAGGGAGGTCAAATACACATGACCAACTGAATCCGATGCGAAATCTGGAAATTCTGAATCGCACAGATTCCTATTGAAATAACTCGATTTCTACTACAAAAATTTCTTAAACAATGGTAATTGAGAGTGCACCTACTCTGCACAAACTCCTATCATTTGTCTTATTATATATGTTGAGAGCATTTGCTAGAGTGTAGGATCATGATGTTGGGCTTGAACTAATTTAAACGTCTCTGATTGGCCATTGCAATGATGCGTTTTACAGACTCCATGTGATTTGCTACAATGTTCAACTCTGCAAAAACATGCTGTGAATTGAAACATCTGATGTAACGGTAGACTACTAGATATAAATGGAATGCTGCATGACACTTTTTATTATTAATAATCGTGATTATTTTTTCAAATCATTGTGATTAATTGAGATTGTAGATGCACAAAACAAGTCGAATAGAATTTCTTTTCATGATAGTAACAGGATGGATGTGTTTTTGTGGCCTGGCTTTGGCATTGGTTAATAAGGCCTCTTTTAATCAGCTGCAGGCATTCCTTTTTTGGTTGTCTGGTGATACATGTCTGGATTGGGCTGCCTTATTTATGACTCCAATTACATGGCCACCATTAGCAAGGCCTTTAGCCTAATGAGTCGTGCAGAAGATGGGAGAGATGGCCCATGGAGCTGTATTGATGGAACTGTAAACAAGTCCGCTAAGTCACTAGAAGCGGTTACCATGAGGAACTGTTGGTTTTAGGCAACACCAGTCACCTGAAAAGTCTCATTATCTCACATTCACTCCATACACTCTGCTGTGCGTGTGTGTGTTCTGTCTGTTGTGTCTATGCCAGTGTGTGTCAGACTTGGCTTAAACAGAAATAGGTCAGGCTGAAAGACTTACACTTAAATGCCATGACCTGTGCAGCCTGGACATATAAATGTCATCTAGCCCTGTTTAGGTAAACTAGAGTTGAACATATATTTAGTTTGGCCGCATGATCAGAATACAGTGTGTTTATAATGAATACAATGGAACAAGCAATGCCAGCAGGTGGCATTTCACATCCGATTTTCTTTGTCTGATCTCTCTATGTGATTGTTAGGCAATTCAGATTATGAAAAATGTATGAGAAGAGCTCTTCACATCAGTGTTAATATTCACACCATGCATGGATGAGTGACTCTCTATATCTTGTTGGATAAAGACATTGGAACAAGGAGGAAACATTCTCCTGTGTACGTCTTCATGTTCCCATGACAACAGGCTTACTGCTGTGAAAATGCATGAAGACAAGGATTATATCTGTTCGTAAGAAAAAACAAATCTACAAAGTGAGACAGCTCATGGTTATTTGGTCTGTATCAACATGCTGTTGAGAATGATGGAGTGTTCATAAAAATATAGAGGATGTTCACACAAACAGACCTTGCTGCAGGTTGAGACGATGAATATTTAATGTACTTACATGGAAACCACCCTTACTGTGGTTATACAGTGGAATCTACAAGTGAAAATCCTTTTGTTTTATGCCAACATTTTCATTTGAGTAAAAATTTCGGAAATAAATTATAAAAAATTAACTATATATATATATTCATTAGTCACCTAAAAATAGTGCAGAATAAAACATATTTTAGTTATGATAATGTGATTTAATAACATTAATAAGGATCATTTGTAACATCTTGTTTGTTTTAGTTAGCTTTATAATGAAAAATATTTCTACATCATTTATTAATCTTAGCTAATGGTAATTTCAACATTTACTAATCATTTTTAAAATCCAAAGTTATATTTGTTAAAGTACTGTGAACTAATAGGAACAAACAATGGATAAACAATTAGATTTTTACTAACTAATGTTAACAAAGATCCATAAATGCTTTAAAAATATATTGCTCATTGTTAGTTCATGTTAGCTAATGCATTAACTTCATTTTACATCATGGGTCTTTGTTTTATATTTTCAAAACACCTTTTTTTTAAATTCCATATTAATCATCAATTTTACTATTGTCTAAAAATAAAATAATTTGTCAAAAACACATGGTACTTTTTGCAAAGTCTGCAGACCAAAGTTTGATATGTTTACTTGACTAAATCAAAAAGAACAACTGCGAAGTGAGAAACAGCAGTGAAGCGTCATGAAAGCTACATCAACTCCCAAATACCAAGAACATGACTTGTTTTGGATCCCGCCGGATCCCGCCAACAGCACAGAACATAAAGTCACTGTGTGTTTCTTACATAACCTCCTTCAAGCTCACTTTGTGCTTCACTTCCCATATAGTCCTTGTGAGTACATGAAGAAACATCCTCCAAGTGCTTGTTCAGTGAGTGTGATTCCTAATCACAGACCTGTCATTGGGTTTTAACATCACTTCTCACTCAGTCCAATTCCTCGATCCTCAGCCCTTCCATAAGAGCTGTGCCCTTGAGATCCAACCTCAGTCCAACAATACCAGCAGCTATTTTTGTGCTTTGAACTGGGTGGGTCAGGGAACCTGCTGACAAGGTGGAAGTAAAGGTCTGACACAACATAATACTTTCCCACAGTGTAATTCTCTCATTGTTGGATTCCTTTTTATTTAATGGCACACGGGTACTTTAGGGACCTAAAGGGGAAAAAATCTCAATTGTTCACACCATACATCATGTTCTGAGCTGTAGCCACTTGTAGGGTGAAAAAGAAGCACTTATAACCATTATTACGCGGGTCTCTGGATTACACGATTCTGACTTGTCAATTGCACCATTCAGTGGTCAGTTATTTCCTCATTTTTATTGTTGTCCATGGAAAAGCTATTATATGAAACCACTCATCATAGGAAACTAGAAATGGAAATGTGCTTCCGAGGAGAGGGCTCCGAGCTCTGAATTTTGTCTCGAACCCAGAGTCAAAACCACGCTTCTCTGTCTGGGTTTGGCTGTTGCCACGGTACTTGCCTGACTGCATTGTAGTGTAAAGTTTGGTGGAAGGGGGATTATGGTGTGGGGTTGTTTTTCAGGGGTTGGGCTTGGCCCCTTAGTTCCTGTGAAAGGAACTCTTAATGATATAGCATACCAAGACATTTTGGGCAATTTCATGCTACCAACTTTGTGGGAACAGTTTGGGGAAGGCCCCTTCCTGTTCCAACATGACTGCGCACCATGGATGAGCGAGTTTGGTGTGGAGGAACTTGACTGGCCTTGAGTCCTGCTGACCTCAACCAGATAGAATACCTATGGGAAGAATTAGAGCGGAGACTGTGAGCCAGGCCTTCTCGCCCAACATCAGTGTCTGACCTCACAAATACACTTCTAGAAGAATGGTCAAAAATTCCCATAATCACACTCCTAATCCTGGTGGAAAGCCTTCCCAGAAGTTGATATATCTGCAAAGGGTGGGCCAACTCCATGGTAAACCCTACAGATTAAGAATGGGATGTCATTAAAGTTCATGGCGTCCCAAAACTTTTGGCAATATATTGTATAGGCTTCATCTCATACTGATTGGATAGGCAATTTGAACGTGTTCCTCCCAAACTTTGTTTATAAAACATAATTTTATACTAACACAATTTGAGATGAGCCTGAACAACTGAGACACGGGGGGCCCTTGTAGAACACTGTGTCATGTGCGGGATGCTGGAAAAGAACAAAACATTAGCGTAACATTTAAAGTTGTCTGTCTAAGGTCTTGTAAAAGAATGGATAAGCACCACAGATGACTGCAAAAACACATTTGAACTTACCTCGTGCACACCGTTTTTTGAATACCGTACATAATATTACTGTAAAATTGTTGCAGTGTTGCAAGACCAATTGTCGTAGCTCTCAGAAAATTACACGTTCTACAAGCACGTGAAGGTTTTTTACAGTTCAGAATCGGTACAGTAATTATGACACGGCATGAACGTGTGAACGAAGGATCAAAGACGTCCATCTAGTCCTTTTATATAGAAAAAAAAGGGCCTTTTGACCATTTCGCTCGTGTTTTTTCAGACACGGGGCTCAAGTTACAATAAATTCAACTTTTTAAAAAGGTGCATCGAAAGACCTTGCTGTTTGTTTTTCATTTCAATGTCTTGCGTCTCCCATTTTTAAATGAATTTATATATTTTTTGTGAACAACCCCTAATGCAGGATAATGTAGTCAGCCGGACATTGTTGCAAAATAAACCCAGACAAGGTGACCCCAACGCAGAGCATGCATTACTTACATTTAATCCCATCGTGGCACTTGAACTGAAAAAAAATATTTGTGCATTTGGGTGAGATGTTTGGGTTTGACATGGATGAATCATCCTGCCCGTGTTCAGTACACAGCGGTTTACCCCCCTCCTTGTTGTTTGCCAGATTTACTTGCAGAACACGGTTGGTCATCGCTTGAGTGCTCGCCTATATTCCGTTCTTTTTATTTCACTCTGAGGTAATGAGAACAAGGACCGTTAACCTGACTTGTGTCTTTGCTCCGGCTGCCCCACTCAATGCATTCAACACTGTCACATTTTGCACATCAGACCGCACTGCCTTTGTGTGCACTGTTGCCTAGTGATGGCACAAGGAAAAGCACAATGTGAGTGTGTGTGTATGTCGTTGCATGTTTGTGTGTCTTTTCTTTGGGTCGCTCAATATCCTGTTTCAGTTAATGCAGAGCAGGCATGCGGATATTGTTATAATCAGAACCAATATTTAATTAGACGATTAAGCGAGCAGCTGAATCATAATCATTTCAGCTCTGAAAAGAATCATAGCTAAATTTGCAATTACTCATCCAGGCAAGAAACACTTGACTTGCTTGACTGGATGGTGGACAGGACATACCATTTAAAGTGTTTGGATGTGTCCTAGAAACACAAGGAAGATTTAGCTGGTTCTGTTACAAAACAACGGAAGAGAGCGAGCCTGGCAGAGCTTCAGGAACGCTGAACAATTGATCATGTGTGCATTTGCCCTATAGAGAGCGAGTGGGTGGACACTAGGGTGCTCATGGGAGACCACGGGATCAGACGCTGTCAGCTGCTTGCAGGATGATTAAAGGAGCACAAACATGGAATAGACATTTTGCTTGGGTAAACTAAACTGTTTATAATGTTTATTAACATTCCACGAATAAAATCAAGCCCCCAAGTCAAGTCAAGTGTTTATTAACATTCCACAAATAAAATCGAGCCATTAAGAGTGGTTTACGGTAATTATGAAAAGAATATTTGGATAGAAAAAGGAACAAAAAGAACATAACCTAGAATATTTATGTAATGCTAATTAAATAACATTATAATATCAAGCATTGTAGATGGTTAGTGGTTTAAAATGTATTTTAAACCTGGAGATTAACTGACATTTTTAATTGTAAAATAAAAAAAAGTATATTATAATCAAGGTTTCACAAACTTTTTTTTCATCTTTAAATTGTTATGCTGACATAACATTCATTTGTAAAGAAAAATGTAGCATTACATTTTTTTTTTTTTACAGATAATTACTACTTCAGCTTAGAAACTTGCTGCCTTACATTTTTAAGTATAATCAAATTGGATGTATAAGCCATTTCAACTTCAAAATTATATTAACTGACTTTTAAAACTGACTTTTAACTGAATTTAATTATTAATTAATTTGAATTACCAAAAATCCTATTACTGCATGATTTCCCCAATTACATTTTTACAGTACATTTTACCCAATTTACTGTAAGAAAATGTGATTTAATATTGTTATTCATTTTCTTTTATGTATGGGAAGTATAATTTAGTCAACAAATTATTATTATTATTAATAATAGTTATATTCGTAGTGCTTTATCAGAATAGTTGTAATAGTTGCTGTGTGGGGTTTTGAATCATTTTTGGTACTAGGGCACATGTTATCCTTGCAGCTCAGGCTGCTTCATTAGTCTGCCCAGAGCGCACAGACGCTTATGGACCATCACAAATGGAGTGCCACGTCAAATATGTCACATTATTATTGCACTGAAAAAATAGATATTTACATACACTGCTGACCCACTAAAAAAACATCAATCACACTCAACACTGAGAGGGCACAAAAGAGTGTTTGACTGACCCTGCCTTGTCTTAGTAAGACCGAGGCACTGGTGTTGATGAGCTGGCTGGGCCCTGCACTGCGGCAGAGACTGTGAGACAGAGAGAGGGGGAAAGTGGAAGTGTCTGTGGGTCTGCTGCAGAGGCAGACAGCTCATCAGTAATCAGAGAGCGAAGCTCACTTTCCCTCCTCAGGAGGTGTGTTCACACACAGAAAAGAACCCAAACATCTGGTTATTAGGATTGCAACTCACGGTTCTTTCAGAGACCCTTGAAAAAAAGATGCAAATACCAAATTATTGTGTGCACAGAATGGACAATGGACACTTGAATAGAGTGCATTTTACTGTACTATTACTTTTACTTTTTTAATGTCAACATATGCATTGAAAATTTTGAATTTATAATTATTGATAATTTATTTTATTATTATTAATGTATAATAATTCAGTACATATAAAAAAACATATTAGAAATACAAAGAAATATTGTCTCTTGGTAAGAATCTTAGTGAATCGCTTAAAATCTTCTAGATGTCTGCATACTAATTATGGTTAAAAGTGAATTGTTGCTACATAACCATAAATGTAGTTTATAAGGGCGACGTCAAAGAAACAAGCAAACAATTAAAAATAAGTTAAGCTACTTTAAAATGGAAACAAATACATTTCCTACCCTGTAATTTTCTCTGGATCTGTGCCTTGGTGCCTGTGGCCTTAAACCATATCTGTTCATAGCTGAGTGAGCAATTCCTTTCCCTGTGCCTGTCCAGATGTTGGCCTAATTTGCTATGACTATCAACGTATGCATTCTTACAACTCCCTCTACATGCGTATGAGTAAGTAGGGCCTTGTTTATTTCTGGGGAAGCGCGTTTTGTGTTAGCAGTCACTAGAGCAGGCTGAGGTGAGACTGGACCCTCGGGTCCTTGCACTTTCACTGCATGTGGCTACTGCATGGCATTTAACAATAACCTAGATCATTCTAGCATGCTTTCATAAGCGCTGTTGAGTGGATCAAAAGCACTGCAGGTGTTCAAGAGGTCAGAGACCCCGTAAACCCTGTTGATTTGAGGCAGGGTGTCAGTGCTTTTGATAAACTCCCACACTGATATTACAGAAAAAGGACTCTGGGTCTGTTTATATAAAATCAGATAGGGAAGATAGACAGACAGTATGGATGGACGGATGGACAGACAGGATTTCCTAATTCATTTCAGATAGATAGACAGACAGACAGGTGGGTAGATAGACAAACATACAGACAAGTAGACAGATAGATAGATAGACAGGTAGGTAGGTAAACAGACAGATAGATAGGTAGGTAGACAGACAGGTAGGTAGGTAGTGTTGGAGAATTACACTGATTATATGATTACACTGATTATATGATATAAACAAGATAATGTATCAATAAGATTATGACTAGGCCTTCTGGCTTTTGTAACGAGAGGGTCTTGAAAGAGCATGGAAAACTACTGGTAGATTGCATCATTTGGTGTATAGGCACGGAAGTGAGGCCTATGTGACCGGTGGAGCATTAAGAGAATGGTACCTCGCATGTAAAGAGAAGTTCTGGGGGTTTTCCACAGTAAATCTTAAAAGATGCAGAGCTTTGCATTTAAGTGTTGCGAAATCATAAGATGGTATTGTGAAATCCAAGGTGGAGTTAGAGGAGAAAGGATGGCTGGAAGGTGCCCATTGGATGAGGGGAGATAAGAGAGTAGGATAAATGATGGAGTTTTGCTATGGAAAAATTGCTATTGTTGTCCTGACAATAAAGTTAATATTTTCTGAGATCTGGAACTTTGACTCTGAGAGATTTTTCTTCAACTTCTTCCAAATTTTTTCAACGAGAACGTAGAATATTCCACAACGATAGATAGATAGACAGACAGGTAGATAGATAGATTGACAGGTAGGTTGGTAGATAGATAGGTAAGTAGGTAGATAGTTAGACAGGTAGGTAGGTAGGTAGGTAGGTAGGTAGGTAGATAGATAGGTCAGTAGGTAGATAGATAGACAGACAGGTAGGTAGGTTGGTAGATAGGTAGGTGGTAGATGGATGGATAGACAGATAGATAGATAGATAGATAGATAGATAGATAGATAGATAGATAGATAGATAGATAGATAGATAGATAGATAGATAGATAGATAGATAGATAGATAGATAGATAGATAGATAGATAGATAGATAGATAGATAGATAGATAGATAGATAGATAGATAGATAGATAGATAGATAGATAGATAGATAGATAGATAGATAGATAGATTTACAATAATTCTGTTTTTCAACTTCAACATTTCTGAATTTCGTTTCTTGTAATTATTTGTGAATTACAAAGTAATTAGTATTTGTTTACTGGCCATTTCTGAGTGAACATTTTTTCAATTGTTATTTTAGCATACTTTGTCACGCTAGTCCTCACTTTGGATTAGGGATGTCCCGATACCACTTTTTCACTTCCGATACCAATGCCGCAGCTTTGGCTATTTGCCGATTCTGATATCAATCCGATATTTTTATGAACCAATACTAATAATAATAATAAAATAAATGGAAGCACTTTGCTCAATAAACCACCTAAAAACATCTCATTCAAATGGAGAACAAATACTTCTTCAGTATAAAGTCCACAACAACAGTTGATTTTAAAAGACTGCCACCCTTTAAGTACTTCATTAATGCTACCAACAGGTTTAAAGTTAAAACAATTTAAACAGCAGCATTCAGCATTATAAACAAATAAATACAAAACCCTCACAGTGCAGCTATGTGCAAATCACAGCAGTAATAACAAAAAGGCACTGAAAGACATATGTATAACATTCCAAATAAATAACATAACATTGACAAACAGTTTAAACCTTACCTTATTAGTAATCTTTCATAGCGCAAAAGTATTAAAATACAGAGCGGGACTACGCCGTATGCACATATAATGTTTTGTAATGTAATGTTTTGTGTGCATTTTGTGGGGCACTGAATATTATACGCACAGTATCGGATTTGGATCGGTCCTGTCTGATCGATACCCGATCCAGCAAATAATGGCAGATCGGAGCCGATACCGATACTGAATATCGGATCGGGACATCCCTACTTTGGATTAAATCATTGCAATGCACAAAAAGTAATTTCACAGATGGTCAATGGCCTTAATGTCTGCAAATAACTCCACTATAAACAACATCACACGCTCCTACAAGCACTTCTTTAATCTAATGTTCTACTTTGTTGGATAAGCCTTAAGAGACATTGCTTAGCAAGTTTCATAATAATAACCTCATTTTACAGGCGCCAAATGAGCAACTTGATTACGGGTTGTCTTTGTAGAGCTGTTTCCTGCTGAGATTTGAAGCTTGGGTTGGCTGCTGAGTCGGGGTCTCCACCTCTACCTCATGTCCTCCTGGCAGCATTACTCTTTTGGACACTGGCAGCAGCTTGTGCCCCACGCCCCCTCCCAGATGTTGTGTCTTTAGACAGATGTGCATCCCAGCTCAGTATCCAAGGAATCAAGGTAAGTATGTGGTTAAGCGGGAAATGTCATGCACTGGCTGATGAAAGGGAGGAACGTGCCAACGCAACATCCACCTGGCATCCAAACAGATGATAACAGAAGAAGAGCTAGTATTTTATGGATGGAATTATGTAGACTATAGAAATGCCACAATATTTGCTAAATGTAAACTAAGAAGTAATTGCCTTTCTTAAAGAGCAAAATAGGATTTAAGTCATGTTAAAAAAAAGAAAGAAAGAAATTATGCTTTTATTCTAGACTGGGTAAAGCCAGCCTGATCTGCCAGCGATTTGATTTCGCCCTGCAACTCAGTCTGGAAACCTGTACATTCATTTCTACTGCTTCTGTTACACTTTTGCGGGAACCAATCACAGACTGGCTTATCCATCTGGCGCACTATTGGCAGGTTTAACACGATGACGGATAGAGAAGCGATAGGTCGTTGCCCGTTTATCATGCCTCTTGTGGTCTGATTGGTTGAAGGACTATCCAATTGCGTACAGAGTCATTTGAATTATGCTCGTTTATCACGCCTCGTGCAGTAGAAAATACAGAGCAGACTCCCCAGACCTATGTTCAATCTTAAATTGAGCTTGGTCTGGTGATAGCCAAACTTTTATTCAGCAAGGATGCATTAAATTAATAAAAAGTGACACTTATTTATAATGTTACAAAATATTTCCATTTCAAATAAATGCTTTTCTTTTGAACTGTTCATCAAAATCCTGAAAAAATGGTTTCCACAAACATATTAAGCAGCACTACCATTTTTTACTCTTATGCTTGTTTCTTGAGCATCAAATTAGAATGAATTCTGAATAATACTGAAGGAAACCGAAGACTAGAGTTTAATTTGCCAAAATATTTGACAATATTACTGTTTTAATTATTTACACTGGTGAGCCTTGGTAAGCATAAGAGACTTAAAAAAATCTGACCAACTTTTTGAACAGGAGTGGATAGATGCCTTCACGGTGATCATGATTTCACCAAGTACAACATGTTCCTGGATCTTTGTTGATCCTGGAACAACATTCCAATCAACCAATCAGATTTGAGGGACAAGTTTACAGTTTAAATCAAGTTTAGGTGCTTCTACACCAGTGTTATTCACCTATATAATTTCCAGGAGCATGTCTTAAATCACACCATGATGTGATTTACGAAATTCCAACTTGATTCCAATTACGAGATTTGTGGAACTCGTAATTATATTTTCTGAGAGCTCCAACTTGTACCACCTGACCACTGCAGATTCATTTTGCCCTTGATAGTATTGCCACAGAAAGGCATAATTACGAGTCAGAGGATTTGAACATTGCAGAGAACTCCACGTTGTCATCTTGAAATTACGGTAGTTATAATGGCATGAATGCAGCATATATTACAGAAATTTAAGCATGCATTTCTTAGTCAAATAATACTTGGTGCATTAAAAGTAATTTTTTTGTAACATGTGCAACCAAACTCAGCCACTAGGGTGTATATATGCATGTACAGTGGGGAGAACAAGTATTTGATACACTGCCGATTTTGCAGGTTTGCCCACTTAAAAGCATGTAGAAGTCGGTAATTTTTATCATGGGGTACTCTTCAACTCAGTGACAGAATCTAAAACAAATCCAGAAAATCACATTGTATGATTTTTAAGTAATTCATTTGCTGTGTGTGTGTGTATATATATATATATATAAATTAGTTGCATTAGTTCGCCATATAGAGACCAAAATAAACTCAAATACTCAATATTCAAGGTCATGTGCCACACAAAGGCAAGCTTTATTACTGGACATACAAAGGGAGAAGACATTTCAAAAATAACATTCTGAAATAAAACGGTGTATAACACAAAACAAAATAGTTGCCTGCCTAAAATAATGAATCCAAATAAATAGGACTAAGCAGTTTTACATCAAGCACATCTTTGTCAATCCACAACATGAACAAATATTTAATCTCGTGACATTCTTTTAGATGTCTTACAAAGATTACAAAACAGGATATGTACAACTGAAGAACATGCTTGAAGTGTATTCGTACCAAACAGTGTGCAATGGCAGCATAATGACTGAATGTCCACCTTCATCTGGGACCCTCATATGACCCAGAACTTCACAAACAAATCGGCAGCTACAATGTCTGACCAGCCATGTGACATGTTTACACGCTGTTCGTACTCCCTAGCACCCAAAATTAATTTTCATTTTGTTAACACAGTCACTAGACAATGCAAAAAGGAATTTGGTGTGCGATCACAGTGGCGGAGCTTGTAAACAGCATCTTATCTTCCGCCACTGATGATTGAAAAAAAAAAAAAAGAAGAGAAAAATATTGATTCCAAGTGTACAGAAATAAAGCAAAAACAACTATTTGAACAATAGTTAAAAAAATGGAAAAATATCTTTCTTTAAACAGGACCAGCCTGTTCGGTTTTATTCCAAAAGTCTGTTTCCATTTCCAGTTTGGCCTTGCAGATTCACAAATATCAAAGCCCTTATCAGGTCAGCTGATCCATATATTAAAATGTCCATTCTGAATCTCCTTCCAGTCCATCTGCTCCTCATGCATTAACCTCTCTTATGCTCATGAACAGAACACTAATATTCCTATTTGGTTGAAAAGGAGAAAAAAAAAAAATGCACTCCAATGGTCATTTTCACCTAATTACTTTAACAAAGGCTCAACAGGGTCACAATATATTGGCTTGTTTTTACAGCAGCACTGATGTATATCCATCCACATAAAAATACGCATGTCCACAAAGCAGTTGCATGAATTTATAATAGCCGTTTTATTTTAATTATTGCCACTGTACACACTTTGAATTATAAGCACTTGGACCATAATTATTGCTTTGTGGTGGAAAGCAGACTTTAGCACTTTGCACAAGAACACACTTTTAATTTTCCCCCATTGATAATCAAGTTTAGAAACACATTGGACGATATTATCCACAAATATTTCTGCTGCTAGTGCTGCAAATGAGCATGGAGGCAATGAAATGGGAGATTGCTACATAAGATGCATGACAAACTAAACCCAAGCTGGTCTGATCTTAGTCGTCTCAAACCAGGCCATTTACAACCTACTTGCATACATTTAGAATCTGTTGGTTTCTGAAAACATCAACATAGTGCTACGACATCTCTTGATGTCATTTCAAGAACGGAAATGATTCATCGTGCCAAATTCGATCCGATCGAGTCCTCGCAGAACTAGCACAGGAATCGCTTCACAAATTCAAGGTTGCCTACACTAGAGCAGCAGGAGATGTTAAGATACAGATAATCACTGTAATATATTCCCCAGTCACACCCATCCTATCTCTCAGATAGCTATTGCTTCTAAAAATAGAAGCGTATATATATCAGTCAGTGTTCTAATAGAGGAAATAAGGGAAAATTGACTTTGGTAGCATCATAAATGGTCTTTTTACAAATATTTTTGGCCCTCGTTTCCCTCTATTCGTCTTAGTGTTCAGATATGGGCGGCTCCCATTAAAAAAAAAAATTAAAAAAAAAAATTCACATTTTGATTCTTGCACTGCAGCCAATTCGAGCAGCGTGACAATGCCAAACGGGCCTCCTTCTCCTCTACATGTCCCAGGCCTCACGCACAGCTACACAACAGCCCCAGCTTCACAATTCCCTTGCATCAGTTCCTTCAGATTTAGTCATTAGTGCATACTGTAGGCATGTATTTTGAATCTTACACTAGAGATCTCGTATTTATACATCAAATAGCTTACATTGGAACCCCTTTTAAAACATCTGTTTCCCATTTACGAAGTTGAATCATTCCGAGCTTCAACTGGCACAACGACAGCAAATCTCTCAATAACAAGGAGTAAATAGATGGTGGCTGATGATCGAATCTCATTTGAAAAAGCAAGATACAGTACTGAAAATACATATGCGCTGTTGAAGAGCTCAGGACAAGGAGGACAGCGAGGTGTCCACTTGTTCTGAAAGGTTTCTTTGGGGGGGGTGAGGAAGGATTCCACACATCAATGATATGGCAAATCGGAACCCACCCCCCTTTCCCAGACCAAAGCGCAGGGAATGGTGTAGCTTTTGTTATGGGGGGGGTGAAGTTCTTCACTCACATGACTGAGCAACTCTTGGCCTTCTCCTTCTTGAAGGTGGAGGATAGGAGCTCAGACTTGCTGGGGAGGTGCAGCAGGCGTTTGGATAGCCGGCGGGTCGGGCTGGGCTTGGCTAATGGCTGCAGCTTATTGATACAAGCCAGCGCAGCTGTGCGGAACACGCTGTGGATGCTTTTCTCAGAGGTGAAGGCTGAACACTCCAGATAAGCCTCGGCACCCAACTGTTTGGCCATGGCAGAGCCCTGTGATGGGAGGAGACGCACAAAAAAAGTCAGAACGCTGTGGGCTCTTAATAGAAGCCAAGGATACAGGTCATGGATTCAAAAGCTTTGTTAATGTTGGGAGTTGTCTCTATATATGCAGTTTCCTTTTAAGACAGCGTCCTAAGTAAAATAAGTGTCTGATTTAAAGATTTAAAACAGTGGTTTAATGACAACCCTCTTCCCAAATCATACAGGGCAGCTATGTTTTCTTGTACCCATTTATATTAAAATAAAAATTGTATTAATATACATACATATTAAACACAGTATTATAAAGTGAACATGTTTTTTCTTAAATGACATAGTAAACTGTCAATGCACTAACTCCATAGCAAATTATTTAAACATTACCTAGAAATGGTGTATCTTTTTTAGTAATAATAATACTTTTCACAATATATACATACACAACACTTCAAAATGTTGAAGTCGGTAAGATATTTTTAGCTCAAACATATAGAAAAACTAAATATTGTGAAATATTTCTAAATAGAATACTTTCTATTTTAATATATTTTAAAACGTAATTTATTCCCTTGATTTAAAGTTGAATAAAGTCTCATGGTCACATCTTTCAAGAATCATTCTAATCTGCTGATTTAGTGTTCAAGAAACGTTTCTTATTATAAATGTTGAAAACAGTTGTGCTGCTTAATATTTTTGTGGAAACTGTGATGCAATGTATTCAGGTTTCCTTGATGAATAGATTGTAGTGTAGTTCAAAAAGCAGTTTAACAAAAAAATATCACCTAGCTGCCTGCGTAAGCAAGATCAATGTAACAGTGGAAAGAAACAACGCGTGGCTGTACCTGCTCATGAGTGATGGGTGTTTGTTTCTGATTGGACAGTTCCATCAGCGTGCAGACATCCGTCCGAAGGTCTGTCTTGCAACCAACAAGGAGAATACGAGTACTGGGGCAGAAGTCGAGGATCTCAGCCCTCCACTGCAAAGAGACATACAAATATAAAATTGTTTTGCTAGAACCGATTCATCTTACAGAGCAAACGCATTGTTCTGTATAACTAGGGTTGCATAATGACAATTATAATCTTGATTCTTAAGTGCAAAGCACTTCTGGCAAGTATAGTGTGATAAATATTATAGCCCAAAAAACGCTGATGAAGTACAGTAAAAAAGCAAAAACAAATAACTCATTCATAAAGAACTCTAAATTAAACTTGAGTTTCTTGACAAAACATTTAACACTGAAGAAAACACAATTTCTTCATGCTCAGTGGTGGATTTGAATATTAATAGAAACATCTAGTTACCTTCTTAAGTCCACTGTCAAAGATATCTGGGCGACTGATGTCAAAACAGAGAAGCACGGCATCAGAGTCACTGTAGCAGAGGGGTCTCACATTATCATAGTATGGAGATCCTGAAACAAGAGAGAGATGCTACTGAAGAGACAGCTACAATTTAAATGATCTTCATTCAATACATGCAACTATTACAATTCTTTTTGATAAAAGGTTCTTTCTGTTGGGCCACAAAAGCAGTTTGAGTGTTCTTGACAATTTGTTGTAATATAACGCCCAAGATAGATGAGCGAACAGGAACGTGCTTTCACAACACAACTTTGATAATGTGACGCATTTCTTGGTGAAGCAGTTGATTGGGTGTTTTTTTCCCCCCGTGCGTGTGTAGCCTTGGTAAAGTCACCAGAAAATAAAATATCCTAAATATTTTCCACCAGTACATGCATAGCGGACGGTCTGTGAATGTGCTGTACATATCTGCAGACATATCTGCCCCCAAGTTGTAAGTCGCTTTGGATAAAAGCGTCTGCTAAATGCATAAATGTAAATGTAAAGGCCTGAGGTAGAGCTCCCCTGGTCATCACTTCATTTCCAGTCGGCTCAGCATACATCCTGTTAAAGCCCTCTACCTCTCACCGCTTGCCATATTGGCATTTTAAAGGAGAAAATGACAATTGAGCTCTAAATCCTCATTGATCTATGTGTCTCACTCTCTCCCTCAATTTCTTTTTTCCAGTAGATTATGCAACTGGAGCGATGAGGCTGGGGTAGGCACTTCCTCCCGCTCTTGCTCAGAATCCTTAAGTAAGCCACCCACCCCGTGCCCCACCCCCTCCCCCCCACAATACCTCCAGACTAGTCCCCCTGTTTCCACAGCAACAGCCTTGGAGTCAACCATCTGCAGAGTGCAGTCTTCCTAAAGGCATCCCTTAACTGCCTATCAATCATTTGATACAGAGCAGTGCCCACCCACTTGGTGCTGAGAAGATGCTGGGGTGGTATAAACAGTCTTTTATACACCTCACTATTGCAGAGTCTCCTTTTCTGGATGAATTTTGCATCCATCTCCTTCTGAACCTCACGTTTGATCATCATTCTGACGTAGTCTTTGACAAAAATTGCATTCTCAGATTTTTGTTTAAAATGTTGCTTTTTTAAAAGTAAACTTACCCAGATTCAAGTATTGATTAAAAAAAGGAATGCATACAATGGAATTAATGGAACAGTTATTTCAAGTACACTTAGTGTAAAAAGAACTTACAAGTATACTTGCTGTATAAAACTACTAAACTAGTAGTTTACTGAGAGTACACCTCAAAGTGTACTTTTCATAAACAAAAACAAAAAAAGTACTATAAGTATTAAAATAGTAAACTACTTACAAGTTCACTTGTAGTGTAGTACAAATGAGAAACGTTGTGAACTAGTTTACTACTGTTATACTTATAGTTTACTTAAACATATACTTTTATATACTAAAAAGTGGGCGAATTTAGTCCCAAGCAGTATTGAAATGGCACACTTACAAGTTTACCAGTACATTGATATTAGTATACTTACTACATACTTAAAATATATTTTAACTTTAAAGCATATTTCATAAAATTAATTTGAAGTATACTTCTTTTTAGCAAGGGAAAGCAGGAATGGGTTTGCTGCAGACATATCTTCACTCTGAACCACAGATCACCTCTTTTCTCTCTTACCGCGACGTCACGGTCACACAAACCTGAGCGTGCGGCTGCATTCAATTGCTGCTGATCTTAAATGCAGCAATCGATGTGAAATGTACACCAAGGGACCAGAAGCAATTTCGATTAAACTTAACAAAATGGCACATCCCAGCAGTCAGAGACAAAGACCTCCACATGGTGAGCTCACTCAAATCACTGTTTGAAATCTGAAAAGCACACTGTGACGTTATGCTGTTGGCAGGGGGCGCTTCTTAACATGAATCCTTTACCACCTTCAGTCTTGGATCACAGAACTGCACTGTGTGCAAGGATGTTCAATAGTAAACATCGGTTCTTCTCTCTCAAGCCTGGGCCACATGTTCCCTGGCTAAACACGATGAGGATGTTATGCTGCCTGTGTATTATTACCAGACGGAGGGTTGGTGAAGCGTACAAAAAGGGAAGAAAAAAAAAAAAAAAAAAAAAAAAAAGAGCAAAGCAGAGTTGCTACAAATCGCACTAAATGCTTGCTTTATGTTGTGATGCCATGCCTAGAGCAAACTAGCTTAGCTGAAAAGTGGGCCAACGTGTGCATGTTTGATACGAGATGGCCTTTTCCTAAGGCGCAAGAAGAGTCTTGTGAAGAGAACAGATGGAGGTGGAGTGGGTTGCTTTTGTGTGCCGCACAGACGAGAGACACAGCGCATTCCATCTGCTGATCCCTTTCACTCTTTGAAAAACTATTATAGCATTATTTCAGCAATGACTTTGAACTAGGAATGTAACTGTCAAGTTGCATCAAACATGTTCTGAAGCAATGCAAAAAGGGAGAATTTGGTGCGCACCTGAGTGTGCTTGACGTCACCGTTTGGATGGAAAAAATGTCACTTGAAAAGATGGTCTTGGGTATGATTCACTCATTAAAAGGAGTCATGTTCACATTTCACGTCCCTCATGACTAAGCCTTCTCTGACAGTCTCAATGAGACAGTGATAACTGATCCTGTCAATTATTATTGCTTAATGCCATTTACTAGGGAAAGAATTTCCTTCCAGTGTGAAGAATATGGTATCATATAATGAAAAGAAAATGCCTTTGTTTCCTGCTTCTATACCATGAATCTACAGCAAAATAAATCATTTTCCCCAAGTGAATTTGCTTGCTGTCTGTATTGAATGATGAGAAAGACTGGCTGCAAAAATAATGCCAAACAATACGTAATTTTAGTGTCACTAGCTCAACTAAAAAAAGACATCTAATTCAAGAACAAAACTTTTGAAATGGTTTTAAAGATTCATCAGTCAGTTGAATAATTCACTTAATGAACTGTATTAGATTGGTTACTGATCTGCAAATCATTATCTGACGTGTAGTTAAATATGTGCAACTGCAACAGATATTATAACAGAATCAAAAAGCTGACTAAGAGTAAAGTTCAATGTAGTGAAATATGTGAGAATTAATCAGCACTCTGCAACTCGTGTAGATGCGAGCAGGGGGCTGAGAGAGGTCAACGTTCACAAAGGAGCTAGAAGCAAGTGAAAGCCCCTGTCCGTCTTCCCACTAGAGATGAGAACAAAACCGAGAGCGTTCTCCATATCCCCAACCCCCCTTTTGCTTAAGATCCCAGAGATTCCATCACAGAACATGATGGAAGCTCAACAAAGAATCCCCCCTCTGAGGGGCTGGCCATGACCCCTCAGGGAATACCATCTCAGAGATGTGGTGGTGTTTCCTCATTGGTGCCTGTCATCAACTGCCAATGGCCACTGGAGAGCACATTAATCTACTGGCTGTTTTAATGTGCTAATGGAGCACTATTTTTACACACCCGATCTTGTGTAGTCATCCCATACTGAAGCAGCAGAATTTATATTCACAGAAATGTACATCCATCAGCGTAACAGCAAATGCCACCTAATCCATTGCTAATACCCCAATGCAAATTAAATATAGCCTCCATATTAGAAATACAGACGGCCATCTTCTAAGAGCCTGCAGTAGGTCCAATTGGCTGTCGTGATTAAGTGAGAGGATTGATTTTCACCTGTAAATCCTTTCTGGGTCTCAAAGAAAGCAGTTCGAAACCCAATGATGAGGTCAGCGCGATCAATGAGGAGAAGACTAATAAGAAGCCTCATTCACATTGAGCAGCATCACTGAGCAGATATAAATAGCACAGAATATAACCGTAAATGACACTCAAATCAAAACCGACACCCTTTAACCGCCATTAAATTAATTACAATTCAAAGTGATCAGAAAAATTGCAATTAACTAATTACTGTAGGTTACGACTTTGGCACCAATTTGATTATACATGCAAAAGTACATCAGAAATGAAACCTTTTTTAATGCGCACTAAAGGTAATGGGACATAATTTAGCTAGCAGTATGAATATGTATGAATACACACATCATTACCACTGAAAAGTTTGGGGTCGGTAAGAAATTATTCTTTTTAATCAGCAAGGATGCATTAAATTGATAAATGGACATGTAAAGACATTTATAATTTTACAAAAGATTTTAAATAAATTGTTCTTTTCAACTAAGAAAAAAAAAAAGATTCACAGTATCTACAAAAATGTTAGGCACAATGTTTACAACATTGATACTACTCAGAAATGTTTCTAGGAGCACTAAATCAGCATATTCAATGATTTCTGAAGTATCGTGGGACACTGGAAATTCAGCTTTGCCATCACAGGAATAAATTACATTTTAAAATATATTTTTATTCAGTTTTTACTGTACTTTGAACAAATATATGCAGCCTTGGTGAGCATAAGAAACTTCTTTCAAAAACATTAAACAATCTTACAGACCCCAAACTTTTGAACAGCAATGTATACATATAACATACATCTATAAAATTATACATTGTTTTATTTATAAAATAATATTTTTTATCAGAAATACAGAATAGAGATAATTGCGTTCACCTGATGCTACGGTATATTCTGCCTTCTTGGTGTGAGAATATCAGTGCAGTTTTGTAGGAAATGCTTCCAAAATTACTGCCAAATTATCAATTTATCTTTCTTTCTTTTTTTGCTGAACTTGTGGATGCAGCCAATTCAGTTTATATCTGAGAGTATGGAATGACTTGACTTGGAATATCCATTTAACTTGATGGAAAATACAGCTTGAATCCTACAACACCAGCCACGATTAACAGCTAAAAACTGGATAAAACTCTGGTTTGCCCGCTCATCCCCTTTAAACTGTACTCTGTCTCAGCTGGCTTGTCTCCAAGCAGACTAAATCAGATCAAAAAGCATGAGCAAAAGGCTGGGGCATGTTATCAGCACATATTTCATTCAGCAATCTGTACATGAAATCTCAATCCTTGCTTTCTCTCTCCCTCGCTCACCGTCTGTCAATCTCCATCAAACACACGTACAAACACACGATAGAAACCTAGTCCTATCAGCCACACTTCACAGTCAGCGGACAGCCAGACGTTACTGGGTGCTAATTACGATGCTTCTGTTGGCGTATGTTTAGCACACATCCAATAAGACATGCGATTATCATGTCTGTCATTTACTAGGGATTCAGAAATGAGCAGTGAGGAGCAGACATGCACAGCACATTGTAATCAGGTCAATAGACTACAATGAGAAGCCGTGGGGAGATGTGAACTGCCTCAGTGACCATGTACGCTCTCGTTAGACTACTGATTATACTACGGAAGCTTATAGAAAGACAGACGAAGTGGTCTCATGTCTGATGCATATTGGACAAAAAATGTGCTTTCTTGATTTGGTCAACTCTAATCTGATTGGCTGACTTCACGCAACTTCCGGGATTAAGGGCATACAGGGTTTATCATCAGCCAGTTTGGAAACAAATCACATTAACATGTCAATTTTGACAATGAAATAATCACTGGATTTTCAAATTCAAGTATCAAATCTCTGAATGATATTCAATATCCACAAGCAGAATAGTCTGTTACTACTTTTGGAACAGACAGAAGTTCTGATCACAGAGTCTGTACTCATTTTTCACACCCACTGGACACTCTTAATCAAATGCACATATGCTTTGTAGAACATAGTTTCTATATGGTGTTCTATTGCAAACTGAGCATCTGTTACAATTATTCTACATTTACTTTTTCCTGCTTCAGCATGAGCATAAATAATATAAATTCAATATTCAAATCAGTTCTAGTTTAGTAATCAGCATGACTGGATTGGCCCAGCACAGATCAAAACAAGCCAGGCTGTTTCCTTGAGCAGAATATAAAACAGCTACAATTTGTAACAACTGTAAGGAATATAACAGTTCTGTGACTACAGACCATCAAGATATTTGTCAACCAATGCTGAATACACTCTAAAGCAAAAATGCATGAACGAAGCAGCTTTTTATTAACTAGATGCCACATTATTATGATATTGAAAACCATGTCTCAATTATTTGTAGGCTAATTATAATACAAGATGTGGGCAAAATGCCCCCTCCTAGTCCATTTTGACATCACATTAGCTCATATATCAAGAATCCCACTAATGCATTTTGATTGAATGTTATATATTACCATAACTTATACTGTTATTTCCCCCATTACACATGACATTTCATATTATGTCGAGACAGCCTCATATTGCTTCATTTACATTATGATGTCGTCCAAGTTGCATAACATGCCCAAAAGAGCAAGTCTATTTATTTTATATTATTTAGATCCATTTTAATATTTAGTCACGGAATCATCCGTTTAATCTTACCAGAAGTGTCCCATAAACTCAATTCAACACGTTGGTCATCAAGCTCCAGACAGGCTGTGTAGTTCTCAAATACTGTTGGCACATACGTCTGAGGAAGAGATGCAACATATTAAAACTGAGGAACATGCATGCGGTGCTGCATTCAGGTGAAACAACCAGAGTACATCTTAACATATTGTTCCTTGCCTCGACGTAAAACGATTTCATGTTTGTATTATTTTGTTATGCCAGTAAAATCCTAACGGACTTGGGAACCAAAGCATGTTACAATGAAACTATTCTTAACATGCATGAGAGGAGAGAAAAAACAGCTAATCTTGACATGGCAAAACCATTAATAATATAATTACAGAATTATTATAACGAATGGGCTTCTTTCAGAAATGCTGTACTGACCTCCGGATAACAATCCTTCGCCAAAACCTGTAACATCGCAGTTTTCCCGCATTGAACATCCCCAACCAGCACAAGTTTACATCTGACCACCAGCGGCTGTGCGTTTCTTCTCTCTTTCATGGTTTTACGATATCTTTTAACGGAATACAATAAACAAAAACGCCTAAAACAGATCGACACGAGGACGCGAGAGTGCACAACGGTTTCTGTAGTGATTAAACACAACACTGCGAATCCGAATTGCCCGCAGCCGAAGTGATTGAACGCTAGACTGTGGGCTTATATGTGCCGCGCAACAGCCAATCACCTCGCACGATGCTCATGACGTCTCACATTCTTCCCTCAGTCTGGAAACGTATTTCCCCGACGACTCAGCCTTTTGGGAAACTTTTATCTCATCCTTACCGAATAAAAACCCCCACAAAAATGTTAATTTTTATACACTTGTTAAACCACACTAGGGATGTTCTGTGATTACAAAAGACTATCTAAACAATCACATGGCCTCTGAGAATAGCGTTTGCTATTGTAGTTTCAATGAATGTCTATCACATATAAACTAAATAGTGGCACTTCACAGCTTTTCCTGCATATTGTGTTGGCTTCATTGTCTCCTGGGTAATTAATTAGATTGTTTTCACTCACTCAGCACCCAAAGCCAGTCAATTGGTTTGTTCACACATTCTTGTCTCCTCCACCTACCGACTTTACTTTCACCTAGCCTAAATGTTTGAATCGCCTACTTTCTTTCATAGAGTTTTCCTTTAATTTCTGAGGATTTAAAAAATAACAATAATATCAAAAAATATCTCATTCTTAAACTGTTGTGTTTTTCTTCTTCTGCCCTAATACTGAAAACATGGTTGTAGTCTTGATCATAAGTAGGCTTTGACATGTTTGGTCATTTTACAGTAAAGTCTTGCATGACTCCTCTTAAAAATTCCCTTGACTAAAAACATGAAATCATTGTTTACATTACTTACAGACTGGATTATTGGACAAATTGCTCTTTGATCCAACCTGTGTTTGTTTTGGACACAGTAGTTTTAATAAGGATGGTGTGAGGCCAAAAGTTTATTGGCCTGATGGGCCAGTTCAAAATGTCCGCCCTCAGGGAGTTTCAGAAGGTTAAGGTGGTCTGATAGACACCAGGCACAGAGGCTCTGACACTTTCAAGGTTATATGTGTATGTTAAACACCTCAGAGACAGCAGGCTGAGAGGAATAGACCTTACGCAAACACTTCTCTCCCATCCCCTACTTAAAATTCAATTGTTCTTCAAACTGACATTAGATGGTCTAATTTCACACCGTTGAATGGTCTCAGAGCAGTATTCATAATGCCTGCATCTGCAGAAAGATTTATCATTGTCTCTGTTTTTGTCCCTACGGTCATACCAACTGAAAACAACTTTCAGGATAAAATTTTGTGGTGGGATAATAATATATTTGGTTTAATTTTAACTGGATTATTATGCCATTCAACCTATACTGAACCAGTTAGTGATAGGATGAGGCTTGTATTATCTGCAGCAGGGATGGAGACCACATGAAGTATGTATGAGAGAAGAATTCCCCTGCTGTAATAGCAGGGCACAAAGCACAGGAAAGCAGGTGGAGCTGAATAATCAACAGCCCAGTGTGTCGCAACACAATCTGCTGTAGGAGATAGAGGAAGGAGGTGTCAGAAGGTTGCAGTTGGGTTCCTACCTCTGTTTAACCTCAGAGGTTCACGGTCACATGGCATCTACTGAAGATAATTATGTAAGACAAAATATTTTGTGAGTGTGTACATGTTTTCTATCCTGGTGGGGACTTCAACCTGAATACACACCGACTCATGGGGACTCATGTCACAGTGGGGACCTAAATTGAGGTCCCCATGAGGAAACGAGATTATAAAGCATACAGAATGAGTTTTTTTTTTTTTTTTTTTTTTGGAAAATGTAAAAATGCAGAAGGTTTTGTTTGATGGGTAGGTTTAGGGGTATGGTTAGTGTAAGGGGATAGAAGATATAGTTTGTACAGTCCCCACAAAGATATAAAGATATAGTGAACCAGATATGTATATGTGTGTTTGTAAAATTAAAGTTAAATAATAATATTAAATACAAATAATAATATTAAATACATTAAATATTTAAAATATATAATTATTTACTAATTATAATGTATATATTATTTATTATTTTATAACTTAACATATGCAATATATGTATTTTAAGATTTAAATGTGTACTTTATAGGTGTCATCTATGATATCCCCTTTGTCCAGAAACACATTTCCACCGACAGTGCATTCTTTTGTAAACTTTTATCTCATCTTACTTAAACTAATGAAAGATATGAAAATCCTATGTTTTAGAAGTGTGTTGCACAAATTACACATAAGATGCTTTATATAATTGATATAAATTCATGCAACATAAGAATAGGGTCAGGATAGTTTGTACTTTATTATGCTCGTGGTCCCATTACTTCTTATTTATATGATCTGCGTTCTTAGACATGCAAAGTAAATTAGGCCCTTTGCCAGTTTTACCAGATTTCCTGCATATTCTGACAATTTCTTTGTGTCTAAAGTAATCAATTAAATTGTTTTCATTCAGCATCAATAGCCACAGACATGAGGACAATGGGACTGTTCACACATTCTTGTCCTTCCTCCTCTCTAACCTTTAATGATGTGTGAATCCCCTAATTTCCTTCTGAGAGGAAACAGAAACATATTTCCAACAGCCTACTCTTTTGGGAAACTTATCTCATCTTGAAATGAAAGATATGTTATGAAAAGTTTTTAGACGTGTCGACAAAACTATCCACAAATTTGTATATTATATTTATACATTTCTATATTTATTTACTTCTAGGGGAAAATATGTATTTCATGCACTCTACCTGTTAAGCCATTTGTTTCAGTGGTGCCATGACAATAGAGCGGGGAGGTATACATCATAGATTTGTTTAGAAGCATGTAATGTTTTTTGGGGTTTTTTTGCATGTAACTTGATGGACATTTAGCATTTGTTGACAGTGCCAGAGATAAAGATAAACCCTCATGTGTGACAGATGGCTGTGTAATTTGCAGATAAAAATGAAAGCATTTTCGGTGTCAGCCTCTTCGGAGGGAAATGGAGCATACAGAAATGAAGCGAAGTAGCATATGGAAAGGGCAAAGCCCATTTGTGGAGCATGCATGGATTTGATGAATACCGCAATGGGGTCAAGAGGATCAGCCAAATTGCTCTCTGTCGAACTTTACGTTCCGGTCAGTCGATCCGGACTACCTCGAACCACCATCGCCTTTTCTCCAGCTCTCTCATTAGCCAAATCTTTGTTATAGGCCCCGTTATGCTCTGATGACAGGGAACGTGATACTGAGAGCATATCAAGCCACAGCTGTAATCAGCTCTTCTTGCTACTAGAACACCAACTGAGAGAGGAAGAGACTCTAACAGCACCCCCTGACCCACAACCGCCCACTTGCAGCAGACAGAGGCCCAGCAGGCAGCTAATTAGCATGTGTTAATGAGTTCCTGTGCCAGGGTGACCCGCTCAGTAGTGCAGGAAAAGTGTTGAGGTATGGTGTGTCTACTTCACGGTGCTTGTAAACACAATTACAAACAAGCCTGACATACTTTGAACTCCAATCTAGCACATTCATACAGTAGGCTGTGGAGGAGTCTCGAAGTGATGTTTTACTAACAAAATTCGGGAGGAGCACGTTCAGATAATTAAAGGGTTAGTTCACCCAAAAATGAAAATTCTGTCAGTAATTACTCACCCTCATGTTGTTCCAACCATGTAAGACCTTCGTTCATCTTCGGAACATAATTTAGTATATTTTTGATGAAATCTGAGAGCTGTCTCACTCCTCCATAGGCTTTCAGAGGGACTGAAACTTGATGGCCCAGAATAGTAAGTAAAAACGTCATTTAAGGAGTCCAAATGACTACAGTGGCTCTGTATTAAGTCTATCATGCGACGAAAATACTTTTTGAGCGGAAAAACAACAAAAATAACAACTTTATCCCACTATTATTGTTGTTCAATTTGAGTGCCATGACGCATGCGCGAGAACTGAACTCCCGCGAACTCTCGTCAGAGACTCAAATTGAACAACAATACTAGTGTGATAAAGTTCATAATAAAATACAGTCTAGTTCTAGACTATCTTTATCACGGGGGGATACTCTGGGTTCGGGCCAAAATTCCGAGCCCGGAGCCCTCCCCCGGACAGCACGCCAAATACGCATAATCTTTACTCTATTTAATTTGATGTAACTGTGAACTCGTGAAATGCAATTCACTGCAGTAACAAGCATCTGCAGTAAATGCTCTACATCAGATTTAAAGGCACAATATGTAATTTTAGCCGCTAGAGATTGCTTATTCAAAACAAAGGTGTAACTTGATGACGCCTTGATTTTGCAGAGCTTTTATTATGTCACAGACGACGCTTCCACTTTTTCCGGTCATGCGTATATGGGTTTTATCATATATGATACATTTGAGTGTGTTGAAAGTTATGTTATAATGCTACTCTGTTATAATTTGTACACTGCAGTAAGTTAGGCATGGACGATATTAGGCATGGTAAAACATGGTATTCGCGGTAAATCAAGAAAACAAGATTTAAACAATAAGACTAACTGTGTTGAGCTATATAATAATGATTCGTTTTCTGTCGATGAATGCATCTAAACAGTTGCTAACCAATAAAACACATAATATATTAAAGCATCTTTGGTGTTTCCATGGTTTCTACAAAAAAGACTACATAGTTTCATTAAAGTCAAAATATCAATATCACTGAATTACATGACTAAATTAAGATTACACGTAAAAATAAATCAATAAAAAAAATATATTTTAAAGGAACACTCCACTTTTTTTGAAAATAGGCTCGTTTTCCAACTCCCCTAGAGTTAAAGCTACACTATGTAACTTTTCCGTCCACTAGAGGTCGCCTGTTCAAAACTAAGGCGTAGTTTGATGACACCACGTTTGAGCGCAGAATCTTGGGACAGGTGGTCTTCACCTCACAGCCGGTGGAAAAGAGTCAGGATAGGACTTGGGCAGAAATCATGTTCATAGATGTAATTATTAACATTACTGTAATATGAAGCAGAGCAGGACCGAGTGTTGTGGAGCTGAGCAAGGCCGTAGGAACGATTGAAGAGCGGGACTGTTATTGTGGCATAGTCGCCGGCGGGACTTTTATTATGACACGGTTGCCGGCGCTACTTCTGCTTTTCCAGTCATGAGTACCGGCAACTCTGTTTATCGTATTAGATATATCTGAGCGTGTTGATGATGTTACTCTGCCGTTCTCTCGGCGGCTGCTATGACACTTGAGAGTACAGCGTTTCTGCTAAATAAAACCGGTAACCGATGGTAACGCAGATATGACGCAATCGACAGGCGACTCCCTCAAACGCATAGCTCACACGTCCCGGTTCCTTGGTTAAAATAACAATTTCTCACGATTTACAAATAGTTGGAAACATTTGGGATATTCAAAGTACTCAACTGAACAAAATATATAACACGGGCCTAGTGGTTTTTGGATATTTTACTGCAAAAATCTTACATAGTTCACCTTTAAACAGTTGAGTTTTACCGTTTTCAAATCCATTTAGCCGATCTCCGGGTCTGGTGGTAGTGCTTTTAGCATAGCTTAGCATAGATCATTGAATCTGATTAGACCGTTAGCATCTTGCTCAAAAATGACCAAAGAGTTTCGATATATTTCCTATTTAAAGGTCCCGTTCTTCGTGTTTTTTTGAAGCTTTGATTGTGTTTATAGTTTGCAATATAACATGTGTTCATGTTTCACGTGTAAAAAAACACAGTATTTTTCACACAATTTACTTATCTGTATACCGCTGTTTTCACTGTTCTAAAAACGGGCTGATGAGTTCCTTGTTCTATGAAGTCCCTCCTTCAGAAATACGTAACGAGTTCTGATTGTGCCAGTGGTTCCCGTGTTGTGATTTGACCGCAGCTTAGCGAACGTGGCACGGTTCCTGTGTTGTGATTCGACAGCAGCTTAGCACACGTAACTTGCATGGAAAGGTCACGCCTCTTAACGGGAGATGTATGCGCTTAATGATCTCTACAGCGTCCCTGGGAAAGCCAAACAAAGGTGATTTGACTCCAGGATGAAAATAACAGCGTCTCGACGACATGGCGACAAACACAGTCAAACGCAACACTTCCTTTTCTCCACGCGACCGTCCTCTTCTCCACGTGGGAGAGCAACAAGACCACACCCCCTTTTTTCGCGTATTCTTGTGGGCGGAGGTTAGTCTGTTCTACTGTTCTACTGACGTAATTAATGAAGGAAGTACCTGGATGTAGTCCAAGCCGGCCGTTCGCTGTAGGCTTTGAAAGGGAACTTCTGTTAAATAAAATATCTCGCTTGGCATTGAACTTTGAGCTTTATAATTTTACAGGTATTATTTATGCTCTAACAGCAACATTACACACTAACTAAAGTTTGAACAATGGGATCACGAAGAACGGGACCTTTAAAATGTGTCAGTTTTGTGAACTCAAAAGAAAAAGGAAGTTCTATACACTTATAAAAGTTAAGTTGATTGAACTAATTTGTTTAATTTATGTTTACCCTCAAACCAATTAATTATTTTGAGCGTTAGGATTTACAGTGAACGTTCACATTTCAAAAAATATAAAAATGTAGAAATAACTGAAAGACAGCGTTTCTATAGCATTTACACAGCGTTTTAATAAATTTTCCTTTTTTTAAATGTTTTTATTGAACAATGTAATGTACAAACTATGGCAACAAACATTACAATACAGTAGGAGCAGGTGAAAAAAATGCATTAGAGAAAAGGACAAAAGGAGATAGGGTTTACTTTTCAAGTCATATTCTTCTATTATAGCACAAAAATTTTTTTTTTCTTTTCATAATTTTTAGGGCATTTGTATAGGGGAAAAAACGCATTGTGAAATACGCAAAACATTTCCCCAGAATAAGGATGTTATTAAACAAAAAAATGTTTTCTTTGTTGCTGCTCATATATATAACGAGTCCATAAATAATGTCATTGCGAGAGAAGACTCCAAGAAGAGGAACCTTTGGGTAAAGCCACTCGTCAATATCAAGCCATAAAGCATCTATGTGGAAAAGTGTTATCACAAAATACACAATTACTAGTTTAAATTCCAAATCTATGTTGTATAAATTCACTGGATGGATATACTCCATTTAAAATTGTAAAATGGATTTCCTTAGCTTTGGGAGTTGCTGGGAATTTTAAGGATTTTCCTTTCGTTCTGATTGCACAATTGCTCCTGCACTGACCTCTAGAGGAAATTTGGAATTTATGTTTTTATGATTCCTCAACCATTTTACAGGTGGTAGTTGATATAAAATACTTTTAGAATGTTGAGATGCCTGGCAAGACATTCTATACTTCATCTAAAACTATTATGAACAGCATCTGGCTAATTCTTTTATGAATTATAATTTTGCATGCAGCTTTTGACCTCATTAACTGACAGACACAAGATGATTTCATGTGTTCATGAAATTAATGTCTAAAGTTATTAGAACTGTATTCTTATGCTAAAATGTTTATTGTAAAAAGACATATGTATCGATAATACATGCATAAGTGAGAGAAACCAGAGACCATTCGTTTCTTTTCTTTTTAATTTTTTTTTTCTTCCCCAGAGCACAATTCTTTTGCTTAGCATCAGGTAGTACATTTTTTTTAAATTTTCCCCTTTCTTTTTCTCCCAGAACTGCTGGGTCAGTGTTGTCACATTAGTACAATATGATAAGGTTACTACTGGAAGAGGGTTTACACACTTACATAGTGCTTTTATTGCATTGTAAACCAAAAGAAAACCTCAAACACAAAAACGAAATAGTGCAATCATATTGATTTCCCTTTATTCAGTGATAAACCTTTAGTACAAGCCAAGTTTTCACCCTTCCTCCAGTGTTGCATACAGTACAGTGTACAGTGTTTATGTGTATCACATAAATTGTGATAAAGAACAACATAAATATCTAATAAAATAAACAATTAGCCTTGAAAATATACTTTGGAGACCCAAAGACATAGTTTTTGACTATGTACAAAAATCACCTGGAAGGATATCAAGCACATATTTGATTGGGAAGAGCTCATTGTGCTTTAAAGCTTGTGTCTCTTTCTTGTTGCTTTTCATATGCAGTTATTCACAAATTGACAGAAGATTCAACATGGTCCCAAATAACATTTTTTTTTTCAATATATGCAAATAATATTATACATGTACACCTTAAACTAACAAAGTAATTTGTTTGTGCATTTATATATAGATGAGGTCAATGAATTTGAATGTGCAATCTGTATATACTCAAGCAGATGGTTTGTGATGGTTTATATATTTCTATATGCCCATTGCATCGCCCTATTCAGTTTACAGTGCGGTGTATTCCTACAAATGTCTGAATGTTTGTCATGCATAGTCATGATTAGGCGCTTCATTGTACAATGGGATTGCATATGCATGTATGCAAAGAGTAAAATGAGTGACATTTAGTTAAGAGATTGTCTTGCAAATTAAGTCATTCTGTTATGTCTGATGAAATTTGTCTCTTTGTTATTGCATGGAACAGCAGCAGCAAGCAAAACTCAACAATTACAGAAGCAGATATGTCAGCAATAGCAAGATCATCATGCATATAAGTGTTGATGGTAAAGATAAAAAAAATATCAGGACTTATTATCAGTGTTTTGATATTCTCAATATGCAGAAAAAAGGATGTTATTAAACAGTGTGGAAAACGTGTTCTGAAGCAATACGTCCCCATATTACTGTTGCTGTTTGAACAATTATGTCCAGTGATACTTGTGTGAAAACACAAAGATGTTTGCAAGGGTCTTACTTTTTCAAACATAACCACTAGATGTCACTGTAATTTAAACAATTAGTATAGAGCAGTGGTTCTCAACTGGTTATACGTCAACTGACCCAACACAGCACCAAGATGTCCTTAAAAGCAAACCTTAATATGCATTAATAAAAACTAAAATATTATTAATATGAATCAAATATAATTAAAACATCAAAATGAGGGCAATAATTCACAAAAACACACTGCGGCATAAACCATGTTTCACTTCATTACAAATAAAGTTGTTACAAATAAATGTAATTTGAGAGAAATTTTCTTCTTTGCTTAGTTTGTTCATTGTTTCAAGGATGAGAGCATGTCAGCCAACATATCCAGATTGGGAAAAACTACATTTACTTTGTACCAAAATGTCATATAGTTTGATGTTTAATGTTCTCCTTTTAAAAGTTAATAAGTCTATTTAACCGAAAGACAGATTTATTTATTCTGTCATCCTAACTATGCATAATTATATGGTTAGTTGCAGTGTTATGGAGCCCCGCACATGACAGGGAGGAAATAAAATATGTATATCATGGCCACAGGTGCTTTTTTTAAACAATCACTAGGACACATTTCTCAATAGGTCAGTTTTTCAAAACTCTTCAGTGATGTGGGCTAAACAGTGGAATGATTTATCATTGCTTTGCATAAAATGCATTCAGTGACTACATTTTTCAAATCACATCAATTTTCACACTCCAGCAAAATGTACCTAGAGGCCAATTTGCACGTTTACATTGCCTACTCTTTTCAAAACGGTTAAATTTAAGATGTAGCTAAACACCAACACAAGCGTTAGTCTTTGAGTTTCACCATCTATACAAAGGAAATGATTTTGTACTGTAATGTAAACATGGACTATGTAACATACTGCAGTGAATTATAAGCAGTATAATGCTATCCGTTGTTAGTATTTTTTAGGTCTGTTTTAAAGTCCCCCTGTTGTCAATAATATGTGATCAACCAAATGATATATTTAAAAGTTTTTTCCTGTGAAAAAAATTTATTCATGCCTTAAAATAGCTTGAATGTAACTCTACACCCTTGCCTCAACTCGGCCAACTTTACTGTAGTAAACACTACACAAAGGTATCGCTCTTTACAGCGTCGGTCAGACACATAATGGTAATTCATATAATTTGCTTTTATTGCGTTATCAAACAGCTAATAATGTGTTGCTAATGTTACACAAACCATGTTTTCTAAAAATCAGCATCCATAGAAACGCTTTGAACAACTTAGAACCTCAGTGGACAAAGGAATATAGTTCATCATAACATTGTAATATACAATATCATACATAATTCACCTGCTATATTGCTAACTGTACCAGATTTTTCATATTAACAGAAAGATATATCGGGATAACCTTGCTTCTCTTGAGACTCCCCTGCTTCGCAACATAGTAGCTAATGATGATATGCTCAAGCCCGCCCACAAGTTTCTGTGATTGGTTCAAATGTAGTTTGAAACCGGCGATTTCAAACCATGTTGTCTTTGGTTAACTGGGGTTTTAAGGAGAACATACTCAGAATTTACATGAATGAATTTGCACATGGTTTGTCTTAAAGCATATTAAAAACACCACATAGACATATAAACAACATTCAAAACTTTAAGAGCGACAAAGTGCGCTGGGTGCTTTGCTAGTGTTCGAGTTGATTTAAGACATGTATGTCTTTGAATGGGAAAATATCTTGTGTTCAAAGCGTAAAATTGGTTAGGATTACTGTGTGAAGAGTTTGGACAAAATGACCTAAGTATTGAGAAATGTGTCCTAGAGAATGCTAGGAAATAGTATGCATGATACAATTATTTGTTCCCTTGTTTTAGTTAGATCAAAACAAGGGAACAATTTAGTTCAACGTGGCCACAATTTACTAAAACGAGGGAATGAATTATGTTGTAATAAGTCATGGGAAGAAATTCTCTATTTGATTGAACTACAACAAGTGAAGGAATTAGTCAATAGTGCCCACAATTTGCTAAAACAAGAGAACAAATTCTTAATTTGTGGCCACAATATATTTTCCCCCTGCATGTTCTGTGCTGGGCTCCGTGCTATTTATATTATTTAGCATTGTTTTTATCACCTGCTGTCCCATCAGAAAAGACCTGCGATCCACCAGCTGAGAACCACAAAGTAAAAACTACTATACAGGGAGTGCAGAATTATTAGGCAAGTTGTATTTTTGAGGATTAATTTTACAACATTAATAATTAAACAACAACCATGTTGTCAATGAACACAAAAAACTCATTAATATCAAAGCTGAATATTTTTGGAAGTGGTTTTTAGTTTTAGCTATTTTAGGGGGATATCTGTGTGTGCAGGTGACTATTACTGTGCATAATTATTAGGCAACTTAACAAAAAACAAATTTATACCCATTTCAATTATTTATTTTTTACCAGTGAAACCAATATAACATCTCAACATTCACAAATATACATTTCTGACATTCAAAAACCAAACAAAAACAAATCAGTGACCAATATAGCCACCATTCTTTGCAAGGACACTCAAAAGCCTGCCATCCATGGATTCTGTCAGTGTTTTGATCTGTTCACCATCAACATTGCGTGCAGCAGCAACCACAGCCTCCCAGACACTGTTCAGAGAGGTGTACTGTTTTCCCTCCTTGTAAATCGCACATTTGATGATGGACCACAGGTTCTCAATGGGGTTCAGATCAGGTGAACAAGGAGGCCATATCATTAGATTTTCTTCTTTTATACCCTTTCTTGCCAGCCACGCTGTGGAGTACTTGGTGTGTGATGGAGCATTGTCCTGCATGAAAATCATGTTTTTCTTGAAGGATGCAGACTTCTTCCTGTACCACTGCTTGAAGAAGGTGTCTTCCAGAAACTGGCAGTAGGACTGGGAGTTGAGCTTGACTCCATCCTCAACCCGAAAAGGCCCCACAAGCTCATCTTTGATGATACCAGCCCAAACCAGTACTCCACCTCCACCTTGCTGGCGTCTGAGTCGGACTGGAGCTCTCTGCCCTTTACCAATCCAGCCACGGGCCCATCCATCTGGCCCATCAAGACTCACTCTCATTTCATCAGTCCATAAAACCTTAGAAAAATCAGTCCTGAGATATGTCTTGGCCCAGTCTTGACGTTTCAGCTTGTGTGTCTTGTTCAGTGGTGGTCGACTTTCTGCCTGTCTTACCTTGGCCATGTCTCTGAGTATTGCACACCTTGTGCTTTTGGGCACTCCAGTGATGTTGCAGCTCTGAAATATGGCCAAACTGGTGGCAAGTGGCATCTTGGCAGCTGCACGCTTGACTTTTCTCAGTTCACGGGCAGTTATTTTGCGCCTTGGTTTTTCCACACGCTTCTTGCGACCCTGTTGACTATTTTGAATGAAACGCTTGATCGTTCGATGATCACGCTTCAGAAGCTTGGCTATTTTAAGACTGCTGCATCCCTCTGCAATATATCTCACTATTTTTGACTTTTCTGAGCCTGTCAAGTCCTTCTTTTGACCCATTTTGCCAAAGGAAAGGAAGTTGCCTAATAATTATGCACACCTGATATAGGGTGTTGATGTCATTAGACCACACCCCTTCTCATTACAGAGATGCACATCACCTAATATGCTTAATTGGTAGTAGGCTTTCCAGCCTATACAGCTTGGAGTAAGACAACATGCATAACGAGGATGATGTGGTCAAAATACTCATTTGCCTAATAATTCTGCACTCCCTGTATTAGCATGTGCAATACTGAGATCTAGGCAAAAGATGTACAAACATTCATGTGGTCTGCTTTTCATTGATCTGAAAGGGTGATATTAGTGCAGTGTGGTTGGAAATACTGATGAGTTGATTTACATTGGTTGACATAAACCTAAAGATTCCCAGTGGATACATTAAAAGGACAGAAGAAAACAAGTACAGGACATTAAAATAAAATAAAAAAAACGTTTTAAGTTACAAATAGTCCCAACTATTATTTGAGAGTTGTGCTACATAAAGCTTATTGGGTTATTAATTATGAGCAAATCATATTTGACTATTCGTTGAAATGAACTGAATTGTGCAAAAGCTACGTTCTGATAAACCTTGAAAACAAACCAAAAGCGATACAGGAGGTGGAGACTGAGTGAGCTGACTGGCAGTTGTGACATGGGGTGGTATGGATGCTCTGTTGCCAGTGCCAGCCTCACCCCAGAGATAAGAGTCAGGCTGGCAGAACCTGGCGGACAGACGGCACCACCAAGGGGGTTGGGGAAAACCCCTGTTGATCTCAGTGTGGGTCTCAGCAGGGACGTTCAGACCAGTGGAATGTGTGTATACCAGAATGTGAGTGTGTGTTTTGGCTGAAGGCCTGCAGCAAAGCGCTCCTGAGATGTAAAGGTCGACACATGTGTTAGTGCATGGAAGGGTGTATGTTGTCACTGTCAGTGAGGCTGGGTTTGGTCCACTTCTCCTCTGGCCCTCATCTCATTCTCCATCCCTCTGCTCCTCCTTTTTCTCATCAGGGGGGCAGCTGCTCTGAGCCCCAGCTCATTTTGGGGCAGTGAGTAGCTGGCCTCTGAGGAATATTCTGGGGGTCTTTCTGGAATGTTCTGTGTCACTCTATGACAATCAGAGAGCAGTAGAGAAAGTAATCCTTAGGGTTATGAGTCCCCTGGTGAAAAGCTTACTCTCACTTGTTATTTAAAGCTGCAGTACATAACTTTGTGTTTCCATTAGTGTTGTCATTAAGTAAAACTAAAACAAAAACTATTACAAATTTATTTTTATTTAGGTAAAATGACATTATAAACAAACTTTAACTTAACTGTCACCGTCCCACAGGTGGGACGCCTGGTGCTCTTTTTTTGATCGCCTTTTTTTCGTATCATATATTTAAGTAATTATCATAAATTAGGTATCATTTGAAAGCTTACAAACTCAAAATTCATCCTGTCTAAATTATTCTAGGGCTCCTCCCCTGGTGGGCGGTGTCATGTTTCATAATACAACAGTTATTTTAACTACTTTATATTCAAAATCTTTTCCAATCTTGACAAAACACATTGTCGGAAAGGTCTGAGTCTCAAGGGTCCATATTTGGTGAGTGTTTTGTGATGGAAGTGATATTTGGACAGAAATTTACAGGAAAATGCATTAAAAAAAACAATCAATGGAATTTGAATGACACCCGGTGGCTATTTTTGGTACAGCGCCTAAACAAAATCTCATGGGAACTTCAATTTTTGTGATATCAACTTCAAATTTGGAACACAAATTGGTTAGACATATGGCTTTGATTTTATATTAATTTTAGAGTAAATTTTATTTGTAAAATATTTTATATGAAATAAATATTTGCTTTCACTTCAGCAATAATCTGCAGAGCGTCGTCTTTAAAACGAGACCAAACTTTGGTTTATATTCCAAAGCATTCTTGAATTACAGCCCTTTAAGTTTGGATAGTGCATTTTCATGTGTATTCTCAAAAAGGGGGGTGACAGTTAAAGGGTTAAATAACACGACAATTAGAAATGTTGCCTTGCCAGCTAACTGAAATAAAATAAGTACTAAAATATAAACTATATAGACATATTTGCAAAAATATTTTTAAAAACCTAATTCTGCTTGTGAATGTGTCCAAAAATATGGTGGGCTACCGAGATATAGTGAAGCAAGTAGTAAAAAAATAACAATAAAAAGGGAAAAATACATATAAAGTGAAACTGCTTTTATTTGACATTATTATTATTATTATTATTATTTTTTTCTAAAGTACTTTTCATTATGTGTGAAACCTTTTTAATGAAGTAATTAATTAAAAATAATGAGCATGTGTAGCATATGTTTAAGATTTTTGTTGTTAGTATTATTACTAGTAATATTTAAGATAATGTATGCAAAATAAACCCTGACAGGGAAATACACATTGACGATAATGTTCTTAAAGGACACATGATCTTAACTGATGAAAATCGATCCCACACTCACCCTTCTTTGTGGTAGTACTCATTCAATTAGTTCCTGTGTCTCTGAGAACTAGGGGTAGAGCATGAGAGAGCATTTAAGATCAATTAAGAAAGTGAAATCCATGCATCTATCATTTAAACACTCACCTGTTGGCTAGAGTTTGCTGAGGGTGGTGTTACTACATTTTGCTCCACTAGAGGGTTCAGGAGGGCGGAGCCTGGCAGGTGGGTGGCACGCCAGTAAATATCTAAATATTCGGCCAGGTGTTCGCAGGCATCCTCCAACTGATTCTCATCCAGTATAACATCAAACATTTCCTAATGCAAGAGCAAAGCAGTGAGGATGAACAGCAATAATGCAGGATATTGAATCTGTTCATTTGTTGCCTCGGTTTAATGTCCGTTAACAGGAGCTGAATGTATGTGCAGTATTGGGACTCACTGGTGGGCACTGTGCTAGTTTATCTCCAGCCATCATTTGCACGTTGAGATGTTTGCTTTGAGATTTCCCTCTGGACTTAACGAGTCTTTGAAGGACCTGAGGTAGAAAGAGTGACAGAGAAAATGAGGGACAATAGTGGGGATAACGCATCAGAGAATTCTGAACACATCTATATTACTTAAAAAAAAGAGTGTTATTTTAATTATTTATATTATTATTACTTTTAACCCTGTGGAAAAAAATAAGCAATTTTTTAGTCTATTATCAATGTTCAACAGTAAATAAAAAAAAAAAAAATTTTAATTAAAAAAAAAATTATGAACCAGCAAATGTCATTTTAATCACAACTCTAATTATGTATATTGTTTGATAATTTTGTGTGATTTAAAAAGCTCATTGGTCTTGATAAAACAATTGGATAATATTTTATAATAATAATAATATTTAAATAATAAATGGGGCAAAATTGCTGGTTGTGGTGGAAAATGAGTCTAAAATGATATAAATATTTTTCAGTTTTCAAATAATAATTCTTGTTTTGTTACTCTTGATCATAGTTTTATGATAATTGAATTATTAAATAATTATATTTTTTGTATTTTGTATTTTTATTATGGATTTTTCATATTTTATCATGAAAAGTCTCAGTGTGGGACAGGGGTAAAATATAAAATCATATTAAAAATACAGAAAAGTTATTTTCCAAGGCCATTTTATAGTAATGTGACCTTTATACAACAACACAAAAGTTGAGTTAGTTTTAATATAAATCTGTAGTTGAAGAATCACCCATTTGTAGCTTTTTTAAAACAAGTACACATGATTTATTGACTTGTTAAATGTCACCTTTGGAGAGGACACTTTCACATAGACAATGATGGGAGCGAGGGAGGTCTTGAGAAGCTGTGCGGGATGGTTGATAGTGTCTGCATCCAAGACCACCAACTGCAGACTTTTAGCCAGCTCAAATATTCTTTCAATCTCACTCTGCACCTCCGCTGAGAGAGAGTGAGAGAGACAGACATGAGAACCACATTAATAATGAAATAGCAAATGCCATAAGAGATCCTTCTAACTCAAAAAAACTTTATCACTCTTTATATTAATGTACTATTTAGGTTTACCCCTGTATTTTTGTCACTCACCCAGACTGGAGCGAGTGTTTGACCTCTCCATGATTGCTTTCTTATTCAGAACAGACCTTTTGGCCAGAGACAGATCTGCAGTCACCCGTGTGATAGAAATCCTGCAATGAAAAAACATTCAGAAGACTTGTAATATAGCACACAAGTATGGATCACTTTTATGATACCACTTTTTTGATATGTTGAAGCATGATAGCCCCATTTCCCATTCACTTTCATTATACATGTATTTAAAGGTACTCTATGTATCTTATTCCTCAGCAGCGCTGACCCCACTCTGAGATTTTACGTGGCTTGAACTCCTAAGAACTACCCATTGTTTCACAAATGTTTTTAGAAGCAGTCTGCATGCCTAGGTGCCTGATTTGATTAATAATAATAATAATAATTCATTACATTTATATAGTGGTTTTCTAGGCACTCCAAGCGCTTTACATGGAAGGGGGGAATATCCTCAACCAACACCAATGTGCAGCATCCACCTGGATGATGCGACGGTAGCCATATTGCGCCAGAACGCCCACCACACACCAGCTTATTGGTGGAGAGGAGACAGAGTGATGAAGCCAATCAGTAAATAGGGATGATTAGGAGGCCATGATGATGGATAGAGGCCAATGGGCAAATTTAGCCAGGTTACACCCCTACTCTTTTTCCAAAGGACATCCTGGGATTTTTAATGACCACAGAGAGTCAGGACCTCGGTTTAACGTCTCATCTGAAGGACGGATTAAAGGAATTTATACACCTTTGGCAATGGAAGTAATTGGAACACCTGAATTCAATGATTTAGAGGGGTGTCGCAATACTTTTGGCAGTATAGTGTATGTCATTTGCCCATGTGTTTCATCATATCCGTAAATAGAGAAAAGTTACTCCAGCTATACATTAGCTTGGCTTTTAGGAGATAGGGAGAACTGGGGATTTGAACAGTAAAGGCAGCACATAGATGGCGTATTTATATCTCAACAGGTGAGTAAGGTATTTTATTAAAAAGATAAATGGCCATATGTAGCTCTCTAACAGAGATCATTGTAAAGCATTTTCCACTGTGATGGGTCGTTTCATTATGGTTGTTGTAGCGCTGTGCTGGAATTTATTTTCAAGGAAGTACTGTGTCTATTACTGGGTATAGATAGAGTAACGTCTTCAGCTAGTCAGCTTGAGATCTTTTCCAAAAGTTACATAGTGTACCTTTAAATTTGTCACAATATTATTCAAAAATCTCTTTTTTCTTCTACAGAAGTCAGTCAGCCATATGGGTTTGAAATGACATGAGGGTGAGTAAGTGATTTATTTCCATTTTTTCCAAATTCACATTTTGGGTGAACTGTTCCTTTAAGCGTTGCTCACTCACTCACTCACCTCCCATCAAACCTGTGTTTCAGGAAGTCAAACAAGGCTTTCTGCATCATATCAGTCACCTGTATCAGAGAAGATCGTGAGAAAACACACACCCCAGAAATGTTTCATGTGTAATTAACCTGTCGATCCGAGGTAATTTAGGTCTTGAGCTATTAATAGTGTTAACAAATAACCAGTGATTTTGTTGTCTAAGGAATCTAGAGAGAAAACAAGGGGAACAACTAAACAGAGGATTGAGAAGAAGAGTCATGTAAAAGGCTAATATAGTTTGGATGAGGTGGTTTTATTTAGACACAGGGTGAAAAATGAATGACTCCAGAAATAGAGAGAGTAGGGAGTCAGCAGGAAAAGCAGGTCCCTGGTGTCTCTGTTAAAGAGCTGACTGACAAATGTGTCCAGAGCACTGTGCCACAGCTGGACTTAAATATTTCACATCCGTGAATCCTCTTACATACCAACAGAAAAAGACATCTTACACCACCTGAGCAGTCATATATAGCATGATCTTTTTGCCATGAGTGAATTATAAGAATTTACACACCACCATAATTACCTTTCATATTCCATTTCATATTCCAACATTGTATTGAATATAACTACATAACAAATATAGTTAAATATTGGCTGACCAAAGAGTTTTCATAGGCCATGAAACTGTATTTTTATTAAATTACAATAAAATGATAATATTAAATGTAAACAATACAATTATTTATTAAATGTAAATATAAGTAGAAAATGCATACATCTTGTGACAAACAGTTCAGGTCAAAGTGTCACTGGCATATCATATAATAGACTATTCAATCTCTGCATGAATTTGTGCTTTTGTTCCCGTATTGTTAACTAAAATTAAATCTATTAAAATAAATGTCTGTAATTGAAATGAAAACAAAAATAAAAAGCTACTTCAAAATATTAATAAATACTATAAATACTTTCATTTAAAATAACTCTGACTAAAATAACATTGTTTTGTTCTTCATATTGTAATTTTGGTGACTTAATATATAATGTTGTCACTTTGGGGTACAAGTTAAAAGACACACTAGTCAAATGAGTGATGATTTTTTGGTAATGGTTTGCATGTCTTTGATTGGTTCGTGTCACTTACAGTGCCAGTACAGTGAGTGACATACTATTATTCTTACATTGCCAGTGTGTACAAATGTACAGTACAGTACAGTAGATTGTGGTAGAACTGGTAGATTGTGTTGGTCATTATGGAAATGATCTGGCTGCATCTGCGTGCTTTAATTTGCGCGTTGTCAATAGATCACGTGCAGAATTGTCCACTCCCATCAGTGCTTTTATGGAATTGTGCTGTCATGCTAATTTGCCCTGTTTAGTAAATCTGGCCCTTAACCTTGAACTAGACTTGAACATGAACATAGCACTCACCAACAGAGGTTACAAGAACAAAGCTAGACCAGGAACAATGGAAACATGAGGGCTATTTATACGCAAAGACTAATGAGCAATAAAAAACACCTGTGAACAATCAAGTCAATAAACCAATCACAAAACAGAACAGAGAAACAAATGACCTGAACAACCAATCAGAACATTACACATGAGACTAGGGAAGCACATGACAAAACCAGTGGTGCGTCCCAATTTGCATACTATGCGTCCTAAATAGTATTCGAAAATATAATTAAAGTATGAGTATTCCAAAGATACCCGGATGGTCTACTATTTCTAATATTGCCCACAACCCATTGCGCATTGAATTCAATTAGAGATTCAATTAGAACCTCAAACACGAGTAAAAAATTGGACGAGGATTCGATTAGAACTACAAAAACGAGTTTAAAAAAAAAAACCTTGTTCCAAACTCTTCTGCTACACACTCAAAAGTATGTACTTTTTCTTCACAAAAAGAGTACATACTTTTAGGGCATAGTATAAGTAGGCGAATTGGGACACAGCACGTGACTATGACTAAACTTCAAAATAAAAGACATGAAACATGAACAAAACAAAACCCCAAAACCAAACGTGACAGTAACTGTATTAGGAACTAACACATAACATTTACTCGTCAAACTCTACTTTAACTTGCTTGGTGGTAGTTAATTCTAGACCCTGCCGAATTTACCTCATAGCCTTTCAGTGAGGGGCCAACCAGAACAACAGGCCTCATGGAAGGAACTACATCATAGGGTGGAACGTGCTCTGTCTGCAACACACACACACACACACACACACACACTGAATCTTAACTAACATTTCTCATCTAATAAGTAGCCTCAAGGGATGCAGTTTCAATAACACAGCATTAAAATATATCCGAGGTCAGACACTAACTGTGAATATGTAATACCACTTTTTAAGGGACTGTGTTCTTGCATTATAGAATCAAGGAAGCAACTTTAACCACCCACCTGCTTCTGCTTCTGTTTGGCTTGTTGAAAACAGGAGAAAGGTGTTTAAGAAAATCTGAAATATGCTGTTTGTGTGCAATTGAATTGAACAAAACAATTAATTAAATCACGCTGACAGATAAAAGCAGGATATGCCCTGAGGGGAAATGAGAGATAGCAGTGGCTCAATAGTCCTGGCATTACAGTAAGACAGTGATGTGTGAGAGCATTTAAATACCTCTCACCTGCAGAAGGAGGAGTAGACCTCCAGCCCCCAGACGACGCATTCCCTCCCACTTTCCTGTTAACAACATGAACACTTTAGCTGAATGTATGATATCATACTTTGAACTAAGAATCCCATGCAGCACTTTTCTTATTAATAGCAAGCGCTATCACAGCATTTGAAGGTAGAAGCGTTTATCTCTCACCTATGGTATAGTTTGCCAAAAATGAACCAGTACTAATAATCCTCACTGCTGCATGTTGCGCAGAGACGCGGGTTCATTCTTCGTTTTGAACAATCATTTGTACAATAGTAACTGCCAATATTATTTCTAAAATATACACTATTCACTATTATCTTCTTGCTTATTTAACTGTTCATGGTTTGTTTGTTTTTCAAATGCCATGCCTGACAACCCAGAGAGGAAACACACCATTGGCAGGGCTCAATCCGAGGGGCGAGATAAACGGTTGTCTTTCAAATTCCCTCTGCACGCAATAGGATAGCGCTACAACCAACCAGAGCAACGAAGAAAGTGAAGCGGAGCTAGTTGATAGATTAAACTTTTGCCGTATCCGGTCGGCAAAACTCTGAACACATGTTCCTTTTTAAAGAAAGACTTCAGTGCCGTTCTTTGTTATTTTCTCAAAGAAAAGCTTAACTCCAAGCCTTCCAGAGTCGTGGCCAAAGCCGATTCGAAAGACCTCTGTTCGTCAGCTTCTTTGTTTACAAGTAGCACTCGGAACCGCCGCAACTCTGCCGTCATTATGTTAAGCCCGCCCATCGACTGTATACATGATGTGATTTGCCTGACTAGAGTTTGGTTTTTCCAGCTCGCAAGCCAACGGAGAGTTGCTAGACGCCCTGGCTGCAAATTATATTTGCTGCCGCTAGGGTGTGTCTAGATTTCTAGGCTATGCCATGCCAGCTTCTTTAGCTATTTTAATGGCGAACAAATTTTAGCAACATCTAGCGGTGAGGTTGTAAATTGCAACCGCCCACCGTTCACCCTTCCCTTTTGAAGCACATAGAGAAGCTACGGTGGCTGACACAGGACAAAGATGTTGTCATCTGAGACAGCAGAGTGTAGAAGGTTGAGCTCTGTAGAGCAGTTTCTTCTTTTAGGGCTACAGTAGAAACTTGTCAGCGCAAAATGGTGACTTCAATGTAAGGGGACCCACGGTGTATGTAGATAGAAATGGCTCATTCTAAGGTAATAAAAACAAAATGGTTCGTTATGTCGTCAATAGATCCTCATAAATACTTCACACTGCACCTTTAAAGCAGGATGGATTCTGTCAATGTTCTTATCGTCCATCAGCTGGAAAAAAATCATTGTGAAAGTGATTCCAATGATATCATCCCTCTGTGCCATTATCGTTACAGCTATATAGTGTGGATTAATGTGGCTATTGTTTTACATTTAGGAGGCTTTTTAAAGCTGTATCTTTTATACACTGAACAAAATTATAATAACACTTTTATTTTTGCCCCCATTTTTCATGAGAACTCGAAGACTTTTTCTAAGTACACAAAAGGCCTATTTCTCTCAAATATTGTTCATAAATCAGTCTAAATCTGTGTTAGTGAGCACTTCTCCTTTACTGAGATAATCCATCCACCTCACAGGTTGGGCCACAATAAAAGGCCACTTGCGTTCAGTGTAGTTATCGTCATTGGTGTGAACGGGCCTCTATACAGTTTTCAATGATGACTAGATATGATGAGATGCAATTGTAGTTCAGACCTCTGAGCTGCTTTCTGTTCCTGCTTGATCCGCATGGCTTCCAGTTTAACAGGGCTGGGGATGAAGGCAATATCTGCCCCCTCCTTCACCAGCCTCCCGATCCACCAGTCATTATTATACTTCTGTAGATGAGAGACAATGTGCTCAATAAAACACTGAAACATTAGCTTACTGTTAAATTTAGTTCATTGATCGCTTCCTACCTCTTTTATATGTAGAAAATCTTTGGTTTCAAAGTTGATGGCAGCACCCTGAACCGGACAGTCTTCGTCAAGAGCCCCACAGTAGCTGACATTGGTTCTCACTGCAAATGCCACAGGTTTGGTCTACAAAAAAAAACAAAGAAAATATTAGAAAAGTTAATGTTATTTAAAAATGAGGTGTAATTGACAGTGTAACTGTGTGAGAAGATGAACCTTGGCTCTCTCGAGCTGGAGGTGGGCCTGGCGCTCGGCCTCACGCCGAGACGCCTCCTTGTCCTCCTCCAGGGACAGGTCGGAATCCGATGGTCTACTAGTGTAGGAATCAGCTGAACTCTGAAAAAAGGACAAGAGTCCTATGTGAAAAATGCTCTTTCATATTTTACTATTATAATTACTTTTGTTTACTTTTACTTGTAAATTCACTGTATTTACTTTCAGTTTCTTTTTCTTTTGTCATTTAGCTCTTTTCAGTTCTTTCATGACATCTCATGGAAGATTTTTAACATCATAATGGATATGACAATGTTAATGTATTTGGTCTTGGTGGAGTAGATGTGCTACATTGCTGCTGATATTTCAGCTGCTGTAGATAATTTCTGTTGTTGTAGATTATTGCTGCTGCAGAACAAGAACAGGACCTGGCTACTGCCAATACAAACACCGATACGCTACTGTGGCATGTAAGGCATACTGCGGCTGCACAAATAGCATATATAAAATTATCCGTTGCATATTTATATGGGTGGAGCTGGAGAAGGTGGAGGGTTCCAGAGGAACTATGAAAATGTGCTGCAAAGCGCTATAGTAAACGCTCACAAGCCATTTAAATGTTGAGCAGCAAGCTCATTGGCTGCAGATGCGACAGGAACCAATCACCTTGTGCCATGTAGCAAACGATGTAAATGTCATCAGGTTGTATTAAGGACTCGTCAGTCTGTGCCATTTAGAGTTTCATGACAGAATTTGGTATTTGTATCTGAAACACAGCAATTGCAGCAAATGCTTGTGCAATAATAAATGTATATTTGTCATGCAAATAAAGCACCTTAAATTGAAAATGAAAATATTAATAAAGACTAAAATATTAATAAATATTAATACATTTTTATTTGATTTCCAGGGGCATTTTTACCTTTATAAATGTCAATTTTGATAACTTAAATGCATCTGACATGTTGACAATACCTGCATTTAACCAATTATTTTGATCAATCAGAATAATTTTCAACAAACAAAAGCCATCTTTACATTTTCGACAAAGCTGCATGCCATGACATGGAGTTGTTTAATGCAGCTCAAAGTTGGCATGTATTTACATGACAATAGCATTTTGTAAATAGCCACCAAAAAGTATATAAACTCAATTACATGTGATATTATGACAAAATCAATATTGGCGAATATTGCTCTGGTAATATTTCTCATTGATATGGTAATAATTATTATGTTGAATAAAAGAATACAAAAATGCATTCATAAGCTCAACAGAAACGGGTGTGATTGGTTATGATTGCAAAAAAAAGGAAATCTGATGCAACACGAGCAGATCTAAATGTAATGCCGCAATCAACACTTTTTATTCATTCACTTTAATCACGACAGCCATATTTTTATCTAATTTTTGCCTCAAGCCCCCATTCATTTCCGACCCTAGAACAATTGCACCGAAAGCAAAACACTCACTGACCCTAAACAAGTACTGCAATCCTCCATCCCTCTGATCTCCCCTCCAGACCAGCCTTTTTCTCTCGCTCTCTTTCCCTCCAAAATCCAGAACACATGAGGATATGATTTAAATATCAAAGGCAGCCGCGGGGCGCAGGTGTCTGCGACACCTACCGTTAAAAGAGATAAAGCATAATTAAGCAGACACCGGCTAAGATAAGATTCTTATGTGCGATTAAAATATACCTCCCGTCTAAATGAACATGTTAATTAAAAGGCAGGCCTGCTATGGGAGGCATCTCTATCACAGAGCTATCCTGAACCAGGTCTTGGATGATCTACACCATGTTCATCTCTTTCATGTGTTCAGTTTAGAAATAAATGAAAAGAAAGATAGAGGAGGGCTTTGAAGCCCAACAACACACAATATCAAACACATTTTTTGTTTTTTTTGGCCACTTTTATCGACAGGAGGTAGCAGTGATGCAGGGGTCGCCCGCGTAAGCGTCAGAGTACTTGCACTACCCACAAAGATGTGACACATTTTGTGCTACATACATAGCGTACATTAACTCAGAGTCGTTTTCAGATGACCCAACAGACAGCAATTTTTCGCTCAGTACCTGGATCGATAATGTAATTCTTTAAAAGACACGATGCATAGCAACCTCATCCGCTAAGAGTATTTCCACAACACCTCATCCACTTATAACACATTTTATCCATTAGACATTCCCAGAAAAGGCTGCATACAATGCTTACAGTATATAGCTTAAATAAAGCTATTCATATTAAAATTTTTGTGTCATCAGCTACATGACTCACTTGCATGATTCACTTGCATTTTTAACAGACAGTGCTGTGCAAATACTGAGAGCACTTTTGAAAATACATCTATTTTTAGTTTTTCTGACTAAACAATTTTTTTGTTGCAAATAATATTGTCCGCATAACAATTTGAGTGAAAGGTTGGGTTGGGTAACACTTTCCTCAAAGGATTAGTTCACTTTGAAATGAAAATTACCCCATGATTTCCTCACCCTCAAGCCATCCTAGGTGTATATGACTTTCTTCTTTCTGATGAGCACAATCAGAGTTATATTAATAAATATCCTGACGCTTCCAAGCTTTATAATGGCAGTGAGAGGGTCCATTGAGTTTGAAGCTCAAAAAAGTGCATCCATCCATTCAACATACGAAAAAAATTGCAACTGCAGAGACGTATCACTAGACCGTAGTGTACGCATTTTGAACTGCGAGAGGCATTACATTTTCTGCGTAAGTTGAATATGGAAGGCGGTCTGGAAGCTAGATATTTTTCTTACAAAAACCCATCGATTCGCTTCAGAAGGCCTTTATTAACCCCCCTGGAGCTGTGTGGAGTATACGTTTATGATGGATGGATGCACTTTTCTGAGCTTCAAAATCGTGAGCCCCATTCACAGCCATTATAAAGCTTGGAAACATCAGGATATTTATGAATATAACTCTGTTTGTGTTCATCAGAAAGAATAAAGTCATCCTTTTAAGCCTTTATGTAATAAAGGTATTCATAATGTACATTATAATGCAGGTTATATTTTCATAAATAATTGTAACCAAAGTTAAAATATTTGCAGATTCCTTGTTACATCGGAAATTGTATACATTATTAGATATTATTAGATACATATTATAATGTATCATGGTTACAATTATTCATAAGACCATACAATGCATTTTAATTTTATTACAAGGCATAATGAATGCATTCAAATACTTTTATAATGCATTATATATAAAGATTTTAAGTTGTGTTACCAATTCTGAATGTTTTCAGAAGGTTTATATGCAAAGTTCTGTCATGACACTCTAGATGGCGCAGGCTGATAGGTCCTTGACTCAATCTGCTTGCAATCACATCATTCTCAATAGAGCACAGCTGATTGGTTCCTGCTGTATCAGTAGCTAATGTGCTCACTGTTCAACCTTCAAATACCCTCCACCTTCCCCAGCTCCACCTGTATAGATCTGCTACGGGTAATTACATTTTAATGTATGCTATATTGTACAGCAGCAGCATGTATTGCTTGCTCACAGCAGTGTGTTGTGTATGTATTGGCAGTAGCTAGTACCGTACTTGCTCTGCAACAGCAGCAATAACAGCATCACCAGCGCAGCAGATCTGTTCCGCCAAAACCAAACATATCAACATTGTCAAATCAATTGCCATGCCAAACACTCACAGAGTTGTCATGACGGAACTTCTGCTTTAATGACAGCAACATTTGAGCTACATTTGACACAAGTTTGTGTAAAACCTGATGATCATGATTTGAGAATGATCCAAAGAGCATCTTGAGCGTCAGAGGATGGAAATCTGACTGTACAAAAGATTTCACATGATTGATATAATTTGACATACTTGACATCAGTTTATTTCCAGGTTTAAAGTACATTTTCATTCCCAAATAAAAGGCATTGTATTTAGCATTTTCTTTGAATTGCTGCTTTGCTGGAGAAACATGTGAATGTAAATGTTGGCGGCTCTGCGTTTAACACAACTTGTTGTGCAAGTTGTGCATTAGCAGCACACAGTCAACAGGGGGCGAAAAATCAATGAACCTCCCCTTGTCTACAAGGCTTGTTAGATAACAGTCATTCATTCTCCTATACTTCAAACAGTTTCATGCCCTATTTTCATTCATATTGTCAGAATCTGAATTCCAGTCTCCTGTATGCCTGCTGCAATGTGTTTGAACATGCGATGATGTTAGCCGGGACAGATCCTGATTGTGACGAGGACAGGGATCACAGAAGTCCAATAAGAATCAACTACATGCAACACACATAGAAAGCATAGTAAATAGACACATGCAACAGTGCATTTTTGCATTATATATTAGTCTATATGAACAGGTTCATAATGTTGAACTAAACATTGACTGGAATTAAATGATTATTATTTTTAATTACAAATATTTGCCCCCTGGATTTGATATTAAGGCGATTTTTAAGGCGATTTTAATAGTTTATTATATTTTTGAATATAAAAAATACAGCATGCCATGTATTTATGTCAAGTGTCCAAAAACGTTTAAAGACCAAGAATGGAATACAATTATGAATGTTTGAAACTTGATAATTATGATCCTGGTTAATAAAAATAAAATAATAGTCAAAAATGACATATCAGCTACTTGCAATACAATTTAAAAGCACACCCACAGAAAGATATTAGAGAGTTAAAGAGAATACATGTTCTCAATTAAACAATCAATGCAGCTGAATGCATTTAAAGAGTCTGTATGGTGGTCGAAAAGCAGAGGCATACATCTCGACTGAGAATAATTTATTCATAAAAAAGGCTTACATGAGGATATTAATAGACTATGACCCAAGCAGAATGCATGCAAAATTCATTCACTTCACCAAAGCAGCACTGATTGATTACAGAATCACATGGAGTGAAAATGTAATAGAGAGGGAGCGCGCAGGGGAAATCAGTGAGTGAGCAAGAAAGAGAGAGAGAGAGAGTGACAGAGATAAAGTGCAAGAGAGTGAGAGAGAAAGCAAACTATCCCTACCTTGCAGCTGAGCAGTGCTGCGCTAGAATCGGACGCGGACATGCCTATAGAGACAGCTCGTATCGCCCTCCATCACTCTGTGGCCGAGCGAGACGCGAGCTGCTCTCCATGGTCAGCGGTTAAGAGGCTGGCAGAGAGAGGGGAAGCCTCAGCTCTGATGCTAGAGAACGCACTGGCACTGCACTCAACGCCTATACAAAATTGATGCCCTGACTGCAGCAGCTGAGTTGTGCAGCTCAACGCCCTCCCTCTGCCGCTGCTGCCTTTCTTCCGCCTGCTCTCACATTCAATCAGGCTCCATTTTCTTCCGCTCCACACATTGGAGATGCTGTTCTGCAGCCAATGTTGCGGGGGAGGAGATGTTTACCTCTCACACGAGACACTGAGACCTCATTCTCTTGCAACAGGAAATAGAGAGGTGGTGCTTTAAGAAGTGGGGTGCGTGAAGTGAAACCTGTCACACTATGATGCCCAAATGGGTTGTTATTATGAAAAGCAAGCCTGAATTGGTCAAAATAAATACATTTAGCTTTTACACACATGCTCCCATAGTAGCCTATTACATATACCGATCAGGCATATTAGGTCCCCCTTTAGCTGCCAAAACAGCCCGACCCGTCGAGGCATGGACTCCACTAGACCCCTGAAGGTGTGCTGTGGTATCTGGCCCCAAGATGTTAGAAGCAGAACTTTTTTCTCTGTTCTTGCGGAGTATGTTGCAGCCTTTACGCTTGCCCATTTTTCCTGCTTTCAACTTTGACAAAATGTTCACCTAATATATCCCACTCACTAACAGGTGCCGTGATGAAGAGATAATCAGTGTTATTCACTTCACCTGTCATAATTTTATGCCTGATCGGTGTACACTCTAAATAAAAAAGGTTCTATATGGCACCAAAAATGGTTCTTGGCTCGTAATCATAGGGGAACCTTTTTAAGTGCTATATAGCACCAATTTTGGTGCTTCAGTGGTTCTTCAGCAGTTCTTCAGAGGTTCTTCACCGGTTCTTTGACTAAGGTGCTATATAGCACCGCTAACTATGGTGCTATATAGCATCGCTACCATATACAGAACATGTTAAGATATGGTTCTATATAGCACCAAAAGTGGTTCCCCTATGATTACGACGAAGAACCATTTTTGGTGCCATATAGAACCTTTTTTTTTAGAGTGTATATCACGATTATTTTCTGTACATAAAATCCGAAATAATTTTCATTACAAGCATTGAAGCTTCTGGCAACATATTTGGTAAACTAAAGGTAACATAGTTTTTGTGGTATCGTTGGCTTTTGTATGATAAAATACATGTGATGTTCCTCATTTGTAAATTGCTTTGGATAAAAGCTAGCCTGGATGCCAGACGAACTTAGCCCCGCCCACACATTTTTTTGCACGGGCAGTTCGGTCTGGACTTGATCCATAGAGAAGTAATTACAGTAACGTAATCATCCACGTCATCAAAGGCGCTTGGGTTGAATTTGTTCTAATCCTAAACGGAGAACTTGTTCGTATATGCATTCACCTTCACTATTTTTCTCAGAAATGATGATCGTGTTGATAAGTACTCTGTGTATCCTTAAATTCGTTTTTTACAACACCGGCAAAGATCGTTTACACTCATCTTCTTCTTCTAACGTGACTTATTCCAGCTTGCTGGCGGACAGGGTTGCCAAGTTTTTACAGCAAAACTCGCCCAACTGCTACTCAAAACTAGGAAAAATGGCATTTGGGGGGTAAAATATGTGTTATTTTGGCTGGACTGCCTGCTAAATTTCGCATTCCTGGGTCTGTATATCACATAATTGGGGTCGCTTCAACCCGCGGACTTGGCAACACAGTGCAGTTGAGTTCTGTTGACATTTGACAACTAACGTTATGCGTCGCTCCGTTGCTCTGATTGGTTGTAGGTCTATCCAATAGACCTTTCTCACAAAAAACGGAAATATGCAATCGTTGCGGATCCGGAGTTCCTGTCAAGCGCCAACACATCAGAAAAGCATACCCGGCCAAGAGAAAATGGATCAGCGAGTCTACACAACTTCGCTAATGGATTTGCCAAATAATTACATTTGATGGAAATGAACAATTAGGCCTATTTACATAAGTCTCATATTACGTAGCTATAAAGAACCAGCGTTACATGACGTCTTCCTTGACCAAGATGATATCTTGTTTGTGCGGACTTTGGCTACAGTTCAAAAATAGTTTAAACATCATGCAGTGAGCACAATTTTATTTTTTAACATACAACATAATACTTTTAATAAAATTATATATGTTTTTATTTTAAAAGACTATAATACTATATGTTTACAATATAATACAAAATGTTGATTAACATCACGTTATGTTTTAATACAAAATAAATTCACAATATGTATGGAGGCATTTTGCAAAAGTGAATTTTATATATATTTAATAAAATATCATACATTTTTAAAATAAAACGACTCACGAGGCAACATCCATTTAAGCATGCGTGTTTATTTTAGTAGTCAGTGAACAGCCTGAGAAACATTTAAATAGATTTCAGTTAATAATGGTTATATACATATAATGGTTATATATATATATAAATATTAGTTTAAAAAAGAAATCGCTTTATATTTCCCCCCAGAGGTGCGTCATATGCCGCTTTGCGTTGAAAGGCTTGTAAGTTAGGACATGAGCAGGGAAGTTTGGTCCTTCATCCCGCAGGATAGCCTGAATCCATTTCCGTCAAACTCCACCATCAACAGGGAAGGAATGAAACGACAGATATAGATGCTTTTGGGAATAACAAGAACAGCCCGGTAAGCTACAATCACACTTGCTCGTTGCTTGCGCCATTTGTATACCTGTATACCTGCCCGGCGAGGAAGAAGATTATCACGACGATTGCGTATTTCCGGTCGCAAATACGGAAGTTGTGAGAAAGGTCTATTGAGGTCTTTCCTGGTTCGGTTTAAACACGCCCCATAATCACAGCCCAACGGAGCAGTATCAGACTCAAATTCTGACTAGAATTGAGTATGACGACGTCAGGCTAGATAAAAGCATCTGCTAATGACTAAATCGAAATGTGAAATGTTATGGTATAGTTCTGTTAATTTACTATTGTATCTACACACATATTCGGTATCCAATAATTAAAAAGATATGAATATTGTGACGAGTCCACCCAGAGGAATCAGCGTCGCCCTGGCAACAACACACCTGCACATCATCACCATGGGCTGATCGGTCACAGCTGCACCCCATCAGCTCAGAGCTACAAAAGCAGCTACGGATGAGCAGACAGACAGACTCTGGTCTCGAGCTGAATGCACTGCTGGACTAACCTCTCTTTGTTGTTCTCCCCCAGAAAGCAGCGAGTGACCGACAGCCCACTTCACTGGAGCACGTTTGGACACCCACTTTCACTAGGATTGAGCACCACCACGGGACGAGGATTCACCAGCCACCACGCACCGGCTCACGAACTGTTTTCACCTTTTTCACTCACTGTAATTAAAATCCACCCTCCGGGGCCTTTTCACTCAACCTGCCTTGTCGTGTGATTCCTCACCCCGTGACATTGGTGGAGAATGCGGGCAGAAGCGTGAGGAATCACCGACAAGTTCACCGCACCCAATAATCCTAATCTTCTCTGTTTGTTTTTTTTTTTCCCCCTGCACGCCAGAACCCGGAAGTAGCGCGCTCGCTCCCCCGAAGATGGAGGAAGTGTTGCAGCGCCTCACGGAGGTGAGCATCCGCCAGCAACAAATCGCGGAACATCTCGCCACCCGCCAAGGAAGGACGGAAGACGAACTCACCGCCATCCGTGCTGCCGCCGCCCAGCGCGTTCCGCTACCTGATCCGCGTGCCCAAGCCACCCGCCTACTGCCGAAGATGACGGCGGATGATGACGTGGAGGCTTTTCTACAGGTCTTCGAGACCACTGCCCGGAGCGAGGAGTGGCCAGAGGGCGATTGGGCACGCGCGCTGGCACCTCTACTGACCGGAGAAGCCCAGCGGGCTTATTTTTCACTTCCCCGAGCGATCGCTGAGGATTATGACGAAGTCAAGCGGGAAATCCTGGCGAGGTTGGGGCTCTCATCTATCTGTGCCGCCCAACAGTTTCATGAATGGGAATTCAAGCCTCGTGTGCCAGCCCGTGCCCAAGCCGCCGACCTGAAACGCATCGCGCATCACTGGCTGATGGAAGGAAGTCCCACGGCAGCTCAGGTAGCGGAACGGGTGGTGGTCTATCGCCTCCTCCGTGCTCTTCCCCGTTCCATCCGGCAGGCGGTCGGGATGAGAAACCCGGCCACCACCGCGGACCTCGTGGAGGCGATCGAGCTGGCGGATGCCATCCACCACCGTGAGGCAGGGGAGCGAGCGTTGCCGTTTCCCCGGAGGGTGGTCCAGGAGCGACGGCCGTTCGAGGGCACCTCGCGACCAGTGTGCAGGCCGACGGTTCCCCCGCCGCGAGACGAGCCCATGCCCAGCGCCGAACCCATGCCGCCTCCGCGTGCGTGGCTGGCAGGCTGCATCGTCCACCAGCGGATGCCATCGGGAGCCCCGGAAGCAGACGTGGTGATCGAGGGAAGACACTTCCGAGCCCTGCTGGACTCTGGCAGTACGGTCACCCTTCTCCAGTCACGAGTGTGTGGGCCCCGAAGAGGCGAGAAGAGTTTCCTCCCCATTACGTGTGTGCATGGAGACACTCGCCAAGTGCCAGCCCGTCGAGTCACCATCTCGTCGCCCCAAGGGACCTGGCCGGTGGAAGTCGGCCTGGTAGAGGACCTTCCGGTGGCCGTACTGCTGGGGAGAGACTGGCCGGGCTTCGATGCCCTGCTCGCCGCTGCCACTCAGCCTGTCAGCCAGGAGGGGAACCGTCGAAGACGGAGACGGCCGCGAGGACCCCGCCGCCGACCGGCGCTGCTAGCCTCCGACAGCGGGAGAGATGGTGAGTCCCCCTCCCAATCTACTAATCCGTTCTTTGATGTGTATCAGCAGGCTGCCGGAGGGGGCTCATTCGCCAAGGAACAACGGGAGGACGATCGCCTGAAGCACTGCTGGTCCCAAGTGCGGACCCTCGACGGGAAAGACGTCCTCCCACGGCCCCATCCTCTCCCGCATTTTGTCGTTGAGAAGGGCCTGCTATACTGTGTCGCACAGCGGAGGGGGGAGGAGAAAAAATTATTAGTTGTTCCTCGGACCAAGACCGAAACCATCCTGGAGTTGGCGCACTCCCATCCGATGGCAGGTCACCTCGGGGCAGCTAACACCACGCAGCGTATCCGCGACCGGTTCCACTGGCCGGGACTGGAGGCCGAGGTGAAGGGGTTCTGCCAGGCCTGTCCGACCTGCCAAGTGACGTCGCCCAGGACTCCTCCCCCCAGCCCACTCATTCCGCTGCCCATCATCGAGGTGCCCTTCGAACGGATTGGGATGGACATAGTGGGGCCGTTGCCGAAGTCTGCCCGTGGCCACGAACACATCCTGGTCATCGTCGACTATGCCACCCGGTACCCCGAAGCGATTCCCCTCCGCAAGGCCACCGCGAAGAACATCGCCCAGGAGTTGTTTCTGCTGGCCAGCCGGGTTGGCATACCAGCGGAGATACTGACTGACCAGGGTACCCCGTTCATGTCCCGGCTAATGGCGGATCTCTGCAGGCTGCTGCGGGTGAAGCAGTTGAGGACCACAGTCTACCACCCACAGACGGACGGGCTGGTAGAAAGGTTCAACCAGACCCTCAAGCAGATGCTGAGACGCGTGGCGGCGGAGGATAAGCGGGATTGGGACCTCATGATCCCTTATGTGCTCTTCGGGATCCGCGAAGTACCCCAGGCCTCAACTGGCTTCACCCCCTTCGAGCTTCTCTTCGGCCGCCAACCACGAGGGCTCCTGGACATCGCCCGAGAAGCTTGGGAGCAGCAGCCTGCCCCTCATCGCACCCTCATCGAGCACGTCCGCCAGATGAGGGACCGGATCGACCGGGTGATGCCATTAGTCCGGGAACACCTCAGCAAGGCTCAACAGGCGCAGCAACGCCGGTACGACCGGGCAGCCCAACCACGGGAGTTCCAGCCGGGAGACCGCGTCATGGTCCTGGTCCCCAGCTCTGCCTGCAAATTCCTGGCCACCTGGAAAGGACCCTATACTGTGATTGAAAGAATTGGGCCAGTCACCTATCGTCTGAGACAGCCGGGACGGCGGCAGGCAGAGCAACTCTACCACATAAACCTCCTGAAGAAATGGGTGGGGACCCGGGACCAGGTAGCGGCATTGTGTGTCACCGATCCCGTGGTTGTAGACGTCAACCCCCATCTTTCGGCTGCCCAGAAGGCGGAGCTGCAACACCTGGTCAGTCAGTTCCAGGATGTGTTCTCGACCCAGCCCGGGCAGACCAATGTGGTACAGCACGACGTCCGAACCTCGCCAGGAGTCATCGTCCGGCAACGGCCCTACCGTGTCCCGGAGGCTCGTCGGCAGGCTATTGAGGAAGAGATCCAACAGATGCTGAAGTTGGGGGTAATCGAACCATCCCGGAGCCCGTGGTCCAGCCCCATCGTGATGGTCCCAAAGCCGGATGGCACCCTCCGCTTCTGCAACGACTTCCGACGCCTGAACGAAGTCTCCGAATTCGACGGGTACCCCATGCCTCGGGTCGACGAGCTGCTGGACCGATTGGGAAGGGCCCGGTACATCAGCACCTTGGACCTCACCAAAGGCTATTGGCAGGTACCACTCTCAGAATCCGCTAAACCCAAGACTGCTTTTTCTACCCCCAGTGGCCACTGGCAGTACCGGACCCTTCCCTTCGGCCTGCACGGGGCCCCAGCGACCTTCCAGCGGATGACGGACATCATCTTGCGGCCCCACCAGGCCTACGCGGCGGCCTACATAGATGATGTCGTCATCCACTCCGAGGCATGGGAAGACCACCTGGAACGTCTGCGGAGGGTGCTTTCGGAGCTCCGGCGGGCTGGACTCACTGCCAACCCCCGCAAATGTCACCTCGCCCTCTCCGAGGCCAAGTACCTGGGTTTCCGAGTCGGAAGGGGCCTCATCCAGCCCCAGGAGAAGAAAGTCGAGGCCATCCACTCCGCCCCAAGACCGCAGACGAAGACCCAGGTACGGGCCTTTTTGGGGTTGGCAGGGTATTACCGATGTTTTATCCCCAACTTCTCCTCTCTAGCCGCCCCCCTGACAGACCTGACCAGGAAGGGGCAGCCGGAGAAAGTCGGCTGGACCCCAGCCCTCGAAGAGGCTTTCGCCCGGGTCAAGACAGCCCTGACGTCGTCGCCGGTACTCCGCGCTCCAGACTTCGGTTGCCCCTTCCTGCTGCAGACGGATGCTTCCGACACAGGACTGGGAGCCGTCCTGTCCCAAATCCAGGAAGGCGAGGAGCATCCGATCGTCTACATCAGCAGGAAGCTGTCCCCGGCTGAGACGAGGTACGCCGCCGTCGAGAGGGAGGCCCTGGCCATCAAGTGGGCAGTCCTGGAGCTGAGGTACTATCTACTAGGCCGCAAGTTCACCCTGGTCACCGACCATGCGCCCCTACAGTGGATGGCCCGCGCCAAGGACACCAACGCCAGGGTGACTCGCTGGTTCCTAGCGCTCCAGGACTTCCACTTTGAGGTACGTCATCGGGCCGGGGCCGCCAACGCAAACGCCGACGGCCTCTCAAGGATATGGACAGCTTATGCAGGTCTGTCAGGGGTCATTCCCCACCCTCCCTTTGTTTCACCCCTACTGTCTCCATATGTTCGCAGGACCAGGACAACGCTTAGGGGGGGGGGATGTGACGAGTCCACCCAGAGGAATCAGCGTCGCCCTGGCAACAACACACCTGCACATCATCACCATGGGCTGATCGGTCACAGCTGCACCCCATCAGCTCAGAGCTACAAAAGCAGCTACGGATGAGCAGACAGACAGACTCTGGTCTCGAGCTGAATGCACTGCTGGACTAACCTCTCTTTGTTGTTCTCCCCCAGAAAGCAGCGAGTGACCGACAGCCCACTTCACTGGAGCACGTTTGGACACCCACTTTCACTAGGATTGAGCACCACCACGGGACGAGGATTCACCAGCCACCACGCACCGGCTCACGAACTGTTTTCACCTTTTTCACTCACTGTAATTAAAATCCACCCTCCGGGGCCTTTTCACTCAACCTGCCTTGTCGTGTGATTCCTCACCCCGTGACAATATTTAACTATTCTGTATGCCAGGGATACAGGGATTTTTAATAGTAATAATAGGCCTTTTGTTTTTAAAATATGCAGTAACCAAATATTATACCTCATTTATATTAACTTATTTTTTAAAAGCCCCTTCTCATTTTACAGACAAAAATGTAAAAGTGAATTTAAATATCTTATTTACATACCCATATGTAACCTTCAGTACATAAAAAAATACTATAGTTAATCTGTAAAGACAAAATCTGTAAGCCGCTCCACTCAGTCATACTAACTGCTGTAGTTAGGTATGAGTATATTTTTGGTAAAATTTTCTGACATGTTGTTTGAGGGCTGTAATTACAAATGATTTCATGCTAAATTGACATAAGCAGTTTGAATATGCCAAACTGTGTGCCAATCAGTGATCGTTGTTTTTGAATACACTGACACTTTGCTTCACAATTGTTAAAAGACTTAATAAATTGCAAAACCTTTTGTGAATTAATCTGATTACTGCACGAATGTACAATATGGTAGTATCTCCCTGGTTTCTCTAATTATTTCATTTCCTGCTTGTTCCAATGAGCAGAAGACTCCAACACCAGCAGAAGCTAATGCAAAAGTTAAATCAGGACCAGACTGAAAGCTCACTTGTGCATGAATTAACAATGCAAACAAACACATCTACCTGATGAGAAACAGCTGGGAAACCAATTGCACTAATGCGTTTGGTGCCCTATAATGGGGAACAGTGAATTAAAAAAATAAGTGTTTTCTAAATCCTATGTAAATTAATGATAATAGATTATAAAAAAAAACCCTTCTTTGACGTGTTGCAACTTTTTCTGCAGGTTTTGAGTCTTTGAATCATTCAACTGATTTGATTCCGTTAATTAAACAAGTGACTTTCTTTATGAATGGATGATTCACTTAAAACTATTTGTTCCAAAACACTGAATTCATTCCTGTGAATCTCATCCTGAGATTCGCAACAGGCGATTGTGCTTTGTCTATTTTTGCTATGCCAACTAAAATAGCTCCAAGCAAAGTCAAAGTAAACAATATTGCTGCAAAATGTACATTTCTCAATGTTTACTTCTTCTTTATTGAACTGTTGTATAATCGCAATTTCACATTCGCTCATGTCTCATAGCATCGTAACACTGGTTCAGTCTGTTCTATTGGTTACCGCTGTGATGCTTTTGTTATAGCACTAAGAGGATTTACCGGTCCGTTGTGATTACATTGTTTTGTATCTTTCACAGAACTGGAAGATTTTCACACAAACTCCCTGGGAGTCTTGATCTAGATAACCTCTCTCTCTGTCCGCTTATCTCTCCAGGCCTCATACCACTGAGAGTAAATCTGTTCCGCCCAATGAGATTGGGGATGGATGCCTTCACAGCGGCATTACTGTCCTGACAATAGCATGATGCAGAACCTTCCACGAACACAAGGCGAGTCAAGGTGAGTCAGCTTGCATCATGCAGTCATAATGGGACGGTACCAAAACTGAATCAGTGGGGCATGAATTGGGAACCTTTCCCTCTTCATTTTGTATTAAATCAGCATGCTAACACAGGCCCATGGCTGCCCCAGGTTGTTTGGCCCTATCTCTGGACTCCATTATATTGGAAGCATGTGCTCTTTCTTCATTCAACTTGGTCTGCTGTGGCTTTTAGAGCTGCATATCTTGAGGCCATGTTACCGCCGTGCTTTCTTTCATACACTTAATATACATGCTTGCAAGTGGGTGAGCTTGAAAACAAACAAGGCCACATTCCCTCGCATATCTCAGCTGTAACAGGAACCATAATAGTTGGAATTATTTATTAGCAGTGTTGGGGTAACACATTACAAGTAACTTGAGTAAAGTAAAGTAACACACTACCTTTAAATTTACAATATTTATTCCTCAAAATGAATTAAAGGGTTAGTTCACCCAAAAACGAAAATTATGTCATTAATGACCCGCAAGATCTTCGTTCATCTTCGGAGCACAGTTTAAGATATTTTAGATTTAGTCCGAGAGCTTTCTACGGAGCCCCGCACATGACTTGCAAGAAAAAAAAAGTAAAACGTGCGCACGAGTTACTAATTCGTTCCCTCGATTTATAAATCATGCGCACAATTTACTATTTCGTTCCCTCTATTTATAAATCGTGCGCACATTTTACTAATTAGTTTCCTCAAATTGCTAAATTGTGCACACGATTTACTAATTTGTTCCCTCAATTTATAAATCATGCGCATGATTTAGCAAATCGAGGGAACGAATTAGTAAAACGTGCGCACGATTTAGCCTACTAGTTTACTGCATGTCATGTGCGGGGCTCCGTAGCTTTCTGTCCCTCCATTGAAAATGTATGTACGGTATACTGTCCATGTCCAGAAAGGTAACAAAAACATAATCAAAGTAGTCCATGTGACATCAGTGGGTTAGTTCAAACTTTTTGAAGCATCGAAAATACATTTCGGTCCAAAAATAACAAAAACTACAACTTTATTCAGCATTGTCTTAAATATCTTAAACTGTGTTCTGAAGATGAACGGAGATCTTACGGGTCATTAATGACATAATTTTCATTTTTGGTTGAACTAACCCTTTAAAGGGATAGGTCACCCAAAAATTTTAATTAGCCCATAATTTACTCACCCCCAAGTCATCCTAGGTGTATATGACATTCTTCTTTCAGACGAATACAATTAAAGTTATATTACAAAATCCAGGCTAATCCATTCATAGTTGCTAGTTTACTTGATAAAGTTTTAAATATGGATATTTTTCTTACACAAAGGCATCAATTCGCTTCAGAAGGCCTTTATTAACACCCCAGAGTCTCGTGGAGCACGTTATTTGATGGGCAGATGCACTTTATATGCAATCCAATTCTAATGCTTGGATTAGCCTGGATTTTTGTAATATAACTCCGATTTTATTCGTCTGAAAGAAGAATGTCATATACACCTAGGATGACTTGAGGGTGAGTAAATTATGGGCTAATTTTCATTTTTGGGTGAACAATCCCTTTAAGTCAGTGAAATGCAAAATCAGAATACCATGCAAACCTCCAATAATTAATCTTTAATAGTAATATTTTATGCATTTAATCTCATTTTATTGACCAGTGTACTTGCTGCTGACCTTCGATTACTTTTTTGTTATAAAAAAAAAAAAAACAAGCCCAACCCAGGTGAGAAAAAGTAACGCAAAAGTAACCAAAGGCATTACTTTTCTTAAAAAATAACTAAGTAATGCATTTAGCTACTTTTTAAGGGAGTAACACAATAGTGTAATGCATTACTTTTCGAAGTAACGTTCCCCAACACTGTTAAATAGTCCAAAAAGAGCCCAAAAGCTATATTGAAAATCTGATTTATTTGTGAATTATTTAAAATCTGAAAATAATATATATATATATATATATATATATATATATATATATATATATTTAATATAATTAAAATAATTAAAATAATTAGAATGAGAAAGTTTTGGATTTTGAAAAAGAAAAATGATGTAAAATAAATAATTATTGTGTCTATTGAAACACACAGGATTCCCTGACATTTAAACATTCTATGAAATTATTAAGTCAAATACTAATATATAATAGGAAATAAATAACTTCATTAAAACATTTATAACCGAAGCATTTTCACTAGTAGCCTCAGACTTAGGGATGCACCGATTTTAAAACACTTGCATAGATAATTATGTTCATGTAATGGTTAATAAAACTTCTTAATCCAATATGGCATTCCTAATCCCATTTCTAAACAGCTGAAAACGTATCTGATGATGAACAAGAGAACAGCTTGGAGGGAGAAAAAAGTGAGAGGTAAAAGTGATAAAGCTTGAGGTGAAGAAAATCATGAGGGTGAGTGGAGGGACAGAAAGTGAGGATGTCACTCCATCTCAGCCTAAGCAATGGAGAAAGACTGTACATGTTTTTTTTGTCCTGTTGATCTAAATATAGCTTTTCTTCCACTCTACTTGCTTTTCTTCTGCTGGGTGCATACATGCTGCCTGGGACTAGACTGATGGCCCATGAAAAACAGACAGGCCTTTATGCTACTGTATGTTAGTTATACACCTGTACTGTACATAGTTATACCATAGGCATAACATTATGAAGTGAATCTCTTCATCATGGCACCTGTTAGTGGGTGGGATATATTAGGCAGCAAGTGAACATTCTGTCCTTAAAGTTGATGTGTTAGAAGAAGCAGGAAAAATGGGCAAGGGTAAGGATATGCGCAAGTTTGACCAAATTGTGATGGCTAGACAACTGGGTCAGAGCATCTCCAAAACTGTAGATCTTGTGGTGTGTTCCTGGTCTGCAGTGGTCAGTATCTATCAAAAGTGGTCCAAGGAAGGAACAGTGATGAACCAGAGACAGGGTCATGGGCGGCAAAGGCTCATTGATGCATGTGAAGGCTCTGTAGCTCAAATTGCTCAAGAAGTTCCCCAGATCTCAATTCAATCGAGCATCTGTGGGATGTGCTGAACAAACAAGTCCGATCCATGGAGGCCACACCTCGCAACTTACATGAATCCATGCCCCGATGGGTCAGGTCACAATATCATAATGTTATGCCTGATCAGTGTATATAGACTACACTTTGATTTGGTTGTTTTTGGTTATCGAGCTCACTGATAGTATAGCAGCTGAGATAATGTCAGTTACGTTTCACGTGTGGCTGATCGTCCTGGATGTTTTGCTGCGGTACGGAAATCCAATCCCAGTAAGGACCTGATTTTGGTAACTTCTCATTTCTATTCCAGATAAGAACAGGGCTGGATACATCAATACCAGCAGACTGATACCTCATCCTGGTGAGAACTTCCTGTCCTCGCGTTATCTTGCAAAGTTTCATCTTTCTTTCTCCTTTTTTAAATAACAGCTCACTGTTTATCTAACGCAATCCGTCTTAATTACACACTATATCCTGAATTCACATACATCTGGTTACTGTACCAAGGACACAATTCCTATCAAAGATGAGTTCCTATATGATCAATGTGATAAAAATAGACACGGCATCTTGTATTTCAAAAGTGGAATATGGACACCAGAATGACGCAAGTCACCCAAATGAGATGACCGCAACATATGAGAGTTATAGATGTATTTTGGCCACACAACGCCCAGTATAGCAGCACTATTTGGCATTGACCTCTACTGAACAAGTGGCTTGACTGAGCAACTATATATCAAGACAGCAAGAAACGTTATAAAATGCAACCTGATCTATCCATACTTTCATTAACAATTATTCATTTAGCAGATGCTTTAGTCCATATAGTGCAACCTTTCAATTGAGTACTTGAATAGCACAACGGCACAGCATAAGAGTAAGTGCTGAAGAGTGGAGAAAGTTCTGGAATTAAATGCAATTAAATTAGACTAGGAGTTAATTTAGAAGTGCTAATACAGTAAAGCATGGTGTGAACAAAGCCAAGGGTTTGTTTCTTAGGGAAAGCATGAATTGATAAAATGTACCCTGAATGTAAAATAAGTTTGTACGAACATTAATGTCAAATCTGTATACGTCATATATGTTATCCAATACAAAAACAAATAAATTATTTAAAGTCACAAATTAACAATGATTAACAGAAACCAGAGATGTGCTCACTTTTAACCTTTCGCCATGTTGTTGTCATTAATTTATTACGTGTTTAAAAATGTATATGTTTAACAAAGTAATGTTTTTGAATTGATTTTTGAAAGCCTTTCTAAGAGACCTTTCTTGGCCCATAATCTCTGTGTACAATGCATCTTTTTAGACTTTAAGGTAAGATTATGTTTTTATGCTCATAATAAAAACAGAAATGTTTAGTACATTTAATTTGTCTGATTTTTAAAAACTTCAGAAACTATAACGTACGTTACTGAACACTTTAAAATGCTGGGTTATTCAATGTCATAGCGCACTATAAATTCCAACTTTTATTGGTTCCTGTTAAATAATAGAAAAACTAGCATCACTTTCCATATAACTGTTTAAAGGACATGTCTTCTAAAAATCATGTCTTCATGTCCTCTAAAAACTTTGCTGGTTTATCAAATTTAATCAAGGCTTTGCGCATTGATGCTCCGTTGCACACACACACACACACATGCACAAAGCACTCCTCTCCTCATGGGACAGGCTTTTAGTGCTCTAGTCTCATGCAGTATTTAATTGACCCCACACAGGAAGCCCAGCGGTTCCAAATGCACTCCTTCCCCCAACACAAAGGAAACACCATGAGCGCCTGCAAGTATGCTAACAACTCCACTATGATAAAAACAAAAATCTATGCATATTCCACATAAATCTGCATGATAATGAACATATTTTCTTTGGATTGAAATTAGGTCCATTTCAAATGAAACTGAGAAAAAGAGTTACAACCTCAGCAGTGTCAAAGTGACATTCTGGCCTCAATAAGTGACAAAACAGCATTTACACTTTGTAGAACATGTCAAGCGCCCTCATTTCTGGTAAAATAGGTTATTTATCCACTTATATGAGATTTCGATTTTAGTGTTGAATATGTCAAAAGCTTTTTTTTTCAGACCACACTGCTAAACTACACATAATAATACCAAAGTCTTTGGAACAAACTAAACACACAAAAGCCTTTTTTCTTGCGCTAGAGGTAAGAGAAGTGCCTGTACTCACTCAGTTGGAGGTGTGGAGAGAGTGCACACTCTCACAGCTAGCTGGTCATGGTGCGCTCCCTCTCCAGGGCAGAAGTGAAGTGTACTGTAGCATCAAACTCGTTCCCACTCTCAATCCCCCCTCCCCCTGCACATTAGGCTGTATCTATCTCATATTCTCTCTGTCTTATTCCTTTCTCAGCTCCCTCCCCTTCTCTCTCTCTCTCTTCACCCCACTTAGTCCTTTATGCCTTTGCGTCCTCTCATTTTTCTCGCATCACATTGGCTCAGTTTGAAGACTCATGGCATGAGTCAATTCTAGTTTATATATCAAAAAAGATCTGCGCCTCTTTTTAAAAAATTTTTTTTTTCATTTGTCAAAAAGCTTATAATTAAAAGTCAGATATGAACCAATCAAATACATCCAAACCACATTCATTTTGTAGCACTAATAGCGGGTGTCTTCAACCTTTTTACGGCCAAAGATCTATACAAAAAAAAAAAACTATAACATTTGTGTCTATTTTTATTTCTCTTCCTAGTTAAGTTAAAGGGTTAGTTCACCCAAAATTGAAAATAAAGTCAGTAATTACTCACCCTCATGTTGTTCCAACCATGTAAGACCTTCGTTCATCTTCGGAACATAATTTAGTATATTTTTGATGAAATCTGAGAGCTGTCTCACTCCTCCATAGGCTTTCAGAGGGACTGAAACTTGATGGCCCAGAATAGTAAGTAAAAACGTCATTTAAGGAGTCCAAATGACTACAGTGGCTCTGTATTAAGTCTATCATGCGACGAAAATACTTTTTGAGCGGAAAAACAACAAAAATAACGACTATTATTGTTAGAAAACTGAGATTAGTAGTAGTAGAAGAAGAACGCCGTTTTCGCGCATGCGTTGTGGCGTCAGAGGCTCAAATTGAACAACAATAATAGTGGGATAAAGTCGTTATTTTTGTTGTTTTTCCGCTCAAAAAGTATTTTCGTCGCATGATAGACTTAATACAGAGCCACTGTAGTCATTTGGACTCCTTAAATGACGTTTTTACTTACTATTCTGGGCCATCAAGTTTCAGTCCCTCTGAAAGCCTATGGAGGAGTGAGACAGCTCTCAGATTTCATCAAAAATATACTAAATTATGTTCCGAAGATGAACGAAGGTCTTACATGGTTGGAACAACATGAGGGTGAGTAATTACTGACTTTATTTTCAATTTTGGGTGAACTAACCCTTTAACTCTCTTATTTAAGACTCCATTATGTATCTTAAAGGGTCAGTTCGCCCCAAAATTTAAATTCTGTCATTAATTACTCACCCTCATGTTGTTCCAAACCTGTAAGACATCTTCGGAACACAAATTAAGATATTTTTGATGAAATCCGAGAGCTTTCTGACCCCACATAGACAGCAACACAACGACAACTTTCAAGGTCCAGAAAGGTTGTAAAGACAGCGTTAAAATAGTCCATATGACTCCAGTGGTTCAACCTTAATGTTATGAAGCGATGAGAATACTTTTTGTGTGTAAAAGAAACAAACAAAAATATTCAATAATCTCTTCTCCTCCGTGACACTCTCCTGACAGCTCTCAGATTTCATCAAAAATATCTTAATTTGTGTTCCGGAGATGAACGAAGGTCCTACGGGTTTCAGGTCATGGAACAATGTGAGGGTGAGTAATTAAGGACATCAATTAATGATTTTTGGGTGAACTAACCCTTTAAGCTATGGAAGAGCAACATTTAGGCAATACACTCCAAAAAAATATTTTCTTAATAGTATTTTTATCTGGTATTTTTACCACCGGTTTACTTCAGAACTAAATATATATATTAGAAAGAATGTATATAATTACCGTAAACGATTCTTCAAGAAATTTATCTACAGTGGATATTAAAATCTACACACCCGTTAAAACGGATTCTGTGATGGACAAAAATGAAAGAAAGAAACATCATATCATAACTTTTGCACCTTTTATGTAAAAATCAAAGCCTATGCAATGCCACTGAAAACTAAAGTGACATATTTCAGAGAAAGACAGATAAAAATAAAACTTAAAATAACCAAACTGCATAAGTGTGACACCCCTGAACTAATACTTAGTTGAAGCACCCTTTGATTTTATTAGTTTCAAAGCTGTCGAGAGTTTACTGGAAAACAGGTCTGATCCAATGACAGTTCTGTGGTTTGGGAAAGAATGTAAGGCTGCCAGGTGTCTCTTTTTTCTGTGTTTATGTCAAATATATGAACACTTCCCATGCGTATTCAGACTATTGTACTGAGATGGGGCTGTCTCAAATGTTCTCTGTGCAGCTGAGCCTAGAAATGCATGGCAGAACATTCTTGATCAGACTGTGACAGTCCAAAGCATTTTAACCTTACAGCTGCAAAATACTCACAAGAAATCACAAATACACTGTAACACACACATACATAGACATGCTTAGCTAACACAGAGCTGTGCTGTATGAAGAATTGGTGCAAAAAGAGACATTTCTTTCCTTTTGAACATGGTTCCACAGTCACACTGTTATATATTGAATACAAAAAAATTACAGAAAACACAGAGGTACAAACTCAAGGTTTTGAATAAAAAAAAGCAATATAATGATATGAAATTAAAGTTATGACATAAAATTCTACACTATTCCTCAGTCAAAATGGCTTGATGGCCATGTAAAATCACAGAGCGGGATCAGCTCATGCTGAGGCGCACAGTGCGCAGACTTTCTGCAGAGTCAATAGCTACAGATCTCCAAACTTTGTGTGGCCTTCAGATTAACTCAAGAACAGTGCGTAGAGAGCTTCATGGAATGGGTTTCCATGGCCGAGCAGCTGCATCCAACCTTACATCACCAAGTGCAATGCAAAGCGTTGGATGCAGTGGTGTAAAGCACGCCACCACTGGACTCTAAAGCAGTGGAGACGTGTTCTCTGGAGTAACCAATCACGCTTCTCTGTCTGGCAATCCAATGGACGAGTCTGGGTTTGGCGGTTGCCAGGAGAACGGTACTTGCCTGACTGCATTGTGCCAAGTGTAAAGTTTGGTGGAGGGGGGATTATGGTGTGGGGTTGTTTTTCAGGGGTTGGGCTTGGCCCCTTAGTTCCAGTGAAAGAAACTCTTAATGCTTCAGCATACCAAGACATTTTGGACAATTTCATGCTCCCAAATTTGTGGGAACAGTTTGGGGATGGCTCTTTCCTGTTCCAACAGGACTGCGCACCAGTGCACAAAGCAAGGTCCATAAAGACATGGAGTTTGGTGTAGAGGAACTGACATCAACCTGATAGAACACCTTTGGGATGAATTAGAGCAGAGACTGTGAGCTAGGCCTTCTCGTCAAACATCAGTGCCTGACCACATGAAAGCGCTTCTAGAAGAATAGTCAAAATTCCCATAAACACACTCCTAAACCTTGTGGAAAGCCTTCCAAGAAGAGTTGAAGCTGTTATAGCTGCAAAAGGGTGAGTCAACTCCATATTAAACCCTACGGATTAAGAATGGGATGTCATTAAATGTCATGTGCATGTAAAGGCAAGCGTCCCAAAACTTTTGGCAATATAGTGTATATTTATATGTTTCATTTAAAGTTCAGGTGTATGTTTCATTGTACATTCCTCTTTAAGATTAAAATAATTTTAAACAAATCTTTTTATCCATTGACAATAGATTAGGAGAATGATCAAATGTATAATAACCTAGAAGCAGCCGATAGCAGATGGTGGTTCTCATATAACTTTTAATTTCCACTGTCCAGTATATCTAAGATCCATAATAGATGAGGACATGTTGCTCTGAACAGTCAGGCATGGAGAGTAAAGGAGGGGGCCCATCAATTTGAGTTCCATATGAGTGGTGTATGTGAATAAAACATGAATAGAGGCTTGAAATCCACAATGTTATCAGAGCAGAGACGAAGAGAGAGAGAGAGAGAAGGCTAAATTTCTGGCAGGATGTTGGCAGCCCTATGAGCTCATTCAGTCCTTGTGTCTGTCAGTCTGTCCCTTAGACTTGCTCACTGGGTTGAACCCTCTGGCATGCATTATGTATGAAACCTCTTAGGGGCTTGAGTTTGGAGTTTAAAACTTTTTTGAAACTGACGTCTGTGACAACGGTTTTCTTTTAGTCATTGCAAAAGCAATAAGACCAAGAAGATCTCAGGTATAGTAGATATAATCTATTTAAAATTATTAAAATGAATAAATTAATGTGTGTGTGTACATGTTTTGCTGTTTTGCCCCCCGACCCGGGGTACTAGGTAATATCAAGAGAAACAACTGTTCATGCTGCTGTCTAAAATAAACTCTACAAAGAAGCCGAAGACATAATGTGGAGTCAGGTGTTGCATAACGTGTTTGTGTTGTTCTACTGTCTCTCAAGGGAGCAAACACATGGTAAACAGTGGGCAATTAACAGTCAACAACACTAAACAACAAGAAATGACTGGACTGTTTAGTGAAAGGGAGAATGATCTTAATTGTGACACAAAAAAACAGAAAACCATTAAGACTAAACAGTTCTAAACACTTCTGCATATGGTTATATGGTTTATGCACTGACACAATGACTCTGAGGCTGTCATGGTTGATTCAGTTTCACAGATTCAGGTCAGCTATAGCGAAATCTCTGTGTGGTACACGTGATACAGACCGATGCTTGACAAAACTTCTGTACAAGTGTGGTGATTGGGGGGGGGGGAGATAGACAGACAGATTATCTATAAAAAATATTCTACTAAAAAGCTTGGCTGCATCTCGATATCGTACGCAGCCTATACCTCATACTTGCGCATCACACGCATGTCTCTTGCTTTTAAAACATAGCAATGCATTGTTAGCATCATGGACGCATTCGTTCTTTCCGCCCATAGGTAATATTCATTATTAATGTTACAGGTTTGAATCAGGCTTGTGTAGATTCATCATTGGCAGCATTCACAATGCACTGGTGAAAGGAAGGATTAGATTACCCTATTCCTCATAAATAATGGAACAGCACTTTTCACATTGTCCTTTAAGACTATAATATACGCTGATCCAGTTCTGCTTACAGACATGCACTTTTCCTAACATCAACATTTAAGATAAAAATGTATGTATCATTTTAAGTGTATTTTTTGGTCACCATTTACTTTATGCTTATGTAAAGTCTTGTTTTCAAATGCATTTTTAAAAGATCAAATATTTCTACGAAGTCTCTTAATTAATATGAGATGATAAAACTGCACGTAGAATAATTATACAAGACTTAAAATGTTAGATGGAGTAACGTCACACTGAAGTTTTATGCTGTTGTCTCGGCATGTTACGTTAGAACTTAGAGCAAAAATGTATAGCATCTTTTAGTCTGCTTCCCATGATGCTTTAGTGACAAAGAGAGTCAATATCTTTGGTTGTACGTGCAAGGATAGGATACTGTGGCTCTTCTCGTTTTTCACTGATCTGGCACTTTGGATGGGAGACTTGCAGTGCTCTCTATTTTAGATTGAACTATTGACTTTTGAAGGAGGTTATATCAATGTCAAGAAGACAAAAGACTTTTGTAAGCTATCTCTCTCACACACACACTGACATTTTTCCTTTTACTTTCAGATGTACACGACTACACGCAAGACCAGAAACCTACCGCCATGCTGAAAAAGAAAAAGTGAAGTAGGATTTACTTGAAAAGCTATAGGAAGCAATTTTCACTCAGAAACTGAATGTCGAATCTCATTCGCAAATATGAATCTCAGTTAAATTCCTGAGTAATGTTTACATTAAATGGATAGTTTACCCGAAAGCATTCATGCGTATAATGTTTATAATAAAATATAAGCCAATACCGCATTGACAGACAATATTTTACATCAAAATATTTTTATTCAATGTCTGAATTGTAAATATATTAAAAATGCAATGAAAATCTACAACAAAAAGTAAGGATAAAACAAATACAATTCTTCAATCCTCTGTCCATCCACATCATTATTATTACTTTAAATTTTATGTGCCCTCCTAAGCTTGAATCAAAATAACTTCAACTACAACCACAGAAACATCTCTTCTCTTCTCTGAAGACGTGTTTACTGGCGTGAGTGCGGGACAACCTGTCACTCACATGAGATCACAGCAATAGCAAACCACAATGATCCAATCAATTCCTGATGGACAAAATCAAGTCCTGCCCTACATTTATTCTTGTTTGATAAGCCATTCACTCTGATATTTCGCAATAGGAAAGAAAATATATGCTCTATTTTTAAAGACTCAGTTATAGCGCTCATACTTAGATTGAACGTTTGCCTACCCCTCTGTCTGCATATATATGATAAATAAATATCAGACGTTTTCAACACAGATGTATTTAATTCACAACTCCAATTTCGGATAACTGCGTAAGCTAAGCTAGGCGCTTTCGAAACATGCTTTGTGAAGCTACAAAACCTTTATGAATCATTTGTTTTGAACCAGTGATTCAGAGAATGCATTACTTTGCGACTGTTAATATATGCGTTTTATATACACTCTAAAAAAAAAAAAGGTTCTATATGGCACCAAAAATGGTTCTTCGCCATAATCATAGGGGAACCACTTTTGGTGCAATATAGCACCATATCTTAGCATGTTCTGTATATGGTAGCGGTGCTATATAGCGGTGCACCTTAGTCAAAGAACCGGTGAAGAACCACTGAAGAACCACTGAAGCACCAAAATAGCACTTAAAAAGGTTCCCCTATGATTACGAGCCAAGAACCATTTTTGGTGCCATATAGAACCTTTTTTTTAGAGTGTATAAATATGGGTATGAATGAAATTCAGACATACTACATACACCATTGTTACTGTCTCTACCAGCATCACTTCATTGCCATTCACAAATCCTCTCCTGTGGCCTCATGGGATAGTAAAGTGTCCATGGAATGCACACTTCAGAATGTCAGTAGGTCATCCAGGGACTTTTCGCCTACTGTTTTTCAAATGTTATGAATTTGGACATACTACTCTTTTGGCATTCTGTTTTTCACATATTATATAGTACTTGTAGGGAAGTATTCAATTTTGAAAGCAGGGTATGGCTGCTTCCGAAAACTTAAAAATGCTGCCTTCAGAGGACGCATTCCAAGGTAGGAAGACATCAAGGCACGTCCGAATCCAGTGTTAGCTTTTGAACTTCGATTTTTGAAGAAAAGTCTTTGCTGCATTTGATATCTCACAATCCTATGCGTTCCATTCAGTGACGTCTGAAAGTTGCGGATGCAGCCTATATGTTTTACCTGATCTCGGATCATGAATTTTATACATTTGTAGACATTTTTAATGCAACATTTAAAGAAAGAGTTTTATAGCCTCTCATTGACATGATCAACCAAGCTGTTAATAAAACAACTTCTAAAATTGGATAAAATAATACATACACTTCATATTTAATGGTTTTAGATTATTTGATTTGTTAATTGCATTTAATAGATTGCACTTTTAATAAAAAAAGGTTTTATTGGTTTGTAAAAGGTGTTTTTATGCATGTTTCAGCGTGTGGTGTTTCCAGCACTTTCGAAACAGTGAATCATTTAGCGAAGCAATTCGTTCAACGGATTCAAAGTTTTTCTCATCAATACTCTTTAACATGGAAGCATGGCTATATTAATAGTTTAATTCTGTAACATGTTTACTTGGTCATCCATGTGCATAACGAAACAGAACTAGGCTAGGTTAGCAAACGTTATCCTGTTAACATTCAGGAGAGCTTGCACATGAACACAGTCAATAATAACTTGATAATAAGAAATAACCCTTTACAATAGATAATGCTTTAATGATCTCTGTAGAGCTACATGGCAATTTATCTGTTCAATAACATAATTACTCACCTGTTGATGAAAAAAACTCTGCGCTGCTTTAGCTACAACAGCTCAAATCCCTCAGAAAACCCCTCAGTTCATGCCGTCTCCAAACCATGTTGATTCTCGTTTTATTATGAACTTTTTTATTTTATTATGTCTTATTATGTCGCATTCTCCTTTTGACAGCAGACGACTATGTTCAGGGTTTTTAAACGGTTATTTCCCCAGAGGTTCGAGCTTTAGCATGCTCCATTTCAAACTTTATCACTGGTTGTGACAACCAACCAATGCCACTCCGCACTCCCACACCACATCAATGTAACAGAAGGGTCCGTGTTTATGGATTTGACAGTGTCACGAGACACGCTTGGGCAAGTGACTCATGTACGCAATTTACCCCGAAAACCACCCCAACAGGTGTAAAATATAAACACTTATAATAGGCTAACCATAGAGAATCAGTATAGGACAAAAACACGTTTTGGAAGAGTCTAGATGATGTATCGACTCTTTTGGTCATTTTGAATTTGAACAAAAATGTTACATATACTTTAAATAAGACTACAGTGGGCTGCAAACGTTAAAACCATTGTACTTTAATTTCCTTTCAATTCAATTTCCTAATTCTTAAAATCTTAGTTTTGACAAGTCTGTCAGAAGAGTGCATACTTAGGCTACTGTGTAGTGTATATTTTGCTTGCATTTGTCTGTTGTTGTTTTTTGCAACTGTTGATTAAATGATAATACACAAAGTAAATAGTACTTTGTAATTTAAATTCAAATGTACTTATTTTTTTATTTTTCGAGCACAAATAATTACAAAGAAACTGCAAGTAACCATTTGAATTAAACTTGACATTACAAAGTATGAAAAACATTTTATTTAGCAACAACTTCAAAATATTTTGTTTACAGTGTAGAACACTGACTGGTTATAATAACTAATACAATATTTTTTGTCAACATATTCTTAAAACATCATAGCTGAGAATTGTGAGCACGTAGAGCTATTGTATTATGTATGAAAAGCACTCGTTTATGAAATCAGGGTATGAATGGATTTTTCATGACACCATAAGGCAAAATGTTGTGTATGCTGCCCTCTGGTGTACACTGTGAAACAGTGCAAACTCGACATTATTATTATTTGCTTGTGCTTGCTAAAGACAGGCTTCATGAAACCTGTTGGAGAATAAAGAATGAATCAATTATGAATTAATAATTTGCAAAAATAAATAAATAAAAAATGTATCAAATCATGAAGCAAATTAATCAATAAAATTCTATGTACAATATAATAACAATAATAATATATTTATATAGCACTTTTAAAGCTACCTAGTACAAAAAAAAAAAAGTAAAAAGATATGAAGGGCTTTATAAAATATACAATCAAGTAAAAAGGTAAAAAGACACGAAGAGCTTTATAAAATATATCCAGCAGACATAAAACAAACACAAAATACTAGGCTACATAAACCAAAGGATCCAAAACACACAAAAGACTGAGATATCGGTTTCATAAGATCTTAAAAGATCTGCTAAATATTTAGCACCATGGTTTAAAGTTGAAAACTTTAATCAAATGTGACCCTGGACCACAAACCCAGTCATAAGTCGCATGGGTATAGCCAACAATACATTGTATGGGTCAAAATGATCAAAAAAATATTTTAATGCCAAAAATCATTAGGATATTAAGTAAAGATTATGTTCCATGAAGATATTTTGTAAATGTCCTACTGTAAATATATCAAAAATGTAATATTTGTAGTAAAATGCAGTGTTAAGGACTTCATTTGACTTGATTTTCACAATATGTAGATCTTTTTGCACCCTCAGAATCCCGATTTTCATATAGTTGTATCTCTGCCAAATATAATCCTATCCTAACAAACCATACATCAATGGAAAGCTTATTTATTGATTATGATGTATAAATCCTTTTTCTATTTTTTTATTTACCCTTATGACTATTTTTGTGGTCCAGGGTCACAAATATAAACAGACAAGCAAATATAAACAGTCATGGTTTTCATATTTACTCAATCTGAACAAGGAGGAAGTTAGACCCTAGATGGCAGTAGTAGGCAAACAACATATTTTTTTCTGTTGCAATAAATAAAGATTTTTAAAAAATGTTTTATGTTTAATATTATTATTTTATTTTTACTGGTTTTCCTTTTGGTAAATGTAATAAGCATGACATCTGAGTTTTTTCATGGAACCATGGAACGCTTTGGGACATCTTTTTACTAAAATCTTTTAAAGATTTTTTCAACCCCTCAAAAAATACCAATATACTGTATATCGTGTTACATATTAAATATTGTTAAATGAGCATGTTAAAGTATGCACAGTATGGCATTAATTATTGGAAAAATGGAATTGCCAGTAAAAGACAAACATCGACTATTTATTAGCAGCATAAATGGGTTAGAGGAGGCATGAGATAGAATGTGTGGTAACTGTAGGACAAATCCATTACATGTCAACTTGACTATATTGACAAAATACACACACAAAACTCTATTTGAATAAGACTTCTGTTCTAAAGCTGATGAGGAAAATGTTTTGTCATGAATGGAACCTGAAGGAAGACGATAGTTTTTCCTCTGACCTCCAATTTCATGCTTTGCTTGGGGCTTCTGAAGATTTAAGACAGGAAATTAAAGCTTCAGACAGAACCAAGTCAGAACAGAAGGTTACAGAAGGTAAATGTGATGGAAGGATGAGTCAGACTAACAGAAAGATAAAGCACCGTAAAAGGCTGTGTACTGAGAGTATATGGACTACACTCTAAAAAAAAAAGGTTCTATATGGCACCAAAAATGGTTCTTTGTCGTAATCATAGGGGAACCACTTTTGGTGCTATATAGCACCATATCTTAACATGTTCTGTATATGGTAGCGGTGCTATATAGCACCTTAGTCAAAGAACTGGTAAAGAACCTCTGAAGAACTGCTGAAGAACCACTGAAGCACCAAAATTGGCGCTATATAGCACTTAAAAAGGTTCCCCTATGATTACGAGCCAAGAACCATTTTTGGTGCCATATAGAACCTTTTTTTTTTAGAGTGTATGGATGCATGCGCAGGGAAACTAGAAGCTGGTATGGAAGGCCACAGCCCAACTCCTATAACTCAAAGTTCACATCCTTAAATATTTTCTTCTTGTCGTAAAAGTGGGATAAGGGTTTATTTGAAAGTTAAAGAGCGTGTTCGTGCGGGCAGTTACTGATCTGGGTGGTATAGGCACTTTCGTGTTGTGAGAGGAAGTGTTTATTTAAAGTGACATTATGTTTACTTTTTGTTTTTTTAGTTTGCGCATTCAAACATGCAGAGGCGAATGCTTTGTGGATATTCTTTTTTCATATGTTTGCTTATACTATGGAGTATTAGAAAAACTATAAATGTCTCATCATTTTGTGCTTGTTCATACATTGAAAAAAGAGGTATTTCAAGGTTCCTTCATCTTTTGACTATTATATTATATTATTTAATATGTATTTTTATAAAGACACACAAATGCATGGGTTTTTAAGATTTTAATGATTTGACTTTTCCAGGCCTGCTGATGGATATCCTTTATATTTCTATGTTTCCATGACTGTGGGAACTGTGGTATTTTCCCCATTGTGTTTATATGATTGTGGGATGTTCAGAAACTCCACAAACGGTGGTGCCTGCTTTAAATAATGGAAACCAGTGTTGCGATATGGTACTACTAAATATGTTTTTCAACAGCTCTGAAATGTTATGGTTTGTTGAGGTCGTGCAATTACTGCACTTTTCTGTCCAACCGAAAAAAAGTTGCGTGTTTAGATTGGCCTAGTCTGTTTGTGAGCCGGATTTAAATAAATCAGTTTATTATGGTAAATTAAACTGTGAAAGTGGGACTTGCTGTGGGAAATCTAGAACAGATCTAAACTAAAACACAATATCAAATAAAAACAGATACAAACCCTAAAGCATGACCACAGAGAACACTAGTCACAGATCCGAAAAGGAGACCAAACTGCACTCAAAGGTTATGTGTTCTGTAAGCAGAACAAATAAAGCTTTATTTGCATAGTGGGGCCACTGTCCAGTCACACACACACACACACACACACACACACACACACACACACACACACACACACACACACACACACACACACACACACACACACACACACACACACACACACACACACACACACACACACACACACACACACACACACACTCATTCTTAAATATGTGGTTTACGGGGACTCTCCGTAGGCGTAATGGGTTTTATACTGTATATTCTATCAACCTACACTACCCCCTAAACCTACCCATCACACAAAACCTTTGGCATTTTTTTGAGTTTCCAAAAAAATAACAAAACACAGTTTAGTATGTTTTTAAGGAAGTGTCCTCATAAACCATGTTTACGTTGTAATACCTATGTCATTATACACATTTGTGTCCTCATAAACCACATATACCTGTACACACACACACACACACACACACACACACACACACACACACACACACACACACACACACACACACACACACACACACACACACACACACACACACACACACACACACACACACACACCAAACACAGAAGCACATATTGTTTTTATCAATGTAGAATCCTCAGGCGAGCCTCACAATGGAACTCCAATAAGCAAAACAGAAAGAAAACATTGTCCAGAACAACCACTTTAAAAGGCAGTGAAGCCAGAAGCTATGTTTGTAATGTGCTGTCATGTAATTATTCTGATGAAAAACATACACTACCTGTCAACAGATTATTACTATTTTCCACATTTTAGAATAATACCAGAAAAACAACGCAAATGGAAGTATGGAAATTATGTGAGCAGACAAATGAATATGTTTCCATATATGTTGAACATTTGTTGTCTGCTTATTTAAAGGGTTAGTTCACCCAAAATTGAAAATAAAGTCAGTAATTACTCACCCTCATGTTGTTCCAACCATGTAAGACCTTCGTTCATCTTCGGAACATAATTTAGTATATTTTTGATGAAAACTGAGAGCTGTCTCACTCCTCCATAGGCTTTCAGAGGGACTGAAACTTGATGGCCCAGAATAGTAAGTAAAAACGTCATTTAAGGAGTCCAAATGACTACAGTGGCTCTGTATTAAGTCTATCATGCGACGAAAATACTTTTTGAGCAGAAAAACAACAAAAATAACGACTATTATTGTTGTTCAATTTGAGCCTCTGACGCCACGACGCATGCGCGAAAACTGAGATTAGTAGTAGTAGAAGAAGAACGCCGTTTTCGCGCATGCGTCGTGGCGTCAGAGGCTCAAATTGAACAACAATAATAGTGGGATAAAGTCGTTATTTTTGTTGTTTTTCCGCTCAAAAAGTATTTTCGTTTCAAGATGAACGAAGGTCTTACATGGTTGGAACAACATGAGGGTGAGTAATTACTGACTTTATTTTCAATTTTGGGTGAACTAACCCTTTAATTAAAATATTTTAATTAAAATGTTAATATTTTTGTAAATGTATTTATTTAGTCCTTTTTGCTTGTTTGTTTGAACCATAAAGTCAGTCAAGTGTGTCCAAACCTATGGCTGGTAGTGTGTGTTTACACAACATTGAACAATTAAAGATCTTTAGTGTCAGCAGGGTGAATGTGTGAAACATTTTCATGTTCTGAGTATGCTGCATGATGTTCTTTCACCTGCTTTAGTACACACAAACACAGCTTACAAGCTTTTTTTTTCACTGGCCTTGCCTCTAAACCCTAACCTAAATCAGAAACCTGTTGACATATTAGATTTAAAACTAAACATTATATATATATATATATATATATATATATATATATATATATATATATATATATATATATATATATATATATATATATATATATATATATACACACACACACACATATTGTCAATTTTAAGACTTTATGACATTTTTACAAACTTTCAAAACAAGAATTTGTAAAGCCAACTTTTATTTTCTTCTTTCACTTGAATGAAATAATACGAATAGGCTTTAATATGAATATATGATTTATATGCTATTTTATTTGAATTTCAGTTCATTTGAATTGTAATGTCTTACATCATGATTGTATTGTTGCTATACCTCAATTCAGGAATTGTATTTAAATTATATTTAAATTCTCCCCGACCGTTTTTTTTTCCATAGCTGGGGACTTTGCATTAACATTGTATTATTTTTTAAAGGCTACCTGAGCTAGTATCTTGTATCTAACAAAATTGCTACCCCAATTCAAAATATTTGGGCATTTTAGCGTGTTTATTAAGTGGTGTTTATTAAGTGTGTCGTCGTGTTATTTGGCTCGTCACCACAATGTCAGACATTTCTGGTTTTAGTATCTATGTGGGGACATTAGCTCAATACAATGTAGGTAAAACCAACCCCCCTCCACCCCTCCACACACACACACACACACACACACACACACACAGAGAGAGAGACAGAGAGTATGCACCTCTAGGGGGACTCCTGACTTCAGTGGATAGTAGCAGCGCGTGAAGAAGCATGAAGTCGAACGTGACTGTATCAGAAGCGTGCGTGAGAATGTAACCATCGCCTAGTCACTCCCCGTACACACACACACGCTGTCGGACAAGCGACAGTGATTTCGCTATTGAAGCACATTGCGCTGCTGATTAATGGGGGCTTTCGGTGAGTGCTGCTTGCCCTACGGATGTGCTTTCGCTTACTCTTGAAATGTGTGCTTGTTTTGCAGTGTGTTGTGAGGCTTGTTAGCAGCAGCAGCAGCGTCGTAAGAGCCTCAGGCAACATGTTACAGTTGCAGTAGTCGTTGATGAAAGCGAATGAACAGTATAAGTGCAGAAATGCAGGATATTTAGCTGCGTTTGTCTCTCAAGATCAAGCTCTTCACGATCAGGTATGTTGAGTTTGCATTCAGCAGCAGTAACCCTACTGCAAAGGGGCTCTATGATGGAATAATGCACTAGAAACCACACAACCAGAGTTTGTTTATGGTGATTACTTGTTTAACAACTGTGGCAACATTTACATATGGTGTGACTAAATGATGACATTGCATATATTATGTTAGTCATAATATCGTATAGTCTTTTGAGTGTTATGCCTGTAGATGCATGGTCTTGCTTTTGAGGCATAGGCTCTGGCAAAGTTGGATATTTGTTTTTCTCTAAGCATTTTTGTGTATACAGTTTGAGGTGTTAAAGTGAAGGATCTTTCTCCTGTCATAGGGATAATTTTTTTTATAGCTTTACTGCAGCAAAGTTAAAGGTTTTAAGTTTTTGTCATCCCTAACATTTTTTTCTCATGTCAGTACTGAATGAATGGTTGAATCTTCCTGCCAAGTTAAATTAGTGCTTGCAATAGAATGTGAACCACAATGTCTCTAGAGTGGGATCCATGAAGGAAAAACCAGCCCAAGTTTCCCACAGACCACCGTAATTTTATTTAGATAGCTGTGTTTAATTTTGATCAATAATACACATTTTGTCTTTCAAGCTCTTACATTAAAGGGCAGATGAATTCTAACTTGAATTTTTGCCATGTAGATGTTTTTGTTTCTCTTTTTTTCATAATCAAATCATTTTTTCCCAACAAGAATGTAGGGTTAGAATTTACACATGTTTCAAAGAAAGAGTTTATTTTGGAACTGGTCACCATTCCTTTGAAGTTTTTCACAATTTTTTGTATCACATTTTTGCTGCCTTTACTAGATACGTTTAAATAATCCTGCAGTGTTACAAAAATTGCAGTATTTAAAAAAAAAAAGTTGGATAATGCTAAAACGTCTTGATGTCATTGTGGTTATAATCTGTATTTCAAAGCTGAATTGGAGTTGGTTACGTCTTATTTAATTTCCAGACAGTTGTTAAAAAAATCGTTTGAAGTCTCTAATGCCCCTGACATGAGGTAAAGTGGTGACTCATCTGAGCAAATTTGGGGGAGCATAGACAATTTCATCTGAATTACAGACCGTTGACTTATGATGGCACATGGGTAGTAAGTCCTTTGTTTTCTGAGACGGCAAGCTAGAAACTGGCCTGTGTGTATATTTTGGGAAAATCTCCCTGTTTTACAACACTCTTTTTGTGGTTAGCTTTAAAAGTCTCTGCAATTGGACAGTCGGATTAACCTAAATCTTTTCAAACGTTTGTATTTGTGAGGTTCTCTTTTCCTTACACACTCATAGATTTACTGTGGGATTGATTGGATACTTTTAGCATCTGTCAATTCTAAGAATAGAGTATTTCCTCTTTTATTTTCAGCTCTTTTTTTATTTGCTTTCACGTGAATTAAAGGGTAACTTCAGTGATTTAGCATTAGGCTTTGTATCAGTAGAAACCCGGTAGTATATTCAAATGATGGTACTTTCCCCCCTCATATCCCCATGAGATGAGAGAATTATGCATTGTATTTCTGGAAAAATTCCTCCGATGACGCAAAATGACGATATTTGCGTCATCGGAGGATTTTTTTGGCCAGAGGCAAAGACTACAGCCAATAGATGGAGCTGTTCCGCATGTTATCAACCCGCCCACAGGGGAGAGATCTCACGCACAGAATGTAATGCTGCGTTCACACCAAACGCGAATTGAGCGTCAGGCGCGAGTGATTTCAATGTTAAGTCAATGGAAAGGCGCGTTGACGCGCGTCTGGAGGTCCCGCGGCACGTAAGGCGCGTTACGCGCGTCGCGAAGGATGCGAATCCGCCTCATTCGCGCGTCCAGTTCGCGCGAATGACGCGAATTGCTCGCGAATTGAGCGTCTTGCGCGTTACGCGCGAGTGGTGCTTTTTGTGCATTTTGTGGATTCACACGTTTGAAGCGAATTCGCGTCTGACGCCCGAGTTGAAAAATCTGAACTTTGGCGTCAATTCGCGCCACGTTAACCAATCAGGAGCCTGCTCGCTGCTGTCACGTGGTAAAGTGACGTGTATGAGAAACCCTGCATAAATTAAAAACAGTACTATTGTGTCACAAAATGTAGTTTTAAGACATTTTCAGGTGGGAATGTAGTTGTTTAAAGCTCAAATCTGTGGTTTATTTATAAAGAGAGCGCCTATTTAAAAAAAATAATCTTGTGTTTTTGGAGTTGTGAGATCCAGGCTATCACCGGGCAATCACTGCTCATAACCCCAGCGAAGGCAGCCTTACCTCGGCCAGTCCTTCTGGCGTCTGCCACTGGCTCTGATGTCCTGTAGTGGTTCGTCTTGTGTGGATCTAACGGGCGATCTTTGCTCTCATGAATATATAATTTGTTGTCTGCCAAATCGTTTTGACTGAGGGCAAAGAGAAGTTTCATAACTTTATATTTTAAGGATATTTAAACATACATGCAGTGAAGATAATGTAGGAGTTGCCTGGACCACATTTGTGTGGCTATTAATGCTTAATATATATGTTTAATGAAAATGAAAAGAGGCAGAGTGGTGTTTTATGACATATTTCTCCTGGAGTGCCTTGAACGCGCGTCAATTTCACTTCCAGCGCTCGATTTCTACGCGTGTCCAATTCTCTGCTGACGCGCGAATGCATTCAAAATGTACGCGCGTGAAACTAGACGCGGTAGACGCGATTTTGACGCTCAATTCGCGTTTGGTGTGAACGCAGCATAAGACTCACACGGCCGCACGGACAATCATAATAACAGAGTAAAGTGAGTGTTTCAACTTTTCACTGAATTCCTGTGATAGTTTAGCTTCTATACTGCGATCTGAAAACTGCCAGGCTGGCGCTTAAAGGAGAATTCCGGTGAATTTTTAAGTTAATCTTGATCGTTACACCTTTGTGAGTACTGTCTATAGAAAAAAAAAACGAACTGGATTGGTGCTTGCAACATGGAGCTGTTACAGTTAATGCCCAGAGCTCCCAATCAGCTAACACGGCAGCTATGGGGGCATATACATAAAGAGTGTCTTTGTGCCTCTTAACAGACACAAAATGCAATTAAAATGTCTGTCCAACATGAACAGGGCCCTTACATGACAACGAGATGCGTTTAGCAACTTAGCCATTGTTTAAACTCACTGAAATAGTGTTTAAGACGGCAAGCTGTAGTCTCGTGCTGAAGTCCCGTGGGATCTCCGTTGTAGCCGGTAAAACTTAATGCTAAATCACTGAAGTTACCCTTTAACATTTCAGAGAAATAGCCGGTTAATTACAGCTTGAAATCAATACTCTTTACTAACCTATTGAGGCATAAACATGAATAAACACACATTAATGTCAACAACAAATTCAGCAATAGCTATAAACGAAAGTTATTATCTGTAATCAGACACTGATAATCTCAGTGTTTTTTTTCTTCTTTTCATTTTCATGCTCTGCTCATGCTGCATCTGCTCTATTTGTGTTGAATCAACAGACTCAGGTGGCAGAGAGATGCAGAGGTCTTGGAGCTATACAAGGATTTTCTGTTGACCCTGTGCTTAAGTGGGTGTCTTGGAACTTGACAAACCCTGTGCTCAGAAAAATGCTGGTAACATTATCTCTCTACACTAGAGTAAATGCAGTGCCTTGCTAAAGAGAGCAGTGCCACCACACAAAGGGGACACCACACAGGTACGTTGACCTCGCTAAACTACTTGGCAATGTTCACTGTGTAAATAAGCTTCCAGTTAAAAGTTTAAATGCAGTTGACTGAATGTGCTTCTCATAACTCTAAAAACCTTTTAATTTTAAGGCTTATGCTTAAATGCTTGGAATTAATTTTGTAGACAAATATGAATTGTGGTTATGTTGGAATTTAGTAGGACAAGCATGGAAATTCCTACAGTGTTGTTAAAAAAGTATCCAACAATTATAGGACTAGGGAGCAAAGGGAGCATAAGAATTTTGAGAAAATATTAAAGATTTTGCATAGTTCATTTTGTAGTGTTATAATACATTTTATTGAGGGTATGCAATGACGTCACTTTCCCGCCGGGACACGCCCCCTCAGCCGGGACTGAGCGATTGGATTTAATAGGGGAAAATGTGAGTTAAACAAACGGTTATCAGTTTAAACTAATGTTGGGCAATGAACTAATCGCGATTAATCAAAAATAAAAGTTTGTGTTTACATAATATGTGTGTGTACTGTGTATAATTATGTAGTATATCTAAATACACACTCCTTCATGTATACACTCACCTAAAGGATTATTAGGAACACCTGTTCAATTTCTCATTAGTGAAATTATCTAATCAACCAATCACATGGCAGTTGCTTCAATGCATTTAGGGGTGTGGTCCTGGTCAAGACAATCTCCTGAACTCCAAACTGAATGTCAGAATGGTAAAGAAAGGTGATTTAAGCTATTTTGAGCGTGGCATGGTTGTTGGTGCCAGACGGGCCGGTCTGAGTATTTCACAATCTGCTCAGTTACTGGGATTTTTATGCACAACCATTTCTAGGGTTTACAAAGAATGGTGTGAAAAGGGAAAAACATCCAGTATGCGGCAGTCCTGTAGGCGAAAATGCCTTGTTGATGCTAGAGGTCAGAGGAGAATGGGCCGATTGATTCAAGCTGATAGAAGAGCAACTTTGACTGAAATAACCACTTGTTACAACCGAGGTATGCAGTAAAGCATTTGTGAAGCCACAACACGCACAACCTTGAGGCGGATGGGCTACAACAGCAGAAGACCCCACCGGGTACCACTCATCTCCACTACAAAAAGGCAATAGAGGCGACAATTTGCACAAGCTCACCAAAATTGGACAGTTGAAGACTGGAAAAATGTTGCCTGGTCTGATCAGTCTCGATTTCTGTTGAGACATTCAGATGGTAGAGCCAGAATTTGGCATAAAACCGAATGAGAACATGGATCCATCATGCCTTGTTACCACTGTGCAGGCTGGTGGTGGTGGTGTAATGATGTGGGGGATGTTTTCTTGGCACACTTTAGGCTCCTTAGTGCCAATTGGGCACTGTTTAAATGCCACGGCCTACCTGAGCATTGTTTCTGACCATGTCCATCCCTTTATGACCACCATGTACCCATCCTCTGATGGCTACTTCCAGCAGGATAATGCACCATGTCACAAAGCTCGAATCATTTCAAATTGGATTCTTGAACATGACAATGAGTTCACTGTACTAAAATGGCCCCCACAGTCACCAGATCTCAACCCAATAGAGCATCTTTGGGATGTGGTGGAACGGGAGCTTCATGCCCTTGATGTGCATCCCACAAATCTCCATCAACTGCAAGATGCTATCCTATCAATATGGGCCAACATTTCTAAAGAATGCCTTCAGCACCTTGTTGAATCAATGCCACATAGAATTAAGGCAGTTCTGAAGGCGAAAGGAGGTCAAACACAGTATTAGTATGGTGTTCCTAATAATCCTTTACGTGAGTGTATATTGAAGAAATATTTCCATGTATATATATTTATATAATTTATCTTATATGTAAATATAATAATTTTGCATATAAATATATATCTTTTTCTTAAATATATACATGCGTGTGTGTGTGTGTGTGTATTTATATAAACATAATAATTATACACAGCACACACACATTTGTATATTATGTAAACACAAACTTTTATTTTGGATGCGATTAATCGCGTTTAATCCATTGCCCAGCATTAGTTTAAACTAAAGGTTGGAATCGATATGGTTTTCCTTACAACTTACCAAAAGATCCAGGGATCCATAGATATTGACATGCAGCCTGGAATCATGTTTTCCTGACATTTCCTAGACATAGCCCAAAGAGCGCTCCCTTTATAATCACTAAAAAGATGTCAATGAACACAATCTCACAAAGTTCTGTTATATTAATCAGTGAATCTGATTACACAACAAATCTCTTATTTACATAATGTCTACACTTTGTTAGAGAGGATTTGCGCACGTGCCGAACTCAACACTGGACAAAAACTCGAGCAGTTAGTGGATTCGATACTTCAATACCTGTGATTGGCCATTGCGTCCAAGAAATCAACAAACACGTCTGTGATTGGCTACATTACTCACTGAAGCAAAAACCCGTTGGAAATAGAATCATTTGATGAGCGTAAATACAGTTCCCTTTCAGTCGGTCACGTTTGACGTACGTCGGAACTGACCGACGAACTGGGATCTGATTTCAGAGACCAATCTACTTTGAGTGTTTTAAAACGAGCCAATGAAGATTGGCATGCGATTCACGCATTCCACGCACCGCCCCGCAGCGCGGGTATAAATAAGGAAGTGGAATGCTTGATCATTGCTTTCTACTTTGGAGCCGAACAGTGAATGTTTCCTGTTTCCTACGAAGAGTGTTCGAGTCTCGTGAGAGGACTGCTTCTGCCAGTGCGGGTGTGACGGTGCGTCTCAGCGAGTGGCTGCTTCAACGGACATCAAAGTGTTGGTTCGCTGGGCGTTTCCGTTTTGAGTGCACACACAGGCTTGCACTATTGTACTGTGGTGCCGTGGTCATCTCCCTGAGTGCTTCAGCACATAAAAGAGCAGTTTCCTTTCTAAAAGAGCAACACGGTTTGACCCTGCATCTTTTTCAAGATGTCATTCAAACCGTGTGTTTCTGGATGCGGTTGTTTCCTGTCCTCATTTGACGGCCACGATCTCTCTCACATGCGTTCGTGGGTGATCCACGTCACGTCGACGCGATGTTCGTCTCAAGCCTTTCTCGTAAGGGTTTGAGCGTTCAGCACGCCGTGTGCCAACGGGCGCCGGCTGACAGCGGGGGTTGCCACGGCAACCCAGCGCGTCACTCGGCGCTAGAGATGCGCGGTCGAGACTATGAAACCTCAAACAGGGTTGAGTCCCTTTGCCTATTCCCCGATCTAGTTTCTTTTCTTGCAAAAGCCAGAGAAGGGCTATTTCGCCTAATAAGCCTTGGTGACCTGAGGATTACAGTGGTGCTTCCCCACCGGGTACGTCTCCGTGGGCCCCCACTCCTCTATCGCATCACAAGCATGCTGAGACTGTGTTCGTGGGTGGTTCATGTTCTCTCATGAGGACATGATCACGTCAGTGCGGTGTTCGTCTTGCCTTTTCATAGGGCTTGATCGTTCAGCGCACCGTGTGCCGTTGAGTTTGACGGCCATGTTCACAGTCTCACATGCCTGCTGGCAGCCTACAGATGGGATTGCTGGTCCTTTTAAAACAAGGGGACCTAGTGTTTCATTTGGGGCTCTGGCAGAGGACAGATGTCAATTGCTGCATCGGAGAGAGGGCTGTTAGGCGCTGGAAATTATGAGGCTGAGTTCCCACTATAATAGTGTGTGTGCTCTTGCTGAATCAGATTCAGAGTTGACAGCCATGCTTTCCCGGGTGGCTGAGGCGTAGTACAACGCATAAAATCGCCTTGCCTACCCTCGTGCCTTTTTTCCCGGATGGGCATTGGAAAAATTAGCAGTATGGTACTATTTGGTGTCAAAATATGGAACACCAAAAAGGCCAAAATCTGTCTACATTTTTCCCTCTCTCACTACCCTCTGTCCTGCATGCACGAGGGTAGTCCCGACCCAGGGGTTATGCAGGAACTGCGTGCGGCGGTGGACCTCGCTCTCCGGGCGACGGAAGTCACCGCACGCTCCCTGGGTCAGGCGATGTCCACACTAGTGGTCCAGGAACCTCGGGCTAAACCTGGCAGATATGCATGAGTCCGACTAAGTTCGGTTCCTCAATGCCCCTGCCTGTCAGGCTGGCCTCTTCGGCGACGCTGTCGAGAACTCTGCCCAGCAGTTCTCGATTGCCCAGAATCAGACAGAGGCGGGTTAAAAAAAAAAAAAAAAAACATCCTAATTCGAAAGGGCGCCTCTACCTGCTTGTCGCCTAGGGCACCCCCACCTGCATCCGCCTCCGCCCCTGCGAAACCCAGGCAGCGGGGTGCCGGACGTAAGGGAGGGCCCAACCTGCTCAGGGCTTTGCTAGTCTACAAGCAAGCGTAAGGGCAAGCGGCCCTGAGACGGGCAGCCCAGGGAGAACAGGAGCTGCTCTGAGGGAGTTAGTGTCCACACCCCACCCCCCGGAGGAGGACCGGGGGGCCCCAACTGGTGTCATACTCTGCTGCTGGCTCTCCGGAGTCCAGCGGTACCCACATTTTCAGAGCAGTTTCCTCTCTCCCTGGGCCCCAAGAGGGCCAGGTTGGCAGTGTGCGACGCCTCCGGGCCTTCTCACTCCTTTCCTCCCCTCCCCCCGCCACGGGGCAGCAGTGTGGGCACCGAGAACGCCCCCGGGCCTTCTCACCCACACTCTGTCCCACCCTGGAATACTCAGACAACACTCCGGGCAGCCTCCGGGCCTCCCGAGTCGGTCTGTCTATTCCACCTCGCCGCCCCACCCTGGGTATGTCTGTGGTGCCGTTGATCCCGCTTGTACGGTCCCTGGGGGCTTGGCTTCAGCTCCCCAGGCTGTCTCGCTGGCTCATCCGTACCATCAGACTCGGCTACGCGATTCAGTTCGCTCACCGGCCTCCCAAGTACAGGGGCATCCTATCTCGAAGACTGGCTCATACTCGCCCAGTCTCGGGAACAGTTGTGCGAACACAGGGACATGGTGCTCAGTCACCTCAGCCTGTTGGGCCTTTGGGTCAACCGAGAGAAGAGCAAACTCTGTCCCACACAGAGGATCTTCCTCTTCCGCCGGTATCTTCCCGCATCCTCGCCCCCAGGGGCCAGTAGCGCTAAGTGCCAGTTCTAAGTGTCGGCTTGCAACGCCACTCCCGCCCTCTGGGCCGGATACGTGCGTCTATTGTCTCCAGTTGTGTTCCCCGGAAACGGCTAACCCTGTCGAGCTCCTCCATCACCCCTGCGGTGCCAGACGTTGCGGCCGTCTGACGCCAGGCCTGCACCCGTATGCTTGTGTAATGTGTGTATAGGCTGGGTTCCATATGTAGCGATTCCCTCACAGCAACCCCATATGTGAATTCTTCCACGGTACCTGCTACCCTACTTGGCCAACCCCGTGTCTTTCCCTTGACAGAGCCCGCTCTGTCGTCTCTGGGCGTGTTCTTTCCCCCCTGGAACCAGGCTGGAACCACCCCAGAGACTGCCATATGTTGCACTACCCTGCCAGGTTAGTCCTTATATGTATTCCGCCACCAATCCTTCCACTGAAGGACGTGGCTCCGCAGCGTACCATCTCCCGAGACGGGCATGCTTTCCCAGCGTTATCCATTAGTCACACTGGGTGGGTCTTACAGAAACATCAGTGACTGACCTCACTGCTTGGAGCCCTGACTTCCGTACCATTTAAGACGGTCGGGAAGCGCCCTGGCATTTTGGTAGAGATCCCAGTTCGTCGGTCAGTTCCGACGTACGTCAAACGTGACCGACTGAAAGGGAACGTCTCGGTTACGTGTGTAACCCTCGTTCCCTGAAGGAGGGAACGGAGACGTACGTCCCGTCGCCAGGTGCTGTGCTTCCGCTGGGAGGCCGAGTCACGAGTTCGGCTCCTCAGCAGAAAAAGCAATGATCAAGCATTCCACTTCCTTATTTATACCCGCGCTGCGGGGCGGTGCGTGGAATGCGTGAATCGCATGCCAATCTTCATTGGCTCGTTTTAAAACACTCGAAGTAGATTGGTCTCTGAAATCAGATCCCAGTTCGTAGGTCAGTTCCGAAGTACATCTCAGTTCCCTCCTTCAGGGAACGAGGGTTAGATACGTAACCGAGACGATACGCACTGGATCTTTTGCCAACTCTTTTTCACTAATAATATGCCATTATTATGAAGAAAACAGATCTTAGACCAGCAGTTATGGGCCGCTTTTCCCTTTAAAAGCAATCAAGGCCTTTAAAAGCCAAGGGGTCTATGGCTAAGTTTTCTGTTTTTCGCGGAATTCACGCTGAAAACCAATGCTGCCTCTAGTCTTTTTGCTACTCAGTGGGCGTAACCCCAGTCACTCTGGCCAATGGTGACGTCACGTGCATACCCTCTATTGTATACTGTATCTTTTTTGACATGCATATAGCCTTTGATGCTGATATGATAAATAATTAAAATAAAATAATATTTATTTATTTAAGCAAGTATTCTGCTCCTTTTTTTGCTGTCAGAATGTCTTGGGTCAATGGCTTTAAAGCCGCAAGAGTGGACAACCATAAGACGGCATGGGGTGAGCGCAACGGCCGGAAATCGAGGCGTAAAAGGGGCTCATCATTGTGCAACCCACGCTACATGAGCTGTCTACGGGACTCCGAGTCCATAGAGCCCCCGTCACAACACTACTCCCGTGCAGCAGGGGGTGCCACCAGCAGCAACTTCAGCACACGCTGCGTTTGGCAGGAAGACCATTATGGCAGGAAGGGGGATGTGGGTCTGAGAGCCGTGGACCTGGCGTTTGAAGATGCTGAGACGAGGCAAAAGAAAGATAGTGAGGACCCAGATGATGACGGAGAGGGGAGAAAGGGTCCCAACAGGTGTTTTTTAACTTGCTTTTTGCGTCTGGCTGATGTTTTTCAGTCCAAGAAGTTCAAGTCAGCCAAGCTTGAGCGACTGTATCAACGGTACTTCTTCAGGCTCAACCAGAGCTCTCTTACGATGCTGATGGGGGTCCTGGTTGTGGTGTGCGGGGTTATGCTGGTGTTCCACTGCGTCCAAGGTCCACCAGATGTAGCGTTTGCCTCGGTGCTCTCTGTAGCCATGGGCCTTTTCTTAGCCTTGATGGTGGTGTGTAACAGAAACGGCTTCCACCAGGACTACATGTGGATCGTGAGCTACTTGGTCATGGGGGTGTTAGTGGTGGTGCAGGTGTTTGGTTTGTTGATGGTGGATCCACCCAGTGCGTCTGAAGGGATATGGTGGACGGTGTTCTTCATCTACATCATCTACACGCTGCTGCCAGTGCGAATGAGGGCGGCTGTGATCACTGGAGCTCTGCTGTCCACCATTCATATTATTATGGCATGGAGACTCAACCTTGAGGATTACTTACTTTCCAAACAGGTATTAGTCCACTTCTCAAACATTTTAAATTATTTTAAAGGAATATTTCACACACATATTAAAATTATTATCATTTACTCCTCCCTATGTTGTTCCAAACCTGTATGCTGTTATTATATTCAGTGGAACACAAAAGTAGCCTTCTTTGAAGAACTGTTACCCAACTTTTATCATACAACAGTTCATTTTGACCATGTCTGTAAAAAAAACTCCATAAATGCACAATAAAAGTCTTTTGAAGCTAACCGATAACAACTAAGTGAAGAACTGGAAATTTAATTTATTTGATTATTATTTATTAAATTAATTTATTTTAATTTAAATAATTCATTATTCCCTGAAAATCTTGCCCTCTCTTATTTATTTAAATAATAAATAAATTGTGACGTGGCTCTGCAAAGCCAAACAATGATTTAATTTGTTTATTATTATTATTTATTTTATTTTTTACAATTTGAAGGATTTAACATCTTTGGCATAGACAATTTATTTGCAAACAACACTAAAATGCCTGCTTCTTTTCTATGTTACTGCTTCTAATTTTATATGCAAATGGGTGGTGAGAATTTTATGATCATTTAGTGATGTTTTTTTGTCCTTTTTTTGTTTGTTTGAAAGCCATGGTCACTGTGAACTGTTGAAAAGAGCAGTGTAAAAATTAATCAAGAAATTCTCAAAAATGTTCCACAGAAGAAAAAAAAACTATTTTAAATGACATGAGGGTGAGTTATTAATGACAGACCATTTTGGGTTAATTATTTCTTTAACACATGCAGGAAAATTCCTGGCATGAGAGACTAATTGGCACCTTTTTTCAGAAAAAAAATGTCACATTATGTTGCAACTTGAGTAATGCCAGTAGCTGATCAATTGAAATTCAATTCAATTGAACACAATTGTTCACATCTTTAAGGAGTCACAGACTTCAGTGGATAATTGGTTTTTGTTTGAAAGCTGTGATTGTTTCAGTACTTTTAAAGGAATGCCTGGCACGACAATTTCAGACTGCAATGTAGATGGATCGTACAAAATTTTCTTCCCTTTTCAAACTTTTCTTTGTCCTTATCTGCTCTTAATATGATGCATTTAACATGCAATGTTTCTATGCTGTGGCTAAATGGGATATGTTCGATGTGATCTAGTGCTGACTCTGTTAATGCTGGTTCAGTGAGCTTGGGCTTTTGTGTGTTTGCTCCTTAGACAGCTGGGCTGTGGGCTCTCCACTTGGCACTCAGCATGATAGAAATGGATTGGGATAATGGCTGCTGATTGACTCAGGCCGTGCCCCAGAGCATGTACTTGTAGATTCTCGTCATAGACATTTGGGATAGGTTCCAGCCCTGTGGGCAATCAATGCAGGACAAAAGTCCACTGGTTGTGTGGCTGCTTTAGTGCCTTATATAAATGCTCTCTTACAGGGAGCAAGCAAGGTATGCCGTCCATGTTTGCTCCGTGATCTTTTGTTCTAAAGTGCATTGGTGAGAGAAGTGTTGAGGATGGAAGGATTTCAGTACTCCCTAGGGCTAGTCTGAATGCCATTTTTTGAGCTTCGAAGCTTCAGTAGTAATCAACATCGAATATTCGAATGTATCTCGAAGCAGCGCGCCTCACGCAGGCAGGGCTTATATGCGGCGAGAATGGACACTGTAGTGATACAAAACACACCGGTCTGTTACGTCCCAGTTTTGATATATTATAGTAGTAAAAATCATTTAGTCAGTTAGAGAACAGATTAACTCAAATTAAAAACTGAACGTGCAGCATGAACCGAACGAGAGTCAGATTTCATTCATCATGAGAGCGAGGAGCTGAATGACAAGATGATTGCGGAAGAGTTGGTTTCAAAGCTAAATGTAAAAGCGCCTATTTAAGGGAGTTTGTCATTGTACTGTTTTGTTGTTGTGTTTTTCAGGAAGAATAATAGGCTAATGAACCCACAATTCAAGCAACCCGTCCCCGAATTGGCAAACCGAAAGTAAACTTCGCACGGCTGCATTCGTTCACGGCCGCACAGTGCACAAGCACTGCAATGTGACGATGAGGGAACATTTTCTCACCGTCACATCCCTAGCGGGTAAAAAGGCTAATACATTTTGATTCTATTATTCTATTTTCCACCCATGCGCTTCTTTCATATAAGTTCATACTCCGAGAATACTCCGTTGCAGGGAACGCTAGAAGCAAATATATTTATTAAGTATAACGAGGTTGGGTTCCTACTCAACTGTCCATCCTATTAAAAATGCTAGGATATAAAAAAAAAAAAAAAAAAAAAAAATATATATATATATATATATATATATATATATATATATATATATATATATATATATATATATATAATATAAAAAATATTTTTTTTAAAAATAGGAGTATTGTATTTCGCCAGATTTTATAGTGCAAACATATGCAGGCGCGAATGAGAACCGTGTCAAGGAGGGGGATGCCAGGTGTGCAAAAAAAAGGAAAAAAAAGAAGAACATTCGAATCCAAAAATTGATAATCGAATACCAATATTTGAAATCAATATTGGTCCAGCCCTAGTACTCCCATACATTACCATTCAAAAGTTAGGGTTCAGTAAGATTTTTTAAATACTTCTATTAAGCAAGGATGCATTAAATTGATCAAAATTGATAGTAATCTATAATCACTAAACACATGTATAATGTTACGAACAGAATGAATTAAGAGTTTAGACAATTATTTGTGTCTTTACAGATTCATTTTACAGTTCTAAATTCAAGATACTCAACAATTAAAACGAATATAAAAACAAATATGCTAAATATCTTTAATCACAGTAGGATTATGTATAATAATGGTAATTAAGCTCACATCAGATGATTTTGAAGTATTATTGAATACTTTGTTTGTTGCACAAGTGGTGCATTTAAAGGATTTTGAAAGTAATGCACACAAAACATGAAATGCTAAAACCGAAAGAAGTTGTCTCTAATTTCATTCTCTTTAAAGGACTAGCTGTAAAATATCATCTAAACAATTTGATATATAAATGTTCAACTAATTAGTTCCTGGATGAATAGTATGGAAAGGGGACAAGCTTTTCTTCATCCTGTGGCCAAACAGCCTAATCTGAGAAATGCAGCTATACTTCAGAAAGCTCATCTACTGTTCATTCCCTTTATCTCTCTCCCTTCTTCCATTCTCTCTGACCCCACCATCCCTCTCACACCCCTGCGCTCCTTCTCGCTGTGCTGTTTGCGTGTCCCTCCGAGATGACCAGCGGTGCAGTGCAGATAGAGTAGGTCAGTGGGCGATCACCAGCGGGACAATGGCTGTCTTTGTGAAGATACACACTGATGGGGTGGTGTGGGGCGGAATGTGGTGACAGGAATGGCTGGCGATCGACAGTATGAAATAGCGCCGTACTGACGCGCATGGCTGAAAAAGGACAGCCATCCCAGGCCTTTTTTTCGCTTGCTCTCTTTCTCTCTTACTTGTAGTCACAAATTCGCTTTTCACAACAGCGTTCATGAGATAGCCCTCAGTTGTGGAAGCCGCAGAGGCTTTATTTGCATGGCACGCCGCTGTGTGGGTAAAAAGCTCCACACTGCTGCTCTCTTAAAGTTCTGGACTCGTGGCAGGGAGGGAATACAGATTAATTTTGCTGTGCGATCGGGTAACTGACATGAAATACATTTGGAAAGTAGCAGTGTCCTGTGGTGTGATGTTCTGTAGTCCATCCAAAACTATTTAAAATGGTGTTTCATAAATGTTTTTTTTAATTATTATTATTTTTTAAACGATTTAATGTATTTATTTAGTTTTTAGACCATATATTAAATGAGAGATTATACTGAATTATTTTGTACTTCAAATTTGTCACACCACAAGAGAAAATACTGTAAAACTGCTACAGTAAAAACATGTTAATTGGTTAACTGTAAGTTCCCATATATATGGTGAAAAACTGTGAATGGTTTAACATCACATTATATACAATTTTACTGTAAAATAATTACTGTAGAATTACTATATCATTTATGGTAAAAAAAAACAGTAAGAGTACAAGTGATGTTTAATGCAGGAACATATGATAATCAAATTCTCATTTTTGTTATTAGTAATCTACAATTGTGTTTTTTGTTATATATATATATATATATATATATATATATATATATATATATATATATATATATATATATATATATATATATATATATATATGTGTATATATATATATATATATATATATGTATATATATATATATATATATGTTATTTAGTTCATGTTTTATTGTCTTATTGCTTTATTTTAGTGTCGTGTGTGTTACCTGATGGTGTTTTGTGTTTGTGTGTATGACCCTGTGCACTGTCTATATACGAGTACTGACCATGTTTTATGAACAGACCGCTTACGGTGAACTCTGATTCATCATGTGGCTTTCTATTGTGCCACCTGCATTATTGTGGTGGTTATATCAATACATTTTATGGGAAAAAAGCAGACTTTGGTAGGTAACATATTAAAATTATATCACTTAATTAAATGTATGGTTATAAGTTGTAAAAAATACAGGCGTCCTGTAAAATTGGAAATATTATTGCCAGTTTTTTATCGTAAATTTAACAGGATTTTTTTTTACAGTGCACAAAACCTTTTAAAATAAACTAGGCAAGGTGAAAACTGATTAAAATCTTTTAGTTAATATTGCATAATCCTGGTCTTACAGTGAATGATTCAACATTTTTGTATTCAAATGTTTCCTTCTCTTTCTCTATAGCAACTTTTCTTTTGTGATGACATCACATAGTCCGCAGAATCTATTGGATTATTTTAATCCAATCAATTTCCAATAGATAAATGCATGTAAAAAAATAAAATTCGATGTTAATTAAAAAGTGTCATGTCAAGGCCCGTTCACACCAAAAACGATAACTATAACAATAACTATATTAGTGGTTCAAAATATGTTCTGTGTATTGTAGGCACGCTGCAGTTTTGTCATTTGGCCCTTTAAATGCTCGAGCTCTTTAAAGCAGGATGGATTCTGATTGTCTGTCAATGTTTTTATTGTGTTTATCAGCTGGAAAATATTCTGAAAGTGATTCCAGCTGTATCATTTCTTTCTGCAATTGTTGTTATAGTTGTGATGTGGACTATATACTATATCGTTATCATTAGAGTTATCGTCCTTGGTGTGAACGGGCCTTTATTGACAACTGGCCACTTGCAGCTGTTTTTGGATGCAAAGCCTGTTGTTCAAATTGAAAAAAAAAATGCATGGTCACCTGACTGCTTATTGACAGGCATCGTTTTTGTCTGTCATATGGAGAGGCTGCAGACTCTGTGATTTCACTGGCACTGTGTGAATCCAGACTATGAGAGCACCTGTTCTGTAGTTTTTGTTCCAACATTGTCCCGTGGGATTAAACTAGGCTCATGAAGAGACCAGCAAATTAAAGACATAAATGTAACACCTTTTTCAGAGACACCAAACTGAACATGTTATTTTTAGCCTGAGACCTGGATACACGTTTGTGTATAGTAGCTAAATTAACTGGTGCATAGCCGAACACACTGTGTATATAGACTTCATAGTGATGAGAATAAACATTGACTTTATACTCTCTGGAATTGCTCTAAAATTTAATGGAAGCAGAAATCAACATAACTTGGCGTACCTGTTATAATGTGAACAGCAAAGAGTGACATTTTAGCCAGATGCCCGTAGAAGGTACGTTAGCTAGCTCAGGAGGAAAAACCTGTTTGTACAATACGATAAGTTGTTTTGAGATGCTTTAGAGATGCGCTGATGTTCAATCCACAGCAGCCGAGAAACAGATAACTGATACCGCTTGAGTACGATGCGTTTTAACTGTTCATCAAAGTCTTATGAACAATGCATTTGTTTATGAAGAATGCAGGCATGTAGATACTCTCATGAGCTCAGTGGTGATTTCAGAATGGAGTTTCAGAATGGTGAAAAAAATGAGCTGCTAATCAGATGGCAGTATTTGAGGAGTTTTGAATGATTTTGGCTCACTAGTTGTTGGTACTTTGTTTAATATAATAATTGTTCTTCAGTTTTTGTTCAGAACCTGCCTCATTTAAAAAATGCTTTTGAATAATTTTAAGCTTTATACGATCTTCAAACCGTTTTTTAGCCACATTAACCTATAAATTAAGAACAATTGCTGGCCTTGTTATAATTATATTTAGCATCATTTGTATTTTTGCCTCAATGACAATAGAATTATTTTGCTGTATTTCCTCATTTTTAGCAGCAAATAAGTCACTTGCAACAAAAAAAGATCTGTCATGTACTCTCTCACCCTCATGTCATTCCAAACCTGTAACTTTCTTTATGCTGTGAAACACAAAAGAAGATTTTTTTTGATGTCTCAGGTTTTTTTTTCTCTTCCTCTATACAATGAAAGTCAATGAGGTCCAATGTTATTTGAAACCCATTGACTTTCATTGTATAGACGGTTCAAAATATCTTCCCCAGAAGGAAGCAAGTCATACAGGTTTAGAATGACATGGGTAAATAATGATAGAACTTTCATTTTCTGTCAGAGATTAGAGATTTATTCTTTATTGTCCTCCACAGCCTGTACCAGGAGCAACATTCAGCACACGTAGAATACACATACTGCACAAAAAACACATATTATTGTACACATAAATAGACATGCTGCACAAAGATGGCATCAGCAACAAAAACTATAAAATAAGTAAAAAATGTTGGAAATTATGCATTATGCAAATTCAGCGCTCTTATAGCTGAGACTGAGAGTACAAAACTTTAATGAAAAAGTGAATACTGAATCTGTACCAGGATCATTCAGTTCTATACGATTGGTTCTCATCTCCAATCTTTTCAAATAAAATGTCATTTTAGAAACTGCAAACAACATTGCTATAAAGTGCGAAGCTACCGAACACGTCTCAATTGTATGGCCAACAGCTGTTTTGCCTGCTGAGCAATCAATCAAAACTTCTGGCTGACCTCGTGTCAACCTCAGGATTAGCGCTTGGTCTGCCCTGAGTGGTGGACCACTACCTGACTAATCTGCACAGGAGGTGTCATAAATTAGGATTTAATTTTAAGTACAATGTTGTACTTGATATCAGTGTGGTGGTAATAATAGCATGTCTATTAATAACTTTTCAAACAGATCACACCAAGGCCTGTAATGGCAGACTCTCTAAGGTTTCTTAATGACCGGGGCTTTCTCAGGCAAGGCAAATAATGGGTTTTAGCACTGTGACTGCTAAATGTCATGTATTAGGACGCCAATAATAGTGATAAATGTTAATTATGCGTTTATTTCTCTTGTGTTTCACTGTTGTTGATTTTAGATTATTAAAAACTTTATACTCTCTTTTTTTTAGATGATTAAAAAAACTAGGCAGAGACTACCCATAAAAACATTGAATTAAAACTGTTATGCTCTACTGCAATGGTCATTGAGTTTTCTGTGTATTTCAAATGTATATGTGTATTTCAAATGCATATAAAGCTATCATATGTATTTTAAAATAGTGCACAAGGACTACTTTTATGGTGCTTTTCTGTCATTGTTTTAATGGACATTTCTTGTAAAAGAGCAGCCAAGTTGTCAGAATCTCTTTTTATGTGTTCCACGAAAGAAAGTAAATCATACCGGCTTCTAACGACACGAGAGTAAATGCTTTTATATTTTGGTAATGGTGGTTGATAGTTGATCAGGTTTATTTTCACACACACTCCTTTGACATATCTAAATCTAATCATCAGATTATTCAAGTATTGATGTGCTTTTAAAGCACTGTCTCATTCTTGTCTTTTTTGTCTGAGGAGACTATTGATTTCCACTGTTCTGTCTCTAACACCTTTGTACCTGTGGGTCTCTCTATTTCAATGTGTATGTTTCATTGCGCAGGGACCAATTTATGTTTTGTGGGATTTCAGGCCATCTTTTTTGGGATTCAGGCCATTGTGGCGACCTGTGTGCTTTTGCTGTGCATAGGAGAATTGAGGACTCTGAAAGGTTTAAGTAGATTTCAGAGCAGGATGTCATTTCATTTGGCTCATTTGCTAGAAGAAAATTGCTTGATTTGCCTCGGCATTTGCCTTCAATTCTGTGACTTGGACTGCCGAGAGCTCAGTGTCTACTGTATAATCCGTAGATTAAGACGCCTTCACTTTCATGCCGTTTTTATTTTGGATTACTTGTGTGTTTGTGTGAAGGAACGCTGTGTTTGCTGTTCAACATGAATTTGTCAAGCACTACCCAGTGCCTTTTTTGCCCTTTCCAAGTTCATCATAATGATAAAAAATATCCTGACATGGTTCTTTTGAAGTCTTTCAGGAACATAGCGGTTCACTGTGAGAACTTTCTCTTAAACCAGTTTCTCTTTGTATTTATGTAAACAATACATAATGTCTATGCCAGGCAGGAGGAAGAGGCGTTTGTCACGTGCCTGTCACGTGTGTCACTGTGCTTGTCTGACCTTGTGTGCTTGTGACAGACGGGCTCAGTGTAGTCCTGGAGCACATTAGTACAGGGCTCAGAATAGAAATGAGGAACACGTTTATTTTATGGAGTTCAGTAACATTGGAGTAACATCGATGGGCCCCATTTCTTTTTCATTTATGTTTTTGTCATGAACTAAGGAAATATGTTAATCTAAAATGGAATAAATGAATTACAATTATTTACACATTCTTATGTTGTTCCAAACTCATATGCTGTTATTTAAAGTAGATTTAAAGGGGTCATAAACTGCATTGTTTTATTGTTTTATAATGTTTTCTGTGTTGCACTTATAATGTTAGTTTAAGTTTTACATCAAAAATAATTTAGAAAATTCCTACCCTGATTTTAGCCCTTTGATTTGAACGCTCTGTTTTAAGAAGCGTGTCTGCTGTGAGACTTCAGTGTAAACGCCCCCACTGCTGTGATTGGTTAGCATTGGTTAGCATTGTATATGAAATGGCTAAGAATTACATGTTTAACTCTCTCGAAAACTTTTAGCACGTTTTTACTATTACAGCTCTCAAGGTTAACTAATCGTGAAAAGTGCTGTTTATAGCGTTATATTCAGATCTATGGCAATATATTTAGATTGTGGCATGAAAGGTTGCGGTGATGAGCATTGTAGCCGATCACAGACATGTTGAGAGCATGAATGCAGTGATCTCGTCATTGCAACTCGATTTCTGCAAACTAAACTAATGCTTTCATCATAACTAACAGTGCAAACACAATGTAAACAAGAGATTCATTGATTATTATGGGAGTTTTGGCGTGAGTCACTGATAAACTTGCGCTGTTTGATTGACAGCTCCAGCGATTGTAAAGAGAGCGTTCTTTGATCTTTTTCTATATATCATTTAATCACAGTTTAAATTGTTAAAAACAGATTATTTTCATCTACTAAGAGAAACTATGTGAAGTTGACATTTAGTCACTGGTTTGATTTACTGACACATTGACAAAGAACATCTGACTGTACATGAATCATTACATATCAGAAATCACTGGTTGGTACGTACCTCGGTTTTGAAGTCACGGTTCGGTACAGCAGTTTTACAAAATTGCTTTTTATTTATTTACTGAAAAAACAGTTTCTTAAAGATAATGCTGTAAACTATAGGGATCCCTTACTTATACATTACTATAATATTAAAGGTTAACAACAGAGCCCAAACTATTAGCCTAAATTCAGTTGCTATTTATTTTTAGATATAATCATAAACACTCATAAACTTCACATAAGGCTGTTTTTGCATTAACTTCTAAATCTAATTATATATATTTTTTCTCCAATTCGTTGTTGAAATATACTAATTTATACACAGTGGCTGTCATTTTCAAGACAGATTAATTTAAACATACATTAAATAATCAAGACATCACTAGAGGTTAAGTAGAATATAATGAATATATAGGCTAATATAGTGTATATATTTAGCGAAAGAGTTTGTTTCTCTAGTGAACTAACAGCTGTGGACACTGAATGACTTCTGAGGTAACAGTTAAATGTGATGCTACGTGACATTGTTTACAAGCTGTTTTATTGTCTTTCCGCGGTTGAAACACTGATTGAGCGATTACATGACATATGATACATTTCAGTAAGTTGTAATGTATCCTAAACATACCTTAAGAGATATTAATTTACGTTTATTCTTTAAGAAGAGATGATCGCATTCACTCGTGCGCCGCGCTGCCGCTAGAAGTTGAATTGAAGCATTCTACTATACAGTCACGTCACATTTTTATTTCATGATAAAATGGACTGATTACTTAATATGTTTGTGTGTGAACTTTGATTGACGTGTGATCCTCGCTTAAAACAAGCCGACTGTTAAAGATTACATTCGGAGCCGTTCGGTAGACGTACACCAAACCGAAAGCCCTGTTAGTTAGGTAAATCGGTAGATAATATACTATATCTCTTTTCATAAATACTATTTTCTACTTAAAAATATAATTTCGTTATTTTTACTAACCCAAATAATGACTCATCCGCTAGGTTGCACGTGAGGGGGAAAAATAGGTACCTTCCACTTAAGAGTTGAGCTCTTTTTATTTTAATATATCTCTTTACATAAATACTATTTTCTACTTTAAAAAAAAAATAACTTCATTATTTTACTAACCCAGTGTTTTGTAAGTGAATGCTGTTTCACGTGAATAATACCACAAGAGTGAAGCACAAAGCTTTGTTTAGCCTAGAAAGGAAATAATGGTCAGATAGCACTTTTTCATTCTGTTTTGCGATCTGGACCTGGTCACTCGATTTTCCGTGAATTTTAACAATAGGCCTAGTAATCCATTTTATCCCAATGGACATGGACATCTCGTTTCTTTTCCCAAATCTTCACTCACGTCGCACACATGTTCGCAGGGGATTATAAATGTTTCTTCCTTTCGTTTGCTTATAATTAAGTCTATTATAACTATTCACATCCTTTACTGTGATAAAGTATAAAAACACTGTGGGACAAATACCTTTTTACTTCAAATTTTATTTAACACAGTTTGTTCTTGTTATTAAACTTGATAATGTGCGTCAAGTTTGGTTTATTTGAATAGTGCATTTCACACACACACCGGTGATTTTAGATTCGTTTTCTCTTGCAGTGAATAATCAAACATTGCCTAAATATCTTGACCCTGTGGAAGATAAAATCCGCTCTTCAGACATTTTGCAACAAGTGTACCACATTCCTCTCAAAGCGCAAAGCGGTATATGACGCATCTTTGCGGGGAAATAGTATGAATCAAATATTTTTCTAAGTAATATTTAATTTTCTTATATTCTTGAGGTTACCATTATTTACTGAAAATCGTTTAAATGTTTTATAGGCTGTAGTGTGTTGTTTCACTGACGGAAGTGCTTAAATAAACATGCATGCTTATGGATGTTTCAGCCTCGAATGATTTCAAAATGTAGGCTATATATACACTCACCTAAAGGATTATTAGGAACACCTGTTAAATTTCTCATTAATGCAATTATCTAATCAACCAATCACATGGCAGTTGCTTCAATGCATTTAGGGGTGTGATCCTGGTCAAGACAATCTCCTGAACTCCAAACTGAATGTCAGAATGGGAAAGAAAGGTGATTTAAGCAATTTTGAGCGTGGCATGGTTGTTGGTGCCAGACGGGCCGGTCTGAGTATTTCACAATCTGCTCAGTTACTGGGATTTTCACGCACAACCATTTCTAGGGTTTACAAAGAATGGTGTGAAAAGGGAAAAACATCCAGTATGCGGCAGTCCTGTGGGCAAAAATGCCTTGTTGATGCTAGAGGTCAGAGGAGAATGGGCCGACTGATTAAAGCTGATAGAAGAGCAACTTTGACTGAAATAGCCACTCGTTACAACCGAGGTATGCAGCAAAGCATTTGTGAAGCCACAACATGCACAACCTTGAGGTGGATAGGCTACAACAGCAGAAGACCCCACCGGGTACCACTGTACCACACATCTCCACTACAAATAGGAAAAAGAGGCTACAATTTGCACAAGCTCACCAAAATTGGACAGTTGAAGACTGGAAAAATGTTGCCTGGTCTGAAGAGTCTCGATTTCAGAATTTGAGCGTCAGAATTTGGCGTAAACAGAAAGAGAACATGGATCCATCATGCCTTGTTACCACTGTGCAGGCTGGTGGTGGTGGTGTAATGGTGTGGGGGATGTTTTCTTGGCACACTTTAGGCCCCTTAGTGCCAATTGGGCATCGTTTAAATGCCACGGCCTACCTGAGCATTGTTTCTGACCATGTCCATCCCTTTATGACCACCATGTACCATACTCTGATGGCTACTTCCAGCAGGATAATGCACCATGTCACAAAGCTTGAATCATTTCAAATTGGTTTCTTGAACATGACAATGAGTTCACTGTACTAAAATGGCCCCCACAGTCACCAGATCTCAACCCAATAGAGCATCTTTGGGATGTGGTGGAACCGGAGCTTCGTGCCCTGGATGTGCATCCCACAAATCTCCATCAACTGCAAGATGCTATCCTATCAATATGGGCCAACATTTATAAAGAATGCTTTCAGCACCTTGTTGAATCAATGCCACGTAGAATTAAGGCAGTTCTGAAGGCGAAAGGGGATCAAACACAGTATTAGTACGGTGTTCCTAATAATCTTTTAGGTGAGTGTATATCTGGTATAGACTACCGTATTTAAAATAGCATATATGCATTAGTTACATTCTCAATTTAATTTACAGAGCAATCCCTGCTAAGTTTTTAGTTTAACTAATACTATAGAAGAGGATTTGTGTGTCTCGCACTCACAACAGACTCGCAATGGGGGCGTGGCATCACTATGGTGGCGCTCCATCCTGATGTTGGTCAGCCATCACTGTCCATCGGCACAACCCTATCACCTATCTGATATAGATGATAGGCACATTCCACGACGTGTCGTTCTCTGGGCTTAGTTACAATAAAAGCAGTTTTTGGACTAACAAGGAAGTTTTTAGTTCTGAAACTTGCAGGATATTCTTACGGCTGTTTCACACCGCAAGCATAAGCTTCGTGTCAGGTTCACGTCAGTGTAACTGCACCGTCACTGCAGCTGCAGACGCGTGAGAGAGTATTCACACTGGGATCGTTTGTACAGCATCACAGTAGCGGCTCCAAAGCTATATATTAGTGAGCATTTCTTTACAAAGACAACTATATTTGTTTTTAGAAGTTGGTCATTTACAAACTTGATAGTCATGAAAGTTTGTTAACATGCTGCAGTACAGAAAAAATAGACTTGATGCCGAAACCCCCTATTCACTGCTGCCGGTTTGAATGCATTTATTGCTTAACATGCACTGCGAGAAAAAAAAAACCGCGCCACTTAGGCTTGCTTGATTTCTCCGTTCATGACCCCTTTAAAAAAACATTATGAAGCTCTGACAGTAACTACAGGCTTTTGAAGCCATGCAACAAAAAGTTGAATTGTATAGTTGATTCATATAATCCTATAATTGAATTTGGGATGAACTGATATTAAAATTCTGGCTGATATGTTATGAGCAATATTAAACTTACCGGTATATAGGACTATTTTGTCTAAAATAAAACACTAAAAAGTATTTTGATTGCTTCAAATAAGTTTAGGCATCACATTATTGCATTTATAAGGTGCACTGATAATTTACCGTTGCTTTGTGTGGTGTTTGACAGTCCCAGGCCACTATGAGCTGTTGTTATATTGCACAAGCTAATTAAAAAAATTTAATTGAAATGGAAAAAGATTTTTAGTTTTTTGTTAAAAAACTATCCCTTTAAACATTAGAACAAATGGGTAAAATCTCCAGATTTTAGTCTCATGCTCTGAAGCTTTTTAGGTCAGTGCTAATTTGTTGGTTTGTTTGGATCCTCAGTTTGTTTTCCCATGGCTTTCTGTTTTTGATCATTTGTATACAGCTGTCATATGTCCTGAGCCCAAAGGCATCAAGTCCATTGTACTATTGCTGAATGTGTCTAATTCACAACTGTTTGTTTTGATGAGATAATTATTGCGCTATAAAAGGCGAATGCATCTTTTGCACTGCTGAGGGCTTTTTTCATAGTCTAGAATCAGATGACTGACTCTGTGGCCTATTTGTAAATTTGTTGCTTTCTTCAAACTGACATGGTAATTTATCAGGGGCCCGGAGCCTCAAACTGTTATAAATGGTAAAGAAATAAACCATCTCATAGTAGAACATGGAGGAAATTACTTTGATTCTACATGACCCGCATAGTGGGCTTCATATTCCAGCCTACATTTGTTTTAAATAGGGAAAAAACTTAACCTTAACCTCATTTCGCTTGCACATCAAAAGCTTTTTTCCCCTCGCGTTTATGAGTGGACTTTAAATCCTCATAAACTACAATTTATTTGCCATAAATCATAGCTTAAAATGTTCAGTAGTAAAGTTTCATATGCCTGCTTTTGAATGCGATTAGTGATGTAGGGATGAGACCTCAGTAGTTATGACAAGTTCATTCGAGGTCAAGGATTTTTTTATGAGTTTGTCCTTCCAGGAATTTTCTTGGTAAGGCAGTTGACAGACCACCCTTAAAACTTAAAAGCTTTCTCATTCATTCTGCGAACACTTCAGCTGCATCTGACATTCCCTTCTAAACATCATGATGAAATTGACGATATAGTCCTCCATGGACCTTTAACTAAATCCTGGCATACGGTCCTGCGCGTATACGTGCATATATAATGTTACGTTTCTGGGCCAAGTTCCAGTGCAAGTAGGGCTTTGGCTTTCTTATGTAACAGTAGGGGTGGTGAAAAAAATCGATTATCGATTAATCGCGAGTATGTTATGGACGAGCATGAATCGATCATTAAATTTTCAAAAATCGATTTTTTTATTTATCTAAACCTGACTCTACCACCGTGTGTGTGTGTGTGTGTGTGTGTGTTCATTAGATGAATGTAAATCTGTCGTTAATGCTGAGATGATTCTGAGGGAACACTCTAGAAATCCTCCCGCCTCGCCTCCTCTGGAGCTCAGGCACATTAGCATTAGCGCGTTAGCGCGGCTCAGATTCGCGCACAAACACCGAATAAACGCCTTCAATCCGTAGATTTATGAGCGCTTCAGATGAGCGAGCGCGACACACATCGACGCGCACATTCGCGGGAATTAAGGCGATCCTGAGGACGCGATGAGCGGATCTCACACACACACACACACACACACAGCCGGACTGATGCTGGAAACACACTGCCGCTCCGCTGCACCGACCCGCGGCTCCCGCTCACGGAACCGAACGGGCCTCGACACTCCTCCGACACGAACCCGTATTTCTTCTATCGTTTTTTCCCCTTTTGTCTTTCTCACGTCAGGAAACGAACGAGAGGAGCTCGAGCGTTCCACGCGTTCCCGCCCCCCTCACGCGCGCACCGCATCCATCACTCTTGACATTTTGTCACTGTGTTCTACAGTACAGTATATAAGCTGAAGCTACAGTAAGTTGTTCAAAAATGTTCCTTTTGTCTTCTTAATGATTAAATTGGACAATTTTCTTCTAGAAAGACAAGGTGTTTGGAGAAAAAACTTCTTCTTTACCTTGACATGTTTCGACTGCAACCTGCAGTCTTCCTCCACCTGAACACGTTGTCTTTCTAGAAGAAAATTGTCCAATTTCTACAGTATGTTGGTTCTGATCTACTTCCTAAAGGAAATAAGCCTTTCATTTATTTGTTATTGTTTAGTTCAACTTGATGAATCACAACACAATGTGATGTATTCATTTCTGTGTAACTACATGACACTACACGACAAGTGCTTTGAGTTGTTGTTACTCAATAAAAGAGTTAAATAATTCAGTAGCTGACTTTTTTTTTATACTGCAATCACTTTGTAGTGTATTTTCGTTTACTGTTGTGAAATGGAAAATCAATAATCGCTAATCGAGAATCGTTAATAATCGAAAATCGACTGTAATCGAATCGGGACTTCAATAATCGTAATCGAATCGAATCGGGAAATCAGACAGATTAACCACCCCTATGTAACAGCCCAGTGAAACCAGAGCTTTCGCTCAACAGCGACTTCCCAGAAACTGACTGTTTTGCCTACTTATCTATTCATTTAGATGTTCTGTTTTTCTTTTTTTCATCCTCACTCGTTCTCCACAAACTCCTCCTGCTCTAATTCCTTCTGATCTTGTTTGTTGTTTTTTTTGCTTTGTGCAATGTCTCCTGAGATCAGGATTGACAGATAAAGCATTGATCCGTATGGTATAGCAGTTGTGTCCAAGCAGCTGTTTTCCATACATTGAAAGTCAATGGTGACCAAAGCAGTCAGACAATAATTTAAGTGAATAATGTCTTAAATTTTAATCTGGTATTCACATAATTTGATAACACTGTTAAATGTATCTTTAGCAAATCTCAAAACCAATATCACATTTTCATGCTGTTATAATGTTGTTATGCCTAAATTCACTTGTAGTATTTCAAATGTGTTTTCACTAAAAGAACCAGCCTGTTCTTTTTGGAGTTGGAGTACCCTCGTCACACTGTATTTTTTGTGCCATAGAATATCAGACTATAAAGCATACACTGTAAAAAATTAAGGCCTCTCCAATTCAAAATTTTCTAGTGAGCGATCACATCTAAATTTTTCAATTGGTCAAATTGAATTTCTGTGAATTGAATTTTATCCATTGTGGCAACAGTCTGTTAACATGGGCTCAATTAGAAACAATATGTTGAGCCAATGGAAAAATTGAATTTACCAACACTGTAACAAATGTCAGGCCTCTCCAATTAAACATTTTCTAGTGAGCGATCACATCTAAATTTTTCAGTTGGCCAAGTTGAATTTCTGTGAATTGATAAAATTTAATTCACAGAAATTCAATTTGGCCAACTAAAAAATGTAGATGTGATTGCTCACTAGAAAATTTTTAATTGGAGAAATGTTTTACAGTGAAACTGTGAGATTGGTCCAATTAAATGTTTTAAATTGTAGTCACAATTGTTTATTTCTCACTGTCCCAAAAGACAAAAATGACTAAAAACATAGCCTAAATATATTAAGCAAAATACAGAACACAGACAACAGGGTTGACATTTTATCACATTACTTTATTAACAAGTAAATTCCAACACGGGTATTTGGTGAAAATACCTTATTTTCAATAAGGAAAAACTCTGAATACATCCAAGAAGTCTTCTGCATAACAGGATGTCTTAATGTGGTGAAGAAAACGCGGCACTGCAGAGGCTAAAAACCTGCAAATACAAATAAAAACTAACATTAGTTTTTTAGTTTAGTGAATATACAATTTTTATTTTGAGTGTAGACCTTAATCTATGATTAGTACAATGCATATTTTTGCATGGGGATAATTATTTGGAAGTCATTTATTGGGCCAATATGTAATGATCAATTTTCACAATTTTTTCCCCCAATTTTTTTTTTTTACAGTGTATGGAGAGGAAGATGATAAAGCAGGCCCCTTTTATGCAACCACTATGAAACTTGTATGCAATATTTTAGTGTTAGACCCGTTTCACACTGGACGTGGAAGCAAAGTGGAACCTGTGCATGTGCATCTAGTGTGAAACAAGCCTTAGCGAGGCATTTCAAATGCTGACATGGCATAGTAGCAGGTCAAATGCTGGCAATCCGTGTGTCTAACTCTGAGCGAGCTAGGGGTTTGTTAATGTGTTGAATTGTCAACTTTGAATTGTCCTAGTAGCTTGAGGGGTTTCAGGACACTGTAGCTCACAGCAACAAACATCAAGACAACATGTTCTTCCCTGAGGATGGTTTGTGTGCCAGGACTGAGATGCCGTGGGTGGGGTTCCTGGAAGAAATAAGTCAGGAAAACATTGAAATCTCCTAATGATTGTTTTCCAAATTATCCTAATAAGGAAGATGGTTGATGAAGAGGGCCATTAGCGCCGAGCTTTGTTTTGTCAAGCTTTGTCTCTGGGAGATATGCCACATGATTTTAAAACATAAATGCATAAGTAATGCTTTCTTTATCTATTGTATGGCCTTGATCCAGATCTACTGAGCCCATTGTGTTTGGTGCCATTTTTCTCAAAGTTCACTGAATGGCTTCACTGCTCAGCTGAGACCAATTTTTTTTGGGCTATGACCAAAAAGATCCCTTCCCCTTCCCCTTCCCCTTCCCCTTCCCCTTCCCCTTCCCCTTCCCCTTCCCCTTCCCCTTCCCCTTCCCCTTCCCCTTCCCCTTCCCCTTCCCCTTCCCTTTCCCTTCCCTTCCGTGTCCCTTTACTTTCATCTCATTTTCACTTTTCTTTTCTTTCCTTTCCTTCCCTTCCCTTCCCTTTTTCTTTCCTTTCATCTTTCTTTCCTTTTTCTTTTCTTTCCTTTCCTTCCCTTCCCTTCCCTTTCCTTTTTCTTTCCTTTCATCTTTCTTTCCTTTTTCTTTCCTTTTCCTTTCCTTTCAGTGTTCCTTTCCTTTCAGTGTCATTTTCCTTTTTTCTTTGAGCCTATCTTCCTTCTTTCCTTCAAATTTTTTTCCTCTCTGTCTTTCTTCATTTCTTACTTTGTTCCGGTGTCAGTGTCCCTTTCCTTTCCTTTCCTTTCCTTTCCTTTCCTTTCCTTTCCTTTCCTTTCCTTTCCTTTCCTTTCCTTTCCTTTCCTTTCCTTTCCTTTCCTTTCCTTTCCTTTCCTTTCCTTTCCTTTCCTTTCCTTTCCTCTTTCCTTTCCTCTTTCCTCTTTCTTTGCTCTTTCTTTCCTTTCCTTTGTGTCATTTTCCTTTGTGCCTATCTTTCTTCTTTCCTTCAAAAATATGTTTTCCTCTCTCTTCATTACTTACTTTGTTCCAAGAAAGTGACAAAGTGAACAGAGAGTAAATCCACCCTAGCATGTTTGACAAAGTTAATCGTCTGGAAGTGACACCACTCCCTATATAACTTGATGTTTTCAACTCATGGTTGCCAAGACAGCAACAACATCTGGATGGGTTTCTGCTCTAGTTTTGAGTCATGTGACCCCCACAGCACATTTAAATCTTAAACACCATCATTATATCATAGTCATGAAACATGTAATGACTTCAGTCTGTGATTTATTTCCGCATCTTTCAGAGGAGATGGTTAGAGCTTTTCTTGATTGTTTTGTTAGTCTGGATTTCTTTTTGTTCCTCAGTCTTTTCTGTTTGTCCTTCATGTTAGCTACCTTTGTGACACTGCTAAACTCTGTTACAAGCAGGAGAAGCTTCAGCGTACCACCTTATAAGCCAATGTTTAGACTCTTTGGAAGAAAGAGTCCCTGTTAAAGAGGAAGGCACTAAGTGTTTCTCTGAATAAAATCCCATCATCCCTTACTCTTCCCACACCAGTCCTGCTCCAAACAATGTGTTTCCGAAACATTATGAGTGGTATGTTTTGGATGCAGAAATGGTGTGTACTGTATACAAATTCTTACTCCCAAGCAAAAAAGTCCTCGCATGAGAGTAAGAAATGGTTTCACATGTTCATACAATGAATAAAAAAGATTTGGAAAGGCATAGTCTGGTTTGGCTCGATGTCCCTACTTTCTAGTTTTACACTAAAGGTTCAGTCTGTGTCAGTTCAGGTCAGCTTTAATATGGCGATTAAATAAAACAGCAGTGTCTTTATTCTCTGACATTTCTAAACACATCGTCCCTTAACACTGAGAGGCTGACTGCTCGCTGTGTGACTCATTGTCTTACACACACACACATACACACTCAGTGAGTGATCTGACAGTTTCATTTAATCGGTTTTGCTGTGAGGTAAAAGCATGTGACATTTCTTCTGTCACATCTGTCAGCTCAAATGTCAACCGCTTTTTTAAATTTCATTGATATGATCTACTCCCAGTCAGTGTGATTATAGATGAAATAATCTGATGAACTGAGGAGGGCTGCTGTATATTGGAGATCACAGGAATAAAGCAAGGTGGGCTTTTTGTCATGTATCAGTGCAAAAACATTAGCAGACTGATGCTAACTTCTGATAGTGCGTCTGATGAAATGCAACCATGGCATTCATGGTAACCTGGCATATTTTATGGCTTGGCATTTTGTAGTTTTGTAGTAGAGTACTATAACACATCATTTGATTACCCAACTATTTAAAATTACTTAAATTATGAGCATGATACATAAATAGCATGATACATTACAAGTCTTTTTTAAGAAATTGATACTTTTATTCAGCAAGAATTAATTAAATTGCTCATAAACAACAGTAAAGACATTTGAACTTTCTATTAAACAAAGAATTCTGAAAAAAATGTATCACGGTTTCCACAAAAATTGCACAAAGCAGTTTTTAATTGTTTTTAACGTTGATAATAAGAAATGTTATTTGGAGAAGGATTACTCACCTAGTTGATAACTTTCTGCACATTTTGTTGCATGCTTTTTCTGGCCACAGATGGAGGCCACATCCTCACATTTTCCATGTCTAATCAGCTTGGTGGCTTGGACCATTGGCATTAGTAAGGGTCCCTTGAATAGAACAGCCTTTTTTAGTTTTGGAAAACTTGTGCAGATGGACCACACAACCCACCTTATTGCTAAAATTACTTAAACCGATAACGTCATCTGCGCATATGGATGCCTGATGGGTCTGGCTTTTCTTCCTGAACTCTACAATCTGAAGATGTTTGTACATTCACTCTAGGGGCAATTGAAAGAGGGAGGGGAGCTATTTTTCTGAAGCTCTGCTGTGCCATTTCTTGTCAAGTGGATAAATAAAGACCGTTCCTCTTTGGCAAAAAATAAAATGCTTGTTGCAGAGAAATAGGCCTTAACAAATTCTCTCAGGCATGGAACTAAATGATGGAAAATTGACGATGTGTTTGCATGGGATGTCGATAGTAGAACTGTACTCTTACGCGTGCTAATAACATTTTGACCTTGTGTGTTCACAGTCATATTCAATATTTTAACTCATGTTATGGCCATGTGAACCCGATAACATATGCATGCAAGGAGACTAGGAAGAGGCAGAACATAACTATCTGTGGAGCATTGTCTACATGGAGACATCAGTATCACATAGCCAGAAGTTAACGGTCTAGCTCAAGAAGGGTCTAGTGGGCCTAGAAAATGAATTCCACATCATCAGGATGATTTACGGAAATTTACAGTTGAAATGACTTTCAAGAAAGAAAGTTTTATTTATTTAAAAAAATATGGTGAATCTCACAAATCTTACTAGATTGTATGCCGGTCATTTTTTTTCACACCCCAATTTAAAAAAAAAAAAAAAAAATATATATATATATATATATATATATATACACTCACCTAAAGGATTATTAGGAACACCTGTTAAATATCTCATTAATTCAATTCTCTAATCAACCAATCACATGGCAGTTGCTTCAATGCATTTAGGGGTGTGGTCCTGGTCAAGACAATCTCCTGAACTCCAAACTGAATGTCAGAATGGGAAAGAAAGGTGATTTAAGCAATTTTGAGCGTCATCTCCACTACAAATAGGAAAAGAGGCTACAATTTGCACGAGCTCACCAAAATTGGACAGTTGAAGACTGGAAAAATGTTGCCTGGTCTGAAGAGTCTCGATTCCTGTTGAGACATTTAGATGGTAGAGTCAGAATTTGGCCTAAACAGAATGAGAACATAGATCCATCATGCCTTGTTACCACTGTGCAGGCTGGTGGTGGTGGTGTAATGGTGTGGGGGATGTTTTCTTGGCACACTTTAGGCCCCTTAGTGCCAATTGGGCATCGTTTAAATGCCACGGCCTACCTGAGCATTGTTTCTGACCATGTCCATCCCTTTATGATCACCATGTACCCATCCTCTGATGGCTACTTCCAGCAGGATAATGCACCATGTCACAAAGCTTGAATCATTTCAAATTGGTTTCTTGAACATGACAATGAGTTCACTGTACTAAAATGGCCCCCAGTCACCAGATCTCAACCCAATAGAGCATCTTTGGGATATGGTGGAACGGGAGCTTCGTGCCCTGGATGTGCATCCCACAAATCTCCATCAACTGCAAGATGCTATCCTATCAATATGGGCCAACATTTCTAAAGAATGCTTTCAGCACCTTGTTGAATCAATGCCACGTAGAATTAAGGCAGTTCTGAAGGCGAAACGGGGTCAAACACAGTATTAGTACGGTGTTCCTAATAATCCTTTAGGTGAGTGTATATTTAAAAACATATATGTTTTTAAATTATAATAAATTCATTAATATTTTTTTCATTGTGAAAATGTTTATGGACACAAGAAATGTGTCCAGGTAATTTCTTACACCCCATTATATAAATAATTTAGCTACATAAATGAATAAATAGATAATAAACACAAATATATCTTAGAAAATTAAGCCTCTTTTGAAGTCATTATTTTCAAGACAATTAAACACCTCCCCATAATTTATTACACTTATGACAATCTAATGAGTAGAAATAATAATAATAATAATTAAAAAAAAGGAAATTGCAAGCATTAAAAAACAACTGATGCATTACAGTACTGGGAATTTGGAGGAGAAATGTGATTAATCTTAAATATCTTAAAATAGACTTAAAAATATCTTAAAAAGCAAAATATAGTTTATTTTGATTTGTGGTGACATGAAACCTGGATATGTTTTTGTAAGATTAACTGATTAAAATGTTATCCAACTGTTACACAATTCTCAGAAACCATTTTCAGACCGCAAACCATCTTAAGTTCTCTTAAACACACAGGTTTGGCCGCATACCGTCTAAACCCCAGATACTTGTACTGATGTAGAGATAAAAGACCTGAAACACAAAGCTGATTGCTGGATGCTTTTCATATTACTGCAGAAAGTAGGCTTAACTCCTCATACGATTACGTTTAATTGGTGTTCAGCTGTTCTTGGAAGTTATGACCGCATTTCTGTGCGTTCTGTAACTGTGTTGTGTTTTTTGTTTGTTTAAATTGCTTGTAAAATATATATGAACTGCTAATGACACTGAAATGTTGAATGATAGTTAAAAATAATAAGCAGCTTCAGTAAAGCCTGTGATTGGTTCACGATCATATTTTTTCCCTGATAAACAGGCAGGGAACTGATTGCAGTTGAAGGACAAGGGGGTGAAATGTTTTGACTTTTTTCTGGACAAAAAAGTATTCACTATTAATCATATCCTAAGAGATATGGATTTCCAAGCATTTATTGTCAGTGTTGGGAAGCAACTTGATTCATTCAAGATATAGACTGTTTCCACACTCCATTGGAGTTCCCATTTCCTCACTCTAAAATCCTGAAATTTTGTGGGTTCATTATGAATGATGTAGTATAGGCAGTAAGATAGTCAGCAATACCCTACCCCACATCTGTGGAGCTCACGGCTGGTACATTATAGTCTCTGTGTTCATTACTAATAATTTATTACATTTATTTATATAGGGATTTTCTGGGTACTCGCGCTTCACATGGAGGGGGGGGGGGGTCTCCTCAACCACCACCAATGTGCAGCATCCACCTGGATGATGCGACGGCAGCCATATTGCATCAGAACGCCCACCACACACCAGCTTATTGGTGGAGAGGAAACAGAGTGATGAAGCCAATCGGTATATGGGGATTATTAGGAGGTCATGATGGATGGAGACCAATGGGCAAATTTGGCCATGATGCTGGGGTTACACCCCTACTCTTTTCCCCGAATGACATCCTGGGATTTTATTTTAATGACCACAGAGACTCAGGACCTTGGTTTAATGTCTCATCCGAAGGACTGTGAATATTGACAGTATAGGGTCCCCATCACTATACTGGGGTGTTAGGAGGACCCACACAGACCACAGGGTGAACACCCCCTGCTGGCCTCACTAACACCTCTACCAGCAGCTACCTAGTTTTCCCAGGAGGTCTCCCATCCAGGTACTGACCAGGCTCAGCCCTGCTAGGCTTCAGTGGGAAACCATTATTGGGCTACTGGCATAGTGTGATAATGATAATAGGAAATGGTAGCTAGATCCACAGTGGTCATGTGTTTCACAGGTGGGATGGATAAAAAGAATGAGTAAGAACATTTAGGACAGTACATGACATGAGTCATTTTTTTGCCATTCAGTAAGGCAATAAATGATCATGATATGTAGTCTGACATGGTTGAATTAGAAAGACATCAATCCTTATTAGTTCATCTATACTGGAAAAGATTAATAATCACTATTGGTTGAATGTGTATCTATGTTCAGTTTTTTCCCCCCAATCAGTTGTATGGGGCATAGACACATTTATTTATTATCTGTATGTGCATTTTTATTTTATTTTTTATTTTAGGCCATTTGTATTTTTATCATTTTATAAAGCTGATGCATTACAGTACTGGGAATTTGGAGGAGAAAGCTGATTCATCTTAAAGATCTTAAAATAGCCTTGTTTTTTATGCAACTGTATATCCATTTTTATATATTTTTAATTACTTAAAAAATTATATATTTGTATTATTTTATTTTATTATTATTTTTATCCATCCATCCATTCATCCATAGTCAATAAATCATGCAGTGAACATGATTTATTTTGACCAAGCTGCCTAATAGGTGAATGATCTGGTTGAGCTAAGTCTTTACTATTTTGTGACATCAAAATCATGTCTGTGCCCTCCTTTAAAATAAACTCTGACCCATGTTGAAAGGGGTGGGCTGTAAATCTCTTTCAATGATCGCAAACAGGAACAGTCTAATGTTTTCCACATCCCTCTCTGTCTGTTTTCATTTCATTACTCTTATCTTTCTTATATTACAACATTATCTTTCTTTCTCTGTGTAGTTATGTGCCAATGCAGTGATTTTACTGTGCACCAACATCATTGGCATCTGCACGCACTACCCAGCTGAGGTGTCTCAGAGACAGGCCTTCAAGGAGACCAGAGGATACATCCAAGCCAGAATACACCTTCAGAGAGAGAACCAACAGCAGGTTGGCAAGCACTCGAGTACACAAACACCTACCCGGCCAAACATGTTTACCTCATGAATGTTCATGAAGCATGCTGAGAGCATGCTGTGCTTTAGGTCATAGCACAGTAAATCCTTGTGGGAAAAGTTGCGACTATAAATTCATCACAGCAGCTTCAGCCATGTGCGTATAGACAGACGTATAGACAAAAAGTTGTCAAACACCATTATATATGTATATGTGTACTTATACACATGTTCACTGGTGTCATCTCAAACCTGATCCAGGAGCGCCTGCTGCTCTCCGTGTTGCCAAGGCACGTTGCCATGGAGATGAAGGCAGACATCAACGCCAAGAAAGAGGATATGATGTTCCACAAGATCTACATCCAGAAACACGACAACGTCAGGTACACAAATGCCAAGACCAGCACATGGTAATAATGCCAATGTTGTCCTCACACCTCCCGAATGTGAACCGACACTGTTATAACACTCAGCACCCATGTGATTAAAACAGGCGACAACACAGACACATTAGACACTGATACCGCTTAAGGTTATCTTTCCCAAGGCTGAAACTATGTTGAATGCTTAAACGCAGATTAGCGCACTCGCAGTCCTTGAGACGTGACTTTCCTTCATTTCCCTCCCCCTTTTTCTCTGAGGGTCAAGTTTGGATACAGCAACTTATGATATACCAGAAGTTACACAATCAATTAACAGAAAGCTGCATGAAATGAGAGCAAGCCACTTTAGTAACGCAGTTACATATCTGGCACATGTGGAATTCAGTGCTTAATGAACATGTTGTCCCTCATAATCCAAGCCAACTCGAAGCATCTGTGTTAGGAAAACTTGGATGTGTGAAAATGCTAAATGTCACGGACCATGCTGGAATCCTGCTTGCCAAATGTTGTGAATTTTAGCAGCCATTTACGAAGGCAACAGTGCCATCTATTGTCGCACAATAATGTTGTCCATACAGTGTGTCCATTCTGTCATGTCTTAAATAGTTGTTGATGACCGTCTATCCTCCTCATGGCTATGAGGGCTTTAAGGACACCAGCCGCGTCTTGCTTTTCTAATTGAAGGATAGACTGAAGTATTGAGAGTGGCCACCCTCCATTCAGAAAGTGAACTGAATCGATGTTTTTCTCGCTTAGCCCATCAAACCAACTTCAGTGACCCAGACAAGGTGCTCTGAGATTATTGATCTCATTTTCTCATTCTGTCTTTGTCTTCTGTCTGTCCTCTCAACAGTATCCTGTTTGCGGACATTGAGGGCTTCACCAGTTTGGCGTCTCAGTGCACGGCCCAGGAGCTGGTGATGACCCTTAATGAGCTTTTTGCTCGCTTTGATAAATTGGCTTGGGTAAGTGGACAAAATTCATTCATTTTTAGTGTATTCATAATTCATTTTACAATTTTTTTTAAATCAAACTCACATTTTTTACCTGGTGCATAATAAAACTCCCCAGACTCAGTCTAATGTTCCAATTAAAATATGTAAAAAATACTTGAAATAAGATGCATTTACCTGAAGCATCTCTCCATAAAATAATACAACTTTTCAGAGAATGTATCTTTAATATGGGTTTATTTCATTTTTCTGCTCTGGCAGAATTTCTTTATATTTTTTGTATAAACAAGTAAAAAAAATTGACAGTGCATTAAGACAAAAGTTTAACAACTACGGCTGTGCCAATTTTAAATTTCTGGCCAATGGCTGGTTTTATTGGTTGAAAACCAGTAAAATGGCTGATTATTAAAATATACTATTATACTATTATATACTATTTGCACAATTTTGTCTAAATAAAATGCATAATATTTATTTATACTAGTATTTTAGCTCTGTAAATAAAAAATAAAACACTAAAATCAATCAAATTGGATTTAAAATCAATTATTTTAAATGCTAGTAGTGAGTTTGTGCATTGCAATGTAATGTACAGTAGGAAAAATGGATATAGATTTTTGCTAACTTTAACTATTAAATTATAACTGTTTTTAAAGAATGCTTTGCTGTCATGTTACTTTCCCTTCAAGTTAATCTAAATATAAAAAAACACAAATATGTAATATCAATTGATACAATAGATAAAAACCAGCTGCAGTGCTACTAAAAAACCTCTTACAACTGTATATCCAACTCTGCCACCCACAATAATGCTAACCTCATAACATCCTATTAGTGAGGATTTCCGCAATATTAACTGCATAAATGTGCTGTGTTATGTCTGTATTCGTAGGAAAACCACTGTCTGCGGATCAAAATCCTGGGGGATTGTTATTACTGTGTGTCTGGACTTCCGGAGCCGAGGGCAGATCATGCGCACTGCTGTGTAGAGATGGGAGTGGACATGATTGAGGCCATATCGTAAGTTTGTCTTCACATCATTTTCTATATCGAGCTCTCTTCCTCATAAACACGTTTTTCAATGAACGCACATGTATGTCGCTACATGTGCAGATTGGTGCGAGAAGTCACAGGAGTGAACGTGAACATGCGCGTGGGCATACATAGCGGGCGCGTGCACTGTGGGGTGCTTGGTCTGCGCAAATGGCAGTTTGATGTCTGGTCCAATGATGTCACACTGGCCAACCAGATGGAGGCAGGAGGCCAAGCAGGGTAAAAGTGAACTTTACCCATCAAAGATTTGATCATGTGATCAGTATTAATAAGTTTCATATTTAAAGTTGGCTAAAAAGAATGTAGAGATTTGTGTTAAGCTGTGACTGTACTAAAATTCTTACGTTGTGAATGTTTGCAGTCGGATCCACATCACCAAAGCCACACTGCAGTATTTAAACGGTGACTATGAAGTGGAACCAGGTTATGGAGGGGAGAGAAACACATACTTGAATAAGAACAACATTGAGACGTTTTTTGTGTTGGGCTGCAGTCAGAAACGGGTCAGTAACATGATGCAGGCATATGGACATTATTTTGACTGTGATGGTGGCTATATGTATAATAGACCTAAATTAACACACACAGGGTAAAAGGGTTACAAAAGGCACAAATTATTTATCGCTTTTTTACCCCAAATACTTTTACATATTTTTCCTTTATTGAAAAACTGTTGCTGTTGTTTCTTTAAAAAAATAATTTAAAAAAATCAATCTTAGAGTAAATTAGTGCAGAATTAACTTTGTGTTGCTGTCGGTGATCACGTCAAGGATCAGCCAAATTTCCCTGTGCATCATCAAAAGCGGTTGTTAAGAAAAGTGCTGAGCTGAATTTTTGTGCCGAAAGAGAAATAAAAAGATCTAATCAAATGCGTCTTTTACCCCAGTGCGCCTTTCATCCACGTTGTACACTATATTTGATGTTGTGCTGCTAGAGAAAGCAAAACTGAATTATGTGTGTGAAATCCAAGTCTATTCTAAAATTACAAAAATCTAGCAAGCACAAACTGTGTTAAATAGAACTTGATGTGCAAGGTGTCTGCACGTTTTACTTTCCCACAGTAAAGGATGTGAATATAGTAATTAAAAGTTAACGAAAGGAAGAAATGTTTACAGTCTCCTGCAAAAATGGGCGTTAGTGAAGATTCGGGGAAAATAAACAAGAGATTCCATGCCCAGTGGAATAACTCATGTAATATTATTCAATTCGTGGAAAATCAGATGACCAGATTGCAAAACCGAATACAAAGCCACGGGCTTATGTACCTTTCTCATGCGGCACATTTCCATGGTTGTGATGTAATATGTCATTGCTAACCTATTATTTATTTTGTAAACAAAGCTTTGTGCTTCACTTGTGTTGTAGTATTCACATAAAACAGCATTCACATACAAAAAGAAAGGGGTTTTGACGTACAACCGGTGGGGCGGTACAGCAGCCATATTATTTACACACAAACTCATTGTAAAAGTCATTGCTAACCCCTGGTTCCTGCAAATTTTTGAACAGGGAATCTCGATTACACCATATTTGGTGTTGGCTGTGTTTTGTTATGCTCTAATACAAATGACTGAATTTCCCTTTGGGGAGCAAGACATTTTCTATTTATCTGAGTTTGCTGGAGTATTGTTTAATTTCCTGTGTGTGCCTTTGTGCCAAATTTCTCTTGCAGAAAGAGGAAAAAGCCATGATGGCTAAGATGCAGCGCGCTAGAGCCAACTCTTCAGAGGGTCTGATGCCGCGGTGGGTTCCTGACAGATCTTTCTCCAGGACTAAAGATTCCAAAGTTTTCAGACAGATGGTGAGCTCTGCTCCATCCACTCTCACTCCGCCTCTGACGGCTCACACCAACTGATCTCCCCTGTACTTCTTTATGAGTGTAGCAACAAGTCATATTTGAAGCAATTTTCTCCGGAGCTTGGCACTGCCAATGTGTGAATTGATTTTTCCTCTTTTCAGGCGGTGACTTTTCTGATTGCCACTAGTGTCACAAAGAAAAAAAGCAGGGACAGTAATAGCATGACAAATAAATATTGTCAGACCGTATTAATTATTGATGGGGAAAATGTAAAACTAATGCACAATATGGACACTTTTTTCTTCTTCAAACAAACATTTTGAAATGACATGTAAAGAATTAATTGGTTATCCAATAGTTTAATTAGAAATTACGTGTTTGTTCATAAGATATAAAGGATATTTTTAATCAGTATTTTATGTAAAAATATATTTTAACATTCTTAAATTAGTTACTTGAAGCAAAATTGTATCTTGAATTAGTGAGAATTATTTTTTTAAAGTTGAACCTATTTCACTATGTATTCTTTAAAATAATGTTTTATTGGGGGCTATTCAAAAATATCTTAGATAGTTTTGCTTCTCAAGTAAACGTTCATATGTTATAATTGAGGAAATCTGTATTTTTGTGAAAAAAAGCAGTAAACATATCTAAATATCAAATTTACTTAAAGCTGCACTTTCCGTCCACTAGAGGTCGCCTATTCAAAACAATGGTGTAGTTTGATGACGCCAAAACTATGCTAAAATCTTGGGACATGTGGTCTCCACCTCACAGCCGGTGGAAAAGAATCGTGATAGGACTCGGGCAGAAATCATGTTCATGGATGTGATTATTAACATTACTGTAGTATGAAGCAGGAGCGAGTGTTAGAAGAGAGCAACACAAGCCTCGCGAGCAGCAGGACCTTTATTATGGCATAGTCACTGACGGGACTTTTATTATGCCACAGTTTCTGGCGCCATTTCCGCTTTTCCGGTAACCAAGGGGGTAATCCTACACCTTTCATAGGGGCAGCCATTGCTAACCAAGCCATCACCTGCTGTTAGCATCCCATTGATTCCCATTCATTTTGGCGTCACTTTGACAGCGAATAACTTTACATCAGAGGCGTTTAAAGACTCCATTTGACCATTGTTTATTTCTTAAGAAACATGACAATGTTTAAAAGGCTCCATTACCTTGTATCTTACTCTATCGCCCCGTAGAAGCCGTTTTTGTAAAAATAGGCTAACGATTGCGTCATAACCACGCGACAACCGGCGCATAGTAGAGAAATTACCGTATAGACAGGAGGAGAAGCTAGCAGGCAATCTTTTACTGTCTATGAGGCAATCGGTGGGACGTGGAGGCATAAAGTCAAGGGAGAAGCCCATAGAGAGCCAAAAGCAACGGGACAAAATATTTCAACAACGTGATTCAGATTTCACTTTGCACAACTACTAGATGACTTGCCACTGTCAGACAGGTTGCTCACGTCACATCTACGTCGTCAAGCTCAGTCTGAGGCTGTGCAGTACGCTCAGCCATCAGGAAGTGAGTGCTTCTACGTGACATAATTTTTTCTCTGTGAAGTCTATGGGGTCGCTGTGTCCATTTCTTTTACCGTCTATGGAGGTAACGCAGCTCTGTTTATCATATTAGATACATCTGAGTGTGTTGAAAATTGTTATGACGTTACTCTGTGTTCTCTCAGCGGCTGCTATGACACTTGTTCACACTGCAGTGAGAGTAAAGCGTTTCTGCAAAATAAAACCGGGATTTGCATATTTAATGAGCTTCAGCTACCGTCTGTCCCAGGAATCGTCTGGGGGAAATGCTCAGAGGACTCGGAAACCGAGGGTAACGCAGATATGATGCAATAGACAGGCGACTCCCTCATATGTCCCGGTTCCTTGGTTAAAATAGCAATTTTCTCACAATTTACAAATAGTTGGAAACATTTGGGATATTGTAAGTACTCAACTGAACAAAATATATAACACTGGCCTAGTGGTTTTTGGATATTTTACTGAATTTGTTTTTACATATTGCAGCTTTAAGGCAAAAGTGTTATGCATCATAAATGAAAGCTTTTTGTTTGTATATAATGTAGAATAACGTTCAAAATATGCTCTAAACAAAAATACAATGTATTATCTTAGTTTTACATATCAAGTTAATTTATCTTGTTCAGAATATAATTTTTTAAAATGAGAAATGGTGTAAAAACATCCTTAAATGTGCACTATGTAGGATTGACAGCTAGTGGTCGAAATAAGTACTGCAATCCAAATTCTAAATATTGGAGAGCGTTGTTTCCCCCGCCCCCTCCTCCTCAGACTTGACTCTCACGCGGACTGCCAGCTTTAAAATACGCAGTGAACGCAATTGACAATGAGCACATTTACATGCACACCAGTAAGCTGATAACTTACAAATATCAGCTTATTGAAATAACCAGTTTTCCCCGTTTACATGCAAACCAGTAAACTGACAACGCAAGTAAACCGCATTTAAATGACTTAATTAATAAATCTGATTATTTCCTTGTAGTGACGTCAAAAATAATAATTTCCGTATCTGACTCAGACTATTCCATATGTTATGTCAGTTGTGATGTTAAATAAAGCTTACAATGTGTCAGCGGGAAACGTACGGCTCATATATTACTCTCTCATGCAGTTACAGATGCATCGTTTTGACTGAACCACTTCTACTGCACAAGAGATGAGAACACATTTTTACAATTTTCTGGGTCTTAAGAGTCTGCGTTTGTGATATATTTCCTCCTTTCTTTCATGCAAAACGCTCGCTCTGTCTAGATGTGTTTAAATCTGCTCTAAGTATGCGTTTCTGTCACCTAGCCTATCACACATGCGCACTTCAATAAGCTGACAGAAAGCAGGTTAATGCGTTTACATGCAGCGCGAAATCGGGATAAGCGGCAAAAAACGACCTGTTCCAACTGGTGCCCTTACTCTGATAAAAGAAAACGGGTTACCGCGTTTACATGACATGTTCATTGTCGGCTTAAGAACGTGCATGTAAACGCACTCAATGAAAGCCACACTTTTAAGATGATGAGTTTTTAGGTCGGGTAGAATTTGCGATCTCTGATCTCTGTTTTCCGCCAGCTGGCAACCTGGGGTGTCGAAATACTATTGGGTAAACTGGCGCCATGCGGTATGGCACAGACCAAAACGAAAACAGACATTCCAACACGGAACGTACATTCAAAGTAGAATAACTGCCTTATGCTAAATTCACTAACAAAACAATGCTAGTTTCCTAAATATCTGCAAACATATTATTATGTTTTTTTTAATGCTTAGTAAAGTGATAAACTTGCATGTAGCACCTTTTAAACAGAATTACTTAAAGCTAAATTTGATCTTGAATGAATGAGGTTTCATGTAAACAAAACAAAAAAACATAAAACATTTCAAATTATATAATATATACTGTAAATTAAACATACCATAATTTTTATATATTCAGATTATACAATAAACTAAAATATACTGTATAATGTCTTAGATTTGCTGACCCATTCCTAATCTCTGTCAAGCTCTCACTTTCTGTCTCTGAATGTAATTCGACGTCCCTGAGTGTTAATTAAAGCGGCAGTGGCTCTGTGGGGTTGGCTTCGGAGCTGTCTGAGATGAAACTCACAATGTGTTTTTCTACTTGTGTTTTTACTGCCCACTGTAACTAATCTACCTGTCTGTTTTCAGGGCATAGATGAAGCCTCCAGCAAAGATAAGTGAGTTCTGGTTTTATTAGGACACAAATCCATTCCCTCTGGCTCTGCGGGGCTTATGGGTTAGATTTCACAGGCTGTTTTCACAATCTGTGAGTCGCTCTAGGATAGAGCCAACATAAAATGAATATTCTAGACCAAGTTTTGCTTCAGGAAAGCCAATTTTACGACCGCTAATACATAATAGATTAAAAAAAAAATTGCAGTTTGTTATGAGGATGAACGAAAAGCTTTAAAAATAAAAAATATATGCAGTATACAGTACCTTAACATTTCACATTAAATGTAATTTTCTTTGCTGTCATCTGTATGTTCTTTTCCCAGCCGCTGTGCCCAAGAGGCTTTAAATCCAGAGGACGAGGTTGATGAGTTTTTAGGCCGCGCCATTGATGCTCGCAGCATCGACCAGCTGCGGAAAGACCACGTCAAGAAGTTCCTGCTCACATTCCAAACACCTTTTTTGGAGAAAAAGGTCTGTAAAAAATGTATTTAAAAGTGTCATGAACTGGCTTTTTAAAAAAAATGTATACTGTTGTCTGAGGTCAACTTTTTTGTTTTTTACATTCAAAAACATCATAATGAATAAGTAATAGGCTATTTTCTGCCTTGGTTTTGAGGCTTTCTGAAAAACACTCGGATTTGATGGGCGTGCCGCACTGAACACTTGGGAGTAAACACCCACGGCTATGATTGGATAGGATTTGCATATTTAATGACCTTCAGCTACCGTCTGTCCCAGGAATCGTCTGAGGGAAATGCTCAGAGGACTCGCAAAATATCAAACAAACACAATTAAATCACACACACTCTCACGGACAGACACACACACTCACTCACGCGGACACACACACACTCACACACTCACGCGGACACACACTCACACATTCGCGCGGACACACACACACTTGTGCGGGGACACACACACACTCGCGCGGACACACACTCTCACTCGCTCACTCACGCGGACACACACACACACACTCACTCACTCGCACGGGTGGGCAGGCGGACACACACTCACTCATTCGCGTCGCACACACACACACGCACGCGCCTGGCCCATAACATTACAAGTCCAATCACGTCCCGTAATCAATAGATTTCAAACGATCTATAATGTTATGCAAAACTAACATAAAAAAAAAAACATGTTTTAGCCTACTCACATAAGTGTGTTCTAAAGGAAGCTTATGCAGGGACGATCATTAGCTCACGAGTCGGTGGGCGGGGCTACAGAAGCATATTTATCTGTAGAGGCGGCATCTAGGTCATATTAGTGGTTCTCAACCAGTAGGCTACAGGATGGGAGGGTAAAAAAAAAATTGATAAATTTTTTTTATCACTAAACTACTGTCATAAAAAGTTATAGTTTTGTATATACATAACTCCTGAATAAAAATTAAAATGTGTTTGGACTGATTAAAAAAAAAAAGTTTTGAACAAATTTGATTGGTTTGTCGATACTTAGCGCAAATGCAGGTGATAAGCGGTTTTATTAAGCGAGTCATTGAGTCGTTCGTTCAAACGGCCGATTCATCAAGAATGAGACTGATGTTTGGGAATGGGTCATTGAATCTTTGACTCAACCAACTCGTTCAAAACACTGAATCATTCAAAACACGATTGAGTGTTGCTCTGAGATGCTACTATGCTGTGATTTTGTTTGGAATCATCTGATCTATTTTCGCTGTTAAAATAGACCAAAACAGTCATTATTTCGTCTAAAATGTAAGTGACTCAATATTATTAACTTGTTTGTTGAACTGTCATATGAAATCAGTGTCACATTTTCAATCGTGAGGTGATGGTAAATTAAGTGATGGTCAATTGTCAGCTCTCTTGGTCGTCAGGGCGTGTGATGTATGTTGCTGAACTGTATTTAAATGTTATAAATATAAAATATAGTGCTGCGCTCATAGACTTTAGAAAATGGCGCTCATTTGTTTGATTTCTCCTCGAGAAGCTGTGCAAGCCTCAAAAGTTTAAGGTCCTTGCACCCTGACTGAGTCCGAAACTGTCGTATTCGTTTTTTCATATTCGTCATTTGGTGGCTCTCAAAATATTTGCTACGGATACGGAAAATGCAGAAAATCGAACCATCCGAATACATTTTTATGACGGACGGAAGTTTCAGAGGCTGCAAACGTATAAAACGTGAGGTCGTATTTAGTTTAAACAAATAAACTAGTCAGAATATAGGCTACAGTTAAAGCTTTCCTTTATTTTTTGTGAAATGCTCACGCACGCACGCAGCCACGCACACACAAACATGTTTAAATACATTTATGTTGTTAAAGGTCCCGTTCTTCGTGATCCCATTGTTCAAACTTTAGTTAGTGTGTAATGTTGCTGTTAGAGCATAAATAATAATACCTGTAAAATTATAAAGCTCAAAGTTCAATGCCAAGCGAGATATTTTATTTAACAGAAGTTCCCTTTCAAAGCCTACAGCGAACGGCTGGCTTGGACTACATCCTGGTACTTCCTACATAAATGACGTCAGTAGACAGTAGAACAGACTAACCTCCGCCCACAAGAATATGCGAAAAAAGGGGGCGTGGTCTTGTTGCTGTCCCACGTGGAGAAGAGGAAGTGTCGCGTGGAGAAAAGGAAGTGTTGCGTTTGAGTGTGTTTGTCGCCATGTCGTCGAGACGCTGTTATTTTCATCCCGGAGTCAAATCACCTTTGTTTGGCTTTCCCAGGGACGCTGTAGAGATCATTAAGCTCGCATATATCTCCCGTTAAGAGGCGTGACCTTTCCACGTGCGCTAAGCTGCTGTCGAATCACAACACAGGACCGTGCTACGTTCGCTAAGCTGCTGTCAAATCAAAACACGGGAACCGCTGGCACAATCAGAACTCGTTACGTATTTCTGAAGGAGGGACTTCATAGAATAAAGGAAGTCATCAGCTGTTTTCAGGACAGTGAAAACAGCGGTATACAGATAAGTACATTGTGTTAAAAATACTGTTGTTTTTTTTACATGCGAAACATGAACACATGTTATATTGCACACTGTAAACACAATCAAAGCTTCAAAAAAACACGAAGAACGGGACCTTTAATAAATAAATAATAGATTATAATGTCTGTAAAAATGTCATGATTTGCAAATGCAAGGAGAGTACCGCTACCTTTTTCCCCCACTTCAAGCACTGATTATAACACAAACAAATCATCCTCCTGGCAACTTTTTTTTTTGTTGTCAAAAGCGGCAAATCCAGCAAATATTTTAAAACATTTTTTAACTGGTGTTTTTGGAGACTTTTGTGGTGTTTGGAGACTTGAAAGCACGAATCACTCTGCAGTTAGGCCTACTGTGCTCAACGAGCAGCGGGTGCTGCCGTGAGCCCCTCTCCCGTCCAAAAGCCCTCACAGGCGGTCAGTCTCTCAGTAGCCTCGCGCAGCAATCCCAGCCTGCAGTCAGAGCAGAGAGGAGACACACACCCCTCCGCATCCAGGCTGCAAATGAATCGTGCATGCGCATGGCCGCCACGGTTCCCGTCCTGGCTTACAGAGCGGGGTGTAAATGTAAATGTTCTCTCACACAAAAATAAATCACTGCATTTAAATTGACTCACGACATAGCACTCCATTCACTCTAGTCTAGTCTCTTGCCAAGTTCGCTTGTGCCAGCTCTCGCTAGTCTGTTATCAGTTTTGATTTACATAGGCCTTTACTACAAAACCCCAACAGTCTTTTTAAATACTAAACCCACAAACATTCTTGTTAAAGATTAGATTAAATCTCAGCCCTAGCCAGTAATTTTTTGCAATGATCCAGCTTTGGGGGTGCCCAGCTTGCAAAAGGTTGAGAACTCCTGACCTAAGAGATCCGCATATTCTGAGAACTCGTTTTCTGGGGCTGGTGTCATAAAAGCTTTTCTTTGACTAACAAGGAAGTTTTCAGCTCTGAAACGTACAGGATATTCTTATATTACCATGCCCTTTTATATATCAAAAGCTCAAGGGAAAGTTGATTTCTCAGTTCATCACCCCTTTAACACTGTCCAGCACTGACACAACATTTACAACCTCAGAGTACTGAAAAAATGTCTGAACCTCTAACAGTAAACATGTTTTTGTGCTTTTAGTATTCAAAAAAGGTGGATGATCGCTTTGGTGGTTATGTGGCCTGTACCCTCCTCGTCTTCTGCTTCATTGTTTCTATACAAATCATCATACTTCCACAGTGAGTGGTGCTGAAATATTAATATGAATTATAATAAGGAATTGTATTCATGTTGAGATCTATATTTGGAGTGTGTTTGAATGACGTTGTGGATTTTGTCTTGCAGTACACCGTTAATGCTGGGCATGTTCATCAGCATCTTTATTATTCTCGCCCATGTCCTCTTTATATGTGCCATTTACTCGTGCGCTAAGGTCAGTCACTACCTCACTGGATCCTTCACGTTTGTACAGTAGTACATGTGAAATCTAGAAAATTAAATTCTAATTAGTATGTAATCAGTTAGGCTTTTGAAAAGGAAGCTTTACAGGTGCTTTCTGATTTATTCACAGCTTTTCCCCTCTTTGTCTCTCCTGTTACTTTGTCTTATTTCAGCTTTTCCCAGTTAGTTTGCAGACAGTGTCAAAGAGGATTGTTCAATCCCGCATCAACAGCACGCTCGTTGGAGTCTTTACTATACTGCTTCTCTTCATTTCTGCCTTTGTTAATATGGTAAGATTCTGATCAGAGTTTGTTGCTGTCTGAAAAAAGTTTATTTTTGTTTTGTTTGCCAGTATAATTCAACACTAATATCAGAACTCATTCAATAATATTAAACTCTAAAAACAGTTGAATTTAACTTTGATTCATTTTGGAATATTTAGTAGTAGTAGTAGTAGTAGTAGTAGTAGTAGTAGTAGTTGAATAAGTAGTAGTAGAAGAGGTGGTGGTGGTAGTAGTAGAAGTAGTAGTAGTGGTAGAGGTGGTGGTAGTAGAAGAAGTAGTAGTAGTAGTATTGGTGGTAGTAGTAATAGTAGATGTAGTAGAGGTAGATTTAGTAGTAGTAGTAGTAGTAGTAGTGGTGGTAGATGTAGTAGTAGTAGTAGTAGTAGTGGTGGTGGTAGATGTAGTAGTAGTAGTAGTAGTGGTGGTAGTAGAAGTAAAAGTAGTGGTAGTAAAAGAAGTAGTAGAGTTGCCTTTGGCTTGGCTTGGCTTGGCTTGCTCAGTTGGGGACAATAAATAACTTTTTTTTTAACCAAATATCGAAATAAATCTAATTATTAAACTAAATGAACCATATAAACTAAATTACTGATCTAATTACTGATCTAAAGCCCACATTGTCACTGAGCTGATGACATCACAGTTTTCTCCGGAACGGCTATACGGCTGAATCAAATTCTGTTGCATTATTTTCCTGTTTAAAACTGTGAAGCTGCTTTGAAACAATCTGCATTGTTAAAAGCGCTATATAAATAAAGTTGACTTGACTTGACTTGACTGGAGGTGGTGGTGGTAGTAGTAGTAGTGGTAGCGGTGGTAGTAGATGTAGTAGTAGTAGTAGTAGTAGTAGTGGTGGTGGTAGAGGTTGTAGTAGAAGTAAAAGTAGTGGTAGAGATGGTGGTGGTGGTGGTGGTAGTAGTAGTAGTAGTAGTAGTAGTAGTAGTAGTGGTAGAAGTAAAAGTAGTAGAAGTAGAATAGGTGGTAGTAGTAGTAGTAGTAGTCGTCGTAGTAAAGTAGTAGTAGTAGCAGCAGAAGAAGTATAAGTAGTAGAGATCATAGTAGTAGTAGTATTAGTATAGGTGGTAGTAATAGTTGAAGTAGTAGATATCGAAGAGGTAGAATTAGTAGTAGTATTAGCGGCAACATAAGTAGTAGTAGTAGTAGTAGTAGTAGTAGTAGTAGTAGTAGTAGCAGCAGCAGCAGAAGTAGAAGTAGTAGAGATGGTGGTAGTAGTAGTAGTAGTAGTAGTAGTAATAGAATTAGTAGCAGCAGCAGCAGCAGAAGTAGTAGAGATGTAGAAGTAGTAGAGGTATTATTATTATTATTATTATTATTATTATTATTATTATTAGTATAAATAGAAGTAGTAGTAGTAGTAGCATAGGTAGTAGCAGTAGAAGTAGTAGTGATGACAGCGTTCATATCCTGGATAAATATTTATTGATTCTTTCTTAATTATATATTCAAAAAGTAGGATTATTAAATATTGTTAAAATTAATTAAATGCTGAATTCACAAATATTGGAGAAAAATAAAATTTTCCAAGAATTAAAAAAAGTAAACAAAATTGTTCAAAATGTTTTTCCTGATTCCTGACTAGAACACTTAATATGTTTTATTAAAAAGGATAATAGTTATGTTTTGTACTTCTAATTGTTTTCTTTCTCTATCTTTTCAGTTTACCTGTGACCTGGAGGATGTGCTAGAATGCGTGGCTGGACAGCTGAACATCTCTGATTCAGTCACGCTGTGTGTGCTGTATAATCTGACTGGACCAGCAGGGGACCCCTTCTTCCTGTGTCCCCAGCAGCCTTCAGCATGTCCTTCACCCGAGGTCAGTGTGCACATGCATGATGTCTCCCTACTGAGTCTCAGCGAGCAGAGAGTTATCTGAACGGAGTGAAAAATTGTGTTTGTAGAATTTCTACAACTTATGGATTTATTTTGAAACATTTATGATTTTGCCCTTGTTGTCATGGTAACAGTATCATGGCATGTTGTGTGATGGTCTTGACTGGTTGTGTTCCTGTGCTCCTAGTATTTCACATACAGTGTGCTGCTGACTCTGCTGTGCTGCTCGGTGTACCTGCACATCAGCAGTATAGGCAAGCTGGTCCTCATGCTCTTCATCCAGGTCTGCTTTCTGCTGCTAGTGGAGTGGCCCCTAGTCACTCTGCTAGACAACGCCGACCTGCTGGTCACCGCCAATGCACTGTGAGTCTTGTTCCCACCACTGATATTCTCTGCAAACATATAGAGTAGATGTGTAAAAAGTCGCAATTAAGCCAATAGCATTAAGTCGATGCTAAAATTACAACAAAACTATATGTCTTTCTACAGTATCATCAATACAAAGTACAGACTCAGTTGGCTATCTACATATTAATAAAATCTGAAACAATATCGACAAGAACAATAGAACTACTCAGTGCTTTTCATTTATTTCTTTATTTTATTAACCATTTACTTGGAAAAAAAACATGAAGCTCTGTTTATTTAATTGACAAATACTTGCTACAGGTACATGCCATTATTAAAGCATGATATTTTAATCTCAACATTTTAGTTTAAAAAATATATATATTAGGGAATTTTTTACTCAATTAAAATGTAATGGTGATTAATAGGAACATGCAAACTGACTGAAATCCCTTATTGAGAAATGTAAAATAATTTATTATAACATTTTAATTAATGTATCCTTTTAAAGGGTTAGTTCACAAAAAAAATTTAACTCTGTCATTAATTACCAACCCTCATGTCGTTCCAAACCCGTAAGACTTCGGTTTATCAAATTATTTTTTTTGCAGAGTATTTTTTGCCCCAACTACCACTTTTTTTTTATGCAACTACCACTTTCAAGCCTCAGAAAGGAAGTAAAGACATCATTAATCCATGTGACTTCAGTGGTTTAACCTCAATTTTATGAATCAATGAGTGCAGGGTTAAAAAGTCTGACCATCCACAATTTAAGGCCTTAAGAATATCTTAAAGGTCCCGTTCTTCGTGTATTTTTGAAGCTGCGGGATGAAAATAACAGCGTCTCGACGACATGGCGACAAACACACTCAAACGCAAGACTTCCTTTTCTCCACGCAACACTTCCTCTTCTCCACGTGGGACAGCAACAAGACCACGCCCACTTTTTCTCATATTCTTGTGGGCGGAGTTTAGTCTGTTCTACTGTTCTACTGACGTAATCAAAGAAGGAAGTACCAGGATGTAGTCCAAGCCGGCCGTTCGCTGTAGGCTTTGAAAGGGAACTTTTGTTAAATAAAATATCTCGCTTGGCATTGAACTTTGAGCTTTATAATTTTACAGGTATTATTTATGTTCTAACAGCAACATTACACACTAACTAAAGTTTGAACAGTGGGATCGCGAAGAACGGGACCTTTAAATTGGAGCAGAAAGTCTTAAATTCAATATAATGTCATTAAATTAGGGCCCTGTGATTTCTGCAATGCAGAAGTGGATGAAATTGCAGAATCCATTCATATAAATGAAATTTACTGTATAATGCGGAATGTCACAGAATTTGTCAAATTTTGGATGAATAAATCAAAAGTAGGTCAGTACATTTAAAGGGATAATTCACCCCCCAAAAAATAAAATTCTGACATAATTTACTCACCCTAATGCCGTTCCAAACCCGTAAGACTTCCGTTCATCATATAAAGCGATCGAGTCTCTTCAGAAAGTTTGGAATAAACCGCTTGATTCATTTGGATTAGTTTTAGGGTCTCTTTATGAACTTTTTGAAGCCTCAAAATGGTAGTTGTTTAGACTGTCAATGGAGGGACAGAAATATTTCCCATTTCATAAGATATGCCTTCATTTGTCTTCTAAAGATGAATGAAAGTCAGTCAAATTTAATTTAACTATTAAAGGTTGGTTATGTTGATGGAAGTTAGCCTATTTTCAGGCGCTGCGTAATATCATTGTGCCGCTGGACCCATGGTACAGCAGCAAAGTTCCTTGATTATTACGCAGGAATGAGAGTATAGTTCCTAGCCATATCGGGCAAGAAAATCACAACTTTTCATTTTCCGTCAGTCTTAGTACACGATGTAACTACAGAAAAGTCAAGTTTTAAATAGGAAAAATATCAAAACCCTTTGGTCATTTTTGAGCGAGATTCTAACGGTCTAATCAGATTCAATTATCTATGCTAAGCTATGCTAAAAAATGCTACCACCAGACCCGGAGATCGGCTGAATGGATTAGAAAATGGTAAAACTCAACTGTTTAACTCAGGGGTGTTGGAAAATGCCTATTTTCAAAAATAGTGGCGTGTTCCTTTTAAAGCAGCTGTTCACACAGAATGGGAGTTGAACTTTCTTCTAACTTGAGGGCCGCGTTTTTAAAATGCCGTTTGATGGGTGAGACGCTGCTAAAGACGCGAGGCAAAGAGGCAAACACGTCCTCCAAACATAAAAGCAATAGGAAAAATAGCTCAATGGAATGCAAAAACCTGTTAAAGGGTTAGTTCACCCAAAAATTTAAATTCTGTCATTAATTACTCACCCTCATGTCGTTCGCCACCCGTAAGACATTCGTTCATCTTCGGAGCACAAATGAAGATATTTTTGTTGAAAGCTGATGGCTGAGAAAGGCCTCCATTGACATTCAGTACATTTACACTCACAAAACCCATAAAAGGCACTAAAAACGTCGTTACAAAGTCCATCTCACTATAGTGGCTCTACAATAATTTTACGAAGTGACGAAAATAGTTTTTGTGCGAAAAAAAAAAATCAAAATAACGACTTTATTCTACAAGTTCTTGTCTTCCTTGTTGGCCTCTGCCGTGAACTCACGAATCACCACGACGCATGCGCGAGAATATGACACAGATCCGGCGTTCGGACAAGTGACCCAGAAGCGAGTAGGAGATTTGTTTACAAGCAGAGGAAGACGCGCCGTATCTAAGCTGTTGAATTCTACATTGATCGTGCTTTAGGTCTCGGCGTAGTGCTCAAAATGGAACTAAAGTGTGCATTTCATGGATTCCCGAACGCCGGCGCTACGTCATATTCTCGCGCATGCGTCGTGGTGCTTCGTGAGTTTCATGGCAGGGGCCAACAAGGTGTTGTGAATGACCCATAAAGTAGCATTTCTATGTGAATGTGAATGACCCATAAAGTAGAATTTCTTTTCAGGGTCTTTATGCTTCTTTATCTTTAGTGGGTATATGTTCAGTGGGTCGTGTTGGTCACTAATGGGAATGTCTTGTTTACACAGGTATTCTTTCAATCAAACAAATTATTGGTGAGTTAACGTTATGCTTTATTTTTCCATCATTATAAGATAGATGGAGCTTTAGAATATGAGCATTAGATTCCAGTATTTGCATGTAGTGTGTATTTATTATTATTGTATCTATTTCTATTGGGCTTTCCTGAGGGCAAAATCATGGGTTTGATTCCCAGAGAAAGCAAGAACTGCTCAAATGTAAATGTATACTTTGAATGTAGTGTAAAGGCCCGTTCACAACGATAATGATAACTTTAAATATAACTATAATGATAACTATATTGCGTCCACATCAGCGGACGATATCGTTCTGTTTATTATAGGCGCGCTGCAGTTTTGGCATCTGCCACTTTAAATGCTCAAGCTTGTTAAAGCAGAATGGATTCTGATTGGCTGTCAATCCTCAAGTTCTGAAAGTGATTCCAACGATATTGTTTCTCTGTGCCGTTATTGTTACAGTTGAACTCTGCTATTCTTTTTATATTTAAAACAATATTTATAACTACATCTTTATGGTTATTGTTAATAGTTATCATCCTTGGTGTGAATGGGCCTTAAGCATTAAAGCATCTGCCAAAACCATAATTGTAAAGACTTGACTATGCAAATATATGACAGTTATGAGATGTGCTATGTGATAGTATATCTGTAGTTAGATAAACATGACCTAATACTCTTGTCATGTTCTTTTGCTCAGTCTCTGGCAAATTCTAATCTGTTTATGTTGTTCTTTTCCCACATAGCCAGGAAACAGTGACTAAAGTGTCTCTGAGGGTGTCGATTCCAGTCATCCTCACTGTGTTTGTGCTGGCTCTCTATCTGCACGCACAGCAGGTCGAGTCCACCGCACGCCTTGATTTCCTGTGGAAGCTACAGGTGTGTCCCTTGTCGTCTTTCTCTAAATTGATCACTTGGCAAAAATAAATTTCCAATAGCTGGATCCCAGCATGATCGGTGACGTATTTGCTGTCATTCTTCACAAGGCCACTGAAGAGAAAGAGGAGATGGAGGAGCTGCAGGCCTACAACCGCCGTCTCCTTCACAACATCCTGCCCAAAGATGTGGCAGCCCACTTCCTTGCCCGAGAACGTCGAAATGATGAGCTTTACTATCAGTCATGTGAATGTGTGGCCGTTATGTTTGCCTCTATCAGCAACTTCTCAGAGTTCTACACTGAACTGGAGGCCAACAATGAGGGTGTGGAATGCCTAAGACTGCTCAATGAGATCATCGCTGACTTTGATGAGGTAAAAAGGATGAATCACTTGCATGTGAAATTGCAGTATAATTTTATGTTAGAATTTCAGAAAACTGTTTGATTTTACAGTACTCTTGGACTTTATACTGACACCTACTGGTGTGGAGTATAGGTCTTCACGGAGCCCTTGAGACCTGTGGACCCGGCACCCGTACGGGTTCGGCTCTATATTTTAAATGGTCGTCCGGGTTGGGTCCCAATCTATTACTTCGGGTCCCGGGTCTGTTTAACATTTGTGTGTAATACCGAGTCGATCCGAACTCAGAGAACACCTGCCCGTGATCAGAGTCAGTCAGCCCTACTTATGTGTTTTTTGTAACTTACAATTTGTAAAATTAGGATAAGAAAAGTGTGAGCCGGGAAATAAGGTTTAAAAAAGAAAGAAAGAAAAAACACAAGCAATCTCTCTCTTGCTCACTCGCTCTCTCTCTCTCTCTCTGCCATTGCAAGCGCACAGTAATAATGGATACCTTCATGAGTAATGTGCGAAAAAAGCTAAAAAAAACAATGAATATAAAGAATATATTTGGCCATCTTCTGTCTGGGCATCCTTCATGCATATTGTGGACAAACATAAAAAAGTAATTACTGTAAAGTGTATTACGTGTGATGCACTGTTGAAGTTTGATTTGAACTTATATTTTAATAATTTATTTCAAATCATCAACAAAATCTCAGGTGAACTGTCACATAAATATTTTTTATGACGCTCAAATTGTGTAAAAAAGCTCATATTTCAGGTTGCTCCAGCTAACCCGCATGTGCAGTCGCGTGTCATGTTGCTATGGCAACCCGAGCTTCCGCAGTGATTGACTTATATAATAATAATATAAATGAACCGTCTTGTTTAATCTTAAAGTTTTGGTGAACAGACTCGGCTCACAGAGATGATAGCAAATAAATAATGCTGACGTCAGCGGCCACCGAACGAGCAATCGTTATTATAGTTCAAAAAGACAAACAGTCAAAGTTATTATGTGAGTTAACTTGAGGCGAAATGCAAATCTGCAAAGACGCATTTGTCATCCGTCACCGTGACATGAAGTGGACTTTTACAGCTGAAATGATGGGTGAATTAAGCATGCTTGGAATAACATGGATTTAACTTTTTGGCAAGGATGTAATGCATCAAGTCAATCAAGTAACGTTACAAGGAAGGGAGACGACGGCTTTAGGTAAGACAAAGTTATATTTTTCGCAACTTGTTTATTGACTTGTTAATATCAGTTTATTGTGGAAAATGTGACCATCGGGTCCAGTCGGGTCTGTGTCTTCCCGCCGGGTTCGGTTCCAGCTTTTAAATAATAGACGGGTCCAGGTCGGTTCCGGGTACTACATTTTTGGCATTTAACGGATCTGCACGGGTCCGGGTCCAGTCTTTGAAGTAATAGACGGGTCCGGGTCGGTTCCGTTTAGCACATTACGGGTCTCTTAGGGTTTGGGTATGAATTTTTGGACCCGTGAAGACCTCTAGTGTGGAGGCAAAGGTGCCACAAAAACAAATGTTTTCAGTTACCAATTACAAGTATTTGTCATGCGTGATTAATTTATTCTGTCTAAATAGAATTATAATTAGGAGGTTACCAAGACAAACCGATTCAAATTTAGCTGATAATGTGATCTCAACATGGCTGCCACAGTGTTTCTGTGATGCTACTTTTATGTAAAAATCGTATTCTGTTTGTTCTTTACTGTCTATAGATAATTTCTGAAGAGAAATATAAGCAATTGGAGAAGATCAAAACTATCGGTAGTACATACATGGCAGCATCTGGATTGAACGACTCAACGTACGACAAAGAGGGCCGTACACACATTCTAGCTCTGGCTGACTATGCCATGAGGCTACGAGAACAGATGAAGTACATCAACGAACACTCATTCAACAATTTTCAGATGAAGATAGGCAAGTGATTCTTTATCATGGACACTTATCATGGAACATAAAATATTAATGTTCTGAAGACACCATTAATATTTAGAAATTGTCTTGCAGGCTCTCAGAGGCTCAGAGCTACTATGTAAGAGCAAACAATGACAAATGTATTTTGGCCACAGGTTTGAACATTGGGCCAGTGGTTGCTGGTGTGATTGGAGCCAGAAAGCCTCAATATGACATATGGGGCAACACAGTGAATGTGGCCAGTCGCATGGACAGCACAGGTGTTCCCGATTGTATCCAGGTAACCACAACATAATAAACTCTTTGCTTATACATGACTATTTTTGGCAAAACACAACCGAGAATCCCCCATTCATTTAAAGTCAGAATGGATTATCACATGATCATGGCTATGTTCAAGATTGCATTTATAAAGCTGGTGCTGCCCTCTATCACCATGAACAAGATTGCATTTATAAAGCTGGTGCTGCCCTCTATCACCATGATCAAGATTGCATTTATAAAGCTGGTGCTGCCCTCTATCATCATGTTACTGTAGTTGCAGTTCAGCACTGCAGGGCCCATATTCATAAAGAATCTTAATGCAAAGAGTAGCTCCTAGTGACAAAAGAAAAAGAAAATTCTTTGAAATGTGGGTGTTTACTCTTAAAATTAACTTAAAAATCCTAGTAAAGAAAAAAGTAATTCAGAAAGCATCTTAACCCTTAAAAGAGGTCTTGAGGTCAAATTTGTTAGGAGCACGGATGAGGACTTTTAAGAGGCTTAAGAGTTTCTTTAGCAGCGGAGAAAATAGCAGGGAGAAGATGAAGAGGGAGAAGAAATGTGTTGCAGACAATGGATGACAGTGACTTAATAAGACGCTATAGATTAGTTCGTGCAGGGATCATGTTTGTTGCATTAAACCCAACTTTCAAACCACCAATTAAATAGACATGTCAGCAATCAGTGTAATTGGAAAGAGTGGAACAATGTTTATAATTCTAAGCCAATCAAACACCTTATAGGAAATTAACAGCATGGTAAATATTAAAAGGATTTATATACATATACAGTGAGGAAAATAAGTATTTGAACACCCTGCTATTTTGCAAGTTCTCCCACTTAGAAATCATGGAGGGGTCTGAAATTGTCACCGTAGGTGCATGTCCACTGTGAGAGACAAAAATCCAGGAATCACAATGTATGATATTTTAACTATTTATTTGTATGATACAGCTGCAAATAAGTATTTGAACACCTGAGAAAATCAATGTTAATATTTGGTACAGTAGCCTTTGTTTGCAATTACAGAGGTCAAACGTTTCCTGTAGTTTTTCACCAGGTTTGCACACACTGCAGGAGGGATTTTGGCCCACTCCTCCACACAGATCTTCTCTAGATCAGTCAGATTTCTGGCCTGTCGCTGAGAAACAGAGAGTTTGAGCTCCCTCCAAAGATTCTCTATTGGGTTTAGGTCTGGAGACTGGCTAGGCCACGCCAGAACCTTGATATGCTTCTTACAGAGCCACTCCTTGGTTATCCTGGCTGTGTGCTTCGGGTAATTGTCATGTTGGAAGACCCAGCCTTGACCCATCTTCAATGCTCTAACTGAGGGAAGGAGGTTGCTCCCCAAAATCTCGCAATACATGGCCCCGGTCATCCTCTCCTTAATACAGTGCAGACGCCCTGTCCCATGTGCAGAAAAACACCCCCAAATCATGATGCTACAACCCCCATGCTTCACAGTAGGGATGGTGTTCTTGGGATGGTACTCATCATTCTTCTTCCTCCAAACACGTTTAGTGGAATTATGACCAAAAAGTTCTATTTTGGTCTCATCTGACCACATGACTCCTCTGGATCATCCAAATGGTCATTGGCAAACTTAAGACGGGCCGTGACATGTGCTGGTTTAAGCAGGGGAACCTTCCGTGCCATGCATGATTTCAAACCATGACGTCTTAGTGTATTACCAACAGTAACCTTGGAAACGGTGGTCCCAGCTCTTTTCAGGTCATTGACCAGCTCCTCCCGTGTAGTTCTGGGCTGATTTCTCACCTTTCTTAGGATCATTGAGACCCCACAAGATGAGATCTTGCATAGAGCCCCAGTCCGAGGGAGATTGACAGTCATGTTTAGCTTCTTCCATTTTCTAATGATTGCTCCAACAGTGGACCTTTTTTCACCAAGCTGCTTGACAATTTCCCCGTAGCCCTTTCCAGCCTTGTGGAGGTGTACAATTTTGTCTCTAGTGTCTTTGGACAGCTCTTTGGTCTTGGCCATGTTAGTAGTTGGATTCTTACTGATTGTATGGGGTGGACAGGTGTCTTTATGCAGCTAACGACCTCAAACAGGTGCATCTAATTTAGGATAATAAATGGAGTGGAGGTGGACATTTTAAAGGCAGACTAACAGGTCTTTGAGGGTCAGAATTCTAGCTGATAGACAGGTGTTCAAATACTTATTTGCAGCTGTATCATACAAATAAATAGTTAAAAAATCATATATTGTGATTTCTGGACTTTTTTTTTTTGATGTCTCTCACAGTGGACATGCACCTACGATGACAATTTCAGACCCCTTCATGATTTCCAAGTGGGAGAACTTGCAAAATAGCAGGGTGTTCAAATACTTATTTTCCTCACTATATATAATGTGTGTGTGTCTGTGTGTGAGTGAGAGAGAGTGAACAGTAAAATAGGACAATTTGTGCTTGTAATTTGAAAGTGAAGGCTTGGAATAGACCCTATACTTAAAAGCGCTCCTTTTTCCCCCTTTTTGGACAACCAACCAATCACAGTCTTCAAAAGACTGTGTCATACGTAGCAACGGGGTCAGCCCCGCCTCTTTACTAAGATAAAAGTTTTTGTATTTTCCTTGCTCAGAGTTGCTCTCAGATCGGTCCCGAAAAGCTCTTAAGCTAAGACTCCTACGTAAAAGTTTTTAAGCTAAATAAGTTTAAGCTAAGTTTTCTGAGAGGACTCTTAGACTCTTAATGAATACGGGCCCAGGAGTTTTGTGTGAATTAGAAGTTTTTAGCTATTTAAAAGTAATTTAAAGTTCATTTAAAAATCAAAGTGTCTTCTATCCCAGTTAACTGTGTAGAATTAACCACAAGCAAGTGTTAGGGGATAACAGTTTAGGACTCAAGACCAGTAGTGAAGAATGAAGACCAAGAGTCAGGAGTGCAATTAATTAAAGAAAAAATGACTGCATAGTTTCAAGTCTCAAGTCAGTTTCAAGTCTCACAAGGAGTTTGTATGCCGCACTTCCTCTCTACCTTTTTTTTTTCTTCATACATACAGTTTCTCAACAGTTATACTCTTTTCAAGGTCTAGCCACGTCATTACTGCAAGTTGAATGATTCCGATTGGCTAAAATAGACAGTCATGGTAAATTTCCACACATTGTCTGTTAATCAGATGCATGTGTCCATAGATCACTTGTTGATGCTTTCACCTCGGAATTAGGCACATAGTGACCTTCCAGGTCTGGAGCAGGTACCGGCTTGTCCAGAACAACATCCTTTCACTCTCCCTAGGACGACCGTTGTACACCTTCAATACTGATCTGTAACACAGAATATGACGCACATACACAGTCTCCAAGGTTGGAGTTGATTGAGCGCCAAATCTGACCAGACAGTTTCCCAAAACACACTGATAACATGTTTTCTCTCAGTAAGAGGTACAGACAGTATTCACCATAATTCTTTAGTGTTTCTGTTTCAGTAAAAGAAAATAATAGAAAATGAATAAAATATAATAGAAAATGGGGTCCCACTTTATATTAGGTGGCCTTAAGTACTATGTACTTACATCAAAAAAGAAGTACAATGTACTTACTGTGTTCAAATTCTATTGCAAAACACCTTTGCTGATATTGAGGTGGGATACGGGTTGAGTTAGGGACAGGTGTGGTGGTATGGGTAAGTTTAAGGGTAGGGTTAGGTGTAAGGGAAGTGTCAACTGTGTAATTACAAATGTAACTACAGAAATTAGTTACAGACGTAATAACATGCAGGTATTTTTAAAATGTAAGTACAATGTAAAAACATGTATGTACATACAGTAATAAGTGCATTGTATCAAATGATTAATTCAAATGTTAGTGCATCGTAGTTAATGCCAACTAATATAAAGTGGGTCCGAAAATGGAAGACAAATCCATATTTCATCTCTGGAAGCCGGGCTGAGCGAGCAAGCACTGTTACTGCCCTCCTGGCATGTTAGGGGTGTGTAATGCCTCCAAAATCCACACACACGACAACATGTTCTGCTATCAAGTGTTTAGCGACACATCACACATCCATAGGCCAGACCCTCAGTCACTCCTCAGAGACCAAATACAAACTTTAGAAAACATGTATGAAGAAACAAACAATCAGTGGTTCTATTGATTAAGTAATGTCATAACTGGAAATAATTATTTAAAAAATCATTATAGTAATATAGGAGGATAAATATTGATTAAGGCTTTGATTATAAATTGAATTAGTGGTTGCAAAACTGTTTTGTGCTCTGTTTTTTGGCATTACAAAAAGCCTGGCATAGCAATATTAGTTCGAACAATGCTATCTGTTTACTGACCAATGGCAGACAGTTTACATTTACATTTATGCATTTGGCAGACGCTTTTATCCAAAGCGACTTACAGTGCACTTATTACAGGACCACCACCTCTCCATAGTTGGATTGGTTGTTTGAAAACGAGCATTATTTTAACTGCATTCAGTGTATAATTAAATATTCTTTATTCCTACAGGTGACCACTGACTTGTACCATGTACTAGAAAGTAAGGGCTACAAGCTGGAGTGTCGTGGACTGGTGAAAGTGAAGGGGAAAGGAGATATGACCACTTACTTCCTCAACAGTGGTCCTGCCTGCAGTTAACACTGACCAAATGCCTCTAGATGCACTGAAATGCAGGAAGGACAATAAAATGCTCTGAATGGGATTTGAGCAGATCCAAATATAACCACTCATAAGCTCACTCGCTCACAAGCATTAGTGGGCATGTGTGGTATTTATATATGCACCTATTGGGAATAATGAGGTACACTACCTGAAAGATTTAATGAAGAACTATTGCCTTAGATGGGAGATGACTTTGAAGAATGCTTGGTTTTCATTTTTATTTTGTGGGAAAGACTTTTTCCATACCAAAATTTGAATTCTTTATTTATTTTGACAGGTCTTAAAACATGTAAATAACAAATGATTATATATGCAAGCATCAGGAACCATGAAGAAACTGACCAAAGATCAAAGCATTTGATATAGGAACACTACATACGTCTGGTAAACTGTTTGAAATGTCTGAACAAGTGTTATTCAGTTGTCTGGGTTTCCTTTTTTGGCCTCGTGTCACTACCACATCGGCCATGCTCTATTATAAACACTCAAGCAAAAAAAAAAAGCCTGTCTTCCTTGAAGGCCTTAGGAACAGGAATCCTAATCACAGTGACTTGTATTTACAGTTTGTATGATTTATGAGTGATCAACATGTTTTTCCCTTTTAGTATTTGTGTGCAAATGAGGTAACTTAAATGAAGGACCAGAATGGTGTTGGAAAAATTTGCTTGGTCATGTGCATTTACTTTATTGTTTGTGTGTGGATAGTGTGTGTGTGTGTCTGCGTGTGTGTGTGTCTGCGTGTGAGTCTTTGTTATCTTCAAAGTGCATAATAGCTCACTGTGAGGTTTATAAAGTGAATTTAAAATAGATTTTTGCCAAATTAAGTGCTAATCATATTATATTTTTCACATTTCGGTGTTCATTTGTTAACAGATGTCATTTCCCTCTAATTGACGTTTATAAATGTGTTACACAAATTTCATCTCTTAATTCATTCCTGTAGAAATAAATGAAAAAATGAACCCAAATATGACCAAGACCTCATATAATTCCAGCACAGTATCATCAGCAAAGATACAGTCTTCTTAAGAACATTGTAAATGTGCTGACAGAGGCCCATTGGGTTTAATGGTTGCCGATAAAAGTGTCTGGACTACAAAAGTTGTTAGTTTCACAGTGTTCAGCATACATCCATTTCAGCATTTCTTCATGAGCGCTCGTAGTCATGCTTGCACATTTGTCAACATTTTTTTAAATTATGCAATTACTGGTCAAATGCATAGTTAGCACTGCTGCAGAGTATTTTTGTACCATTTCCACTGTATAGATGCATCTTTGACTTTATAATTGTATTTCAAGAAACATCCTTCCCCAATTTCCAATATGAATGTACATGTATGTTTAACATTCTCTCCTTGTCATAGACATAAAAGCACATGTTTTTTTTTTTTTTTTTTTGTTAAAATATGTTTGTGGTACTTTCAGGACCTTTTTCATTGAAATCTATAAATTGGGTGTTTTATTAAATAATAATGTCTCAATACCTTATCCACCCAACACTAGTTTGTGCAATTTGTCATTTATTACTTGAAGTGCAACAAAGGCAGTGTTGGCATACAGGCCACAGTCATGAGCTAGACAAAAAGGTGAAGTAGTAGGCACTTTCCCCAAATACGGTGTAAAAAAGAAACCAAAATACTTAATTTAACAAGTGGTACGTGAACGCTTAACCTTAAGAAGTGAAGGTGACTCAACCAGCAGTCTGATCTATTGGATCATAAAATCTTGGTACATGCTAAAGTTTTTAGTAATTAAAATGACTTAAACGTTTTTTTTTGTTTTTTTTTTACAACAATGAATATAATTTCACCAGATTGTCAAACAATTTTAAATGATGTTTACACTGTAAATTTTATGTTCGATAAATAATTATAGGCCTATAATAGTATAGGCTACACTATTTGGAAATGTGCCACTAGTTAACTCCCTAAAGGGGTTTCCTTTCCTTTTTAACCTTTATACTGTACATGAAGCGAATTTAATACCTCAAAACGAAGCTTACAGACAGACAGGCCATTGTTGGGTGCGAGTGTCTCTAGTGATTGTTGTGTTAATGGACTCTTCTCTTTGTTCGTGCTCAGCTTGGTGTCTTCTCTTCAAGTTGCAGTGGCAGTCTCATGTCAGTCGATAGTTTGTAATCACGATTCTCTCCTACAGAAGTATCGACCCCATTTCCTCTTGGCCTGTGCCTTTCTCAAATGTCTGAATAAATCTGTAGCTATTCGGTTTCAAGAGGCATTGAATTTAATTGCATCCCAGTTAATAATTTATATACATGGAGGTATAGCTTGTTAACTTACCACATCCTTTCTTGAGCCTTAATTAAGTAATTCGACGTCATCTCATTTTAGACATATAAAAGGGCAAAGCAACACTGAGCTGTCTACAAGAAAGGGAAAAAACACACATCTGCATAGATTTACATCTAGGGTTCCACAGTCAAATGATGTGAAACAAACGTTGTTTTTGAATGAATCTTTTAAGTGAACCATTCTCGTTCACTGACTCATTTTGGTTCACTTATGACTCTCCACACTGTAAAAAGAATATTGTTGGTTTAACTTAAAAAAGTAAGTTAGCTGGTTGCCCTAAAATGTAAAGTTAGGCCTAATTAATTTTTTTTAATTAATCAAATGTAGGAGATTGAGGTTTAATCAACAGAAACTCAACATTAATTATTAATTATTTACAAGTAGATTTCACAAAATAAAAGTTGTGATGGCCTAACAAATCATGAAAATATTGATCTATATTTTTTGTACAGTGTAGCCTTCATTCCAGTGCAGCCTGTGAGGGAGCATTTGGCACTTCTTCACTCAACAATTCGGGCACTGAAAGACTGAAATCGAACTATCGATTTACTGATAACCTGATCCAAGAATCTCTTTCGTTAACGAGGATCCGCTGGCTAAGCAAAAGTCGTTTAGTTTGGCACTTGAGACAGTCGTATTCTGAATGAGTAAAATGAGTAAAAATGACTGGCCATTCACAATTTAGTTTTATAAAACACATGCCCAGCAGTTGGACAAAGAACCCACAGAAAACATGCCCATTTGGGGCCCTTGTGAAATGTAAAATATAAAAATATAAAAGTCATTTAAAAAACAAAACAAAAAACGACTCTGTTTTTTTAACAAATCGTTTGAAAATAACCCGCAGAAAGTGTCACTAAATGAATCTTTTTGGGGAACATGAACACATTCAAAAGATTCGAGTCACTGAGATGAATCAAAACCTCCACCACCGCCAGAAGGAAGCATCCGGCTTTAGGACCCAGGTTACTCTCAATCATTTGAACGAATGGCACCTGTTGCGTTCAAAGGGAAGCCGGGAGGCCAGTGCTGGTCGTGTGAACCCGCCGCGCGCTTAGATAACCCAATACCTCTAAAACTTGAAGTTACAGAGTAACAACATCCGTATCGACTCACACAGCTGAAACAAACGGCGGAGCAGTAGACGAGGAAACGCGTATCCATCTATCTAACTAAATGATTTGCCTCTGGTGAAGCACATGAATGACTGATTTTATTACAGGTAAACTTTAAGCAAATGAGTGTTTTATTTGTTTCGACGTGTTTCGCACGTCTGTTGTCAATGAGATCTAACTTCGGCTTATCTTCCTCTCCTCCTTGACATGAGCGAGTTTCGTCTTCATCTATTTTTAATAGTGTAGGCTATGTATTGTTTTTTCTAACACACACACACAAAAAACTATCGTCATTTTTCTTTTAAACAAGTCTCCCAGAATGTTGTGAATGATTTAAATCGGTTTCATGTTGTAAATAGTTAACCATTATCTATGCTTGACTCACTTCCTTATATATATTCAGATACGATTCGTTTAGTTGTCATTTTGCGTGGCATTATTTCTTAAACTTTAAGGAAGTGCTTAGGGTTATGCACAATTTACGAAATAGTCAAATTACTCACTAAGGAAGAATGCTGTTTGTTATTTCATAACGTGTGGTTGTAACAATAATATCCATTTAAGCCTTTCCCTTCAGCTCCGTCAGGCTAATGCAGGAGAACCAGTTTTAGTTTGAGTGATTAGGAAAGTTTGAACACCTATGTAGAAAAAGAATAGCAGAAGTTGGCCTGTCTCTGTCAGCCATTGCCTGACTTGGGATTTGTGATGTAGATGTCTTTAAATAGACCGGTGCCATGGACACTGAGGTTACTGACTCATTTAACACCATACGTTTCAGTGTCATCACATTTCTTGCTTTAAATGTAATTACTTGAGGTTAAAATGAAAGAATAATAGTGTTTTAAATGTGCTACTTTTCCAAGTAGTGTGTGAGATCCAGACCTTTTTTTAATAATGTTAGATGGGCGACGTGTCACCGTTGTGAAGTGTATTTATGCAAAGCTTCCAACACCACCCATTAAGTGTAGTGGGAGTGTGCAGTGAGCCACCTGCTGCCACGTGGATCCAGCAGGGCGAAGGAAGGCTCAGGTGCAGAAGGGTGTTTGTTGTCAGGTGAGGTTTGTTTGCTCTGTTGCTGTGCTCCATGTGAGAGTCTGCAGTGCAGGCTTTGTTTGCTAATTAAAAGTGGGCCTTTGTTGTGGAGCTGATGTAAATAAACAACGCTGACACTTACCGACCCTTTTTTTTTATAGTTAAGTGGTGATTTGCTTTTCCTTAAGTGGTTTTTGGTCTTTTTCCCACAGGTGAGTGACTGAAATCAACCAACAGAATGCGTCTAAGACGTCGTTTCTCCCCCCTAAAGCTTGCAGTTCTGGGCGGCACACTTTTCATGGTAATTCTGGTGGTGATCCAGAGGGATGTTGGCAGTGGTTCACTTCAGGACCCCTGGTTGCAAGATCTCTCCAGCAAAAAGGAGAAGGTCATCGAAATGGTCCGCGGAGCGGTCAAAAACGCCTTCCAAATTGGAGCCCCGCAACCCCCGTCATTGGTAATGCAGCCCACCCCAGACCGAAATTGCCCCCCGGGTTTCTACACTCAGGCGGAACTCAAACCCTGCATTGAGAGACCTCCGCAGGACCCTCAGGCCCCGGGAGCCAATGGCGAAGCCTTCCAGAAAGCCAGTATGTCTACGGAAGAGGAGAAGGAAAAGCAGGAGGGCATGACCAGGCACTGCTTTAACCAGTTTGCCAGTGACCGAATCTCCTTGCACCGCAGTCTTGGAGAAGACACCCGTCCGCCTGAGTAAGAATGGACACATTGTTTGACACCATGAGAAAATGTCGAATACAAACAATTCATTCAATTCACCATCCAATCCAACATTATAATGATTCCCTTCATAGATTAAAGTTAGACAACACCCGTGACGTGCGTTATGTTTGCTGGCATTTTATGTGCCTTTTAATTAACGTTGACTCATTTGATCTGTTTGCACAGAAACTTGAAGGTGCAGACTCCTGTTGATTTAAGGGCTGGGGCTAAAGCCGTATAAATGCTGCCCAAACACTCATTGTCGATTAGAGTCTTAACTGTTCTGCTGCTTATGCAGTTTTCTAATCACACCTTCACCTGTTGCATTACTCTTAAAAATAGGTTGATGGCTATTAGGTTATGTTTCCTCTTAAATCTTATCGTATTTAAACACTATGTGGAGTAACGGGCCATAAACAATTTGCAGATGTCCTCCTTAAATGCAATAAAAAAAACTATATATAAATGTAATGTGTGTGTGTGTGTATATAATATAAATATAAAAATATTTACATGTGTAATTTAAAAAAATGTATTTATACATTTATTTACTTTTTTCATGTCGCTTACAGGTGTGTCGAGCGAAAGTTTCGCCACTGTCCTCCTCTTCCCACCACGAGTGTGATCATTGTGTTTCACAACGAGGCATGGTCAACACTTCTGCGCACCGTGTACAGCGTGCTGCACACCTCCCCTGCGATCTTCCTCAAAGAAATCATAATGGTGGATGACGCCAGCACGGCAGGTGGGCCCGGCTTTATCAGCTCCTGCTGTAAAAATTAACCACTAGTATTAATCTATGTTCTTGTGCCATTGGCAAACAGGTTTATCTGGTGACATTATTATGGAATGTCACTAAAAGTGCTTTAGCAGGTGGATGAAAAATGTCACCAGTTAGAGAAAACGGAACCATTTAGAAAAAAACTAAATTACTAACTAAAATGTATTTGTATGATAAGAAGTAGCTGTGTAATGTGCAGTCCAGAGTTCTCTGGGGCCACATCAGATTTATTTTCTGTAATGACTTACTGTACATTATCGGTTACTTATTATTTTTAATGTACCATCATGAGCTTTAGGTCCTTGCATTGTAAGTGATGTAAGAGATAAGATAAAGGAAGTGTGTCAGTTTGCATGTTGTCGCATGACAGGAAATATCACTTCATCGGTGCAGAAAGCTTTTTCATGTCTATTTTTAGACAGAAATGTCACATTGAACAGTTGACAATTAAATTCACTGTTGACTTGTGAATTTAGCAATCAATACATAACCTTAAACTCATATACCGATGTTCAAAAGTCTGGGGTTGGTAAGATTTAAGTGTTTTTAAAAAGAAGTCTCTTACACTCACCAATGGTGCATTTATTTAATCAAAATGAAGTAAAAAAAATAAATAAAAAAAGTGATTGTGAAGTATTGCAATTTGTGATGGCAAAGCTGAATTTTCAGCATTGATCCAGTCTTCAGTGTCACATGAATCACAGTTTCTAATGAAAATCAGCACATTAGAATGATTTCTTAAGGATCATGTGATGCTGAAGACTGAACAGTGACTGAACAATATTTTTGTGAAACCTGTGGTACTTTTTTTTTTTTTTTTTCTTCTTTTGATTCTTTTGTAACAAATGGTTTTACGGTCACTTTTGATCAATTTAACACATCCATCCTTTCTTAAAATTGCATTGACCTCAAACTTTTGAACGGTTATGTGTTCTAATAACTATTATAATAGTTTTTGTTCATACAGAAGAAACAAAGTAAACAAGATTACACCAATGTCTTCTTTCTAAATTTGATATGGACTGATCTTGTAGAACACCTCCATGAAAAACTGGACGAGTATGTGAAGTCACTGAAGATCGTGAAGGTAGTGCGTCAGCCGGAGAGGAAGGGCCTGATCACGGCGAGGCTTCTCGGAGCCAGCAAAGCTGAGGGAGAAATCCTCACCTTCCTGGATGCTCACTGTATGTATTTCATCACACTTCATAATTTGCCCTGCCCAATTCCGTTATTTAACATGGCTTTTCAGTTTTTGTTCACACGTCATTAAGATCCACCACTCTTGTTATTTTTATGATGCAAAGTAGTCTTTCAGGAACCTGCTTTTCAGGTGCTTAGGCATGAGCTTAAAGTGGTTACTCCCATGATTCTTCTAGAGCTCATGTCATTTGCAAAGTTATGTTCTGTGACAAAGGGCTAGTATGCGATGCTTATCTCATTCGCTTTGAGCCATTGTAGGCCACATTGAAGCCTAGCAACTCATGTTTCACCTGATGCATAATTTTTTTCAGATTTTTACCTTGTATGCAATCAGTGAAAGGGTTGAAATATGTGACGTGTCATCTTATTTGCTTATTTGCTTGAGTAGCAAATTTACAAACCCTAAAAGGGGTACTTCAGTGCTGGAAAGATGAATGTGTATTTAAACTGGGTCATTTATGTAGTAGAAATCATTGAAGTTATTTTTGAATTTGGTGCCTTCTAGACAAAGAAAAGACAGAGAATGTATTTGTCTCATGTGGATAAAAGACAACAACTCCCAGAATGCACTTGCTTCGCTGCCCTACGTGGCCACTCCCAAAGCCACAGCTACTGGTTACATCTCTTGCCCACCACGGCACCGTCCCACCGCCGTTTTGATATTCGTAGTAGTAAAATAATTTTGTTCAGTTAGAGAACAGACACTACTATTAAAAACTGAACGTGTCTTTTCAATAAAGTGTGAGTGAGCCGAACGAAAGTCATGGCACAAACGCAGCAGGAGTCAGATTTCATTTATCACAAGTACGAAGAGCAGAGCTGAGGTAAGCGCGGCAGTCATTCACAACACGTGTTCAGTCTGGTGCGTTATCAGATCATGCCTATGGAAGCTTAACTTTCATAGGAATTCATTGAAAAGTTGAAAAACTCACTTTGCTCTGTACCGCTCCGTTATTAATGCCTGAGCCGAACGGCCGTGTGCATTTACATTCTGTGAGTGCGATCCCACCCCTATGGGTGGGTTGAAAACATGCGGAACTAGCAAAATTACGATATTTGCATCATAGGACGATTTTTTTTCCAGAAATAAAATGCATAATTCTCTCATCTCAGGGGGATATGAGGGAGGGAAAGTACCATCATTTTAATATACTACCAGGTTTCTACTGATTCAAAGCTTGATGCTAAATCGCTGAAGTAACGTTAACCCTTTAAGCAATTTCTCTTTTGTTTTTTTGTTATTAAAGGTGAATGTTTCCATGGCTGGCTTGAGCCTCTCCTTGCTCGTATTGTTGAGGAGCCCACTGCCGTGGTGAGCCCTGAAATCACAACCATTGATCTAAACACCTTCCAGTTCCACAAGCCTGTGGCCTCTGCCCGTGCACATAACAGAGGCAACTTTGACTGGAGTCTCACATTTGGCTGGGAGGCCATTCCAGATTACGAGAACGCTAAACGCAAGGATGAAACCTACCCAGTAAAGTGAGTCATGCATGTTTTTATTTTTTAACCTTGCTAAGATTGTGTACATTTGCAGCCATTCTTGGAAACGCACTGACATTCATTTTTTGGGGATTGTCTGTATTTATCTGTATCAGATATCAGTATTTACCTTTCACAAGAACGTTGTTTGCATTGTTTTTTTCTAGTAGCATAAGCATTTGTATAGCTGCATTTAAATACAGTCAGTCATTACTGCAAATAAAACCTGACAGGTGTTCAGAAGGGATATTGTATGACCCTGAAGTTTTTTTTGTGATTATGAATGGGCCATATTCTGTTTGTTTCATTGGTACTGGCAATGAATGAATGAATGAATGAATGAATGTTGAAATTAAAATATTGACCAATCACAGTCAATTATTCCAGAGAACCATTATGGAAGCAAGAATATACTCATTTATTCTTTGTATATAATGGATAATGGTAACCCTGATGTTTCTCTATTGGTTAAATAATTTCTGAAGTAATCTAACAGTGTACCATGTATAGTCATAACGTACATCTATCACATGTTATTTCGACAGCATGCTTTATCAAAACACAATGTTGTACATAGATTGTGCTTGTTACTTTACACAGTGTGTTGTGTTAAGGAAATGCTTAAATATAGTCATGTCGTAATGATCTTCAGACCAGATCATGTTGTTCTCGTCTATCTGATTTTTGTGAATGAGCTTTATTTGGCTGGTTGTATCAAGTTTAATTTGAGAGTATCAAATGAACCACTTTCACTCAGTTTGCTATGACCGTGCTTTATGATGGATTACTGAGATTAGGCTGCATGTCTCCTCAGATCATTTAACATAGCCTACATTTACATTTATGCATTTGGCAGACACTTTTATCCAAAGCAACTTGCATTGCATTCAACACATTTTACATTTTGTCAGTTTTTGCTTTCCCTGGGTTGCTAGCGCCACGCTCTACTGTTTGAGCTACAGGAAAGCCTATACTATCATATACACTGCCCGGCCCCAAAAAAAGTTGCTGTGTGGATTTAAATTGGCAAATGCTTAAGAGTCAATTATTGGATCATTTATTGCAGTGATTATGATGTTTCTAGCATGTTATATGTTTGGCAACAGTTCTTCCAACCCTAATTTATGGAGTGTGTAGCTTTTCATTTCTTAAACAACCATGTAGGAAGACACATTATGGCCATATTCCAGGATGACAATGTCAAGATTCATCAGGCTCAAACTGTGAAAGAATGGTTGGGAGGGAGCATCATTTTCACACATGAATTGAGCACCTCTGAGTCAGACCTTAAATTCAATGAAAGTCTTTAGGATGTGCTTTAGGGTTCTTGTGTTCCCTGAAGAGGGCAGATGCATCGTTACTTGAAACCATGATCAGCAACGCAGTGATTGGCTGGCGGCAACACGGCAGCGTAATGGCGTCATAAAATTAAAAAAGATGCTTGATGGAAAAACTCGACAATTTTCTGGACTCAATTATTTATTAAAAAATTATTATTTAAGTATTTAGTTGTATATTTAAAAAAAGTTGGAGTTGTTCGCATCTGCATGACAAACATCAGTAACTCTGATATACAGGCCTGTATTTTATAATGGATAAGGTTATTCTTAAGGTATTATAATGCATGCATAGTGCCTTAAGAGAACCTCATTTGTTGTATCATCTTATGAATAATTGTAATAACATTTGTAATACAATATAATACTTACCTGTTTGTGGTTATAACTGTTAAGAGTATGATGATTTATAGAGCACTGTTATACCTTAAGTTATAAGGTATTATGTCTCGTATCTTGATCTGCACTGTATCTTGCTACATAATGCACATTTACACAATTTGCGCATTTAAATTTTTTTTGCCAGATCATAAATGACCCCCCCCCCCCCTCCTTTTAAAATGTTAAGAAAAACAGAACAAGTTGCAACTTTCAGCTCAAATGTTACAGTGATGATAATTGCAAATAACTTTAAACTATTCTAAAATAAACAATAATGTCTTTTTTTTTTTTTTTTTTTTTTTTTTTTTTTTTTTTTTAAACCAGTGTTTTTTTCCGAACTGAATTTAAATGCAACAGGACCTGACATCGGCTCTCTGGCTACACGTCCTACTCATTGTATTTGTCCTGTTCTATCTTTCAGAACTCCAACATTTGCTGGTGGTTTGTTCTCTATATCCAAGGCCTATTTTGAGAAAATTGGGACCTATGATGACAAAATGGAGATATGGGGTGGTGAAAATGTTGAGATGTCTTTCAGGGTGAGTTCCAGCTCTTCAAAATTTACCTGCAGCCATATTAATGACTATTATTATTATTATAAGTTTTATTTGTATAGCACCTTTCCCAAGCTCAAGGTCGCTGTACATGAAAATAACATACACAGCATCAATATAGAACATGGATATACAAATATACATGGAGAGAAAAAACAAAAAACAAAACCAACAACAAGAAAAACAGCAGAATACCAAGCAGAGGAGGGTTGGAAATACTGTAAGAGAATATTTTTTTTAGTTGAGATTTGAATGAGTATATAGTAGCCGAGTAAGAGGGAGAGAATTCCAGCGTTTCGCGGCCACAGTACTGAATGATCTACCACCCATAGTAGAAAGACGGAAACGAGGTACAGAAAGTAAGTCAGATGACCAGAGAGAATGAGGAGGAAAATAGTAGTGTAGAAGTTCAGATAAATAATGGGGAGCAAGTAAACAAGAAGACATTTAGTTAACAATAGAATTTTATACTGGATGCGGACAGAAACGGGTAGCCAATGTAGATTATAGAGCAAAGGGGTAATGTGATTAGATTTCTTGACTTGATTGATGACTCTAGCTGCAGAATTTTGAACATTGTAGTCTAGCGATTGTTCTAGCGGGCAGTAAGAAGTGTATTACAGTAGTTGAGATGTGAGGTTATTAATGCATTGATTAGAGTTTCGGTATCTTTAGTTCTGAGAGCAGGTGTGTCATGTTCATTGCTTTTCAGACTCTCCTTGTGATACTCAGTTGAGATAATTGATTGTTATTGGTGTTAATTGAGGATTGTGCTAATTGGATTAAGCTGATGGCTCTGAAGTGTTTGTTTATCTAGAAAGAGGGTGATTGTCTGTTACTTTGAGCACTGAGGAAAGCAATCTGCTGAACAACTGCTCATTCTCCTCTGGTTTTAACTCACCTGCACTTTATTGCACCATGCAAATGAGAATTTTTTTTTTTTTTCTAGACTTCGGTCTTTTTTGGATTCAGTGTGCGGTCAGCCATTTTTTCTGCTTTTCTCAAATTCATATTTTTTGGTTCTACACCTGAAGAAAGTTTTTTTTTTTTTTTTTTCAACTTAGAGTGCAACAACTTCCTTCAAAGCCATGTATTCAAATTTTGCATTATGGAATTCAGTCATGACAATTTTCATAGTATCACGATAGAAAACTGCTAGGCCACCACCCCTACCACAGAGACGTGGCTTAGATAAATATTTATAACTAGATGGAGTAAGAAGGTTCAGATGAAAGTAGTCATTTGGTGACTGCCAGGATTCTGTGAAAAGCAACATATCCAGTTGAGTATCAGTAATTATATCATTGAGTAGGGATGCTTTTTCAGCCAGTGAATGGCAATTTAGTAATGAAAAATTCTGTGACAGGCACACACCCGATTTAACATCATAGTGATTAGGGCTGCGCAATATATTACAATTATCGAAATATCGCAAATGTTCATATCGCAATATGCATATCGCAACGGCAATATCTGAATGATTTTGATAGGCTACTTCAACATTGTGAAAAGTGTACGTTTTAGGTCGACGCATATAGCAGAGAATAGACTGGGCACATGACCAAAAAACGCAATAACTTGCGAAAAACAACTCCTTGCTGTCTGACACACCGAAATGTGCACACAAGCCGCCTCACCTTTTATTTATATAGTGCTTTATACAATACAAATAGTTTCAAAGCAGCTTTTCAGTGATAAACAGGAAAGTGATACAAAGTCTAAAAAGGCTAATAAGTGGTGGTGTTATTATTCAGGTGAAGTCAGTTCTGTGTTGAACAGAAGTGTGTATCTGTGCTGTCAGGTGTGGCAGTGTGGCGGACAGTTAGAGATAATCCCCTGCTCTGTCGTGGGTCATGTGTTCCGCACCAAGAGTCCTCACACCTTTCCCAAAGGTACAGAGGTCATTACACGCAACCAGGTGCGCTTGGCTGAGGTGTGGATGGATGACTACAAGCTGATTTACTATCGACGCAGCCAAAGTGCAGCTAAAATGGCCCAAGAGGTAAGAACTGCTTTCGCTTTTAGAGGATTCAAATATTAACCATGTGTTTGTTATCTGTTTATACTGTAGCTGTATGTAAGCGCATGTGACCAACTCATTTCCTGTATGATTGTGTAGAAAAATTACGGTGATTTATCTGATCGTCTGAAACTCAGAGAAACCTTACAATGCAAGAACTTTTCTTGGTATCTTACCAATGTCTACCCAGAAGCCTTTGTCCCAGATCTTACCCCTGTCAAGTTTGGAGCGGTAAGTCCTTTTTAGAGCACAACGATTAGCCTGGGGCCAAACAATTTTAATTCAGTATTTTTTTTTTTTTTGTCTGTGTAGCTCAAGAATGTGGGATCACAGCAGTGTCTGGATGTTGGAGAAAGTAACAATGGGGGAAAGCCTGTGATTATGTATATATGCCACAACATGGGCGGTAATCAGGTATAGTACAATTGCTGTGCTATTCACATTGATATTATGAGTAGAATAGAGCCGTATGATTAATCGTTAAATCTTAATTCAATCACCCATGCAATCTCGTTCCTAAATGACAAAGATTTGCCTGGAACATTCAAATCTGCATTTGCACTGCCGCTGGCCCATAGAGAGCAGTTGTCATAGGTACGAAACCGCTTCACAAACAGTCTTTTCAACCACACAACATAGGCGGAGCGTGTGTATGGCTTAGCCTAGCGTGGCATTTTCTCACTTAAACCACTGCCTGCTGCTGTTTCTGATTAAGCTGGCCACATAACTGCTGTTCTAGGACCTGTTTTCTCTGTAAGCATACTTCAGAGGTGTTAAAGTTAGCACTGCACACAAATATGAATCCTGTATTATGCATGCTCAAATCCTCTCAAAGAAATAAACAAGTTGTAGATATGAAAATAAGAGATTAATTGTGCAGTCAGCTTCATATAATGGCACTTTGTGCCATGCCAAATCCATGTTATAATTAACTATGGTTATAATTCTGTTATAATTAACAATTGTTTGTGAATGCATGCGCTTTAATAACAAATAATTTATCAGTAGCGTTCATGCTGAGATGTGTAGTTTGTGCGGTGAAACTATTCCAAGGGAATCTATTTAAATGTGTGAAGCACATCTACCTAGCCTTACCCTAGAGTTTGTTCACCCTCTGCCTATGTCACATAGTATTGTTATTTCTGCGTTACAAATATTCATATTGTATCGTTTACATTATGCCACTAGGTGGCAAGAAGTGACAGTTAAATGTCATTGAATCATTCATTCAAACCATTAAAAAAATATATTCAGATTTATTAAAGGGGTCATGAACTGCATTCTTTTGTAATGTTTCCTGTGGTGTGCTTATGTTAGTATAATTTTTACATCAAATATAGAAATAAAATGCATTTTCCTTACCTTGGTTTTAGCCCTCTGATATGAACGCTGTTTTAAAGGGCGTGTCTGCTGTGAGACTTCATTGTAAACGGCAACTGCTGTGATTGGCTGACATCAAAGATGTGGATTAATAGCTATATAGTTTTACATGTTTAACTTTCTCAAACTTTTAGCACGTTTTACTGTTATAGGTTAACTAATTGTGAAAAATGTTGATTGTAGCATTATAGATCATGGCATGAAAGGTTGCAGTGATGAGCATTGTAGCCGATCACAGACATGTTGAGCGCTTGCTGCGCATGAATGCTGTGATCTCGTCATTGCAACTCGATGTCTGCACACTAATGAAATACTTTTATCATAAAACTAACTGTGCAAACACAATGTAAATAAGAAATGTGTTGATTATTACCGGAGTGGTGCAAGTCACTAATACATATATATATGAATCCTTACATATCAGAAATCACTGGTCACAGATCAGGCATTAGAATTAACACTGTTACTTACATGCGCTTTACATGCGCTTGCTGGGGGAATATTACATGCGCTTGCTGGGGGAATATGGGGTCCGGGGTCCTTTCCTGAGGGCTGTCCGGTCCCTGTATGACCGAAGCAGGAGTTTGGTCCGCATTGCCGGCAGTAAGTCAGACTTGTTCCCGGTGCATGTTGGACTCCGGCAGGGCTGCCCTTTGTCGCCGGTTCTGTTCATAATTTTTATGGACAGAATTTCTAGGCGCAGCCAAGGGCCGGAGGGTGTCAGGTTTGGGGACCACACGGTTTCGTCTCTGCTCTTTGCGGATGACGTTGTCGTGTTGGCCCCTTCTAACCAGGACCTCCAGCATGCACTGGGACGGTTTGCAGCCGAGTGTGAAGCGGCTGGGATGGGAATCAGCACCTCCAAATCCGAGGCCATGGTCCTCAGTCGGAAAAGGGTGGCTTGCCCACTTCAGGTTGGTGGAGAGTTCCTGCCCCAAGTGGAGGAGTTCAAGTATCTAGGGGTCTTGTTCACGAGTGAGGGGAGGATGGAACGGGAGATTGACAGACGGATCGGTGCAGCTTCTGCAGTAATGCGGTCGATGTACCGGTCTGTCGTGGTGAAGAAAGAGCTAAGCCGTAAGGCGAAGCTCTCGATTTACCGGTCAATCTACGTTCCTACTCTCACCTATGGTCATGAGCTTTGGGTCATGACCGAAAGGACAAGATCCCGGATACAGGCGGCCGAAATGAGCTTTCTCCGCAGGGTGGCTGGGCGCTCCCTTAGAGATAGGGTGAGAAGCTCAGTCACTCGGGAGGAACTCGGAGTAGAGCCGCTGCTCCTCCACATCGAGAGGGGACAGCTGAGGTGGCTTGGGCATCTGTTCCGGATGCCTCCTGAACGCCTTCCCGGGAAGGTGTTTCGGGCATGTCCAACCGGGAGGAGGCCCCGGGGAAGACCAAGGACACGCTGGAGGGACTATGTCTCCCGGCTGACCTTGGAACGCCTCGGTGTCCCCCCGGAAGAGCTAGAGGAAGTGTCTAGGGAGAGGGAAGTCTGGGCATCTCTGCTTAGACTGCTGCCCCCGCGACCCGGCCCCGGATAAAGCGGAAGAAGATGGATGGATGGATGGATGTTACTTACATGTTGTCGCATTACTGTCGAGTCCATATCATAAAAGTCTGTTTGCAAAGCCTGTGCCGAAATGGCGTCTGATTTACCAATGAATCCACAGTGAAATGTACAGAATAAATAATTCTCAACTGAGACATTCAAATTGTGGAATATAAATGACCACATTCCTAGCATTAGGATCCTTTGGAAGGTAATGTTATTTGTAGTCCATCCTGTATTGCTCTTCTCGCCTCGTCATCTCCCTAACATGCCAGGGGGCGGGGCCAAAGTTGCAATGATGAAGTAGGCATTGATTTTTCTTTTGCAGAGGCAGTCTTTCACCTATCTATTATAGATGATGGACACCTTCCACAGTGAGTCGTTATCTGGGCTTGGTTTAAATGAAAGTTGTTTTAGGACTAACAAAGGAGTTTTCAGTTCTGAAACGTGCAGGATATTCTTATAGAATGATGACCTCTTATACGTCAAAAGTTCAAGGAAAATTTGATTTGTCATTTCATGACCCCTTTAAACATTTTAAATGGACTGCTGAAATTAATATTTTGTCAGAACCTCTAGTAAATGCTATTTTGTTTAGTTGTGGGAGAATCGTGATCAGTTTGAAACACAAAAACAATTGCATTCTCAGTTCATCCAGATTCGTGCAGCTCTAGAGTAAGAGGTGCTTTTGTAACACAAGTTACACTTTATAATAAGAAAAAGAAGTCATTTTGACCATTGCTTTCTTCTTGATCTGAACAGATAAGATGTTCATCATGTGTTTGTGTTTTGTTTTCAGTACTTTGAATATACGTCACATAGTGAGCTGAGACATAACATAGGAAAGCAGCTTTGTCTGCACGCGTCTCCTTACCCAGAGCCAGTGAAGATCGAGCTCTGTACACTGAAGGGCAAAGGCAGTAGTTTGTCTCCTGAACAAGAGTGGGTGTTCACAGAAGTAAGTGTCCTCTCAGAACAGAAATGAACTTGGTTTGGGTGATGTCCATTGCAGGGTTTTTTTTTTTTTTTTTTTTTGCGCAGCTAAACTAGTTGACGTCTACACTTGACTAAACACTGTCATGAAAATATAAGCTTGCTTTATTATTTGAAATTATTTTTTATATATGTATATATAAAACATGTATGCACTTTGTGTATTAATGTACACATTACACAAGTTAATGGTCAGTATGATTTTCTTTTATTCAGAAAGGATGCATTCAATTAATCACAAGTGACAGTAAAGACATTTTTATTGTTACAAAAGATTTCACTTTCAAATAAAGGTTTTTTTTTTTTTTTGCTATTTTCTGTTCAAAGAATCCTAAAAAAAAATTATCCCAGTTTCCACAAAAATATTTAGCTGCACAATGTTTACAACATTGATAATAAGAAATGTTTCTTGAGAAGCAAATCAGCATATTAGGATTATTTCTGAAGGATCATGTGACACTGAAGAGACTGGAGAAATGATGCTGAACATTCAGCTTTGCCAGCACAGGAATATATTGTATTTAAAAAAAATTAAAATGGAATAAGTATTTTAAATTGTAAGTGGTTCATAATATTACTGTTTTTCCTGTGTTTTTGATCAAGTAAATGCAGCCTTGGTGAGCATAACAGACTGAAAACATTTAAAAAATCTTACAGACCTGAAACTTTTGAACTGTACTGTATGTTAAATATAATTACATTTATTAAATGAATAATTACATAATGCTGTCATTTACATGGGTGAGCAAACCAAATATAGAATTTGTTACATTTTCAGTTTAACATATTTATTGTATTAAATATTTTTAAATGAATCATAATAACGGAAGCCTATTTATGTGATCTCATCATTGGACATTAATGTTTGGTCGGGTGTATATATCATATATTTAGGATGCAAATTGTTAATAGCTTTGTAACGCTTTACAATAAGGTCTTGTTTGTTCACTGCAAAAAAATGCTTTTCTTACTTAGTATTTTTGTTTTGTTTCCAGTCCAAATATCTAAAAATTCTTAAAACAAGATGCATTTACTAGACACGTAAAAATGATTGTCTTGTTTTGGGGGAAAATAAAGTTAAAATAAGCAAAATATCTGCCAATGGGGTAAGCAAAATAATCTTGTTTTCTGTTTGAATTAAGATTATTTTGCTTACCCCATTGGCAGAGTTTTTGCTTAAAATAAACAAAATAATCTGTTAACTTTATTTCCCCCCCAAAACTTGTCTAGTAAATGCTTCTTGTTTTAAGAATTTTTAGATATTTGGACTGGAAACAAAACAAAAATACTAAGTAAGAAAAGCATTACATTTAATGTATTAACTAACATGAACTAATCCTGAGCAATACATTTACAGTATTGATTAATCTTTGTTAATGCTAGTAATAAAGTTGCTCATTGTTTGTCCATGTTAGTTGACAGTGCATTAATGTGAACAGATGTAACTTTTGATTTGGATAATGTATTAGTAAATGTTGAAATTCAAATTAAGATTTATAAAATGATGTTGAATGTTAACTAATGAGACCTTATTGTAAAGTGTTACCAAGAGCTCTATACTTTCCTCTCCCATTACTACTAGCAAGTCTTTCTCAATGTTAATTTACACCACTAGAGAGAGAACTTTGCTACAAAATTTGAATTGCTTTGATATTTTATTTTCAGCTCACATGAGAAACTTGTTTTACATTTCTTCTTTCTCTTATGCTTATTTTAGGAGCAATTGCTGAAGAATCCGCCCTCTGGAAAGTGCCTCCATAAGAAGGGAGACAAGATATTAATGAGCCCCTGCAATCCAACAGACCATCACCAGCAATGGGCTTTCAGTTGACCTCACACTCCAAGCGAGGAGCAAGGACGTTCACTCCTATAAGACCCAAGAGGGAGGGCCAGCAGCCACAGCTCACACTGGCAAGCTCACTGGAGGCCTGAGCAGATGCACTGGGAGTGTACTGGATAGTTAATTTCCATAAACTCCCAAAGACATTGTGATCAGACTGCAGTCAGGATGCTCAGGGAAGACAAGAGTGGTGATTGTGGAGCATTGGAGAGTGAACAATCCAGCAGCAACATTGTTTACTTGATGCATTTTATTTCCTTATTGATGTTTACTGCTGTTTTTTAAATGGTGTAGGTTTTATTTATTTTTAAAGAAATGGAAAATGAAATATTTTTGGAACATTTGTTAGTGTTAAGGCCAATGAATGGCCGGCCTTGCCAATGATACATGTGATGTTTGTGTGATCCAAATCATTTGCATATGCTGCAGGGGATGTGGGTTTTGTTTAGCTGTACTAAATGGTCACAAGGCAGCTTTCTTTTAAGGATCTTCTCTTGTGTCTTTGAACTTAAAGCCATCAGTATGTGAAGCAGCATCATGTGACTTGCCTTCCTTGATTGCCGAGGTCTTTTGGGGGAAATCATGCTCTAAAAATTATTACATGAAGCTAACCGTTGCATTGTCTGCACCTTTACACTGTTATTCTTTCACAGATTTATTCTTTGAATCTGTATTAAACTGGATCTTTCAAATATTTGAATTTGATTTGGAAAAAGAAAAAAAAAAGTACACACTTTCTGATCACTTTTTGGTGTTGTTTTTACACACACACACACACAGACCCAGACAGAGCCTTTAACCAAAATAACATGACGTCCAGTTAGGGCCCACATGGGCCTTGCTTGGTCTAGTTGGGCTGGGCATGGGCTCAGAGTGGGCTTTGTTGTTGGGCCCCACATGGGCAGTAGATGGGCTCCATTCAAAATGGATTGTCAAATTGATTATGGGCTAGGTCCACTTTTTATACACATTTTATTAGATTAGCTGCTGTCCATAACTTTTTTTTTTTGTCTTTAAGATTTACTAAAATTCTATAATGAAAATGTACAACATTCATTTGCAATCCATCCATTTTCCAAACCATGTTTTTGTCTTGTCTACGAATCATTAAACATTTTTAGTAAGTGTTTATACTGGGACTATTTCAGGCCGGGATCGCTGCGGAGGAGCACAGTCCCTGCGTGATTCGTCATAGACATAAACAGGAGACGTAGCCAAAAACTCCTCGCTGCAATGTTCTTCCGCAAGACGCATGCAGTTTATTAACCGCCGGGTAGCCCCTCTCTGTCTTCAAAATAAGCACCGTCTTAAAGGGTTAGTTCACCCAAAAAGGAAAATAATGTCATTTATTCCTCACCCTCATGCCGTTCCACGCCCAACCTCCGTTCATCTTCGGAACACAAATTAAGATAAGATATTTTTTGTTGAAATCTGAAGGCTGTGAGGCCTCCATAGGTAGCAAAGCAATTTACACTCTCAAGATCCATTCATGTACTAAAAACATATTTAAATCAGTCCATGTGAGTACAGAGGTTCAATATTAATATTATAACGACTTATATAGTGAAAATCGATTTCAAAACACTGCTGCATGAAGCTTCGGAGTGTATCGACTCAACGAGTCGATTCAGTGGTTTCACGTTCGAAAGTCACGTGATTTCAGCAGTTTGACACGCGATCCGAATCATGATTGGACTCGCTAATTCGATACACTCCGAAACTTCATGCAGCAGTTTCAGATTTCAACAAAAATATCTTAATTTGTGTTCCGAAGATGAACGGAGGTCTTACGTATGTGGAACGGCATGAGGGTGAGTAATAAATTATATTTTAATTTTTTGGGTGAACTAACCCTTTAACCTTTTAACTTATTAGTCAAAATCAAAAGGTCAGAAGACCCAATCCATGTTGCCCGTGGAGCATTCGGACTAAAAAGAGTAGTAGTAATCTTCTATTGCTATTAATAATTTATTAATTTCTTTCAAATAATATTGTGTTTTAAATATACACTTACTGATATTTATTAATTGAATTTAGTTTTTAGGTTGGGGGTGTCAATAGAAATTATACAATATAAACTTTAAAGGCCGTTTTCTCAAAATGAATCTTTTCCTGTCTTATACTGAACTATATTCTGAAGGCTTATACAGAGGGATTTGTTTATATATCATTCCTATCCTGAGTTATAGGCACTGATCTATATAAATATAATGTTCTCTATATAGATCAGTAGTTACGTCATTTTACTGTTTAAAAAACATGGCAAAAAAAATGTCACGGCTATTGTCAGTATTCTCTAATTTACTAAACATACATAAAGACATTTAAATAAACACACTTATGAGTCCCTTGTTACTATGGAAAACCCTGTCGAGTCTTCCACGTCACTATTTGTTTCATTTAGGAGGTGAATTCGAAATGCCGCAGTTAAACGTCGCTTCTCTGAGTGCGCTCCCGTGGCCAGGGGGTGCAAATCCTGGCTGAGATAAGTGCCAGATTTGAGCGCAGCACGCACACGGCAGAACGAGAGAGATGGTAGGCTAACGTTACATCTCAATATTTAAGCTACTCCAGCTTCAACAAACTATATTATTTGCAATTGTACTGTAGAGTTTTTTTTGTATCATTCCCGATCCCCTGTAATCATAGCTAAAAACTTAATGTTTTTTTTCTTTTTAGAAATAATGGAGTGTTCAGAAAGAACTAAAAGGATGAACATATCAGCAAAAGTGGAGGAACACTTGCGTCTCCTTGAAAAGGAGTCCATGATTGATGATTTGTTAGCACATGATTCTGGAATAGAATGATTCACTTTCTACGATGCTTGTGATCAGAACTGCTTTGAGAATACATCAAATGATTCAGATATTTTTTATGATTTTTCCTCACTTGATGATTTGGATTCTGAAAACTGGGTGCCTGATTGTGATAGTGACTGTGATTTGCATGGAGATGAATGTTCTGATTTGGATGATGATAATGATGATGATGATTCATATGGGAATTCAACATACCACAAACAGCGCTGTCTGCACGTCTTAAAATCCTAAGGAGGCAGGCCTTGATATCACAATGGATGGCAGAACACTTATGTCCACTGACAGACCTTGCAATGTGGCGAATATGGCTGGGAGGTCCTACTACCTCTTTGGAATTGAAAATGCTCTCTGAACTAACATCTTTAGGACATTTAGCGAATGTGACTGATACGCTCACACTTCGAATTAACATTGATGGATTGCCCTTATTCCGTAGCTCTATAGTATGAGTCTGTGGCCTATTCTGGGTAGGATTAAGGGAATTCCAGGGTGTAGTGTGTATGTAATTGGAGTGTACTCTGGTGTGTCCAAACCCGCAAATGTGCAAGAATATTTACAAGAATTCATTGTAGATATGAAAGCCGTTTCTCAGAGTGGTATTGTGTACAATGGTGTACATTTCAGGGTACCATTACCAGATGCTTTTATTTGCGATGCACCTGCTCGTTCCTTTCTTAAATGCTCCAAAGGACATAGGGGCTATTATGGGTGTGAGTGGTGTAGTCAAAAAGGCCAGTACATTAATGGGAAGGTGGTTTATCCTGAAATATCAGCAGAGCTCAGGACAGATGAGCAATTTGGTAGGCAAAGCTATCAACAGCACCAACTGTCAGCATCCCCCCTAAATGATCTGGGTATAGGTTTAGTTACCAGGTTTTTGTGTTAGATTATATGCACCTTGTGTGCTTGGGAGCAATGCGCAAGTTAATATTTCTTTGGTTGAAAGGGCTGCTGAAATACAGGCAATCTATGAAGTTTTTTTGTTGTAATGTCAGCATATTTGGTTTCTATCAGGCAATATTTACCGAGCAATTTTGCAAGGAAACCACGATCCTTGTTTGAATTCAGCTCATGGAAAGCTACAGAGCTTCGGCAATTTTTACTTTACACCGGCCCTGTTGTTCTCCTCAATAATATACCCAGTAGAATGCACAGAAACGTTTTATTTCTATCTGTATTGATGATAATTCTTCAGTATCTTCATTAGTCCTGCCTTATATTCTCCTGACAATTGTAACAGATTTTGCTTCAATTTATGGCACTGAATTTGTCAGCTATAACATGCATTCATTGATCCACCTAGCTCAAGATGCACGAAAATTTGGCCCATTGGATAGTGTTTCAGCTTTTCTCTTTGAGGCATTTTTAGGTAAACTGAAAAAACTTGTCCGTCGGCCTCAAAACCCTGTCCAACAACTCGTCAGGCGGATCCTTGAGAAACAGAAGGTGGCAAGCCAGAAGACCACATCAGTTTTCAGCCCACTTAAACAGCTCCACTATTCTGGACCAATGATTAATTCAGTTGCAACATGGGAACAATACAGGCGTTACAATGATAGACAGACACTGATCTCCTCCTCTTGTGGCGATGAACGTTTTTTTGTAGGGGGAAGGATTCTTATTGTGCAGAACATTTGGTCACATTCTGGAACTGTTAAAGTCCTGTGTAATTTCTTTGAAACTGCCAAATCCTTTTTCACCTATCCAATTGACTTATCACGTCTTGTAATTCTTTTTGTTTTCAATTTATCTGAACACTTGCAGCTGTTACTTGTGGAGGAGTTAAAAACAAAAATGGTGTTGTTGCTACTCAAGGCTGGATACGTGGCATTGCCACAAAAAAGCACAGCATCTCTCCATTTGGGCATCACCATTTTGGTGATCAGCGTTTCCTTTGGTTGGGCAGTTTGGCATTTTTTCAGCTTGGCACTCTTGACATTGTATGTGAGTTTGTGGTCTTTGTAATAGTGTTGAGAAAAAAACATATAAATTGTTGCAAAGAAAGAAACCAAGATGATCAAGATTTCAGCCTCATAAACTAGAATAAATCACTAATCTTATTTCTTATTACCAAAGGTGATTTATTTTTTTATTAATATTTTAGTAAAACGTTCTTGCAGCAGATCAGACATTCTGAATTCTGATTTTAAAATGCAGTATGGGAAAATAAAGTATTTTGACACACACACAGACATCAAGAATCAGCATATGAATCAATGATGACATGCTTCATGCCGCAATGCATGCTGGGAGCCAACATAGTATTAAATATGCTGATTCTTGATGTCTGTGTGTGTTTAAAAAAAAAATCCCACAATATAATTTACAAATCAAAATAAAGCGTACAAAAGCGTAAAAGTTTTTTTTGGTAAATATAATTTATTTTTCACAAATTGATCAGGAATAAGAGTAGTGAACTACTCCCCTTCATAATGCTGTTATCTAGACCACCCATGGGCGTCGGAACCATTGTATGTGGGTGGGAAAGACCCACCCACTTTTTACGATCAATGATATTGGACCCACTCACTTTTATCGTCTCTAACATTCAGCACGTCTGTTTATCTACCCCTAATCGATAAACACTTATTATTAAACACGTTAGACGCTTTATTTCCACTTTTCTAATATTTTCTTCATTTTTATTGAAAATAAATGCCTTTTTGATCTGATATGTGATGGGAAAAGAGAGAAGATTGAGTTCGGCGAAAGCCGGACAGAGAATGCCAGAGTGGACAAGCGAACTAATGCCTGAGCTTCCTGTATTATTCGCTCTCAGACTGCTGGCGATTGAGAGCGCGGCTTACGTTACAGACTGTTGTCACTGCAGCTTTCGCTTTCCACAGCGGCAGCGCGTGTGCTCACTGTCGAGAGCGCGACTTACGTCATTGCTGCCTCGCTGTCTAGCTCATAATGGCGTCGTGAATGGCGGCCAAGCCCTGCGCCTTTTTCACTCTCTATCACTTCTCTCAGTCCTATTCAGGCGACTGCAGAGGTTCAACAGTGTAGTAAACGCACCAAAACACAGTCGAGAGCGCGACTTACGTCATAGCCGTGCTCTCTGTGGTACGGTGCACTTTCGCACACAGGGTTGCCGGTTCGAGCCCCGCTCTCACAGGTTTCTCAGTGAGTCTCAATTTAGTGAATGGCAGCCAAGCCCTCCACCACTTCTCTCAGTCCCCTATTCAGGCGATTGGAGAGGTTCACCATTACAGTAAACAAACCTGTTATAAAACATGCACGCCTGTACACAAAACGCTGTATTAACGGCGATCCTAATAAACAATTAAGAGTTCTTTCCTCTGTTATGACTGCAGGCAGTGTGTCCCCTACATAGGGTGTACCCCTGCATATAAGCACTGTTAATTCAGCACTATAGAACCACTCAAAAGTCCTGCTGTGGCCGGATTACCACCACAGACTTCCTTTACATTCTCTCAATCCCCTCGGTTCAGGCGACTGGAGATAAATATTGCAGTCAACTAGCCTGTTGTCAAACACGCTCGCCTGCACACCAACGCTGTTTTTAACAACGACCTTACTAAAATACGTGCACCTTGCACATAAGCACTGTTCTCACAGATTATCGCTCTTTAGCTCACGCAGAGAGAAGTGTGCGTCTCTACACATAAGTGCTGTCCGCACAGTATCACAAACACAAACCAACCGGTGGACATCTGAGCAGGGCCCTTAACAAACGGCTTTCAGAATGCTGACAAAACTGAACACAGTAAGCAGCCCTGACAGGCTGATCAGGAAGAGAGGAGGGTTGAGTCCTGCCCAGGCCGGTCCGCCTCCCAAAAGATTCAGAGTTCTCTCCCCATGACCCGTTTGGATACTCGCTCCAATTCGCTCGTAAACCCCCCGTTTAGCAGGCATAACGCACACTTCGGTGGAGAGCAACATGACTCACGTCCTCAAAAGTCAGGGAGTCAGGGTTTTTACAGCCGCTACTTCCTTGTTCCCCCCCAAAAAAAGATGGCGGCCTCAGGCCCATCTTAGATCTCAGACACCTGAACAAGGCTCTATCAAACGGCCTTTCAGAATTCTGACATTAAAACAGATCATCGCGCAAATCTACCAGATGGACTGGTTTTTCTCAGTGGATCTGAAAGATGCTTACTTTCATATCCAAATTATCCCACGTCACAGACCGTTTTTGAAATTCGCATTCGACGGGAAGGCTTATCAGTACACAGTCCTGCCATTTGGTCTGTCCCTGGCCCCCCGCACTTTCACAAAGTGCATGGATACAGCTCTCTCCCCCTTAAGACAAGCGGGAATGCGCATTCTGAACCTACACTACCTCGACGACTGGCTCATACTGGCCCAGTCAGAGGAAGAAATAAAATCTCACAAATCTGTGCTACTCAGTCATCTAGAATGCCTGGGTCTCAGAATAAATACAGCCAAGAGCTCATTGCTTCCCAGGCAGAGAACCTCCTTCCTGGGAACGATTTTAGACTCAGCCCAAATGAGGGCATGGCTATCGGACGAACGCGTTCTGACTACACAGCAGCTTGCACGTTCATTCAAAATGGGAACCAACAGACCCCTAAAAAAATTTCAGAGAATGCTAGGCCTAATGGCAAAAGCTTCTCCAGTACTTCCTCTGGGTATGATGCACATGCGCCCCTGCAGTACTGGCTGAAATCACGGGTTCCTTCCCAAGCGTGGCATTCAGGCCAGCTTTGGATCAAAGTGTGCCGCGGCTGTGTCAAAGCCCTGGCCCCGTGGTCACTTGGGAACAGTTTCCAGATGGATGGTGGTCACCACGGATGCCTCCAACTCGGGGTGGGGCGCTCTGTACGAGGGCGATCCGGCCTTCGGCTCATGGTCGAGCATGGAGTCACAGTTGCACATAAACTGCCTAGAAATGCTGGCAGTAGTGCTAGCCCTCAAGACTTTTTTACCACATCTCTCAGGTCACCATGTTCTAGTCCGCACGGACAACATGACTGTGATCTCCTACATAAACCGCCAAGGCGGGCTCAGGTCGAGATGGCTCAACCAACAGGTCAGACATCTCCTCCTATGGGTAAAAGGCAAATTACATTCACTGAAAGCAATGCATGTGCCAGGCAGACTGAACCAGGGAGCAGACATTCTCTCTAGGGGCCTTGTGTCCCTGGGGGAATGGGCCCTCCATTCCTAAACGGTTCAAATGATATGGATTGTTTTTGGGAGGGCAGAGGTCGACCTCTTCGCCTTCGAAAACAACTGTCATTGCCCAATCTAAGATCTCCTTTCTCAGGCGAGCAGGACAATCTGGCACCCCTACCCCAAAATTGTGGGCGTTACATGTTTGGCCACTCGAGGGGGGCTCGAACCTCCCAGTGAGTGTCTTGAGCACCATCAGTGAAGCTAGAGCTCCGGCTACTAGACGTCTCTATGCACTTAAATGGTCAGTGTTCTCTGACTGGTGTTCAGTCAGGAACTATAACCCAGTGTCATGCGAGATATCACAAATTCTCGTTTTTCTACAAGAGATGTTGAATGCAGGACACACTCCATCCACACTCAAAGTCTACACGGCAGCTATCGCCACATCTCATACGCCTATAGCGAATCAGTAGGCAGACACGACATGGTCATAAAATTCTTAAAAGGAGCCAGGAGACTTAACCCTCCTACGGTTGCAGACGGCTGAATTAAAGCCGTTTTCGCTGAAACTGCCCTGCTATTAGCACTGGCATCTGTTAAGCGTGTCGGTGACATTCAAGCATCATCTGTGAACGCATCATGTTTAGAATTGGCCCAGACGATTCTAAAGTCATCCTCAAACCAGGGCATGGTTATGTAACTAAAGTGCTTTCAACACTGTTCAAAGCACAGGTAATCACTCTCTCTGCCCTCCCCACTTCGGAGGATGAGAGACAGTTACACCTGCTCTGCCCTGTTAGGGCGCTTAGAGCATATATTGAGCGCTATCCGCGAACGGAGGGAGGAAATGGGCATACTCTCGCAGTGAGAGCAACCGGACCCGGCGAGAGCAGCGTCCGTGTGGGCCTTGCCCAGACAGGTATATGTCCTCCCACTTTAGACAGTCGGAGCAGCTCTTTGTAAGTTTTGGTGACCAAACTAAGGGAGTTCCGGTCACCAAACAAAGCCTAGCCAGATGGCTAGTGGACGCGATAGCGTTAGCATACACTATGGGCCTCCAATGCCTCCTCCTGGGCGTGGTCTAGTGGAGTTTTCTATGGTTGATATATGTAGATTGTCAGGTTGGTCCTCACCATCTACTTTAACCAGTTTCTACAGTCTGGATGTCCCTGCACTGCAGGCACAAGTCCTCGTTGTATAAAAATACTAAGACGGCCTAACGAGTATTAGACGGCCTTGTAAGCCCGTCCCCGTCATAAGTTGGCATTTGGGGCCTTTATATGCTTCAATGCTTACACATTCCTTATAGTTACCGGCCTCTATGAGCCCAGTAGTATACGAAATATATATAAATGATGTGTCAGTAACTCTAGTCTTGAAAAAGGATACACCGTAGTGTTTCACCAAAGAGTGCAGGGGAAAGGCGTGACAGCTCGCGGGATCGCTGGTGATTTGAGCGCACTGAAATACAGCAGGCCGCTGACTCTCGCAGGATGTCCGCTATTGCGCTGCAGGCTCGTCAATTCACGGTGAAAGGTGGTGTAGTTTGAGTCAGCTGTAGACCGTAGATCGTCGCTGAAGGAGATTAATCTGACGTTTTTGACAGTTACAGCGTATTTTATTTGCCCCTTTCGTGGGTTTATGCACTCAGCTTCGCGGGCTTTGTGCCCATTGGTTCAATCAGGTTACGCTGTTCTGCCATTGGTTTATGCAGTTCCCACTGGCCACTGCGTGATTTTACAATTACTTCATTATATTCGAGAATAGGAGAATTCCCATATAGGGTCTTCAATGCAGTACTCCCTTATCTCAGGGAACCGAGGTTATGTTAAGTAACCGAGTACGTTATGTGACATACTCAGGTATGTTTAACAGTAAGTAAGCGGATAACCTCAACTTTAGGTTCCAAAAACGGAGGTAACTTCAGGGTATGTAAGAAGCCATAATATAAAATAGCAACATAAATAGCAACATACTCTCTGAACATAACCTGCTCCAACCAGCAAATAGGTGCAATGTGCACTAAGTAGTAGGCTATGTAAATCGCCATTAAACAAAAGGAGGAGGAAGTAGAAATTGTGCTTTTTCCTAACGTCTGTTTCCATGGTGAATCATTGATTCGTTGCTCTGTTGAGAATGTCTTGTGTGTTAACCGGGAACATACTCTGAGTTGTCTTAACTTACTCCGGGACTTGTTTTTGGAAGTTACCAGCATACCACCTAAGTTAACCTTGCTTTCTGGAATACCCCCCCCCCCCCCCCCCCTCTGAACTATTGCAGTTATGACAAAAAAACGCTTTTCCCAACTTCACTGATAGGTGGCAGGCGACGTCATATTTTTAAACTTTGAAAATTAAGGTTGTTCGTGGAAGAATAAAAGTAACATGCTTTCACGGATAGCGTATTTACTTCTATAACATGGCGTGGGTGTTAGTGCTGTTTAACCAGCAGGTTTAATCCGATTTTTTGAGCCGCAGTGTTGTGTGTTTGTATAGGCTATATAAGGCTGCTTTTCAACCCTTTATCTCCTTTTAATGTTTACCAATGTTTCCGCCAAAACACCAACAGTAATTCCTATTGTAAAGTCATAAATTTTATGCAAAAACTTTATGCTACTTCAAACAGTATATCTTTTTATACTTCTCTTTATTTTTGATGTCTGGTGGCTAATGCCAGGCCATAGTTATATTAACATAAAATAAAGCTGTATTAATTACTTTCTCAGTATCTTTATAAGGTACCTACTGCACAGTCCATTTGGACCTTTCAGTCTTTCACACAGTTATAAATTCAAATCCAAAACGGCATCTTATTAAGAAATAAGATTTGAACACAAATACATGTAATTTTTAATTTCAAATAATTTTCCACACAAATGTATAATTACCAAAGAAAAGGACTATCAGCTCAGCAGTATAATAACTACACATTTCTCCAGACCACTCTTACTGGGTAAATTAAAATGGAAAGTGGATCAATTTTTAATAACTGTTTTTTATTTACTATTTAATTCTAATGGCCAGTCAATTATCAATATCAATTACACAGAGGAATTTGTATCAACTGCATAGTTACAGTACATTCTGTTTCTATGCACACTTCAGGAAACAAGTTTCTGCGTAGGCTGTATTTTGACATTAACACCAGATGCACAGTCAGTATTGAAAGCAGAGGAAGTGCTTTTGTCTTACTGTAAATGTACAACAACTTCCTCTTTTTGGTGCAGTATGAGATAATCTGTTTGCTGGTTCATATTACATGTGCAGAATTGGCATTGCATGAGTGATTCTTTTGTCACAATTTATCCCTGTAATGTGATTTAGTCATGAACTTTAGTCATGCTTCAGTTGAACTATTAGTGATGTTTTATTAACAAATTTCGGGAGGAGCACGTTCAGATAATTAAACCTAACTAAACACAAGTGGAGCACTCTCAAATAATTAAACCTACTTAAACACATGTGGAGTACATCAAGCCAACCGATTTAATCAACGATAAGAGGTGTATACATACAGCATATTTACCTTCTTTCTTTGACCGTTTTTATTTTAGCATGGACTGCTTTTCCGGCAGGTCGCCCCACCCGCCCACGCTGTAGCCTATAGCCTACATAGCTCAAACAGCTAGAAGCAATTCTACCATGCTAAAATATTTTCCTTACAGATTTCTAAACCATTTCGGCCGCTTCCATCAGCATTCACGGTAAAATAAAATCTGCTTTTACCGGATGTAATTGTGTTTGCCACAATTCACAATTGCGATTATGACTTATAAATTCTAATCGTTGTTCTAAATGCATGTAGCGTGTTGTTTTAGAAAAATGACGACAGAGTCAACCACGAAAGTTACAGTATTCAGCGAGGTAAAGTTTTCGCCTAGGCTGCTTTAGGACCGTCTGCAAATTCACCACACAGTGCAAATCGAATCTCAACAAACCATTCAAATAAATTTTTTACAGGGCCATGGTAAATGCCTAGCGGGCGGAATTATTTGGCTTTCATGATCCAAAGGTTGTAAATTCCTACTGGCCAGACTGACCTACTACAGGTGAAATTAACTGGAGTGAAGCTGGCTTGACATTGGACATTCGGTTTTAGGGACTGTCTCTAAAGTCACAACATTGGTATACATGTTTCTAACTACAATAGCATTTGAAGAGAATGGCTTAGTCATAAAACCAACTGTAAAGTGTTCATCTAGGGGTCAGGTTGATGCACACCTTTTTAGATTAGTATTTTTAGATTTAATAAAATAAACTGTCAAATTACATGAAAATACGGATATTTATTTCACTAGGCTAATGTATGGGCTCATACACAAAATATGCTATATTTAAATGTCATAGCTGTTTCCCTCATACGAATGTGGTTCTCCATTTGTCTGTCTAACCTTTTCTCCACTGCCGCAGCAGTGCTGTTCCCTCTGCTCCCACAGGAGCTCAATTTCTCTGGCTAATTTCTCCACTGCCACAGCAGTGCTGTTCCCTCTGCTCCCGCAGGAGCTCAGGTTCTCTGACTAATTTTCTCCACTGCCACAGCAGTGCTGTTTCCTCTGCTCCCGCAGGAGCTCAGGTTCTCTGACTAATTTTCTCCACTGCCACAGCAGTGCTGTTCCCTCTGCTCCCGCAGGAGCTCAATTTCTCTGGCTAATTTCTCCACTGCCGCAGCAGTGCTTCTCTCTCCGCTCCCGCAGGAGCTGAGTCTCTCTTGCTAATTTCTCCACTGCCACAGCAGTGCTGTTCCCTCTGCTCCCGCAGGAGCTCAGTTCTCTGGCTAATTTCTCCACTGCCACAGCAGTGCTGTTCCCTCCCAGAACCTTCCAATCCTACGTGACTGTTTGGAGTTGTTTAAAGCATTCCACTTCTCTTATAACATGCATGCCCTCAAATTTTCTCTCCTTTCAATCAACTCGTTTCCTATCTTAATACCGTTTAGGGCCTCCAAGTTGGGTCCATCAAATGCTACCTGGGCGGCATCAATTTTTCCGCAATTGTTGTATGGGGCTCCCTCCCCAGGAAATTCACGAACCTCCCTCCTGATCAAGGGTTCAACGATCACAATACTAAATGTCCTCTCAAAATGTATCCATACCCTTCGTACTTCGTACAGGTTACCAGCCTGCACGCAACACCACTTATTTTAGCTTTTTTTAGCCCTCCCCCGGACAGTACGCCAAATACGCATAATCTTTACTCTATTTAACTTGATGTAAGTGTGAATTGGAGTTATAAGTAGTTATTTTACAACAAGCATAATCATTCTTAACCAAATGTTCAACATGAAAGAAAAAATGATTGATTTTATACAGGCATTCTCTTTGGTAATTATACAGTGAACTGTTGCATCATACTTTCTCCACTTGTTGATGACTGTCTTCATTGTGTTACATTGTATAATGCTTTTTTGGTTTGTTTGTTTATGTGTAGCCCTCACCTGAATGATACCTTTCAACTGTAAGATCCCATTGAGATCCCATTTGTGGCCCATGGCTCTCGTAGTACCATGCAACCAAGATGTCAGAACAATCTTGCAGCAAAAAAAAAGCTAGGTAAATCCAAAGATTTCTCCAATCAAAGTCTCTTCAGGTGAAGACAGATGTGTTCTATTTCACATGAACTCCTTGATTAGTTCTGGACACAGCCGCATAGTGCACATATAAAAGGGTGTGACTGTACACACTTATGCAGTTAGGTTATTTTAAGTCTCTGAAATGTCACTTTGGTTTTCAGTGCATTGCATAGGTTGCAATTTTTACATTAAAGGTGCAAATATCACAAAAAACAGCTGTTTTAACAGGGGTGTGGACTTTTTATATCCACTGTACATGTGTAATAAAACAAAATGTAAATAAATAATTAATTAATTTTATATTAAATTATAATTGAAAAAATAAAACAAACAAAGCTCATTTATTTGTTTTATTTTATAACATTTTAGTAATAGTGTGCTGTTTTGCATTATTTCTGAGTGACCGATCAGGCATAATATCATGACTAATATTGAGTTGGTTCCCCTTTTGCTGCCAAATCAGCCCTAAGCCATCGAGGCATGGACTCCACTAGAGCCCTGAAGGTGTGCTGTGGTATCTGGCACCAAAATGTTAGCAGCAGATCCTTTAAGTCCTGTAAGTTGCAAGGCGGGGCCTCCATGGATCAGACTTGTTTGTTCAGCACATCCCACAGATGCTCGATTGGATTGAGATCTGGGGAATTTGTAGATGGTCCAGTTCTGTTAGTTCTGACCCCTGAATGGTCTGTGACTATGATGCCCCATACACAACAAATTGCTGTGCACTGTGTATTCTCGCACCTTTCTATCAGAACCAGCATTAACTTCTTGAGCAATTTGAGCTACAGTAGCTGGTCTGTTTGATCGGACCACACGGGCCAGCCTTCGCTCCCCACATGCATCAATGAGCCTTGGCCGCCCATGACCCTGTCGCCGGTTCACCACTGTTCCTTCATTGGACCACTATTGATAGATACTGACCACTGCAGACTGGGAACACCCCACAAGATCTGTAGTTTTGGAGACGCTCTGACCCAGTTGTCCTTATCAAACTCGCTCAAATCCTCCTTACGCTTGCCCATTTTTCCTGCTTCTAACACATCAACTTATCAAAATGTTCACTTGCTGCCTAATATATCCCACCCACTAACAGGTGCCGTGATGAAGCGATAATCAGTGTTATTCACTTCACCGGTCATAATATTATGCCAGATTGGTGTATGTGTATCTTGGTGAAAGATGAACATTGTCAATGTCCTTCCACAGAGACTCTTACATAAATAGGGAGGTTGGGTGTAGGCTTTGTGCTTACCTGGAATCCCTTCTTAAGGCAAAACGGCAATATATGAGAAATACAAAGCTATAGGATAGAAGAGCTGTAATGATAAGTTGTTAAAAAGAAAAAGAAAAGAAAGTGGTTCATTATGTGCAGATGTTTTGGTCACATTGCTGTTGTCGTGTGGGAGCAGTTTATGGGAGATTTGAAAGAAGAATATGGTTATGTTTTCCTGCTTTTTTGATGTCTTTCCACAGAAATGATCAATTCCAGTTTTCATTTTTAACCATTGCATTATTCCTGATGTTTCTGAGGATCTTTAACTCTTAGATCTGGTTGTACCGGTACAACCAGAAAAGGCCACAATGCCAAAAAGATGACCAAGAGGTGTGGAATGTACTTCAGTCCTTAAGATCTAACCAGTAATATTGCAGCACGGATACAGTCTCGTCATAGATCATATAGTGCGTCGATTTTCAACCTCCTCCACCAGGCAGATCCGTTTTCTTAAGAGGGGTCATTATTAATTAACCAGGTTTACTGGGTTTAAATCTCATCACAAGGTTATTATGAATAACCTGTAGTTGATCAATGTTTAATCAGCTGTAAACAGTAGATCTTTTCTCCCCATCAACCTCTCCTTTACTGGTCGACAGAAGCAGATATTTGATGAGAGGGTTGGGATTCTGAACTCACAAGTTAACTCATTGCAGTGTATTTCTAGTCAGGTCATTGCTATTAGATTAATAAAATCTAACCATTGATTTAATGAAATATATTCAAGAAAAACAAAAAGAAACTATAGTATAAATATGTGATCTTAAATGCCATTTGTGTCTTAAATTTGAAGGTGCATTCTTGTTCAAAATATGCACTACCATTCAAAACTCTGGTCAGTATGATTTTTTTTAAAGAAAGAAATTAATACTTAAATTCAGCAAGGATGTTTTGCTGAAAAGTGACATTAAAGACAGATCCTGAAAAAAATGGACCAGTAATATTAAGCAGCAAAACTGTTTTTAACATTGATAAGAATTGTTTCTTGAACATCAAATCATCTTAGAATGATATCTGAAGGATCTTGTGACACTGAAGACTGGAGTAATGATGCCGATTCTGCTTTGTCATCAGGAATAAAATTACATTTTAAAATATATTAAAATAGAATAGAGGTATTTTAATCGTAATACTAATTATTCACAATATTTTTTTTCTTTCTGTATTTATGATCAAATAAATGCACTCTTGGTAAGCGTAATAGGCTCTTTCTAAAACATGAATAAAATCTTACAGTACTGACCCCAAACTTTTGAACATTAGTGTATATACATCAGAAATAATGTATCAAAATGTATTCATTTTTATGTAAATGAAATTAATTGAAATCACAAATGGATAATTTACCCTTTTAAGAGAAAATCTGATGTATTTATAGTCCATTTATTTTTCTACTGGCAACTGCCTTTCTACGAGGCAACTTTATGCAAACTTCTTGAACAAACTAATAAACCGTTTAGGCATTTTAAAGTGCATTGCAATGCATTCATGTGTGGTTTTGCTATTTATAAATAGACTTTAGTTTGACTACATTATCTTAGTTGAGTTTATGAAAAAAAAACCCCTATCTGTTATCCCACCTTTTATGTAATCAAGCATCATTTCCATCCACTACAGAGGCTTTTTGTTTTGTAACCACATACTGATGATAAGAATAATATAATGACGTTTTGAAAGAGAACCCCAAGGATATTAAAGACGATTGTTTTGTCTAAATTCATGACATTTTATTAGGACAAACATGTATTAACTAGTGATTTTGAATGTTAAACCCATTTATCTCCTGTACATGCACATTCCAGTCGAGATGTGAGAATGTTGTCAGGAATGGGTCCACTCCCTGTCACTCCCACGTACAAGCCTTAAACAAAAAAATGGTCTCACTCATGGTGCTGGAGTTACAAAAGTGCAAAATCTCTATTAAATAACCCTGACACAAAATGTAATGCCGTTAATATCAGTTTGCACTAAAATATTGCATACATACTTTTTTTGCTCTGTAAAAAAACTAACTATAAAAATCAGGGAAATGAACAGTATTATCACCTACATGCTAATCATTATTCTTAGGAACACCTGAAATATCTTGCTAACAAATGTGAAATGAGCTTGAATGACATCACTGCTCCGCTGTTCGTCTAATACATTCACATTTTAAGACTCGGTACATCCTCTCATCTATCATCCATATTTACATTTTATCTCCTTTACAACCGAGTCCTCAGAAAGAGTGCATGCGTTACGTTGATCACATCTCTTCTCTTAGCTCCTACAGGTTTCATTGCATAGTTGAATCCTCGATGCCCCTGGCAAAGAGACGCACCAGCTGACCGTGAACTCTGTGGAAAGAGTCATATTGGGAATAATTCAAATGAGAAGATGCAAAGATTTTGGTTTGAAACTCCTAATCTTCCACTTGATATCATTAACTCTGATTTGCTTACATCATTGGAGCCAGACGTTGCAGACACTGCTGATCAAAAGTTTGGGGTAAGTAATATATGTTTGTTTTTGAAAGAAATCCTTTTCTGCATTTATTTGATCAAAATACAGTAAAAACAGCAATGTCATGAAATAATATTAATACAATACATTTCTATTTTAATATATTTATTCCTGTGATGGCAAAGCTGTATTTTCTGCATCATTACTCCCATCTTCAGTGTCACATGATCCTTCAGAAATCATTCTAATATGATGATTTGCTAGCCTGACGTCGTCATACTCAATTCTAGTCAGAATTTGAGTCTGATACTGCTCCGTTGGGCTGTGATTATGGGGCGTGTTTAAACCGAACCAGGAAAGACCTCAATTGGATAGATCTACAACCAATCAGAGCAACGGAGCGACGCATAACGTTAGTTGTCAAATGTCAACAGAACTCAACTGCACTGTTGCCAAGTCCGCGGGTTGAAGCGACCCCAATTATGTGATATACAGACCCAGGAATGCGAAATTTAGCAGGCAGTCCAGCCAAAATAACACATATTTTACCCCCCAAATGCCATTTTTCCCGGAGAACCCCCCTGGAAAGCTATTGGGCTTGTTTTTAGCTAGTTTTGAGTAGCAATTGGGCGAGTTTTGCTGTAAAAACTTGGCAACCCTGTCTGCACGCACGCTAGAATAAGTCACGTTAGAAGAAGAACATGAGTGTAAATGATCTTTGCCGGTGTTGTAAAAAAGAATTTAAGGATACACAGAGTACTTACCAACATGATCATCATTTCTGAGAGAAATAGTGAAGGTGAATACATATACGAACAAGTTCTCCGTTTAGGATTAGAACAAATTTAACCCAAGCGCCTTTGATGACGTGGATGATTACGTTACTGTTTATCTGTCCATCATCGTCTAAAGACCGCCCTGACAATTTCATTGGTCCGAACAGTTTCTGTTCGGGCATAATTACTTCTCTATGGATCAAGTCCAGACCGAACTGCCCGTGCAAATTTTTTTGTGGGCGGGGCTAAGTTCGTCTGGCATCCAGGCTAATGATTTGCAGCTCAAGAAATATTTCTAATTATCAATGTTGAAAAAGGTTGTGCTGCTTAATATTTTATGAATACCGTGATTCATTATTGTCAGGATTCTTTAAAGAATTTAAAAGCATTTATTTGGAATGGAATTTTTTGTAACAATATAAATGTCTTTACTGTCACTTTTGATCAATTGAATGCATATGCTGAATAAAAAGTATTAATTACCTTAAAAATAAAACTATTACAAACCCCAAACTTTTAAAAAGGTTAGTGTATGAATATTATACAGTAAGAGCAGGATTAAGTTGTGAATTTTCTTTGAGTAACTGGATTCAAATGCTTTACCTAGCCACACAAAAGCGTACCTGCATGAGATCTCGGTGTGAGGTAGAATTTCTCCATCACAGTTCCACACTGATACCGAGCGAGGTTTAGTACAGCAAGGCCCACATACAAAGCCTTGTCTCTTTAATCTACTTGTCTCACTTCCTCTCTCCTTCCACCCTGCGAGATGCTGCTGTGAGTGACCTGCAATGTTAGCACTGCGCAGTTTCTCAGGATCCTCCAGTACTCTCTCATCAGAGGTCTGAATTTCTCCATCATCCTCTTCCTCATAAGCCTCCTCCTCTTCTTCTTCTCCAGGGGGTAGAGAAAACCGAACAGCCTTGACGCGATGAACTTCAACGAAGGGCAGGTCAAACTGAAATGATAGTTGCTTCAGAGAACGATTCGGCATTTAGCTGAGAGTGTATTTACTTGAATGCCAATTGGTTTTACCTGATCCTGTTTGGTTGTGTGCCTGTGAAGGTATGTGAGAAAGCCAAGAGGGTTAGTTTCTCGGACCATGATGAGGTCTGCTGTCCCATCGGCCAGGTGAGCAGACGGCGACAGACCCTTTGGGCTTCGTGGACATGAGCTTGACATACAGGTGAGAGAGACGCACTTAAACCTGCCTTCAATAGTCACCCATTCACCTGAGATAAAAACAACGATAAAAGGTTACAGATCTCAACATCATTTAATCATCTACATCACAAGTGCATAATGGATTGTAGGTTTACCAACACACACTTTGGTACTAACATGACAACGGTCAAATAGAGACATACAACATATGAACCCCACAGAGACACACAGCACAGTGTGATCCCTATAGGGTCTCTAATGAGATAACAGACAATCATTCTTCAAAACGACAGCAGATGGTCTTACCCTCTAACTCACTGCTGTGTTGCCTCACATTAGTGCTATAGAGGGAACTGGAGCTGTCAAAGTGGGGGAACAGCTTCTCTTTGCTCTCTGAACACACACAGCACCTGCACATACACACGCAAACATGCTTTTAAAACATTTCTGGGATCCAAAGCTGCCTCCAAAGTTAGTAAAAAAAAAGCGTAATGCTGCAGTACACAGGGAAGGAGACCAGAAGCCATTTATTAAATGTATATCAATGGAGGAGAGGCTTCACTATGCTCAATGCTTTTGTGGGAGGACAGCCTAACATATTTACCATTAAATATTTGTTTTGGATTGATTCATATTCAGTTTACGGCACTTCTCATTCATTTCTATGGTATCTGCAAACGATGATTGACTGTCGCACAACTCTGACAAAAATTCAATGACGTCAAGGCTGTAATGTGATTGGTTATCAGGGCACATGTACTCCAAGTTGGGCGTTATGCTTTCCCCAATGGTGTATAATACCTGGGGCACGTTCAAGCTCAAACCAGTGCACAATGTTTAGCTATGGTTTCTGGGTTGAACGACATGTTTCCTGGAAACAGTGGGCAATGGGTTTGAGATGTTTGTGTCAAAAATGTATATAAACCACGCGGTATTAAACAGACAGCTTGCACAATGGGTCCAAGTAAAGTTGTCACAAATGTGTTTGCTGCAGCTCGGTATATGCAACAATTGAAGATATTAGAAGACATTTTTGTCTTTTCACCCTGAAATGCGAGGCAAATGCTGGATCACAATAATTAGGAACCACAGTTTCCACAAATCCCTTCACTCAATTGGGATGTGACTGTAACATTGAGGGCATTTTGCAGTATTAAACACGTATTTATACTGATTTAACCAGGCACCGAAAATTCTTCAAAAGAACACCAAAAAAATGGCCTTCTCAGCTGCCATAGTTGCAACCACTGTTTCTGTTTAAAAAACGTGCAACGTTTTGTCGGGGCTGAACGCAGCCCTGGTAAAATGTATCCTCGAGCATTGTCATTCTCAACGGGAGTTCAATTTAGTACTCATTTGAAGGATCTAAGGATTTTCAATAACAACCTGTTTTACTTTAAGAAAGCAACCATACATTGGTTTTATTTTCTTTATTATTTTAAAGATTATTGTCTTTGTTTTCATACTTAACTCCATAATAATTTATAATCATTAGTCATTTATATAGTTGGTTTATTATTATTTGATTTCCATCATTTGTTCATTTTATTATTAATTTATGTCATTTTATATTACTTCTTTCCTTGCTCTTGCGATGCTTGCTATTGTTGTTAAATCTTATGATGTGTGTTTTCAAGGGATGTTTGTCTTTACGCGTGGGAGATAAGAGAATGTCTCCATTTTTTATCGTCACAGGATGAGGTTGTGAAGCAGTAATTTTCCATTGTTTGTCCCTCTGTATAATAACACTTGCTGGAATTGTACTGGTCAGACGAAGTGTAACATCTAGATGAAGTCTGAGCTTTGAAACAGATTATTCAATAATCTCTGCTCTTTTTATTATCATCACTTCATCTCCTGCTTCTGCTCTTCTTCTCTGGCTTTCTCAGGCTGATAGAAGGCTGTTATTAGAGTCTTGAGACAAGATTTTCTGTTGACAGGTTTGCTGGGTTGCACACACAAGACAAACAGATATATTTTGACAAGATTCGGTTTCCGGTAGTCCAGAGCTGGATTCGACATTTATGACATGGAGATTTCATGACTAAATCCATTTTTACCCACATCAGGAGCTTGGCGAGACTTTGTTGTTCAACCTGTTGCAAAATATTTACCCAGAGAGGCAGCGAGTTTTGTCCCGTGGGCTGGAGATATGGGAATCAGCAGGGAGATATTGCACTAGTCCCGGATAGCTCCTGTTACACAGGTACACCATACAACCTACAGACATGAAAATATGAGCAATCCAAGTCTGTTTCTCCTCTCACATTCATGATTATTATTATTGACAATAATAGTATAGCATTTAGAGAAGCATCTGGCATATAAAACCCTAGAGATTTCCCAAAACAATGTTACTAAAAAAGGAATATTATATAATTATAATAAGTTTTAAAAGAATATTATTTCACCCAAAAATCAAAAATTAATCCCATAATTTACTAGCACTGAAACCATCCTGTGTCGATATTACCTTCTTCTTTCAGCCAAACAATCGGAGTTATATTAAATAATATCCTGGCTCCTCTCAGCTTTGTAATGGCGTTGAATAGTGCTCGAGTTTTTAAAGCTCCAAAAAGTGCATCCATCCATCATTAAAGTAATCAGTGCAGTGGGTGCCTTCTGAAGCGAAGGCACCCACTTGGTTTTTGTAAGAATAATATCCATATTTAAAACTTTATAAACTATTATCACTGGCTTTCGCCAATGGCCGTATCCGCGATCATGAGAGTGTCAAGTTCCTGCGCAAGGGTGACCTTTGACTGGACATATGACGTAGGCATAGCGCAAGCTTAGGTGTGAATTGACCCCTCTCACGAAAACCACATAACTCTTTCATTAACACGCATAAAATATGGATATTTTTCTTACAAAAACCCATTGCTTCGCTTCAGAAGGCATTTATTAATCCACTGGAGTCTGTATGGATTACTTTTATGATAGATGGATGCACTTTTTGGAGCGTCAAAAACTCAGGCACTATTTAATGGCATTACAAAGCTGAGAAGAGCTAGGATATTATTTAATATAACTCTGTGTTCAGCTGAAAGAAGAAAGTCATATACACCTAAGATGACTTGAGGGTGAGTAAATTATGGGATAATTTTTTTTAAGGCAAAAAAACTAGAGAATATGCAGTGTTGACCCATCAGTATTCAGTCTAAACTATATTTGCCGTCCATACCTGAATAATCATATCTGAGAGGGCCCATCCAGCGGTGCCTCTCGCTCTCTGCCAAAACATCGCCATAGAAACCATAGCCCACCATAGAGACAGAATAACGCAGTGTGTTTTGATAATGGACAGAACACACATCCAGAGGCTGAGAGTCTCCTGGTGAATGAAAAAAAACAAAACAAAAATATTTTTATTATTTCTATTCTATTTTATATTGTGTTGCACAAGGGCAAATCTTTTTTATTGACATTTTGTAAGATTAAAAAAAAAATCAAGAAATTATTAACAATAAATGCATGAACTTAAATATGTTTAGACCTAATAATTCAAGGATTGTCAACCTTCAGGCAGGCGTGTTATCATTGGCAACATTACCACGCGAGTGGCAAGACCGAAAGGAACATTATTATTTTTTTTTTTTCCCTCTGTTAATATATAATACAATTAGCATATGTTTTTAGGGTTGCTATCCTGTTGGTCTTTTCAATTGGGTCACACAGTGCCACTAGCACTCATGACAGCATTGCAGTGGTTATACATTTTGGCTGACTTTTTATTTTTTATTGCTCTTAAAAAAAATTTATATTACCAATGATAATGTGCAGTGTCGATGTCACAGGGTCATTTATGCCCACGGTAGCGAAACACACACAATCTGTAGAGCCTGTGGAGAAGAGTAAACACAGGGAAGTAAACGAACACTCCTCTCACTATCTTGACCATCCACCTGAATGACACATTAGTGATATAAACAGACCACAATCGACACCCTTTTCCACACACGTCAGTCATGGCACCAAGTAAACATTCACCTGCTGGAATTATGCCAATGTGGAGGTCACATGGCTGCAGCATTACAGTTGGGTCATGTTCTGAAACTCCCGCCTCCTGCTGGGTTCGTCCAATCACACCATGCAGCAGCTCGCTGAACATTCCGTCTCCACCTACACATATCACTCTGAACAGAGAAAATGTTTTTGACTGGAAATACACAAGAACTACATTTTCTAACACCTATATTTACAGTATTATCAACGGGCTTGCTTGGAATAGTGACGCATATTTCTAAGGTTACTTATTTACGCAACACCTCTGCTTAAACAACAAAATACAGAGGACAGGGCTCATGTGACATGAATTATTACAATGACACCATTGTTAACGCACACTCTTGAATCTTTCATTTATTTGATTATTATTTGACAGGAAATTACCATTGAAGGATAACTTACCCATCAAACCCTGTTAAGTCTTTCTTCAGGATGTAGTCTCTGGCCTGATTTGCTCGTTCAGTCACTAAAAACAAGATTTTTCTTTTTTTAATCACTTTTTTTTTTTTTAAAGGAGCCTTATGTGTATAATGTTTTTTTTTTTTTTCAAATAAAAGTTATATGAAGTTTTCAGTCCATAAACCAATTCAAAAAGACCAACTAAGCTGCAACAACAGCTTGTTTCTGAATTTTTGTTTGCAACATTACAGTATGTCAGAGGGATGAAATAAATATGTCACATGATCCTTCAGAAATCACTCTAATATGCTGATTTGGTGCTCAAGAAACATTTCTTATTATTATCAATGTTGAAAACAGTTGAGCTGCTTAATATTTTTGTGGAAACGGTGATAGAAAGTAGTCTCTTTGGCTCAATAAGGCTGCATAAGGCTGAAATATTACTACAACTTAAAATAATTGCTTTCTATTTTTATGTAATTTAAATTTAATTTATTCCTATGATGACAAAGAAGACTGGAGTAACGATGATGAAAATTCAGCTTTGCCATCACAGGAATGAATTACATTTTAAAATATATAAAAATAGAAAACAGTTATTTTCATTTGTAATAATATTGCACAATATTACTGTTTTCAATGTATTTTTTGATTAAATAAACACAGCCGTGATGAGCACAAGAGACTTCTTTCAAAAACAGTATGTTTCCAGACTTTTGACAGGTACTGTATATTAAATATTTTGTAACATTATAAATGTCTTTACTGTTAATTCTAATTAATTTAACGTATCCTTGCTGAACAAAATAATTAATTATTACTGACCACAAAGTTTTGAATAGTAGTGTGTATGTAATGTAATGTAATTTGTGTGTGTCCATGTGTTTGCGTGTAGTAGGATATGTTACTTTGTCGCACAATTCCATTTATCTGATTATTTAACTTTGCTACTTAATTCAGCCCTCTTCCCAAGTCTCGATAAAGATCTGCTGGTGTCACTTGAGAACTGTACAACCTGACGTGCAGGCCGTATCAGACACCAAATGGGGGGGGGGACACTTGATAACTGTTCAGTTATTGAACGGCACAGATAAAGTCTCAGTATCTCACCCACAACATGAGAGCTGATGCCAGCCAGCTCAAACAGAGGGGCCACTAGAGAGTGAAAGATCTGTTTCCCCCTCTTCTTTCCTCCAAAAGGATTAATGAACACCAACAACCTGTGAGGACGCGAAGGGCCTGATAAAGGAGAAGTGGATTAACGGAGAAATGTTAATGAGTCATTAGAGAATAATGAGTATTATTTTCAGCTGTACATACTGTGGGTTTTGAGCGCGATTCGGAGTTGAGTGATCCATTGATCCCGGACACCCCGGCTAGGACAGCAGAACTGGGTCCTGCCCAGACTCCATGACAGTCCATGTTGTCCTCTGCTGTTGCGCTTCACATAGAATACTTATGTGATTAGAAAAGGACAAAAACAAGGTTTAGTCTAACTTTTTTTGTATTTGATCCATGTGCAAAAAAAACAACAAAAAACGTCACTTTCGGAAACTTACATGTAAAATCAAGGTCAGTGGCTTCTACTTTTTTCGGTGTTTGGATCTCAACTCGACCCTCCTTCACCCCAATCACCTCTGACACTGGCACTGAAACTAAGGACGACAGAACGGTGCTCTTGCATAAGTGATGCACATGTCTCATATTATCAAGAGAGATTCCCCCATTCCTAGATTCCTGTTTGTTGTCAAGCCTGGATGGTGCTGTTCAACTTGTTTTGAGGTCATGCCAGTAAGGAGGGACTTTTAAACATTACTTTTATGCATTAGATGAGCATTGAGCAACAGACGGATTATTTCATTCAATTCAATCCAGCAAAGTTATGTTAAACCAGCATCTATATTGTCATGCAAATAAATTATCTCAAAGAGAACAATAACTAATAATAATGGTACACCAGGCATCAAATCATTATATGGTGGTTAATTATCTGCAAATAAGATTGACTTTAAGTCACTGATTTGTCAGGTGCACCCAGTATGTTTTTGTTTACATTTCTATGGCTATTTAATAATAGCAAATCATTTTTTGTTACTTAATACTGTTAACCTGGGGCTCATATATTATTTAACTTTTTTCCCCATTAATATTGGTCCATGTGCACAGCTGGTCATGTGATGTCAACAAAATATCTCTGTAGAATTTTTTTTAAATAATCTTTTTTTTGATTAATTTTTTATGATAGTTCTCAAAAGTGGTATTTTCTTTGCGTAAAAAGTTTAGCCTATAATTTGTCAAAGACAGAGTCTGCCTTTAATCGAATAACATTGATACATTATGCATATAAATATCATGCGGTTACTTATCTACAAATAATGCAATTTCGTCATGCACAACACTCATAACATGACCTTGAGCAGCCAACACATACTGGCTATTAAAACAAATTGTGAAATATATACAGGATATAAATATGTTTAAATTGGTTTTTATCGTTTTAAAATAACTAACAACTGTTTCAATACTTTGAGCAGTCTACCCAGACCACATTATTAGGACTCAGGTGCATTTAAAACGATAATAGCTAAATGTCGTACTTGTTTTCTTCTCCCGGTTCCTCTTGTCGATCTCAGTCCAGCTGAAGTACCATCCGCTCAGGGCAGCCCTGTACCGCTTATTACCGATCCACAGACTCGACTCAACTCTAACCGAATCCGTCTCCATCGCCTCTTTGGTAGTTTCATTTAGGCCTATCTATAAAACTTTACTCAGCGGTATTTTTTATCCATGCAAGAATTTCGAAGTTGATCAAGGATCCTAACATCTGAAACGAGCAAATATAAGCATTATATTTAGAAGTGAATGTATCCAAGTGTAATGTAAGTACGGTAATATCCGATAAATTAAGACGGCTTCTTCTTCGCAATCCTACGCTTAGTCGCTTACCTATTTGACTGTTCCTTACAGGTTTTGCATGAAACAAGTTCACTTCCCTTTGAGGTCGGGCACCTGTACTGGAAACATTTGCATACGCAAGTCTCATTGGATAAGATGATTATGCAGAAGGTAACCGTAATTAATTTGCCCGTTCAAAAGTGTTCTTATATGAATCATTTAAACGTTATAAAATAAAATATTTGACTAATTTCCTCTCGTGTTATTAATTAATTAGATTTCATGAACTGTAACATAATGTCTGTTCAGTGGTGGGCGGAGCTAGTGAAATAGTGTTATAAAATACTCATTGCAAATAGACATGTAATATATCATGTGTAGATAGATAATCAAAACGCTGTTCGGTCTGCTGTAGCTAAATTCAACTTAGATATATTCATGTAAGTTTGTCCTTTCTTTCTGCAGCCTTTTTGTTTTTACTGTCAACATGGTGTGACTGCATGGTAGGCCTATGACTAGATGACACGACACTTCATAACTCACTTCAACCGTCATGTTTTGTTTTTCTTGGAGCAAGATGATCATATAATAACTAAGTCTGAACACATGCAATATTGTCATCAAATGTCAAAACACAAGTGTCAGTCTTGTTTGACTGCATTGAGCACACTTTACTCATCATTGGTCTGTTTTTTGTTTCTTTACCTCCTTTTGTCCAATAAACCTGGAAAGTTGACTATCCTGAAAATCTGCTTAACCCGACTGACAGCAAAGCTAAGTGGTTCCCTAAACATCTCCAAACCGTAGTATTTTGTTTAATTGTCTACACATACTAACATATTAGAATAACAAAAGTTACATTATGATGAAAAGCATGTATCCTTTGTCCGTCGCTAATTATTCTTAATCTTGTGTGTAAGCCTATTATTTTGTATGACCTACCGTGATGTAGCCTATATTCATTTAGATGGTAAAGACTGTTCTGTAATATGTAGGCTATTTTGATTAGCTTTCTGAACAGTTCCTTGTATCCTCCAGCAGGTGGCGACAATGGTTTAGAGTAAAAAAACGCCTTGTTTTTGCTACAGCTAACAATATAATTGTTACAATAACTAAGGTTATTCAAGATTTATATTACATTTTTGACCAGTTTTCAAGATTATTATTCAATAGCCTATAGTTCAGGCATTTTATCCCCTTTCGATTTGTCATTTGTGCAACTTGACTGTGAGGGGTTCAAAGTTAATCAAAAAAGAATGTAGCATGAATTATTTGCTAACAATCAGCTACATTGTCAAATGTGACAATGAATGTGGCATCATCCATTTTGTGTAAAAAGAAACATATTTGCATTCAGAAAATTAATCCAGATACAGTGATGCATCTTGGCAGCTTTCTTCATAATCGTTACAGTGTTGTTTTGGAGTTGCTAGAGGGCAGCTGAAGTCTAAATTGAAAGCAGCTGCTTTGCTTTTTCCCAGTTATGGATGTGACTGGGCATGTAAACAGATCCTGTGCAGATGTCCTTGTGATATTGGATGGTTGGAGAAAATTCTGAATTCCTGAACAGAATAAGATGACAGAAGTGAGCAGTCTTTTTTTCTGATGGAAACTTCTTTTAATTATAGATTACTGGACTAAATGGATCTATTTCCAAAACCACATTATTACACATTATGTCTAAATGCTTTTTGATGCACTTGTCTGAGTCAGTTTATATCTAAGGATATGTGTTGGACCATCACTGATGGCTTTACAGTTTTGTATATGTATTTCTGGGTAAAAAGACCATATATGATATAACTGTACTAGGATGATTTAGAATGATCTCGAAAGCTGGGCTGAAGAGATTGCCAAGAGAAATGTGAAAAATATCTAAACTAATCAAATATGATGTAACTGCAAGTAATACAAATAATGTGAGCCAATTTCAAACCATAAAATAACCAGCTGTAATAAACATGGCCATCTTTCAGTAGAGTTTGTAGAGCCTCATACGTTTTGCGTCATTAGGTGGTGCTACTGCCACAAAGTGATCTAAACCAGAGACTATTTAGTTAGAGGCTATTAGAGACCTTGGGAGATCTCTTACTTTCATGAAATGAACAATAAAACAATTAATAACCAAACTATGTACATTGTCATTTTGTATCAACTTCCCTCTCTTTCAAAATCGAGCGGATATTTTGCTCATATTGCAAATATCTCATAATTCATGTATAGCTGTAGATTCATGGTCTACTTATAAATAGTATTGTAGAGTGAAGGGACACTCTCTGATTATTTGCCATTGGTTTTGTTTTAAAATATGATGTCAAATGACCTTGCCCTTCACACAATAGCCTACCATTGTACATAGGCCTTGCTAAAAATCTCAACAACAAATAAAAATAAAAATAACGCATACAAAAAGATCCTCCTTTACCCTTATTCAACTTTGGTGTCATAAGCGAACAAACAAATAAGCATGAGATACAGTGTTTTATTAAATAGACTATTTTGCGTTACTATGCCTACACTCTAAAAAAAAAAGGTTCTATATGGCACCAAAAATGGTTCTTGGCTCGTAATCATAGGGGAACCTTTTTAAGTGCTATATAGCACCAATTTTGGTGCTTCAGTGGTTCTTCAGTGGTTCTTCAGAGGTTCTTCACCGGTTCTTTGACTAAGGTGCTATATAGCACCGCTACCATATACAGAACATGTTAAGATATGGTGCTATATAGCACCAAAAGTGGTTCCTCTATGATTACGACGAAGAACCATTTTTGGTGCCATATAGAACCTTTTTTTTTTAGAGTATACTTTTAAATACAACAGGCATTACAGATTACAATTATCTTATTTGTATATTAAATCAAACATCTGGTAATGCCACAGTACTAAAAAAATGTGTAGGCCTACCCTATTTTCATTTTATTAAAATATTTGGTATAATATATATATATATTTTTTTGTATCACATGTAATATTTCCCCTTAGTAGAGGCGTGTCTAGCTGTAAGATCCCGCTCCCGGAATTCCATTCCTCCTTTTATGCCAGGCGCTGATAGGCTGTGTCCCAAATCCTAGTGAGTTGCCTCCCTAGACAACATATTTGGGCGTCATAGTTCTGGGCATCATATTGCCTACGTCAGCCGAGAAGACCTCACTATGCTGTCTAGGTAGGCAGCTCCCTAGGATTTGAGACAAACCCATCGCCAGCAGTTCAACATCATCGCTCTGAAGTGATCCGCTAGGCAGTGCATGCTGAACTTTCTGCTTGCCCATAGGAAAGTGGGACCAAGAGAACAAAACGGATATTCACAAGTCAACCATCAGTTTCTCTTGGTTGTATCTCACAAGGACTCAATAGCAGTCGGATTTCCTTTTTCTTTTCTTTTTTGGCAAATGAAGTCCCACCAAGCGTGGGACGGAGAAGCGACGGCGGCCTTGTTGTAATAGAAACGCGAAGTTAAAAGTTTTGCGAAGAAATTTCCCATTCTCTTCAAGTGACGGACTTTGATTTTCCCAGCGGCGTGTTTGGAGTCGTGCTGGGTTGGCAGAAATGGGGACGCGGATACGTGCCCATAAACTCACCCTTTTTATTATCCCTTTGATATTTACGTCGCATCTGTTTAATGTAAGTGATTAATCTGCATTTGTATACACTTATCATATCACTCTGTTTTTGTGTAACAGGTAACTGTATCAATGGAAACGCACGCAAAAAGTTGCTTTAGCGAAACTTTGCGTCGTATTATAGCCTAATCCATTCATTTGAACTCCCTTCTTTTTGCAGCCGTTAGTCCATAATTATATCATGTGGAAGTTATGTTGAGTTGCATTGATCTTGTACGGACATCTAAAGCTCGACTCAAGTGTTGCATGTGTGTTCTAGTCCTGGTCTAATTTTATCCATAGAAACGAGCTATTCATAGTTGGTCTCACTGGCGTCTTGCATGTCTGTATACTGATCAACTTTATTTATTCTTTGACACTCATTGATTTGGAGCACTTTCACTGCACACAAAGTTATAGCTTTTGAATTCCATTCCCTGTGTAGTCATGCACATTAACTGATTTTACGTTAAATAATAATATACTTATGTAATAGTTGCAACCATGATAAACAATAAAAAGACTATCAAGCAGTTTATCTTGATTATGGGTGGAATGATCTAACCCTGTTTTGTGATTGCTTCCTTTCTCATGTTCACAAAAAAAAAAGACTGCATTTATTTGATCACATATGCTCTTCATACATCACATAAAAGCACAACTTCTACATAGACTTGCTTATTGAGTCTCAATGTTTGTGCTATGCACTCACAAAGAAATTGACACCTTTGTGAAAACTGTCTTTGAATTCTTGCTTTCATTCTGACTGTGCAGTAAATTCGCATTAACAGTAGTTATACAGGAAAAGTTTCATAAAATACTGTGTAATTCAGATGAATAATTGCTGAATGAGGCAAAGCATCCGATAAAATCATTAGGTATGAGTTAATAAGTAAATGTGAAAAAGGATTACCTACATCTCATCTTTCTTGGTGCTTGTAATACTGTACCACTTCCAGCCTGATGGTAGATTCATTTGGACTTTATTGCTTATGTAGGTGGAGAGTTACTGATATACTGACTGAAGTGATCTGTTGGAAATGGAATAGCATGTGAAATTACCTTAACACCACAAAGTCGAAAGAAAACACATTTTTAGGGTATGCTGCTTTTTGCATAAAGTTGAGTTAAAGGGATAGTTCACCCAAAAAGAATTAAAATTCTGTCATCATTTACCCTCAATTTGTACCTGTATGAGTTTCTTTCATCTGCTGAACACAAAAGACGATATTTTGAAGAATATGGTTAACCAAACAGTTGACTTCCATAGTAGGAAAAAAAAATACTATGGAAGTCAATGAAGATATAAATTCATTTTGAGGGTGAGTAAATGATGACATAATTTACATTTTTGGGTGAACTATCCCTTTAAAGTTACTATTGTTAGATGTGTAAAAATGTTCTTTCGCAGATTGAAAACCACAATTTTCTTGAGGAACTTCTTAGCAGGCTATACAGTTGTTACTCCCTCCTGTACGTTTTGGAGTTAGTTTAACTAGTTATCGGAAATTAGCGATGTCTTGGAACGCCTTTGATGTTGAATCCTCCAAAAATCCTCTGGATCACATGCTAACGGAAAGTCTTGTCATGTATAACTTCAGATTCTTTAAATCGGCTTGCGTTCATCCTGCATACCGTGTATAATCCCTCTCTTATCATTCAGACACTAGTGAACATGAGCTTCTCTCAGTTTACTGATGTGTAGCAGGGGCCCATCGTTTTTGGTAATTTGAGATCTTGCTGCTTTGTTTCAGGGACCACTGTGTCAGTTGCAGTGTAATTGAATTAAATGGACTCGACGCCATGTGTTTTTTCCATTACAAGCTTGCCTAACATTTGACAAAGAGTTCAGTAGATTCAGTTGAACCCTTAGGGCCTCAGTTGCCACTGGCATCCCTGGTGTCCTACTGGAATTTCAGGGTCATAAGTATCAATCAGCACTGACAAAACCCCAATAAAAGCACTTTATTACCTTTTAGTTTACTGACACAATCAAGTGCTCCCTCCCTGCTGTTAACTATCAATGGCCTGGTAATTGAGAGATGATCCTTTGCTATTTATTGACGCATGTAATTTTTGGGTTAAACTGGCTACTTGTGAGGTCGTTGACGTTTTGTGTGAAGATAAAGAGTTGCAAGTGGGTTCACGCCCAGTGTCACTCCTTCTGCTTTTAGCTTGTTTGACCTTTATTTGAGATGAAGAAAAAAGTAGTAAACTCTTTTGAGATGTAGACCTGCAGTTATCTATTAACAAAGTTTAGGTTCACTTAAGCAATCAAGTTTTTGTTCCTGAAACTGTGTTTATTGTAAGTTTTACTTAATATCCAACCCTTGATTTAAAGAGATGGTTGACCCAAAAGTAAAAATTCTGTCATAATTTACTCACTCATGTCGTTCCAAACATGAATGGCTTTTTTATTCTGTGGAATACAAAAGAAGGTGTTTAGAAAAACTATTCAATAGTCAATAGAGTCCCGTGTCATTTTGGACCCCATTTATTATGATATGGACAAAAAAAAAAAGTTCAAACATTCTTCAAAGTATCTTTTTGTTTTGAAAACTACATGTGGGTGAGTAAATGATTTTTGTGCTAACTATCCCTTTAAAGGCAGATGGTTATTATTAGTTCTGTTTTTGACTCTACAAAGCCTTTTAAGTGTTGGAGCTTTGTCCCATGATATTCAGCATTACAATGTGTTATTTTATTTTGAGATGTTTCTCTGATTAGAGCATCACAAATATACCCTGACTTCATCTAGGTTGAATTTTAAGGTTGGTCTGGATTCCTGTGGATATTTTAAGTTTACTGCTCCAGACTAGTTACATGCTCATTTCTGTTGTGTCTTTCACCGTCTTGGCCTCCCCAGTATGCCCACATTTACTGTATCTTATGTAATATCTAGATATAGTCCAGCCATCCTAGTCAATTTAACACCCACGTGGTCTTCCAAGTAATCAGAGAGGAATCTAGTGCGCAGCGCTGGGATAACTGGGCCCGTGTTCAATGAGATTTTGAGGACAGGAGATTATTAATGGTCTCAGTGTGTGCTTTTATATATCTTCTTTGTGCAATGCTTGTCAACCTAATATGGTCTGTTATATTCAGCAAATGCTAGGTACTTAAATTAATTACAGTGAAATCATACACTTTGAAATGGCATTTATGGCAAAAATGTATGCTAGTATAATCTGAGGTCTCTCAGGGCTCTTATGATGTTCACACGTGGCAGGTTTGGTTAGATTAAACCAAACTCTTGTGCGATTTGCTCTGTTAATGTGGTTCATTTGATTAAGTTTGAACGCTGCCATTCGAACCCTGGTGCGCACCAAACAAGCGGAGTGAGACTGAGACCCCCGAAAATGTAGGTCTCGGTCCGCTTTCAAACAAACTCTGCGGTTCAACTGAAATATGAATGCAACATGAACCAAAGATGTCTAAACAAACCGAAAGAAGGACATGATGTCACAACATGCAATACACAAAAAAGGACAGAATGCTGAAGCATACCTGTTTTTTTTCTCGTCATATGAGCTGTGTTGCCCATCACAGTTTGGTACAAGCATCAAAAAATCTGTGTCCTTGCAGCAGATCTTCATTTGTGTGCAACGTTTGTATTATAAACTCTCCACGAGTTCTCAGCTGGTCAAAATTCCATCATATAACAAGCGCATTTAGCCCAGAACACAGCATTTGGATGCTCGTTAAGTTCAGTTTTTTGTTGTTGTTGATTTTTTTTTTTTTTTTTTTTTTATAATCTAAAGCGAGCCAGGACTAAATATATTATTTTCTCTTCTTTTGGCCTGAACCAAAAGAACCAATAGAACCAACACCCTTAGATTTACTTTTGTGCTTTTGGAAGAAGCTTTAATAGTGCATTTCTTGTGAACCCATAACCTTGTGGTTGCTAGTTCCATTGCTTTACTTTTTGTGTTTAAAATTAAATACATTAAAGACATTAAATGAAAATGAATTGAATCATGCACTTTGTAAATGCATGTTATTGCTCTTATTGTGAACTATTCATTCATGCATATGTTTTAGTGTTGGGAAAATTTAGTGTTTCTCAATCTTTTGTTTGCCACGGGTACAGTTTTGATAAGTAAAAAATCCCACGGCACACCACTATATAAAAATATAACAAAATTACACAAACATGCATTTCTTCAAATGGCACAATAAAACCTATATATTATATTTAAAATTAGTACTCACATTTAATGTGAAACTTGAGTTTAAGCCAGGTAGGAACACAATAAGGTCATATATGTAGGTATATGGTGTTGTTGGTGATGATAAAACAACAAATTTACATATCGTCATTGTCAGGTGGGAACCTCGTATTTTAATGAAACCCCATCTTCGAAGTTGGTATTGTGGCTTTATATAGCTATGGTCAGACACTTGCATGTCATTATGATATTAACATTTTATGAAAATCAAGCTCATAAGGGTTTTGACCAGCGAATGAAAGGTATATTTTGTCTGTCACATTACGTTTTTATCAACTTACAGGGTATAAAGTTTATTGCAGCAATATACACTCACCTAAAGGATTATTAGGAACACCTGTTTAATTTCTCATTAATGCAATTATCTAATCAACCAATCACATGGCAGTTGCTTCAGTGCATTTAGGGGTGTGGTCCTGGTCAAGACAATCTCCTGAACTCCAAACTGAATGTCAGAATGGGAAAGAAAGGTGATATAAGCAATTTTGAGTGTGGCATGGTTGTTGGTGCCAGACGGGCCGGTCTTGAGTATTTCACAATCTGCTCAGTTACTGGGATTTTCACGCACAACCATTTCTAGGGTTTACAAAGAATGGTGTGAAAAGGGAAAAACATCCAGTATGCGGCAGTCCTGTGGGAGAAAATGCCTTGTTGATGCTAGAGGTCAGAGGAGAATGGGCCGACTGATTCAAGCTGATAGAAGAGCAACTTTGACTGAAATAACCACTCGTTACAACCGAGGTATGCAGCAAAGCATTTGTGAAGCCACAACACGCACAACCTTGAGGCGGATGGTCTACAACAGCAGAAGACCCCACCGGGTACCACTACAAATAGGAAAAAGAGGCTACAATTTGCACAAGCTCACCGAAATTGGACAGTTGAAGACTGTCAACGTTGAAAAATGTTGCCTGGTCTGATGAGTCTCGATTTCTGTTGAGACATACAGATGGTAGATCAGAATTTGGCGTAAACAGAATGAGAACATGGGTCCATCATGCCTTGTTACCACTGTGCAGGCTGGTGTATGTGCTCAGTTTTCTTGTTGTTGAAATCTCTTAATCAAAATCTCATGATACAAAAGATGAAGCGCTATGCACATGATATTTAAAAAAGTATATTTGTTTCAACTACACGGCAAAGAATAAGACTATTCTCCGCTCTTCATGGACATCGTGTTTCTTGAGTAAAGAAAATGCGGTACTTAAACATAATCTTTTTTACCCTTGCATCGCAAACAAGCAGAGATCTCCAAACTGTGTGCGACACATTCTAAATGGAGGCGGGTGGAGTTATGAGGTTTGACTGACAGTTTGAGGAACCAATGGAGTTACGAGGGGTCACAACCTCTTTTAAATGCTTTTTATTGGTTAAATATTTGTAAAACCCACGATCAGTTGTAAAGGATGACCAATAGCATTCATTTTATGAAACAAAAAACGACGAAATAGAGATATGAGATTTCAACCAGACAGTGCAATGATGTATGTTCTTATTTGTATCATTTATTTTTTTTTAATTTGATAACCGGACAACATGTCACGGCACACTAGTGTGCTATGGCACAGTCGTTTAGTTAATCCACTTAAAGCGATAGTTCACCCTAAAATGAAAATTAGCCCATGATTTACTCACCCTCAAGCTATCCTAGGTGTATATGACATTCTTCTTTCAGAGATCTGAGTTATATAAAAAATGTCCTGGCTCTTCTAAGCTTTATAATGGCAGTAAATGGCAGCTGAAAATTTGAAGGCCAAAAACGTCTTCCAAAAAACCTCTGCATGTTCGCATTAATTTGAGTACAACGGCCATGTCAAAATTCAATCAACAACCGATGGATAGAACCAGGTTCCCACCCTACATTTTTTTTTCTCTTTTGATGATCTTTTAAACCTGGATTTATGTTACAATACGGTAAAAACGGTCTGTCACTACCTTTTCATCACGATTTTAAGTTCATCTTCAGTCCCTTAGTTTTGGTTTATGTCTTGTTGTAAATGGTGTGTCTATAATTTATAGAAGTGGCTGAGTGCAAACTTACCGGCACATATGGAGAACAGCCTGTACTGCTTTTATTTGTTCTGTTGTGAAGTGACTTCGGTTTGGGGTTAAAGTGGTTAGAACAGCATTTTTCTGTGCTGATGTTTTGACTGAACATTTGAAATCCCTCTTTTTTTATATTGTTTTGTATTAGGAATAAACGTTTCATTTTTAAAAATTTCAATCAAAATGTTGGTCCTTTGAATTCAATTTGCCATGGATTGTTCCCACCCATATCTGTGATTTGCACATAAATGTACCCCCCCAACCCCCCCCACACACTTCGTCTGCAGGTAGCCTGTGGTAAATCACTGTGGGAATCTTCATCTTTCATTTGCCAGCCGTCTGTGGTAGAGCGGGAGACAGACTCCAAACACAGCTGCAGTTCAGCTGGTATTGTAACTCTTGCAAGTGCAGACATGAGTGCTCATTGTGCGGCTTGTTGGTTCATAAGAAGTGCCCTTATTCTGACCACCCATACCCATAAATGCAAAGTTCCTTTCTTTCTAAAGTTATGTCCCACTTTCCCATGATTTCTCAAAATACTCGAAAGGGTTGCTTCACCAAGAGGGTCACAAGAAGTGCTTGATATATTGCTGCCATTTCTTGTAGGTGACTTGTTTGTCGGAAAGCGGTCACCTTCAGAAAAGAGCATGGTGCAGTAGCAACACCAAGATCAGGGGTTCAGTTTCCAGAGGACATGCAGTAACATTTTAGCATTGGGAACACATATTCACTATTAACTGTGACTTTTGCTTCAAAAAACTCCTAATTTACTGCTTATTAACTTAGTAAGGTAGTTTTTGTAGTGTTTAAGTATTAAGGGATGTAGAACAAGGTAATGCAGAATAAGACATTAATATGTGCTTTATAAGTACTAATAGCCAACTAAATAGCCAATATCCTATTAATATGCATGCTAATAGGCAACTAGTGAGAATTGAAGTGTTACCAAATATTCATACTTATATGCATAGCTTTGTTTCTATGATGAAGTGCTAAATAGTGTCTCAGAACCCTGAAAGACTTTATATTTGTATTTCTCTGGACAAAATGTTGACCTTTTTTAGATTTGTATGGGAACAACCTGAACGTATCTCTTTATTGCCTAGAGCATGGCTCGTGTATTGTTATGCATAATTTGCTGTACTAAATATATCAGTATGCATTTGACCAAAACTAGAGAAAGATTGTCCAGTATAACTATTTATGGAGTTTTGTCTCTAAGGCTGCATATCGGTAGCAAATTGGTTATCAGATGATATTAGTTCATTTTTTTAAATTAATATTATTTAATTATTAATTCTCATTTGATTACCTTTGCTATCATCTAACACTGAAAGTAAGTAATTTATTAATAATGTTGTATGTAATCTTAAACAGATCTCAAAATGAATATCAATTTTGATGATGGATCCAAATTTGTTTGTTGCATTTAAAACAAATATTTTTTGTCATTAGTTTTTTCCCCTACATTTATTTCAGGGTTCGTACAAGGTGCTTAAAGTGCTTGAAGCACTTGAATTTGACTTTTTGAAATGTATGTCCTAAGTGCTTGAATTATTGAAAGACAATATATGTGAAATTAGTGTTTAATTTTATTGATGCATTTATTGACAACCTTTTCATGTAAAATTAATGCTGCAGCCTGTCTGTTATAGATACAGAGCCATTTCGCATGGCTATGAGATTTCCAAGTATATGATACAGCTTTCATTCTTCAGGTCAATCATATATTCATTAGAAAAAAGCAGTTTAAATAAGTAAAGCGATATCTTTGTCATAGTATCTTTTCAATGGTTAAAGTTACTACAGTCATTGCATGTGCTATACTTATTTGTACCATTTTGTTTTATTAGTTTATTTTTTATGCATTTACCTTTTTTAGAATTTGAAAGTTAATAAATATATTGTTTGATAAGTGAGATCTCTGATTGTAGTCCTTGAAAACAAAAAAAGTAGTCTTTGAAAAGTCCTGGAAATTCATTTTACAGTATTTGTACGAACCCTGTTATTTAGACAAAACAGTATATCATTTTAATATCAGCTGTTTATCGGCTATCAGCAATTACATAAAAATGATAAACTTACTCCATCCAGAGTTTTAATATTGCTCTCTCCCTATTCTTTTCTTTTTTGAGTTAAATGTCTAACCATTATGCTTACATTATACTGTATCTGCAATAAGTACTATATATAGTACGCAGTAAGTACACTGGTCTTCTGCATCAGCATCCCAATGCATGATATCAACATTTCCATATCCCTCAATACGTCATAGATGGCTTTTGTCAGTGCTTGCTGGATATTTTTGGTGAGATGAAGTTGTAAAGACTAGTGTCTTGTGAAAACAGCATGTGAATGAAGTTCCCAGCAGAGACCTCTTCTTCCATTAATCTACGACAAGCCTCGTCCTGCCCTAGAAAGAAAGGTGCTACCTTTTCCGAGCCTCCTGCAACCCCCATAGGATACGAGTTCTTCCAGGCTGTTATTACACCACTGAGATCATGTCGAGAAAAATAAAGAATTTCAGTGCCCTCAGGTCACAGCGAAAGGAAAATAAAAATGAGAAGATAGACAATGGAGCACTTGATTTTGTAAATGTTCCTTTTATCAATTTACAAGAAAAGAGCCACAAAGATAAATGCCAACTGTCTGGTCTTTTATGTTCACCAAAAAACAGACATAACAAAGGCTTGCTTTGCAGTGTAACCAAAACAAAAGTGTAAAGGTGCGTCTAAGTGGCATTTTAACTAGAGCCATTAACCTAGTGTTCTCTGGATACGGTGTTTGAGTGTGCTGTTGGTGATATACTTTCTTTTGAAGTGGTTCCCCGGGTCTGTCATGGTTTGCTGCTATTGGCCCCTTTGAGCATTCATGCCTCTATTCAGTATATCTGCTACCTTCTCTACACCACTCTGCTTGCTGGGTTCAACCGGAGAGGCCACAGATAAAACTAGTTGAGCCACCCAGGAGGCTAATGTACATTAGCATGTCAACAGCTCCTCTACATGAGTCGGACACTTCTGGCTCTTGGCAAGCAGCTTCTCTTTGTCATTCAGATGAGATGGTCGAGATGTGAGGTAATTCTTGTGTTGCCTTATGGGTGAGGGTGTGGTTATAGAAAGATTCAATCTCACCTAACCAAATACTTGCCAGTAATGTTTCAGTGTGTTTCTTTTGGCAGATTGGCAATTGACATTTGACACAAATCCACTGTGAAGGACTTTACAGTCACTAGTTCCCTTCAATGTGTGCTGTGTGATAAGAGAGGAAATATGCACTCTTCCAGTAGAGGATATCTGCAAGGCCAAAAGTGGCAGAAACACTGTTTTTAGTGAATCTCTATTGTAAAGTTGCTGATTCATCATCCTGCCAGGGAAATTAAATTCAAATGTATCTATGAGAGGCAAAATCCCCTTCCCAATAGCAAGGTTTACTCAGGCTTTCCTGTGAGTCTTTCCTGTACTAGGGACACTGAAGCAATCTAAGGCCAATACAGTGTGTTCAAAGTCTGAGAACACATTCAAAATATGAGATGCAAAATCTAATTTAAACATGTAATTTATTTATTTGAGAAGTGTTCAACTTAAATCAAATGTATTGGTGGTTTCACAAGTGGACTTTTTGGCCCCACTGTATTTAGTTGCCTAGTTATTCTTCTCACAATCAAATTCTGTACTGCTTTTATAAATAGGGTTCCAAAGTTAAAGAAGATAAATGAAGACGTATCCATATAATGTCAGGTGCAAATAAAAGTGTGAGGGTGGAGTGTTCCCTGCGTTTGCTGCCACAAGCTTAGATCAGTATCAAACATACCTGGTACCAATCTATTAGAGCAAACATGTTTAAACTGGAAATAATGAAATTACTTGGGAGCCACCTGCTCTTGATGGTGCCAAAACCACATCCCACACTGCAAACTTCTCCTAACCTTCAGATCTCACATTTATATTTCCATGACCAGAAGTTTCAGTGCTTTGCTGCAATGTTTTCCATGTAGGAACTTTGCCTCTGATGGTTCCAGGCCATATCTTTCATGCCAAAGTCCTCTAATGGAAAAAGTACAATCCCACTCTGAAACCTGTTATTTTAGACCACTGTGTTTACGTAAGGCACGTTATGATTGGTGCAGATACCACAGGCCTTCAGCTATGTGCTCTTATCCAACGGCAAGGGAGTAGCTGACAGTTTGCTTTCGCTCACTTTTTTTGTACCGCAAAAGTGTTCAGATTTATCTATCCCTTCCTATATCTATTACAACCGCTTTGCGGTCCTGTATGATCATGGTTTACAGTGGTTTGACCTACTCACATGTGTGATGAATTCTGGCATGAACAGTGGGAAAGAAACCGGAGCTATATTGTCTGATAAAGGAGGAATGTGAATACTGTGTGGTTAAGTGCTTTGTCAGATTTAAATCACCACAGTGCATCAGTTTGGCCTCTGGCATGCCCAGAGGCACGAACTGTAAAAAAGTTTTCAAGGGGAATGTTGGGGGGAATCAACTCACTTTAGCTATGTTCGTTATTCTTTCTATTGTGTCAGGGCAGGGAATGTGAATAATCAACAAAATATTGGTAACACTTTACAATAAGGTTTTGTTGACATTAGTTAATGTATTATTAACTAACCATGAGAAATACATTTGTTATAGTATTTGTTAATCTTTGTTAACATTTTACGCTGTTTATTGTTTGTTCATGTTAGTTCACAGTGCACTAACTAATGTTAACAAATACAACTTTCGATTTTAATAATGTATTAGTAAATGTTTAAATGAACATTAACAAAGATAAATAAATGCTGTAGAAGTGCAGTTCATTATTAGTTCATGTTTACTAATGAAACCTTATGGTAAAGTGTTACCGAAATATCATACCTTCTGTTCGTTTCTTTTTAAAGAATGTCAAATGAGCTTGAACCTTTCTCCTGGCCAAAAATGACGTAAGTTTAGCCGAATGTGCGTACGGGGTTACAATATTGAGTTCTGATTGGTCAATTGCTGTTATTTATAGTTTGTTAATTATCATATAGAGAATTTAACATTTTAATTTACATAAGTTTACATAATACACAACACTATTAATCTAATGGGGATGGTAAGGGTGGTTTTACAGAAGGGAAGCTTTTTGTTTTAGTTTTTTTCAACAAGAGGAATGTCACCCCCCCCCCCCCCCCCCCACACACACACACACACACCCGCACCACAAGTTTATTACTTGTGCATGAATTGATCATTGTGTATTATAAGGATAGTGTTAGGACCCAGACAAAAAAACTGAAAAATTGACTCATGTGACATTTGACTCATCATTAATGATGAATGACTGATGATCCATGTCTTATGGGCATGGACGTCTTCAATAACAGTACCAGTATTATGCATGCTTTTAGCTGTTCTTGCTTTGAAATTTAACTTTTGTGGTTTTCAGACTAAACTGGCCTAGTGCAATTTTGCTTCCACCCACACATCATGATCTAAACTGCAATTTCACCCTTCCAGTGACTGTCTTTAGAGTCATCTCCTTACCATAAAGGCTGAGAATGTTTCAAAAAGAAGAGTTTTAGTGTAAAAGAGATTATCTTTTGTTACATTTACTTCTACTTCATCCCCTCATCCGGACTATCCTACCCTTCAGTCAAGATGAATGTGAAAATGGATTTTAATGATAAAATAGAATAGACTATTTAAAATAGACTTTCTACCATTTAATATTAGGCTATTATAGCCACATTTTAGTTAAGGACAGTCTGTTTCGCAAAGTAACATTTTGATACACATTTGACACATTATCCTACGGACTTCCCGCGCTGTGAAGAATGCAGCTCTATACTGAGTAGGTTAAAGATATGATTTTTTTCCCCATGTTTAGGGGGCTAGATCATTTGTTGTAGTTAGTTGATTATTTCACTGTATTGTTATTGTTTATCACCGGATGTAGTTAAGGCTGTTCTACTTACCATTAAACTGTGCATCTGATAAGCAGGACGCAATGAGTGTGTGTTTTATAGTAAAGCGTCATAAAACCTGTATTCATGGTAAAACCACTGAAATTGTGTATCTAAAATGTATTTATATCTTGTTGTCTAAAACATGTTTATTTCATGGATATCAGTTGGCCCAGGCAACTTTCCTTTTTGTTTTTATGTAGTTATGTTTTTTAGTAGCTTTTAGTTTCATAGTTGTTGTAGTGATAGATTTGTCTTGGTTTGACAAATACATAAATGGGCCATATGTTTTTCTTGATGGGGATACTTTGTGTTATGTCACCGCCCCCCTTTCATTACCTCATACGCCCCCTCTTCAGTGCTCCACTGGCGCCAACTCTGGGTGCATTATTTGCTCTGCTGTTGTATCTGTGTTCTCCTCTTTGCGTATGTCTTCATTGTCTTCTGTCTCTGGCTTGTGGTTAACGTCCTGTTTACAGACTTTGTAATATTTCCACGCAAATTACATTTTGGAAAATTCTTGCAATGCAGTTTGTGTGCCAATAAATAGAGATCAGCAGAAATAAAGCTCTAAAATCCTTCCAATTGGCTGGTTTACAATTTATGGCCGGTTGTCCGGTGCATCTCTATTTTCAAACTAAGCAGCTTTCTGCATGGTTAATGTTGTTTCCTATTTAAATGCATAGCTTTTTGTCATAGAAAATCCATTGAACAATGTTAAATGTGACTGCACCTTTACAGCAGTTCTATTTACAGCAAGCTTACTGGCTTTTATTACCTATCTGTCATTGCCTTGATTTTTATCTTGATACATTTTTTACTATATCTTATCAAATTAAGAGAGTTCCACTGAATCCACTCTCAACAGCTTTAATTTTTCCAAACCAGAAAAAAAAGAATGTGGAACACGGAAATATAATGTAGGTGTCCAAACAATAAACCTTGCGTTTCCATGCCTGCAGTTGGCAAGCAGCAGCAGGGAGTGACATTTCCAGAGGTTCTTAATTACCCTGGACTTTATAACTACCTATGACCAGCAAAAGCAATTATCCTTTAAACCAGATAATTAAACAGCCCTTCCAGTGATGATTGATGACTAACTAGAAGTCCTGCTGCTGTAGAGCATATTTCTAGCTGCTGGAAACTCGAGGCCTTGCCGTTACCTCTAGGCCTCAATTGTGGTCTTGATATGGGCACAAAGTGTAGTGACAGGAGCACACTACGATTGAGAACTGGCACAGAGGAGAGACTGGCTGAGTCAAATTCCTTGGCACAGGTTCAAGACCTGCCTGCAGGCACAAGTTTCATGCACTTTGTTCTTTTGTGGGGAAAACCTGTAGTGTGGAGACTAAGAAAAGAAGACTGGGTACACTCTTAAGCGCAGTAAGCCTCTGAAAAGAACTGGGCTCAGACCTGAAGCGCGCACAGAATGCCGCCTTTTAGACAGCATGCGATTGCAAATTCAGTTCTTATTTTTGGATTATTGCGCTTGAATGGTCAGAAATGTAAAATTCACATCCTGGCGAGTCAAGCAAATTTGGGTATGTGTTAAGTGAATGTAAACGGTTGAGAAAGAAATCTAATGTTTTCCAATGTATTCCAATTAATGTTAATCAGACATCAAAAGAAAAGAGAAAATCACTCACTGCTTGACTGAATGGCTTTTATTATATTTATTAAGAATCAGTTTATAGTTAATTTATAAGCAGTGTTTTTACCCCACTTGATTTAATTTATTACTTGAATGTATTCAATTACTAAAACTGTCGTTTTAGTTTTGACGCATCAATTCAGTATTGTATCGAGATATTTTAGTCAGTTATCATGTTGAAGTCATAATTTTGCTATCGTGACAACACTAATTACTAGCCATTATGTTTTTTGACATGATGAGACAGAATGAGATCTATCATAATTACTTGTTTCATAATTTTATTTGGCAAGAGGCAAAGAACAGAAAGTGCACAGAGGGCTGACTTTAAGTCAACATGAAGTCAAAATCGACCCGATTTACTTTTTTAAAAAAAAAATTTATGCACATTCCTGGTCTTACTGTGCATGATTCATAAGTGCGCAACTGGGCATTATTCCGAGTTTTAAAAAAGATGGTCTTCATACCTTTTTAGCAATGTAACATTGTATTATGTGAATAAATGGGCTGTGAATTTTATTTATTATTTATTTATAAGTTGTAGCTGGAAAACATCAGAATCATTACAGATTTGTAGGTTTTGGTGGTGAAATGATTGATTTTCATGTTATCGATTTATCATGCCACTTTGAACTTTTCAGTGGCATTTTATGTCGCTGAATCAATCCCTCTAAATGTAAAAGCTCTGTGGGACTTTACTTAGTATACTAAATTATTTGTAACCGGTCCTCAATGAGAGTTCCCGCGCAATTTGTTGGGAGCCTTTTCTCATGGACATCTTGATTTTTGTGTGCCTGTAATTAGCCGGAATTCCAATGAATGGGCAGGTAAGGCCCCTCACTTTACTTTATGTGAGATGACTTCCCTGGCATACAGATGCTGAGCTGGAGGTATGGCTGTTATTGTGAGAAGTTAAAAAGGCTGGTTTATTCCTTAACTGGGAGGTCAGAGGTCTTTCAGCAGCTTCTGGTTTGTATGTTCAGCTTTTTTCCTTGTTACCTAGACATTCCTGAGGCCTAGTTGGATCAGCGTACAATAAATACATTGGTAATAACCTTGTAAGTCTCCGTCTGTTTATTTAACAGAAGCAACTGATTTTGTGTTTTGTTATTGTTTCAAGCGTCATTATTAAGTGATTGTTTATTTTGGACGATTTAGGAACGAAGGCTGAAGAACTTATGTTTAATTTTAGTCTGGAAGTTTTATCAGGCTTTTCATTGCACAAGATCAAACAGGCGTGGTACAGTCTGGGGGAATTCCTTCCTTAAGCAGCCATCATGGACAATAGAGTTGTTATCCAGAGGATACACTGCAGTATCAGTACATCTCCTACATATCATTGTTAGCGATTTCAGATGCTGATATTGTTTGTTGAACGTTTCAGTTCCTAAAGGCATTTCATGTAACATAATATGGGGAATAATACAAACTCTATTCATTAAGTCTCAGTGAACTCCAATGCCTCTTTGAAAGCTCCCAGTGAGCCATTAAGCAGATACCATAAACCAATCATCTAGTCATCCATAACTGATATTTTTTTGTATGTTTAGAGGACATGGAACAGACCATAAAGATACTTCCATTAGCCAGTGTTTTTAAATATATATTTTATAATATATATATATATATTTTTTTAAATCTTTGAGCTCATAGATGTATACCTTGTTCTGCCAAACTCCTTAAAAGATTCCAATTATCCCGCTTTACCCTTTGATAACCGCAAATGTGCTCTTTTGAGAGTTTACGCAGCATGAGTTACCATCTACAGTAGGTGTTGTTAGTCCATGTCAGGAAATTATTCAAAGATAGTATGGTTAGCTAACATATTCTGTAGAGGCCGGTCGGTTCTCAGAAATACAGCATATATTTGATGGATGATGTGATTTCTTGTGTCAGAAATGTTTTTCATTAGCCTGGATGGCTAAGAATTGGACTAGAATTGAGTATGACTATGTCAGGCTAGGTTTTCATAATCACTCATACACAATGTTGGCATAAATTTCAGCTGTAGTTTAAGTTGATTTAGTTTAGAAAGACAAACAGATTTACTTTCTGCAGGCTATGTATATTAAATGTATCATTGTCACTGACTGTTAAGAACAGACGGTTGCATTACACAGTATTTTGAGACTAGCTAATATAGGCACACTTCAGATTAGCATGCATGATGCTTTTAAATGGCTTTGTATCCTCCGGGAAAACATTGGATATGCTGTACTAAGTTTGTCCATGTAAAATCAGAACTGATGCATATGTCTTTTTAAGGTAGCTGAAGTAGTATAATGAATTAACCATCATTATTTGATTGTTTCAAGCCATTACTGATTTTTGGAAACAATGGCCACATAAAGTTCTATAAACACTTAAATCAGGCTCTGGCCATTTAAATCATTGTAGAAACATTTCGAAACTCAGTTTAATTTGGACAAGTTTTGCGACTGGGCCAGTTTATCTCCAGCACTTTTCCAGCTTTTCATTTCTAATAAAAAAAAAAATCCTTATCCATTGTCTTCACTTTATAGTAGTCTACTTAGAATCTGGCTGTGGTGTCTAATTCAGAGAATGGATGTATTTGTTGATGTGACATGCTTTTTTATATGTTCAGGGTTTATACTAGGAGGAGTAAACTGTCTTAAAGTATGTTTATTTTGTCAGTCATAATTTTGAAGTACATGAGTAACACAGCTGTTAGCTGCTGTTGAATGGATTTTGAAATGGGAAACATATGGCGTGACGCAATCTAGTGGGTTTTAAAGAGACAAGTGTTTGGACACCTTTGTGGTAAAGCTGTCTTAACTCAACCAGGAAGAATAAATGACTCACTGAAGGACACAAAAAGGTCAAACGGTGGGTTTTACCTTGTAACTTTTACAAAGTTTTTTCAATGTTTACAGGTTTTTTTTTCATTGGTTGTCAAAGGTCCATCAGAAGCATGGTGGCCATATGTCAACTTGTTGGGGGGGAAAAAACGGCTCTGTAATTTTGGCCCAAATGAAATCAAATCCTTCTCTAATTGTTGTAGTTGATTCTTCTTATGTCTAAGTTGCATGATTCTCAAATAATAATAGTTCAGGCAGATTGTATAATCATATATAGGCATTACACAGGCTTTCAGCTTCAAGTTGCATCTCCTCATTGTGGTCTCGGACCCCTTTGGAAGCATAGATTTGGTTTAAGTAAGGAGATACTTTAGTTTCTTCTCACATTTGGAGGAACTATTGCTGGGGCTTCAAGAATCTTCTGAGTACTGACCTAGCCAGTTTTAAGATAATCCTGCAGATTCTGACCGGCCAACTCCTTGATCCTTTGTCAGTGGGTGACAAGGGGAGGCTAAACCCAAGGATTTAAAATGGAGAATGGAGCTAGAATGAGCCAATCAGAGGCCAAGCATTTCAAGCAGACAAAGTGGGCACCTGATCCCCTCTCACATGCAGAAGCAAAATAATTGGGTGCAGGAATGTTCAAATACACTACCCTTCAAAAGTAAGATTTACAAAAAAATGTATATCTTTATTCAACAAGAGTGCATTAACTTGATAAAAATAAGCAGTAAAGACTTTTACATTTTACAAAAAATATTTCAATAAAACACTTTCTGTTCATCAAAGAATGATGAAACAAATGTAGCACGGTTTCCACAAAAATATCAAGCAGTACGACTTGTATTGATAATACAACATTTATTTTACATTGATAATAATTAGGGGTGTTTCTTGAGCAGCAAATCAGCATATTATAATGATTTCTGAAGGATCATGTGACACTGAAGACTGAAGTAAAGATGCTGAAGATTCAGCTTTGACATCACAGGAATAAATTACATTTTAAAATATTAAAATAAAAAACAATTGTGTTAATTATTTCCTTATTTTTGAAACTCAAATGAATATTTACTGACAAGACCAATTTCTTTGCTAAAAGGCCCAGGTCACTCTAGATAGAAGTTTTCTGACCGTACTTTTAGACTTTCTCAGCCCTTGCAATGATTTCTTGATTAGTTACTCTGCTGAAAAGTTTATCAAAACCACTGCTACCTGAAATAAGCACTATTCTAGAGACATTTAGCCAGTATTTACAGGGTAATTTATAGTGAGCCTTGTCTGGTTATCACCAGACCAAGCTCAATTTAAGATTGAACATTGGTCTGGGGAGACTATGTATTTTCTACTGCACAAGTGTGTGCTAAACGAGCATAAATTAAATTACTTTGTACACAATTGGATAGTCCTTCAACCAATCAGACCACAAGAGGCGTTATAAACAAGCATAATTCAAATGACTCTATATGCAATTGGATAGTCCTTCAACCAATCAGACCACAAGAGGCGTTATAAACAAGCATAATTCAAATGACTCTATATGCAATTGGATTGTCCTTCAACCAATCAGACCACAAGAGGCATGATCAACAGGCAATGACTCATGGCTTCTCTATCTGTCATCGTGTTAAACCCACCAATAGCGCGCCAGGTGGATAAGCCAGTCTGTGATTGGTTCCTGCAAAAGTGTAACAGAAGCAGTAGAAATGAATGTACAGGTTTCCAGACTGAGTTGCAGGGCGAAATCAAATCGCCGGCAGATCAGGCTGGGTTTACCCAGTCTACAGTGCGCCAGTTATCACAGAATAAACCCCAACAGGATCTTCAGGCCTTGTGTTATCATCCTGAAAGGGTTTATTTTGCAGTAACGACTGGGTGACTACATTAACAATATTATTGAGAAGTTAAGTGACAAGTAAATATAAGTAAATAAATGGACTTTAAGTTTTAAATTTAAAGTGGGAACATGAACTGAGAAATCCAATTTCCTTGCCCATTTGACATCTAAGAGGTCATCATACTATAAGAATATCCTGTAAGTCCAAAAACAGCTTTTATTGTAACCAAGCCCAGATAAACGACTCCTTGTGGAATGTGCCTATATAGGTGAAACGCCTACTTCATCATTGCACTTTGGATAAATGCATTTTATTTCTAAATTTGATGTAAAATCATACTAACATTGTAAGTGCAACACAGGAAACATTATAAAACAATAAAACAATGCAGTTTATGACCCCTTTTTAAAAAAATGCATCTTCAGTCGTTTCTTGGCATTGGCTAAAGGCTCAGCAGCTCGGGTTGAGGACGGTCATTCCACCAGCATTGAACAATCAAGGTAAAAGTCTGTGAAAGTGGCATTATATGATATGTAAGGATGTTCTCCTTGTAGCTTTTCCATGAAGTTGCTAAAACAGTGACCTGTTTGTAGATCTCTCCCTCAGAGTTTATGCTGATGCGGTGGTCTGAACTGCTGAGCAATAACGGCTGTTCCCAGAACACCTTGACCACAGAAATGCTAGTAAAGCCGCTTTTTTTTTCCAAACTTGTTTACTGATGTGTGGCCAGAAATAACCCCAACTGCAGTGCAGTTCTGGGTGCTAAATGTACAGTATTGAGCAGAGATGTCAGGAACCTTCAATCATGATGCTGAGGCTCTAGGCATGAGGCATAACAAAAGAGCCTTTCAGTACATTTGTGTATGAAGTCATGGCTTCCACTTGAACCGCAGGCATCCGCTCATAAAAATGTATCCATCATATACGGAAACACAACATACAGCGAGAAATGGTCAGGACTTTGTTGTGTTCAAATCGAAGCATATAGAAATGACAAAATACATTTACATATTTGGCAGACGCTTTTATCCAAAGCGACTTTCAGTGCCCTTATTACAGGGACAATCCCCCTGGAGACACAAGGAGTAAAGTGCCTTGCTCAAGGACACACTGGTGGTGACCGCTGGGATCGAACCAGCAACCTTCTGCATATCAGTTCCATGGTTTAACCCACTGGACAACCATCTCAAAATATGCTCCAATACATTTAAATATATAGTACCGGTCAAGTTTGGAATATAAAAATGTTTTATGTTTTTGAAAGGAGTCTCTTTTGCTCATCAAGCCTGCATTTATTTGATCAAAAATACAGAAAAAAAGTGAATATTGTGAAATATTATTACAATTTAATATAATGGTTTTCAATTTGAATATACTTTTAAAATATAATTTATTTCTGTGATGCAAAGCTGCATTTTCATAAGCAATTACTCCAGTCTTCAGTATTTATTTATTTAATTAATAAATGTTAATTTTGTTATATTACATTATTATTTTATTTATTATTCAATAGTGCGACCAGTGACATGTCTGCTTGTTACTGAACTGGAATTCTACACCTGGAAAGAATGCCTTCTGGTTATTGTTGTTAATAAATAAATAAATATAGTAATGTTTTGCTCTTATAGCTAGTGTGCATATGGTGACATGGATTAGCATGTAAGAAAAACTAAATAAAAGGAAAAGGAAAAGTTAACGGTTCTTCAATGTGCATTCTACACATGGTGCTAAAATACTTATTTCCAGCAGTATTTATTCACTGATTTTGCATTACTGCTACTGAATCTACATTACAAAACTTGTAGAGCAATGAGTGTAGTCCAACTCTTGTGAACTAATTATTTTAAATGAAGCAGAAACATACGGTGCAACCATGTCTGATTCCTTAACTAATAATTCTAATGAGTTGATTCTTCATAGCAAGTAAAAAATATTCAGTTATAACATTTAAATATTAAAATTACATTAACATAACATTACATGCAAATTAAAAAGAGTATTGTTAGTATTAGTATTGTTTATTATATAGTTATAGTTAAAGTGAGCGTAAAGTGAGATGGTGGTACAGTGGGTTAAACCATTGAACTTATATGCAGAAGGTTGCTGGTTCGATCCCAGCGGTCACCACCAGTGTTCACTTTACTGTGCACTTTACTCCATGTGTCTCCAGGGGGATTGTCCCTGTAATAAGGGCACTGTAAGTCGCTTTGGATAAAAGCGTCTGCCAAATGCATAAATGTAAAGCCAATTATTGCACCTTTAGACCATAATGAGGCCTTTGTATGGCCCATTTATTGCACATTAGCTTCCTAGTTGGCTTGTTTTCTGTCTCGGTAGTCCTTCATCCTGCTCGCAGCCTTTTTTGACAAGGGGCTTGATAGAAGAATGAAATTTAACCTGCAGGTACTTGGCTTGAGTGGTATTTTTACCTCACAGAGGAATGTCACCTTCGCCCGCCCACACACCTTTCAGTCAGTGGAGCTGTTGCATCTTCTGGTCTCTGTGTGTTACCTGCCAGAGGAAATTTCATTAATACTCAATCAGGCTACCTTACTGGGGCTTTATATTTCAAGTGTGGGCCAAAGCAGGGCTTTGAAGCCTGCAGCAGTGCTGTGAGATAAGGAAGAGTTCCCTTTGATCAGACAAACTTCCTCTTTGATTCTCCTGAATGTGATTTTAAGACATAATGGAAATCACGTGCTAACTGCATTTAGGGAACTTTTGATCAGGCTTGTTGTAATTACAGCTCATTTCTCTATCTCAGGATCGCAAATTTCAAAGCACACACCCTCTGATTTTCAAGAGATATTAGCTTGCCACACTTTTTTTTAAAGTAACTGATGTGGTATCGCAGTCAGTTCAAGTTATTGTGAATCTTAAAGGGATAGTTCGCCCAAATTGATTTTTTGGGGGGTAGCTTGACACCCCATTGTCACCTTGAACTATCTATTATGTTTTTTTTGTATTTTAATTCTTATGTTTTATATTCTTGTTCACTGCCGTTCAAATCTTTCTGATCAGTAAGATTATGTTTTTAGAATAAGTCTCTTATGCACACCAAGGCTGCATTATTACAAACAGTAATATTGTGAAATATTATTAAAATGTAAAATAACTGTTTTCTATTTGAATATATTTTAAAATGTAATTTATTGCTGTGTTGCAAAGCTGAATTTTCAGCATCATTACTCCAGTCTTCAGTGTCACATGATCCTTCAGAAATCATTCTAATATGATGATTTGCTGCTCAAGAAACATTTATGATTATTATCAATGTTGAAAACAGTTTTTTAGGATTCTAAAATACAGTATATTATATTCAAATAGAAAATAGTTTTTACATTTTAATAATATTTCACAATATTACTGTTTGTTTTGAGGAACACCAGATTTCTGCTGCCACTTTATCATGTAATTATCAGTGAAAGAAAACAGCTGGTTCATACTTTTCACTAGCCAGACTGATTTGGCACAAACACGTGTTCACTTACCCCAAAATGTGCATTGAGGATCATCTAGATTTTGTTAACAAATATCCTTTCAAAACAAAGACAGTTTTAAAGAGTTGTAAACTCGAAACCAAGTCACTTTTAATTTCCCCCAAAACTCCCTCTTGTAATAACTAGCTTAAGAAATAAGTCACCATATCAGGTTGCTAAACATTGTCCATAGTCATATGATCATATGCCTGAACTGTTGTTATAGCTGACCATTCCAACTCTCTCACAAAGGTGCGCGGCCAAATCCGAGTTAATTATGACATAGCTGTTTTGAATAGAACCGGGACATATGACCTTGAGAACAGACTTTAAACCTCTCTTGGCAGACTGGCATGATATCCAATCACAGAAGAATGTTGTTTTGTTTTGACCAGACATCTCAAATTTGGGTTGCAAACATTTCTTTCCCTTATTGTATTCTGAATTGTCATACTAAAATGGCGTATCAGACATAGATATCTAACTAGAGGATATTTCGAAAATACAGCGTCACTCTGGGCCCCATTGACTGTCATTGTTTGGACAAAAACAGCTGAAACATTCTTCAGAATATCTTCTTTTCTGTTCCTCACAAAAAAGGTAGTCCATACAGGCTTGGAACAACATTAAGGTTGGGTTTTTTATTTTGGGGTAAATTATCATTTAAGAACTTTACTAAAAGACTACATTACACTTATACATCTTGTGATTAATGTCAGCGTGCAGCATTTAATAAGGCAGCTCTTATTATATTGTCTTTGACCTGGCACAAAACAGCACAGTGTGGTCTAAAGCCAAGACAACAGGTGGTGCCAGATTAGCTCCAACAGCCATGAGAATAAGGATTGGAAGTTTGTCACCAATGTTGGCTTCGTAGGAAACCGGAGCTCCATGAGAGTCATCAAAAATCTGCCACAACTTCCTTCATATCATTTGCCCCTACATGCTGTGAGCAAGGCTTGGATGTTCATACTCAACATATGAATTCAATTGTTTTGTTGTTTGTTAAACATAATCATATGTTGAGTGCACTCATTTACTGCTTGAACTATCCTATTTGGCAGTGCATCCAAAAGTCGCCATTTACTCATCCTAATGTTATTCCAATGACTTATTTCTTCTGCAAAACACAAAATTATCACAACATTGGCTCAACCAATTGTGCGAGTTGGGGCTGGGCTTTCTGTTTGTCTGACCAATAGCTGACAGGGGGGATTTTCAGGGAAAGTGGTTTAAAAACAATGAAACTTGTCTTGCAAAAATTACACACTACCCCTTTAAACTTGATTTGTCCAAAGTGCTGTGAAATATTCTCTTGAACTGGCTCATTGTAATTGTCTTGCTGTCAAATGCTCATAAACCTTCATCTTGACATATCCTTGACACGTCCAATGCTGCGATAAACATTATTCTGTTTGATTGTCTATCCTGTGTCTCGGTTCTCTGGAGCCTTGTGGCATCATTCTTCAAAGTGTGTTCAGTCACTACGCCAAGGTTCCTTTGGAAAGGGGACTGTGTCACCAAGACAAGAAAGGAAGCTCTTCTTAAATGACAGCTAGCTGCAGTACAGAGGCCCTTCCTGTTATAAATAAACAGCTTTTCCCCTGTGTGCTGCCACTGGCCTCAGCACCTCCACGCTCAGCTGTCGTCTGGGGGAACTAGAGCTGCTCTCGGTCTCCAAAGTGCAGGTCACCATAAAGCTCTTATTACCGGAAACATTGCTGTATTTTTAGACTCTTAAATTGCTCTGCTATGTTTATGTTTATTTGTTGTCAACAAAAAAGAGGCCATGAAGATTAAATCCCTACTTCAGACGTACTTTGGCCAGTTTTATGGTATTAGGAAGATTGTTTTTTACTTTATTCAATCGGTTATCACATGACGTATATGGAAGTCTGCGGTCTTCAGTAGTTAATTTCATATGTGTTTGTGTCATTTAACTGAAAAAAGTGCAAGTGGAAATATGGAACACAATTTCAATTGCTTGCTGTGGCTCTGCTTAAAACCCATGAAACTAACTTCTTTTGTTATTCCCAGTTTAACCTAATTGCCCTTTCTTAGATATTTCTTGATGGGTCATCTTTTAGATAAAGAGCAAAGACTGCCGTTCCATCCGAATTACCGGACTTTCATGGTGTTTGCTAAATTAGATTAAATCCTGCACACCTTTAGGCCCAGTTTCACAGACAGGGCTTAGACTAAGATAGGATTAGGCCTTAGTTTAATTAGGACATTTAAGTAGCTTTTTTAAAAAATGCCTTAGAAAAAACTGGTGTGCATCTTGAAATAAAGTAACTTGCACTGACATATCTTAAAATATTTGTCAGTGCCGTTGTTTTAAGTTAAAACAGCTCAAACTTGCATTTTAGTCCGGGACTAGTTTAAGCCTTGTCTGTGAAACCAGGGGTAAGAGATTTTCTTTTAGGTTTTCTTAAGTGTTTACATTTTTCAAATCTGATGGCTCCTCATCTCCCGTGACCTTATGAGATACCAAAGTGTCCACTGGTTGTACACCTAGACATCTCAGCAGATGCAGTAGGCAATCTAGATATTCTTCACCTCACAAGTTGCATGTTCGGATATCAAACTCATGACTTGCTGCTTTTTGCATTACATGTAGTGGGGAAGTATGCATAATTTGACCAGGTGTAATTATTTCTGATTTAAAGGACCCCTCAAATGGATTATCTGAATGATTTACAGTATGATTTGCCAAAATTGGTCAGTAAAATATTGATTTGTTTTTGAAAAGAAGTCTCTTACGCTTACATTATGAATACAAAGTTCAAAAGAACAGCATTTATTTGAAATAGAATTCAAAATCTTACTGACCCCGATAGGAATCTTATTCTTATTACCAGTTTCCAGTTAAATTAACAAAAATGTGTTAGCAAAACCGAGCTAATAATAAAATGCAATGACCCATGTTTTACGGCCTGTTTCATCCTCTGTGAAGGTCCATAAACAAGGGGAGCAGTCAGAACCACATTCCAGGCCAAAACAGTGGAGGGACTGTAGCTTCTCTGGATTGTTTTGATAGTGTAAATTGGAGTGTGGTGACAGTGTAGTCTGAGGCAATATTGCAACCAAGGGGGTTTCGTACATAGGTGGTCTGGAAGTGCAAGAGCTCTATTGGTTTCCCTGCTGGGGTGATAATTGAGGGGAGAGTTCTCCTTTAGGTGCCATCTGAGCCTCCACAAGTAGCGAAAGCTGCTTCAACTGGAATGCGCTCACACATTCAGCCCACCCACATGCATCATTGCGACAATTAAGATGGTATCAGTTCCCTTGATTAAGTTAGTGGATGAAATCAGACTGACTTGACGTGGTGTGTTTATATTTAATTGACTGTGCCAAATCCTTTGATTTACGGTCATATTGCCGTCATGTTGTCAACAAACGGTCTTAGTCATACTGTCAAGCCCAGGCACCTCCTATGATGTTGCCATTATTAGTGTTGGATATGGCCTTCTGGCTTCAAATCTAGTTTGAAGAGACACACAGGCTCTTATTTCACGACTATGTCATATGAGCACCTGGCTCAGTCTCAGTGCTCAGTGCCTCCTGTCTAAAATGCACCATTTCTGCTCTTAAAATCCGTTACAGTTGATTTTTTTTTAAATGGGCACAATTAAGGCCATTGCATACTCCGTAAGAACAGAGAAAAAAGTTCTCGCTCCAAGGGCTCGCAGCCCTGGTTTGGGAGTTCTCGCAACTAGTTCTCGACACATCATCTGAGCAGAACTTTTTTCTTGTGGGTGTTTCCGAGAATTATTGTGTGATTGATCAGAAATTTAAAGTGGGCGGGGTTAATGCGGAGAAACGTAAATGTTCGGCACCTGCTTTTCTCGTGAAGTATGGAATGTCCTGCCCAGAACAAACTTTGTTCTTGTTCTTGCCACCTCGAGAAAATGAACACATTTCTTTGTTCTATGTACCAAGCTTTATACATCAAAAATAACACTTGGTCTCTTAGGACTAGGGGGTTTCCCTTGAATCATAGAATCATACTTTCCATAACAGTGAATCAAATGTTGTTTAACCAAACTCATCTTGCATGGCACTTTCCAAGGAGGTTTGCTTAGGAAATGAGGTACGTACAGCTTGACAAAGTGTACACAAACACTCCTTTTGAATGACTTTTCCAAACGTTGAGTTTTGACCTTTTAAGATTAGTATTGCTAACTTGGTGAGTCAGTTACCATTAACAAAAGTGACTCTAATCCTTGAACCCAAAACCCTGATCTTTCAATCTGGGGATTCCAGCTGTGTGAGTAAGAATTCCAGATGGCGGCTGAAGTTACCTTGAGGTGTACTTTTTAATGCTGCACTACTTTCCTACTGTACACAGTCAGATGAAGCTACCTTAGCATGTTGTGTTTGTGCTTCAGTCTGTAAGTAGGTGTGTGGTACCATGCTTAACCACTGGAGCAGTATCAACGGCAGGTATTTCCAAAACATTCTCTGAGAATTTCAGGAAAAATTTGGGAAATGCTGAATTTTATGCAAATGAGGTAAAAAAAACAAAAACAAAAACACACGAAAGCCAATTGTAGGAGGTGAGGGCAAGTAAAGACAGTGACATCTGTAATAAATACTGAGTTTCGCAGGATGAAAATTCATAGCACACACCCAGAGAGCGCCAGACTGCTTGCGGTTTGGACAATATTGAGTGGTTTATTCATGCCAGTGTAACTGAATGGTTAAAATAATATTCTGTAAAGTGAAAATTCTGTAATAAATGAATCAACCTCATGTCATTCTAAACCCAAAAGCACATATCAAGATTTTTTTTTTATGAAACCTGAGAGATTTCTGTCTCTCTTTTGAGTCTATGTAACCAAAACACTTTCGTGCATCAAAAAGGTGAAGTAAGCCTAAAAAGTAGCTCAATGCTCTGCTTGATACACAGGAACCAATGAAGTTTATTCTCACGTGTCAAGCAAGCAGGTACAAGCTTCCGTGTTTATCATTTTTGATGTGCTCTATGTATGTGTAGTGATCAATGTTTATATGTATACAAATTAAATCTGTTAGTCATTTAACACGATCGTGTCTAATGGGTTTGGAATGAAATGTGGGTGAGTACATCATGACAGAATTTTTTTTTTCTTTCATTATTATTGTTCTGTCCAGAGGATTTTCAATTGCGCAACTTCCTCAAATCACAAATGCCAAGACCCTGTTTTACGCCCGGTACTAACATCTGTTTCAGTTGATCTACAAGTTGACAGCGCTAAATACAGTCTTTACAGTTGTCTAAAACATTTCATGATTGAATTAATCAAGCCACATTTGATGTTATTTAAAAAACCCATGTGATCACATTGCATTTATAGTGTAAGCGTTAATCAGTCCGGATGAATCTTTGGCAGGGCTGCTTCCTCACCTGTGAATTCTCCATTGCACTAAAGCTTTGCTTCCAAATGTTAAAAGCAATGTTGACCACGTGATCAGATCACCTGAGACTTAAAACTCTGCCTAATTGTGTCTTGGTAGATTTAGCTTCATTAAGAGGGAAATGAGGTGACCATGCAAGCCCACACAGGTCAGCTGCTTAATGCCTGGTACAGAGTAATAAGCCTTCAGTATGAGGAAATCACTGTGAGCTGAAAGATTGCTCAGACGTGCTCATGGGGATGGAGCCACTCAATAGCCAAGTGAAGCAGGGAGTCTCACTGGGAAAGCATGTCCATAGAGTGGAAAAAATGAATAGCAAAGAAACCTGATTGTCTGAACTGTGACAGAGAGAATCTCCCAGCTCACAGCTTCCATTTCAGCATGGGAAACAGCTGCGCTAGGCACATTTGAAAGCATGTATGTCCAATCTTGCCCACTATGGATTGGAATGCCTGTGGGACACCTCGCTCAATCCCAAATGCTTTCTCTGGCCCTATGCGGGAACACATGCATGACTTGGGGCAAGAGTTCTAGTTGCCAGAAGTATGCTGTCAGCCTTTGTCCATCCTTTTCTCCCCCCAAGCCCATGTTGAAGACCGTAACAACTTGTTTAAGAATGTGCCTCATCCAGTGAGTATGCTATGGTTAAAGTGAATGGGGCATGTTAGTTGAGAGGAGTTGATGTCCAAAGTGCTTTGTATAGTTGAAGGGTCTCTCTCATCATGGTCTTTATCCTAAAGGTGCTCAAGCTGAGGTTTAGTGTCAAAATGGGCAGCTTGTCATCACCTTGAATTCTCCTCTGAGCGAGAGGTTAAACTCGCTGAGGAATCTGTCTCTACCTGTATGTTTTTTACTATTGTCGTTCACTTGCATTAATCTAGTCATCCCTTGGCGTTAAGAATGTTTTCTATAGCCGGTGTGTATAATAGGTGTGGAAAATGTAACTTTCACTCCAACTCCCTTATCATTGTTCCAAAACATAGGGTAACCATTGATAAACAATAACTGCCATGTAAACTCATAAGGGACTGATTTGGAACTACATAGGCAGCAGCTCCACGTGCCATCAACATGAAGAGTTTGATGTTAGCATGTTGTTTAGCTAACAATTGGGATACTCTAAAAATATTCATAGCACACTTAAATATTGGAAAAAGCCAATTTTTTATAATACTTGATGAAATATAAGTTTAGAATTGCACCCCCCCCCCCCCCCCCTAAAACAATAATAATATAATTTGGCTAAAACAAGGTATCTTAGCTTTTTGAAACTGAGCATGACTTCAAATACTTAAAATTAGGTTCCTGACTAGGTCTTAGAACAGAGAGGCAGAACTATTCTCTTGTACTTTTCTGTTCTTCTTTTTAACATGGTTAAAAGCAGTACCATATCAAGCGAGGTAGTGCATTATATGATAGGAGAAGGGTAATGGAAGTTTGCTAGCACTTCTGATTCTATAATTTGCAGTGAGGTCAGGAAGTTTGCCCTCCGGTCTGCCTGTGTCAAGCTGTGCTGTGGTGTTCTGACTCAGATGGGGGTATAAAGTGCATATCTCAAGCTTTCACCTACTTACCGCTCTACAGTTTACATTCCATTTATGTGTTTAAAAACCGTCATCCCCTTTACATCCATTAAATCCTTATGTAATAGTTTGGCAAGTGTAGGTTTCAAATACTGGTATTTATTGCCAATGCTGAAGCATTTTTATTCAAATTTAGTATCATATATTGATAGTTTGATAGTCTCAAACAGTATGTTGGATATATAGTAATTGTGGAGTTTTTTTGGTCATTTTGAGTCATTCGCGGTATATCGTCTATTTCCACAGCTGCACTCCAATGTGAACCAAACAAAAATACTGAAATCCTTTTCTCACGCTGTGCTCATAAGGCCTTGGAAATTGGACATGGGTCTGATTGGGGGTTGGAAATGCCAGAGAGGGGTGTGTGTGGGAGCGGATAAGCCTCCAATACACTTAAGCAAGTGCACATCTGTCCTTTCTAGCCATCATTATTACTCTTTGGAGGCTGAATGTCAGTCACTCATTAGCAGAAGGGTGGAAGTCCAAGCAAACTGGCCAAGTTTCCAGTCTCACTCCATTTGTATCATCCTGCTCTCTCTGGTTATCAGTTGTCCATGGGCACAGATACTGCGAATTTGGTGTCTTGCCTTGTAAACTGCAGCTGGGTAAACCCTAGAGTCATTTTAAGGCTTTCTTCCAGGTTCAAACTTTTCTTGCAAAACTTTGGGACCTGATGTTGCTCTTTGTCTGTTTCTTTACCGTTCCTGCAGAACAAACTCTTGGCATTGTGAATGGCATAATTGGAAAGTAAACAGTGAGATTCCTTTGACAGTGGAATGCAGTATGTGTGTTTGCCTATGCTATCATTTCCTTTGGCTAGGTGAACTCAAGCCTTCTAAGGCTGGAGAAAGACTTGAGAGTTTGAAAAGTCTGTTGTTATTTACTCGCCTTCATGTCGTTTGAAACCTTTTTGACACGCAAGGACATGTCCAAACAATGAGTGAATGGTGACCATGACTGCCAAGCAATATTTTCAATGAATGACAATTTCAGTCTATTCCTCACAAAAAGCTGTCATATGGTTTCAGAGGACAGGAAAACAGCGCACAAGTCATGTGAGCCAATTTTTGCAAGCTTTTATTGTCTTTTATTTCCTTTTGGAGGTAGACAGCCTCTGGTATGGAAACTTTAATTTTCTAGGTGACCAATTCTTTAAACCTTGATACCCTGTAATAATAGTCTTAATAATCATACTATAGTGATTTTTCCTTTTAGCCAAGTTGTGTTGCATATCTGCAGACAATTAAATTGACATATACCCTTTTGCTAATTCTCCTCACCAAAAATATGCTACAATTATGGATGACAACAATGACGGAGTGTCTCGTTTTGGGAGTACTCCATCCTAAGGGACAGGGAAGCAGGCAGTGATCACCAAAGGTTCGCTGAGCAGCTTCAATTGAAAGAATTTTGCCAGTCAGCACTTTCCTTTTGAAAAAGCTCCAGGATTGTTGTTTTAGAGTGTTCAGTCAGGGGAGAACGGATTTTTTTTGGGGGGGGGGGATCAAGTTATTTATTTGCGGGAGCCATTTAAATGGGAACTGTGGGCATGATGGAGATGCTGGGAAATGGAAACTGGCGAGCTATGAAGACCGAAAATGCCAAATGTGGCATCTTGCCAAACACGTATACAAAAGTGAAGATGAGAACCATGGTGCAAAAGGGACGATTTATACAATCATCAAAGCTTTTGTTGCTGAGCCAAGAAGAAATTAATAAGCAGCTGCAGAAGACTCTGCTGGTTTGGATGGTTTCAATTTTCTGCTTACTAGGCAAAATGTATCTAAAGAAGCCATGTATAATGCTACTTATACATCGTTAACACTTTTAACGATAGTGTGAGTATGCATTTTTTAATTAGCATCCTCTCAAATTTGAGAGCCTATTAATTGTCTTTTTGACAAATTAACTTCTTTATTTGACTGGAAGGGTAAAAGTCTTGTACTCATTTGCTGTTTAACATGCTGTAGTTTTCTAATAATTACAAGAGGTTTCAAATATGCTTTTATCAAAGACTAGAGTTATGCATAAAAAAAAAAAACAAAAAAAAAAAAAAATATATATACACACACACACACACACACACACACACACACACACACACACACACACACACACACACACACACACACACACACACACACATATATATATATATTAGGGGTGGCACGGTTCACAAAACCCACGGTTCGGTTCGTATCACGGTTTTAGGGTCACGGTTTTCGGTTCTGTACGGTTCTTGTTGTTGTTGTTTTTAATCGTTAACTCTCCAGAAATTTACTTCAGCATATGATATATATGGCTTAATTATCCACAATTTAGGATACAGTATTAAAAATTGTTATGTCAAGTTGTTTCCTAACTGGCTGTCTACCGAGTCCGACACATTGGCGTAACATTTTTCATGTTAATCATATCAATTTTGATCAGAACAATGCACTGTGGCTTTAATTCAGCTGACCTGATTAACACATTTCACCATGAAGTGTCACAATCACCATATGACATCCAGTGCTGTGAAAAAATAAAATACACGAAAACACAACACTGCCAGAAGTTTTTGCCCAAACTTCAAAGGCATGTTTAAATTATTAGAACTAGAAGCATATCTTAACTTTTAAATGTTACATTTATCATGTGAACTACTTGTATACAACATATGAATGTGTGTATGAGACAGAGGGGAACACGGTCGCATTTGCAGCAGATGTTGCCCATCATAAATCAAAGCACGAGACAGACAGGGGTCGGAGGAGAACACCGGAAAATGTGACAGAATGGACTATATTTGCAATCCACGAGCCGCGGTTCAGCTGCGCGACTCGCAAGACAAACACTGCCAGTGTGTGTGTGTGTGTGTGTGTGTGTGTGTGTGTGTGTGTGTGTGTGTGTGTGTGTGTGTGTGTGTGTGTGTATGCGCCGCGCCGGGCTCTCGCACTGCATCTGCCCTGCTATACGTTGCTGGCGCATCCTCCAACTCCGGGCAGCCTTCCTTAACTCTCCCACTTTCATTTCTACATGTGACGTGACCTGCAGCACTCCACTTTTACTTTACTGTATGTCCACACACACCTCTTATTTTGCGCGAAAAGGACACCCGCTGTCTGAGGTAACATACGGGCACGAGGATACATTCCGCATGCGCGAACCGTGCGACGCACACGCTCCGAACCGAGACGAGCGAACCGACGGTTCGGTTTTTTTCCATGTACCGTGCCACCCCTAATATATATTACACACACACACACACGGTTGCAAGTTCTTTCTGAGCTCTAGCTTTATGTATTTGCTGATGCCACTTTGTTTGATGTTTAATGCAAATGAAACGACTTTGAGACATTTTGAAGTGAGACTGCTGTCAATTCTTTTTTAGGGCAGTTGTTTACATGCCTTTCTCATCTCTTTGATGGGCAAGATATGCTTTTTTGTTCATACACAGCGCAAAGATATGACATTGATCTCTTCTTCCATCAGTGGAGCCAGAAGGCATTGACTGTTGTGTTATCTTTTGTAGGTCTCTTATAACTCTGATTGTGTTTGGAGATGCTCAATTCAATCCCATAAATTGTGGTTTAATTTGTTTTGACTACAGGTGGCTCAGAGTTCTAAAGTGTGGGATGAGGTGCCCTTTCCAGAGGATTTAGAGGAGGAAAACAAGCGGCCGGGAGGATATGTGGATGATGAAGAGTATTATGATCCTTCAGGAGGTGAGCCTCTCTGAATGCTGCAATCCTGAGTGCCTATAATGAAGGAATATAAATAGTTTGTTTAACTAAAGACAAAAAGTATTAAATTGTATAAATGCATATTTTCAAATTTATTATGTAATAATTGTTTAAAGATAAATAATTTTATTCAGCAAGGACACATTAAATTAATCAAAAGTGACAGTAAAGACATTTATAATGCTACAAAAGATTTCCATTTCAAATAAATGCTTTTGAACTTTATATTCTTACACTTATATTCTTAAGTAGCACAACTGCTTTCAACATTAATAATGATAAGAAATGTTTCTTGAGCACCAAATCAGCACTTCAGGATGATTTCTGAAGGATCATGTGACACTGAAGACTGGAGTAATGATGCTGGAAATTCATGATTTAGATTGCCATCACAGGAATAAATTACATTTATCAACCCCGTTTTTTTTTTTTAATTCAAAAAGCGCTTGCATTTATGTGTATGGAGACTGTTTAAGTGTTTTGCCATGATTCACCTGCCTGACGTGTGTGTGTGTGTGTGTGTGTGTGTGTGTGTGTGTATGTGTGTGAGTGTGTGTGTTTAACTAAAAAATTCAGTCTTTTTTTCTTTCAGAAATCAGTGGAGAAGAGGATGGAAGCACTCCAGAGCCAAGTGCGGTTGACCCAGATGCGACTACAACAAGTGAGAATCTTTTTTTTTTTATTGAGTGGAAGTATTACAACATGACAATAGTCACAATTTTCATATCAGTGTTATAAAAAGAGATGCCTCAACATCTTGCTGTAAAACTTGAACGCGTTTAAATCTTCTTGTGAAGCGTTGTATAGAGTTGCTGCATCTGCTGAATAGTGTCTCGTGTGATGACTGCAATTGTCTTCATAACAAGGGCCTCAGATTTGTTCCAGAGATCCAAACAATACTCATTTCTCTTTTCATCAGATGAGATGCAGATGTGTAAACATAGGGGCTAAGAAATAGCACCGGAACAGACAATACAAACTGTCATGTATTGATTTTCTCACTTCCACTTTCAATTCTCACCATTCATGATCTGGTAACATGTTTTTCTTCTCTTTGAGTATTTTTTTAAGGATACGTGGTATACTTTTATCACTTTTTAAAAAGAAGAAAAATGACACTACCATTCAAACATTTGGGATCAGTCAGATAAAAAAAAAAAAAAAAAAAAAAAAAAAAAAACTTTTATCCAGTTAGGATGCATTCAATGATTCAAAAGTGACAGTAAAGTCATTGTTACAAAAAAAAAAAAAAAAAAAAAAACATTTATATCTGAAATAAATGGTGTTCTTTTGATTTTATCATAAAAGAAAACTGACACAAAATACCCACAAAAATATAGCCTATTATTTGAGCAGCAAATCAACATATTAGACTGATTAGACTGGAGTAATGATGCTGAAAATTCCTGATATTACAGGAGTAAATTACATTTTAAAATATATTCCAAAATAAAACAGTTATTTTAAATTGTAATAAGTTTTCACAGTGTATCTGTTTTTACTATATTTTTAATCAAATAAACCTTGGTAAACATGAGATACTTTTTTTCTTTTAAACAGTACTGTATGTTGTAAAAATTAAGAAATTTGGTAAAATATTAAGAAATTGTGAAATTCGTGTATCTTTTGTATTTTTCAATTTAACTTTCCACTCAGATTGTTATGCTAATAATATCATTTGTAATGGGAAAAAATCTTTAACATTTTGTCTCAGACTTTTAAAACCCACTAGTTTCAATATTACATTACTTGTGTTGTGTGGCATTGGAAAAAGACCTTACGTTATTTAGATAACAAATACCGAAAGTGTCTCAGCCACGTTGTCAGACTTCTGCATTTTTCTCTTCTAAACTTTTCTATCTTTGGAACGACTTTTGCTCCCCAGTCTGTCCTTTTGGAGTCAGTCTGGGCCATTGTATAGCATGACATCATGGTGGAATGATTGTTTTGGTATGAGCTCTGCAGTCCGACACCTGAGCTTTACTCCCAGAATAGTGCTGTGTTTGGACACCTCCACGCAGATATGCTGGCCCGTAGATTAGTAAGGGATATTTCTGCTGGAGCTTTAGCATATTCAGAAGATGGATGAGGCGAGGTGGACGAGCGAGAGACATGGGAGGAGCGAGCGAGATCGGTGTGCGTGATTGAGCGTCACCTGCGAGGAACACCGGTCTCGAGTCCTCTCATGAGGGAGCAATGAGGCATATAAGGACGAGCGACTCGAGTGAAGGACGAGAGAGGACCAGGCCTGGATTTTAAGTTGTGTTTTATGTATGTTTTGTTTATGTATGTGCGCGGCAGTCGTCCGTGAAGGGCTGCCGCTTTTACTTACTTTTGTGTTCATTTATTTGATTAAAGTTGTTGTTGATTGTTCGCCGGTTCCCCCCTCCTTCTTCCCTGAACGTCCGAACCCCGTTACAATGGACTTCCAGAGGGGTACAATTTCAGCTAAGAGGTGCCAGTTCTAAACTAGGCTGAGACTATGAGTCAGCCAGTGGTAATCTCCCTTCTAAAGGAGGAAGTTTATTCTCTAAAGCCATTTATAGATCAGTGCCTGACAGCACTTGGGAAAGAACATTTGACTTCCTGGAGTGGAGTATTTGTGGATGTCTAACCTGTGCGCTCTTTTGCGTCTGTGTAACCACCTTTCCTTCCCTGTCACTGATGAGAGTTTATATCCTGCAACTGAAGCACCTTTTACACGGCATCCTGTTTTTCTGATGCATTTTCCATCCATACTTTCACATTGGGCGTCTGTACTTGAAATAGTTATACGTAAGTGGGCTTTACTGTGAATTTTGGGACTGTGAGAATGTACTTTAGTGAGCAAGGTTATCATGATCATGTTTATTACATACAGTATATACAAATTACATACATATACATGCTGTACATGCAGTGCTGCTTGAAAGTTTGTGAATCTGTGAAAATGTGAATAATTAACAAAATAAAAGGGATCATGCAAAACAATAAAAAAAAATTTATTTAGTACTATCCTTAATAAGATATTTTACATAAAGATTTTACATATAGTCCATAAGACGAAAAAAAGAAGCTAATTTATAAAAATGACCCCGTTCAAGTTTATGAACCCTTGGATGATCCACAACTGTTTTTTGTTTTGTTTTGTGATGGTTGTTCATGCGTCCTTTGTTTGTCCTAAACAGTTAAAGTCATAATATGTAATTTTTCACCGTTAGAGGTCAAAAAATAGGCGTAGCTTGAAGACGGCTTGATTTTATTATCATTTTATTATGCCACAGACAACCACTTCCACTTATTCCGGTCATGTGTATGTGGGGTAACACGGTTTTATCACATTGGATACATTATTTGAGTGTGTTGAAAGTTATGTTATAATGCTACTCTGTGCGTTCACTCGGCAGCTACTATGAGACACTTGTTGCACACTGCAGTAAGCTAGATATTAGGCATGGTACTGATAAAACTAACTGTGACTAACAATTGCTCACCTGTCTAATAAAACACATAATATATAAAACATCTTTGGTGTTTTCACGGTTTCTACAAAATAAAACCGTAAATCGTGGATAGCACGGGTATGATGTCATTGATAGGCGACACGGTCCGTTTCCTGGTTAAAATTGCTTATTTCTCTGGAATTAAACATTCTTGGAAACATTTTGGATAATGCAAGTACACAAGTCATCAACATGTATAACATTGTTCTAGTGGTTTTTGGATATGTTCATCCAATTTGCTCCATTTGCTTTCCATTTTAATCTCATTGCTCTCTGTGAGATAGGAAAGAACATTTTAAATATACAGTGAGGAAAATAAGTATTTGAACACCTGAGAAAATCAAGTTTGAGCTCCCTCCAAAGATTCTCTATTGGGTTTAGGTCTGGAGGCTGGCTAGGCCACGCCAGAACCTTGATATGCTTCTTACAGAGCCACTCCTTGGTTATCCTGACTGTGTTCTTCGGGTCATTGTCATGTTGGAAGACCCAGCCTCGACCCATCTTCAATGCTCTAACTGAGGGAAGGAGGTTCTTCCCCAAAATCTCTCAATACATGGCCCCGGTCATCCTCTCCTTAATACAGTGCAGTCGCCCTGTCCCATGTGCAGAAAAACACCCCCAAAGCATGATGCTACCCCCCCATGCTTCACAGTAGGGATGGTGTTCTTGGGATGGTACTCATCATTCTTCTTCCTCCAAACACGTTTAGTGGAATTATGACCAAAAAGTTATATTTTGGTCTCATCTGACCACATGACTTTCTCCCATGACTCCTCTGGATCATCCAAATAGTCATTGGCAAACTTAAGACGGGCCTTGACATGTGCTGGTTTAAGCAGGGGAACCTTCCGTGCCATGCATGATTTCAAACCATGACGTCTTAGTGTATTACCAACAGTAACCTTCCACCGTTTCGGTGGTCCCAGCTCTTTTCAGGTCATTGACCAGCTCCCGCGTGTAGTTCTGGGCTGATTTCTCACCTTTATTAGGATCATTGAGACCCCATGAGGTGAGATCTTGCATGGAGCCCCAGTCCGAGGGAGATTGACAGTCATGTTTAGCTTCTTCCATTTTTCTAATGATTGCTCCAACAGTGGACCTTTTTTCACCAAGCTGCTTGGCAATTTTCCCGTAGCCCTTTCCAGCCTTGTGGAGGTGTACAATTTTGTCTCTAGTGTCTTTGGACAGGTCTTTGGTCTTGGCCATGTTAGTAGTTTGTTTTTTACTGATTGTATGGGGTGGACAGGTGTCTTTATGCAGCTAACGACCTCAAACAGGTGCATCTAATTTAGGATAATAAATGGAGTGGAGGTGGACATTTTAAAGGCAGACTAACAGGTCTTTGAGGGTCAGAATTCTAGCTGATAGACAGGTGTTCAAATACTTATTTGCAGCTGTATCATACAAATAAATAGATAAAAAATCATATATTGTGATTTCTGGATATTTTTTTTTTAGATTGTCTTTCACAGTGGACATGCACCTACGATGACAATTTCAGACCCCTCCATGATTTCCAAGTGGGAGAACTTGCAAAATGGCAGGGTGTTCAAATACTTATTTTCCTCACTGGATATATTTATTTCCTAAGGATAACTTTAGGCTTTTGATGTGGGAAATTGAAGTTGTTGTAGCTTGGTGGTCAGACATCTGTGCTGGTAACCCAAAGGTTGTTGGTTTAAACCACAGAAGGGGTGATTTATGATCTGCAACAATCTACCCATGAGCAAAACACTTAATCCTAGGTTACTCCTGAGGACCTGTCCCTTTAAGGCATTTGCCAAATTCAAAAATGTGATAATTTTTAAAAACATGATTATGTCAAGCACTGGATAAGCTGCCCAAAGAAATGATATCCAGCATATTTTTCTTTATCAGAAACCCCCTTAGCATACAAGGACATGCTTTAATCTGAGCCGCTACATATTCCTGTTTATTTGTTTGTCTGATAAAGCCTGATAAAGACATAGGAGGTCTCCTCGCTCTCCTTTGGCTCAACAGAACTTCAGAAGTTTCACAGGCCCTCATACAGACCCTGAACACGGGGTCATGTAGCCACTTGAAGCTGAGGAGACAGAGGTTACCATAGCATACAGAGTTACTTTCAGAGAATGGCCAGGAGATAACTTTAAAATGAGGCCATGAGAATGCTTATCTCAACACCTCCACATGGAATTTGTGTTTGATTACAGCGCTGGTGAGAAGCTCAAAGGATCAACTTGTTAATTTGTTAACTGTCATCTACCCATAAGCATAATCAGAGGTGTTCAGTCAAAATGAAATCATAGTTGTAAAATGAAATATAACTCATCTTTGTTTCTCAATTCATGTAAATGTTTTCTTCTAAAGCTGTGGCTTACTCTGCTGATGACAAATATATAATACTATATTAACCTAAACTTTATTTATTTTTATAATTGTAGATTTTATTTATGTATTTTTAAATGTTTTTATTGCTATCATTTAAAAAAAAAACATGCCACCAATACATTAAACATGAAATGTATTTATTTTGTTATTTTCATTTTAATTTGTGTTTTTATATAATATAATATAATATAATATAATATAATATAATATAATTTAATAATTTATAATTTAATTTATTGGTAGGAAGGATTGGGGCAGCAATTAAAATTGAAAAACATTTTAAACTACACTTTTTTTTTATTTTTTGTTGATTTTATCCATTGAACAAATTCTGTATGTTTATCATTTATCTAAATCCTATTACTAGAACGTAAAATGGTTCCTTGCACCTAAAGATTGAGGGCCACTTGTGCATGGCTCTTAAGCTCAGCAAAAGTGAACAGATGTCAAAACATCTGATGAAAGAGGCAAAAGTGTATAGAGTTCTAAAACCTTCCAGAAAAAAAGGTCACCCAGCTTTCCATTCCCGCCTGTCCTGGCCGTGCAGTTAATGTAATGTTGTGTCAGGGCTGCAAAGATGATAGTTATACAGCAGGATTGGGAGACGTGAAGGGGCAGCTGCGTATATTTTGGTTGTTGAGGTCCTACCTTCTCAGAAGAGGCCATATACATTCTGTCAGAAAGAGAAAAGAGCAAAGAATTGAGAAACTGAAGGGAATGTGGTTCTTGACTAGTGGGTCATGACCTAAAAAGAGCCACAGGTCTGTTCAGCAATAAAAATGCAAAGAAATTGCATTATTTATATACATATTGGTTGATTGCATATATATATATAATGTGCAGCATTGTTTACTGCTGTGCATATAGTATATAATTCCATTTGACTTTTTCTTTTAAGTAAAATATTTACTGAGCAAAATGAAGCCACATCCACAAGTGCCACCTTCATTTATATAGGCAATGATGTGAGCTCAGCTGTTGTTTTTATAAAGAATTTATTCATTTTAGTGTTTGACTTTTTCACCTTCAAACACAGTCAAACCAAAAATTCAGACACATATTTTTTACTAGTGGGTACAGGACACTATAGTTCATTTATGTAAGTGAGGATAGCAAAATAAAGTAAACTGTGACATATTATACACAAACATTCTTTATACAGTGGACTACCAGTAAAATTGATCAAAATTTGGGACCAAAATTATTCAGATACTTAGACTGGGTAAACCCTGCCTGATCTGCCAGCAATTTGATTTCGCCCTGCAACTCAGTCTGGAAACCTGTACATTAATTTCTACTGCTTCTGTTACACTTTCGTGGGAACCAAGCACAGACTGGCTTATCCACCTGGCGCACTATTGGCGGGTTTAACACGATGACGGGTAGAGAAGCCATGGGCCGTTGCCCGTTGATCACTCCTCTTGTGGTCTGATTGGTTGAAGGACTATCCAATTGCGTACAGAGACATTTAATTTATGCTCGTTTATCACGCCTCTTGTGCAGTAGAAAATACAGAGCAGACTCCCCAGACCAATGTTCAATCTTAAATTGAGCTTGGTCTGGTGATAGCCAAACAATCAGACACTTTGACCTGACCATGTTTGGTTGACCTAAACTGGTTTTATCTAATTGTGTACTTAAATTTAACAGCTGACAGATGATTGGTTAATTGTAATCCATTACATCCCTTTCTGTCAAAGTTATCTGACATTATCAAGATGAATTTGTTCTGACACAGTTTAACGGAGTTCGTCATATTTTCTCACCATTTTTTAAAATATATCGAATAATGAAGGTAGAAAATGTTGAAGGTGTCTGAATAAATGTTGGTTTGACTGTAGTTGTTGTGCTCAAGGAGGATTTTTAATAGCAATGATTAATTTAATAATAATATTGGTAGTATTGGCTTACCACTTATTGTTTAATGTAAAATCTGGGTTATTTAGTTTACTGAACAAAACTTCCTTATTATCCGTCCTCATGTACAGCTTTCATCCTCAGATACTGCCACTCATTGTTATGACAGCAACATATGCGTTGCCTTGGAAAATCTTGTCCTCCTCCATAGGAAACATTGCTTTATTCCTCTCACTGGACAAATTTGCTGTCACAAATGTCCTTTATAATATTAGACTCACAAAGACACAAAGTATTTTAAAACCATTGAGGTTACTTCCAACCCATTGTTGGCTAATAATCTGTCACATCTGTAATACATGTAGAAAGTTTTAATTCAGATGTTATGATGATTGCAATAGTTGACCTACAGTAAATGAGCTCATTTTACTGCTAATGGAAACATCCTTGGGTTTCAGCACAGCGTTTTTATTGTGCTTTAGGGCTTTCCTGCAGAAGTCCTGGGAGTGTTCATAATGAAAGTAATCCGTCTTTTGAGATTTATAAAGTAATTTGCAGCTTTGGTTCCAGTGGCTAAACTAAATAAATAATATTCATTGTTCAAGTGATCAAAAGAATTTAATGGAAGATACAGTAGCGAGAGAGAGACGGACAGAGAGAAAGAATAAAGTGTGTCCGCGCTTGTTTTATCTTTAAAGGAAGAAAGAGTGCTCACTTTGTCTCCCTGTGATGGCACACTGAGGGCTTTGTAGTGTGAAATTGTCAGTAGCAGTTCAGTACATAAAAGGACAGTTCTAATAGTGTCGCTTCTTTCAACTTGGCACTTTGATTTTGATGCAGGATGGCTTTGAATTTGTGGATACCTCATTAACACCACTTAGCGTGGGCTGGAATGAACAGCAATACATAATCATAGCAATTACCAAAACTATCTCTCAACCACATTACCACTCTGTACTCGCTCAGACGGATGTTCTTTTATATTATCTCTCTCATAGAAAGTTTTGGTGCTAATGTGCTGGTATTTACTTTCGCTTGTTTTGTGATCAATACTATTTCCAGCTTGAAATACTTTAAACTAAAGGGTTAGTTCACCCAACAACAAAAAAATATTCTGTCATTTATTACTCAGCCTCATGTTGTTCCAAACCCGCAAGTCACTGTTCATCTTCAGAACACAAATTGAGATTTTTGATGAAGTCCGAGAGCTTTCTGACCCCACTTTCAGATTACTTTCTGATGTAATCACCACTTTCAAGGACCAGAAAGATAGTGAAGACATTGTTAAAATAGTCCATGTGTCTACAGGGATTCAACCTTAGTTTTATGAAGTGACGAGAATACATTTTGTGTGCAAAGAAAACAAAAATAGCTAATATATTCAACTTTTTCTTTTCTTCCGTGTCAGTCTCTTGATGCTGTTCACGTTGTAAATACAGTGTAGTGCTTCCAGGTTCTACATCAGAATGGTGGCTCAGTATTTGCTGGCTCCTGCGTCAACACCACATGCATGTGTTGTGGTGCTCATGTGAACAGTATTGGAGACTCACACGGAAGAGAAGTAGTTTAATAAAGTTGTTGTTTTTGTTTTTTTGCGCACAAAGTATTCTCGTCTGAATGCGCACGGGATAAGCAAAGCCTGTGATTTCACTCGAATTTACAGACATATCTCCCCGATATTGCATATTATGTCAAGAATTTGTTGTTAAAATGTTTTGTCATTTTTAAAATGTTATATGCCTAGATATAACTGTTTGATGTATTATGAACAGAAGAATGTTCCTTCCGCAGCATGCAGTAAGAAACATTCTTCTGTACATAATACATCAAAATAAGTTTCACATTTCTGTCTTGTTTCTGATTGGTGTAATTTGAGATGTTACAATTGCGATAGTCCGTGTTGCCACCTTCGTTTAGACTTTTTTTATACTAATAAACATTTTCATTCAGTTAGAGAACAGACACTACAATTAAAAACTAAACGTGCAGATTTGGTTTCAAAGCGAAATGTAAAAGCGTCTATTTAAGTGAGTTTGTCATTGTGTTTTTCATTAATTATATATATGATATAAATAATATTGACCATTCAAGCAATTCGCCCCCGAATTGGCTCTAATTCTAAAGTGAAAGTATAATGCGCATGGTAAAAGTACACGTCCACTGTTATGAATGCCTGTGCCACCGTGCATATTTTTCTTTCGGTTTATAATTATCGATTTAACTTCAAAAAGTTTCCAACGCAGCCTCCATTCTTTGCGAAAGACAAAAACAAAAACCTTGAAAAATTATATACGACCACTCCAAATCTCAGAGATGCCGATTCGCACGGCCTAATATTATCACAGGACCTCGGTGTTCGGCAAAATATGGTAGGTCATTTGCGGAGGAATTTTTACTTTACAAATTAAAGACACGGCCGATTCGCATGGATTAAGATCACAGACAACCTCTGCAATTATTGAAAATTACTCGAGGTCACCAGGTAATACTAATCCCGTGCGAATAGCCAGGGCTTATGTCTTTACTACCTTTCCGGGTCTTGAAAGTGATGAAGAAAGCTCTCGAATTTCATGAAAAATATCTTAATGTGTGTTTCGAAGATGAACGAGTAGTTAATGACAGAATTGTATTTATTTTTTGATAATTTGATTTATATTGTAGCAGAATGTAATTAAACTACAGTGTTTCCCCTAGAATTTTTTCCAGCAGCGGTGCTGTTACGTGCCGGAGGTTAGCCGCTCGTCGGGGGGTCCGGGGGCATGCACCTCCGGAATAAAAAAAAAAAACCTTAAACCATGACTTCTGGCAAGTTTTGTGGATAGAAATAGACATTTTGAACATTAAAAACCAAATTAAGCTTTTCATTAGTTTAAAAGGTGACTAGCTTATAGCCTATTTTACTTCAATAACCTGCAGCGACGTTCAGAAAGTTCCTAAGGGGCAAGGGCTCAAATGTAAGAAAGGGGCAATATCTAAAAAAAAAAAAAAAATACTGGAAAAATTTGGATACTATTTTATGTTTTTGCAAAAAGTCTCATGCTTATCAAGCCTGCATTTATTTAATTAAAAAATACCGGAAAAAACAGTAGCCTAATATTGTGAAATATGATGTTTTTTTTTACCTTACGTTTTTATTAATCGAATATATATATATATATATATATATATATATATATATATATATATATATATATATATATATATATATATATATATATATATATATATATATATATATATATATATATATATATATTGTTGTTTTGATTCACATTATGGCTCAATCGTCACCAGGTTTATTAGATGCTGCCCCTTTAAGACGCAGATCTAAAATCATTCTCCCCTTTACGCCCATTTAAGCTAAACTGTGTTTAAGTGAATACTCTCCAAGCCTGTCATTTTGAGATATAGGCTATTTTGTTGTGTATTTGATGGTTTAGTCGCGCACACGAAGCATATATGATATGTGCAAGTCGGTCCGTTTCGCAGCGTGCGTACACACACACACACACACACCCGCCTTGAACTTGGAAACAGCGTCTATTGCGCGGATTATTGAGCTTTTCATTTAATCAAACACGTTCTGCAATTTAGCCAAAGTGGAGTGCGCATTTGACAACAATCACGGATTGTGCTGAATTTGACGTTAAATACATGTTTGTGGAGAAATGACAGCGCGCGCTGTGAAGGGAAGGAAGTTGTGCTAGACGATGCGCGAGCATAGTTTATAATAGTTTTACCTCATATCTTCTTTTTTTAATCCTTGGAAGCGAAAATAAGATTAATATTACAGCCCTGTGATATTGTGAAAGTGTAAGCAGACTACATTTTTGTTTAGTTCTCTGGCCATCGTCAATCTCTCTCTCTCCTTTACAGTGTGTAAGTGAATGTCGTGATATTACTGATCATGTGAAGATTTTGCAGTGGCGCTGAAAATCCAGCGGCGGCGCTGCGCCGCTGTGAATACATTGTAGGGGAAACACTGAACTATTAATAGTAAACTATTAAAATTGTCATAAGGTTGAGTAAATAATAACTAAATATTCTACAGTGGAAACCAGAAATGGTTGATCAAATATTCTGACGTCAAGGCCAATTATCTTTGCTGTGTCTTCAAGTATGCGGGAGCAAACAGGATGTGCCCTCCCACTGGTAGCCCAGAATATATCTCTTCAACGGGTGAATTTGTGAGAGAGAAGAGTTAAAACAGTGGAAGTGTGGATACTGCCTGGAGTGGAGGATATCCTGCAAACTACAATGACTTGATGAGATCCCACTATGATAATTGCAGCTGGCATTTAAAACAGGCTGAACGAATTCTAGTGATGCTCTGTCTTCATAGACAGATGTTGATCATATGCAGCGTCGCCTCTGGCTCAGTGGTTTACTGTCAATGCTCTGCTGTGCCAGAGGAATGCGACACTTAAACACGCACAAATCAAAATCTGCCATTCAAAATAGAAAACATGCGGCAATTAAACTGTGACTCCTCCAGCTGGGCTTCTTCTACTGTATCTCATACTTAGATATATCATTGAAGGGCATATGCATCTAACCTTCTGGTTTGCACCCATCACTACACCGAGATGAAATATGGTCAAATCTGCTTTTCTTCCTCTGTTTTTGTCACTATTGTTTCCCCACCGTCCTTGAAATAAAATCTCCTCCACACACGTCCTGCCTCTTTCCTCTTGTTCCATTCACAGTTTGGACAATCATTTTCCTTTGACCCTTTGACCCCAATCCCCAATTCCTCTGTTCTTTGTCCATGTTTCGGTCCTTCGGGGACATCTTGAACCCTGAGCATGAGTACAGTAGGTTGTGTTCTCAGCTGAACTCTTCAATTATGGATATGGTTGCTTGTGAACAATTAAGCTATTTTAACCTCAGCTGATATATTTAAATATGTTTGTAACAACCTGTGTTGCTCTATTGCTGTTTTCCAAGTACTTAAAGGGTAAAGGGTATAGATCTAGTTTGTGTTTTTATTCTTATAAATGTACTTTTTGTGTTCATGTTGGTTTCATATATATATTGGATGTGATTAATCGTTTGACAGCCTTAGTAATAACACATTCTCTTTACACCGTGAGTACATGGGTGTTAGTGAAGGTTAAATCTTAATCATTATTTTCAAGTATGTATGTATGTATGTATGTATGTGTATATGTATGTATGTGTATATGTATGTGTGTGTATACTGTATGTATGTATGTATGTATGTATGTATGTGTATGTATATATATATATATATATATATATATATATATATATATATATATATATATATATATATATATATATATATATATATATATATATATATATATATATATATATATATATATATATATATATATATACAGTATTGTGCAAAAGTCTTAGGCACGTTAGTATTTACCCCCCCTAAAAATGGTTAAGCCAGTTATTTATACATTTTGTAATAGTGTGTCAGTAGGTAATATCAGTTTACATTTTCAAACATTCATTTAGCCATTATTTGTAATAATCCATTCCATTGAGATTTTTGTATGCAGAATGAGTCTGACAACAGAGCTATGATCCACACAGAGATCTGATCTCACCATCATCGAGTCCGTCTGGGATTACATGAAGAAACAGAAAAAACTGAGACTAAATCCAGAAGAACTGTGGCAGCGTCTCCAAGACGCTTGAAGAAACCTTCCTGTAAAGCTACAGTACTTAGACACTTGGGTAAAAATGCTGTAAAGTCAAGTCTACTTATGACATTCAAAAATAATGTCATAAGTAGACTGTTAATTTTTTTGATCAATTAACTTCTATTAACTAAATCAAATCAGTTTGTGTGACCACCCTTTGCGTTGAAAACAGCTTTTGTTTTGGGACACTTGCTCATAGTTTTTTAGGGAGCTTTGCAGGAAGGTTTCTTCAAGCGTCTTGGAGACGCTGCCACAGTTCTTCTGGATTTAGTCTCAGTTTTTTCTGTTTCTTCATGTAATCCCAGACGGACTCGATGATGGTGAGATCAGATCTCTGTGTGGATCATAGCTCTGTTGTCAGACTCCTTCTGCATACAAAAATCTCACTGGAATGGATTATTACAATTAATGGCAAAATTAATGTTTGAAAATGTAAACTGATATAACCTACAGACACACTATTACAAAAGTTATAAATAACTGGCTTAAAACCATTTTTGGGGGTGAAAATACTAACGTGCCTAAGACTTTTGCACAGTATTGTACATCGAAAGACATTCATGAATTAATAGTGTTTCTCAATAATAATAAATTATGTATAAATATCATTATTAAATATCATTGCATTTTGAGGAGTCACACCACAAAATATTTTTTCATCCTTAAATAACTCGTCATTAAAATGGTCAAATTATCTGAATTATTTGACCTCAGCATGAAGACCGTCAGAACAGGGGCAGCAGGATGACTTATTTAAATCAGTAAATTATTATTCATATATTATAATAATCCTACTCTAATCTAAATTAAAAAAACTTAAAAATCAAGATAAAAATTATATTTAAATTATATGTGTTTTTGTCCCCCTCAATAACTATTGTATAGTTCTTGAAACTTCTAGAATCACAAAATGAATTGGGGTTAATTCATTTAATATATCATTGCAATTTCAGTTTCAGTTTGAAAACAAGCAGTTTTGCTATTATTACGACAGAAATAAAATACAGAAAATTATTACATACAGATTATGTCAAAAGGTTGAGAACCAATGCTCTGACAATTGTTTTTTTTCTAAACCATATATTTATGCCCCACATAAATTTTCACTTCTATGCTCTAATTTATGCATTCTCCCATTTGCTTGTATGATCTCCGCGCAGTAAACACAAGCTAAACGTTTATGAACTTCCATGCCCAGGGGTGTGAAATTCTGTTTAGCACCAGAACGTCAACATGAATGCCCTGCCAGCTGGCTTTGTGGCATTATGATAGATTGAGGTTTTCCTCTCGCAAATGCACATTTGACATTTGGATGGTTTGTGTCTGGGAATAGACTGGTGAAAAATCAGCGAATCTCTGTCCAAGTGCATTCCACAGAGCTGCAAAAATAAGACAAGAAGACTACTTCGAGTGTTCGATTCAGAGTGAAGGGTTCTAGGGAGGTGGAGTGAGAGGAGTGAAGGTCGAGTTGAAAGACTCATGCTTTAAAGGCCAGACGGGCTGCATTGGCTCAATCAGCTCTTTGTCTTCCGCACAGGCCTCCGTGTGTCCCGTCGAGGACTCGGCGCACAAAGCTGCCAAAGTTATGCTGTTGTATAGCGAGAAGAGTTTATGAATTAAGCATTTGGAATGCTTTTATTTCACTGTCTTTTCCCTTGTCCGAATGCAGTTTCAATGCCCTCGCTGGCGTTCGACAGGGGATTTCCTTAACAGAAAGACTGAATGGGGTTTTGCTCTGTTCCAAAGCGAGAATGTGGTTTTCTGAGTTGTAGCCTTAGTGAAATGAGATTACGGGCGCTGGGCAGGCTGTGCCGTCGAAAGAGAGAGGCTGATGGTATGGAGTGATTTCTGTGCCATAATTAAACAAACAAATCCAGCATTTTGCAAACAAACACGATCTGCTTTGAAAAAGAAAACTCGACTCACAAACAAACAGAAAGCGATTTGCAAATACAAAGGTCAGTTTGAGCGAAAATGCAAAGGTGTAACAAATGTACTGTGTTTTGCAAATAATAAATGAGTGAGTGTACATCATATTTCACAAATAAATACAAACCATCCAAATTCCGTGTAACCTTTGAACAAATACCAAATCTAGTCCCTACAAATACCTGTCTATTACAATCTCTCATCTTAATTTTCTCACAAATGCAGTTCGCACAGATTTTCTCACAAATGCAGTTTGCGCAGATTTTGTCACAAATGCAGTTCGCACAGATTTTCTCACAAATGCAGTTTGCGCAGATTTTCTCACAAATGCAGTTCGCACAGATTTTCTCACAAATGCAGTTCGCATAGATTTTCTCACAAATGCAATTCGCACAGATTTTCTCACAAATGCAGTTCGCACAGATTTTCTCACAAATGCAGTTCGCGCAGATTCTCTCACAAATGCAGTTCGCACAGATTTTCTCACAAATGCAGTTCGCGCAGATTCTCTCACAAATGCAGTTCGCACAGATTTTCTCACAAATGCAGTTCGCACAGATTTTCTCACAAATGCAATTCGCACAGATTTTCTCACAAATGCAGTTCGCACAGATTTTCTCACAAATGCAATTCGCACAGATTTTCTCACAAATGCAGTTCGCAGAGATTTTCTCACAAATGCAGTTCGCACAGATTTTCTCACAAATGCAGTTCGCATAGATTTTCTCACAAATGCAATTCGCACAGATTTTCTCACAAATGCAGTTCGCGCAGATTCTCTCACAAATGCAGTTCGCACAGATTTTCTCACATGCAATTTGCACAGATTTTCTCACAAATGCAGTTCGCACAGATTTTCTCACAAATGCAGTTCGCATAGATTTTCTCACAAATGCAATTCGCACAGATTTTCTCACAAATGCAGTTCGCGCAGATTCTCTCACAAATGCAGTTCGCACAGATTTTCTCACATGCAATTTGCACAGATTTTCTCACAAATGCAGATCGCACAGATTTTCTCACAAATGCAGTTCGCATAGATTTTCTCACAAATGCAATTCGCACAGATTTTCTCACAAATGCAATTCGCACAGATTTTCTCACAAATGCAGTTCGCACAGATTTTCTCACAAATGCAGTTTGCGCAGATTCTCTCACAAATGCAGTTCGCACAGATTTTCTCACAAATGCAATTCGCACAGATTTTCTCACAAATGCAGTTCGCACAGATTTTCTCACAAATGCAGTTTGCGCAGATTCTCTCACAAATGCAGTTTGCGCAGATTCTCTCACAAATGCAATTCGCACAGATTTTCTCACAAATGCAGTTCGCACAGATTTTCTCACAAATGCAGTTTGCGCAGATTCTCTCACAAATGCAGTTCGCGCAGATTTTCTCACAAATGCAATTCGCACAGATTTTCTCACAAATGCAGTTCGCACAGATTTTCTCACAAATGCAGTTTGCGCAGATTCTCTCACAAATGCAGTTCGCACAGATTTTCTCACAAATGCAGTTCGCACAGATTTTCTCACAAATGCAGTTTGCGCAGATTTTCTCACAAATGCAGTTCGCACAGATTTTCTCACAAATGCAGTTCGCACAGATTTTCTCACAAATGCAGTTGAGTAACTTCCTCTTGCAAAACAGCAGATGCCGCTTTGGGTCAATTTACGCTAGCCCAAGGAGCCCTGAAACATGTTTTCAGCTGACGAAAATGAGCGGTGAACAGCTGAGTTTCTGTTTTACTGTATCTATTATTAATCTTTCTGAGATTTTCGCTATGCCAACCCTATTTCAATAATAATAAAAAAAAATTTAAGATAATATTGTTTATATGTAATATGGTATCAGTGCAAAATTATTTACATAGTAAATTAGCTAGGGCTATTTTTTTCTCATTAAAAATGCATCCATCCTCCATACCATTTATCCACTGTAGTGTAATGGGATATAAAAAAATGTTTTACTTTTATGTAATTTGTACATATGATGATAACATTTTTGTTGCAGAGAACATTCAAAATAATGTAAGGGTGTATCGTATCACAATATATTGCAATTCTAAAATGCAACAATGTATTGTGGATTAAAGTTTAGACAGATTAGTTTTGTATGAGATATTTTAATGTCACATCAAATATGGTAAATCCTGAAGGGCACACATTTGAGCTTTCATTTTTTATGAAATATTTTTAATAAATTAAAAATAAAATATATTTTAAGCAGAGTAGGCTATATTATAAGCAGAATTATGAATATTTATTTTCTGCTGTCACCATTTCCCGGGGTAGAAGGACCAAGCCCAGCCTATAAGTTCACATCTGATGCAATATCAAATTTAGCACTTAAATGAACTGTGTTAAAAGTAATAATTAAAAACTATAGCCTATACCATTTGAACTATTTTGGATTTGTTCAAAGTATTGAGGGTGTATTGTACTGTATTGCAAGATCACGATTGTGTATCAAACTCAATTTTGAGATGAATTAATTATTACATGCCTGAAATCTGCTGTTTTGGAAGAGGACGTTGCTCAACTGCATTTGTGAGAAAATCTGTGCGAACTGCATTTGTGAGAAAATCTGTGCGAACTGCATTTGTGAGAAAATTAAGCTGAGAGATTGTAATTGACAGGTATTTGTATGGACTAGATTTGGTATTTGTTCAAAGGTTACATGCAATTTGTAGGATCGTTTGTATTTATTTGTGAAATATGATGTCATTTACTCACTCATTTATTATTTGCAAAACACAGTACATATATTTGTTACTCCTCTGCGTTTTCCCTCAAACTGACCTTTGTATTTGCAAATCGCTTTCTGTTTGTTTGCGAGTCGAGTTTTCCTTTGCAAAGCTGACCGTGTTTGTTTGCAAAATGCTGAATTTGTTTGTTTAATTATGGCACAAAATTCACTCCATACTGATGCTTTTACAATGTGCCCACACAAGTGATTTCATTAATCACGGGTCGGTACCAACACTTTGATGGGATTTTTTGATGTTTCCTTTCCTCTGTCCAGGCTGTAATAGTCCGGCCATGGTGACGTTACAGAAAATACAGACAAAGGCAGTCAGTCAAGACCTTCTGACATTTGTTTTCATCTCTCTCTGTCCTTTAATGACCGGAGTTAACTTTTTTTTTGCGGTAATGAGACTTCTCTTCTGTAGAAATGGGGGATGCAGTTAAGGAAGCAGGCGACCATGTATCAGTGTATTGCGCAATTAGAAAAGAGCTCTGGGCCACTTTCTTTTCTAAATCCTGTCAGCACTAAGTGCGAATTTCCAATAAACTCTGTGTGCATGGCAAATACATTTGACCGGACAGTGACAGCAGGTGTCTGGATTCTGTGAAAAGCAAGTTAATTAATGCCTGTGATAAAATATCAATTGGAATAAATCTATAGTGACATTACAAAGAGTAAAAGGTCAAAAGAGTCTTTTTGTATGGGACTTGTGTGTATTTAAGCTTTGTGTCCATTTGGCAGTTGCATTAAACATGACTCTGCTGGAGAACTATGGCGAGTGGCAGCTAACTGCAAGAAAGAGCACAAATATTGACTTCCTTTTTCAACTCAGTTTGACTAACTGAAATCAGGTAAACCCACCCAGGCCAGAGCAGTAAAAAGGCTGGAGCTTTTTAAAGGTTGATGTTACTGTGAGACTCTGGGCATAAGCTAATAGCATGTATTTGTTTTTTGTATTGAACGGCAGCTTTTGCAGTAGAATTGGAGCCGCCAGTGCTGAAACATTTCCTGAATAGATTTTGCAATTCCGTGCTTCTCAATGATTATTTGACCTGGTCTTCATTTGTTTAGGCTGTCACTCAAGCACAATATATCCGTACTATACACCCATCAGGCATAACATTATGACCACCTGGTGAAGTGAATAACACTGATTATCTCTTCATTACTTAGTGGGTGAGATATATTAGGCAGCAAGTGAACATTTTGTCCTCAAAGTTGATGTCTTAGAAGCAGGAAAAAGTGTAAGGATTTGAGCAAGTTTGACAAGAGCCAAGTTGTGATGGCTAGACAACAAAAAAACAGTGGTGAACCTGCGGCCATGGGCAGCCAAGGCTCATTGATGCACATGTGGAGCTAATTAATTACATGATATGAGGGCTACCACTAACGACTATTTTTATATTGATTAATCTATCGACTAATTTATCACAATAATTTTCAACAATTTTACTTAAAAACATTTAATTTAACTTGCAATGTTAGCATTCAGCAGTGTACTATAAAAAAAGTATAAATGTAAACAAGCCCTTGACAAAATGTAAAACTAAAAGAGTAAAAATGTAAAAAGGTAAACATTTTGCTGTCACACATCGACGCAAATTAAGAAATACTGCTCTTAGAGTGCTGTCATTTTTAAAGTACCGGCACTAATACAATTTCATATCGTACCCAACTTACCCAGTTGACAAAAAATATTAACGTTGACTAATTAACAGCGTTGACGCAGTCGATTTTATCGACCAATCGCGACAGGCCTAGATATGGCGATTAATTAATCTAAATAATCGCAATTTAATCGCACTCAAATTCGGCTGAGAAATTACCCCCAAAAGATGATTTCAAGTCATTATTGTGTTAAATGAGAGAAGCATTATATAGACATTAAACTAGCTTTAGAAATAAATATTTTATTTAATTCAACAGAATTTACTACACGTAAACTTTTAGGTTACAATGGCCATGATTTATTTTTCAGAAGCTGCATCTGAATTGCTATTTAGATGTAATTACAGACCAAAACAGTTTGGTTACCAACATTCTTCAAAATATCATCTTTTATGTTCAAGTATGTGATTTTGGATGCAGCCAATGGCTCTTTTTATGAATGGGCTATTGAATTGTTGGTTCACTCAATTGATTCGCTCAAAATGCAGATTCATTCCAAAACGAAATGTGTGTTGCTCAGAGACGCACAACAGTTCTGCTCAGGCTTTACAGGTAATATTTTTGTTGGCAAAATTGAGCAAAAACAGACAATATTGTTTTTAAACTACACAATATTAACTTCTTATTTATTGAACTGTTGTATTAAATCAATATCACATTTGCACTCTTGCTATTCGGGACAAAAACAGCACTCGTGTGATATTGCGGTCATTACTTGTGTGATTTATAAATATGAGATGACAACTACTCATACAGGGGCATTTTTGTCCGATATCTTTAATTTTATGGACATTCTAACTGCATTCTACAGTGAGGAAAATAAGTATTTGAACACCCTGCTATTTTGCAAGTTCTCCCACTTAGAAATCATGGAGGGGTCTGAAATTGTCATCGTAGGTGCATGTCCACTGTGAGACATAATCTAAAAAAAAAAAATCCAGAAATCACAATGTATGATTTTTTAAAACTATTTATTTGTATGATATAGCTACAAATCAGTATTTGAACACCTGAGAAAACAATGTTAATATTTGGTACAGTAGCCTTTGTTTGCAATTACAGAGGTCGAACGTTTCCTGTAGTTTTTCACCAGGTTTGCACACATTGCAGGAGGGATTTTGGCCCACTCCTCCACACAGGCAATACATGGCCCTGGTCATCCTCTCCTTAATACAGTGCAGTCGCCCTGTCCCATGTGCAGAAAAACACCCCCAAAGCATGATGCTACCACCCCCATGCTTCACAGTAGGGGTGGTGTTCTTGGGATGGTACTCATCATTCTTCTTCCTCCAATCACGTTTAGTGGAATTATGACCAAAAAGTTATATTTTGGTCTCATCTGACCACATGACTTTCTCCCATGACTCCTCTGGATCATCCAAATGGTCACTGGCGAATTTAAGACGGGCCTTGTCATGTGCTGGTTTAAGCAGGGGAACCTTCCGTGCCATGCATGATTTCAAACCATGACGTCTTAGTGTATTACCAACAGTAACCTTGGTAACGGGGGTCCCAGCTCTTTTCAGGTCATTGATCAGCTCCTCCCTTTCTTAGGATCATTGAGACCCCACGAGGTGAGATCTTGCATGGAGTCCCAGTCCGAGGGAGATTGACAGTCATGTTTAGCTTCTTCCATTTTCTAATGACTGCTCCAACAGTGGACCTTTTTTCACCAAGCTGCTTGGCAATTACCCCGTAGCCCTTTCCAGCCTTGTGGAGGTGTACAAGTTTGTCTCTAGTGTCTTTGGACAGCTCTTTGGTCTTGGCCATGTTAGTAGTTGGATTCTTACTGACTGTATGGGGTGGACAGGTGTCTTTATGCAGCTAACGACCTCAAACAGGTGCATCTAATTTAGGATAATAAATGGAGTGGAGGTGGACATTTTAAAGGCAGACTAACAGGTCTTTGAGGGTCAGAATTCTAGCTGATAGACAGGCGTTCAAATATTTATTTGCAGCTGTATCATACAAATAAATAGTTAAAAAATCTCATTGTGATTTCTGGATTTTTCCTCTATAATTTCCTCTATTTTTACATTTAGATTGCCTTTGCTGTTATCTAACTCTATTAAAGTTCATTTTTAAAAAAAATTCAATACTTTAATAACACTGTTATAAGCACATCGAGTGAGTCGTTTTTTGTTGTTTTTATAATATTTTAATATTAAATATTGGACATTTATTATCCATATATTGTTTAATTATCAGCTTATTGGACATAATTAAAATATTGGTGCATTATAATTAAATTTTATTATAAAAGTTTAAAGAATCAAATTATTATTGATCATTTATAAATAATGTTTAATCTAATATAAAAATATAAAAAACTATTAATAATAATTGTCTGGCACTGTTGTTGGCACTGAGTCTGACATCTGCGTTCTTGTTTCTAGTTTACTATCGGGCACTGGTGAACTTCACAAACTCATTCCAGTTTGGGCCTGAACTTGATGACATATACTCTCCTGCTTTCCAAGAGATTTCATCTGCTGTCGTTGATACGGTACGTGCAACTACTCAAGGACTGTGACCTTAAGAAATACTACCAAAGGAGTTTACACAATAAAAATTAAGGGTGTGCTCCGCATGGGTGTTATATTATTGACCACATGCCTTTCCTCTGATTTTTGTCTGTACTGTGTTAATGTTTAAATCAGTGTTTACCTGATTTAGTACACAGACTAAAGTACTTTGTATGGCAAGGCCAGCATGTGGTGATTTAATGGTGTTTGTCTCCTCCACAGCTCGAGTCTGACTACAACAGGATACCAGGACAGCAGTCCGTCAATGTGGTTCTCCTCAAGTAAACGCCATTTTCAGTTTCAAACACTAATAGTGCATGTTCTCATGTAGAAGGATAGTCATTTAACTTAGGACATTAGGACATTCATGTAACCAAACACTTACTTTTGTTTGTGTTATGGGACTTTTTATGATCACCCTGCTGAAAAACATCTTAAACAAGCTGGTTTAAGTCGGTCTCCTAGCTTGGTCAAGATGGTGCACGAACCCTCTGTAAAAACATCAAACAGACCAGCCTGACTAGGCTGGGATACCAACAAACTATCTTATGTTGGTTAATGTGTTTCGTTTGTTGTTTTGATTAAGTGTGCTCTGTGTACATTTTGCAGGAAAATCGACAAAGATGTGTTTGTGGAGCTGGACGTCGGCTCAGATAACAACTCTAATGAAGCGCAGATCAGAAGTGTCCTGTTCTCTGTGGTTAAAGAGGGCACCATTGCCTCCTACGATATCTCAGTAATTGGCTTCCAGTTCAGACGACTTGGAGAAGGTTTGTTCAATACTTTTCTAGGAATGATTAGATTATGATGCAATACATTATCATAACTGAAATTTGGTTACAATTTAGTTTTGATTTGATAATTTTGCTATGATTCATTTAAAGTAAAACCAAAATAGGCTGCAGGCACACATTTTAGAATATTGACAACAATATTTTTAAACTAACAATAATTCAAACAACAATAATAATATTGATATTATTATTGATTTACAATTTTTTTTATAATAATGATAATGATATTGACAAATATATTTGGGATGTTTTTTTTATATTTTTCATAACAATAATTATTTAATAATATCTTAATAATTGTATTAATAAAAATAACTTACACAAATATTTAACATGCTTGTTATATTTTGCAGAACAATAATAATTATAATATACATTTTATTAATGATGGTGATGTTTTTGAAAATAAATACAATAATTCATGCATTGAAAATCCAATTGTCCGAGATATTTTGCATGCTTATAAATCGTAGAATAAGAAATGAACATGTATTATCAACTACAACTTCAATAATGATAATAATGAATTTGATAATTAATGCATTGGATTCTTTTTATTGTTTGTCAGATCCAATTGTGCATTTTTACACTCCTTATATTTTACATTCTTTTTATGTCTAACTATTCATTCTTGCAGTTCTGTTTGGAACTAGTCATCATTCAGCAAAATGTAGTATAGATAATATTTGTGTCTGGTTCATAGCTGATACTCTCCCTCCTGTGGTGCCCATCGTTGTGCCAGGTTTGTCCTCAACCAGGTCTGCTGCATGGAGATTGTAGCGCATTAGAACACAGCCCAGTCTTGTTCACTTATGAGAACTGCAAGGAACTGTCAGATTATATAGTGGCTGTATAAAGAATGAAACTTTTATGCATGTGTGTACTCTGATGAAGACCAAGAGAAGAACAGAAGGCTTTGCATGGCTTGTCATTGAATGAAGTGATGCTGATGTCAGGAATTGGAGTATCATTTTCAGGCAATGCAACCTGTTTGTGTTTGCAGTATTTAGTTTTGTTCATACGTGATGGATTTGATTTATTTTCAGTCCAAGCTTTCTATACATTTTACTTTCAAATTAAGGTACCGGATGAGAGAATTAAAGATTGAATAGAAAAGCTAGAATGAGCATTGTACAGATGTCCTTTGGCTTTGTTCACACCGCATATAAATCTGATTTGGTTTTCAAATCTGATCTTCAGGACTGACTGTCCACGTTCTGCAAGTGATGAAGACTTCCTCTTTAGATTTACTCATACCATAAGTAATACCATAAGTAAGAGCTGTCCTAAATAATGAAGAAAAAGAAAAAATAAAGAAGAAAAAAACATGAAATCTGAACGAGATTCATTACCAAAAAAATTCAAACCGCATGTGGATGTATTTTGTGTGTGTTGTTTGCTATTCAGACTATAAAAACAGTTACTTCAAAAAACTTCAAAAAGTCTGATTTTGATGCCTGTGTGAACAAATCCCTTTTGTATCCTCTTGAAATAGCAGGTCCAGCATGGCATGGCTGTGATTGAAACGTTGGATCACTACATTGCATTACGTACAGTATGTTACTGCATTGTATTTGTCTGTCTCCACCACCTCAGTGAAGCCCAGTCCCAGGGAATGCTTGTCTGATGAGTTCAGCTGTCAGGATGGGCTGACGTGTATCCCTCAGAACTTTGTGTGTGATGAACGGCCTGACTGCAGTGACTTGAGTGATGAAATGAACTGTGAGTGAGATTGCTTGAGATGAATCCTGCTCATTTGCCGTGGAAATGTGACATTGCTTTGTTAATATTAAACTGACTAATACGGTCTAAATCTATCTGCATAAAATGCTATTTTCATGCAGTGCTATGCGATCAATTCAACTTTAATTTAGTACACTAAATACAACTGTGAAAAGCTTTTTCAATATGTAAATAAAACAAACAAACAAACAAACAACAATTCTTGTAATGTATATTCAATGCTTTGCACATCTGAAACCATAATGGCTTAATTTAGGGGATTTTCTGTAAACTTTTATTTTCAAAGGTGTACGTTTTACTCCACCTACGCCTCCCAAAACTAGACCCCCACCTGACGTGGGACCCTGCCGTGCAGACCAGGCTACCTGCCAGAACGGACAGTGCATCTCACGGGATTACCTATGTGATGGCGAAACGGACTGCACTGACGGCAGCGATGAGTTCAAGTGTGGTAGGACAAACCTTTTTTTTCACCACAGAAATGAAATCCCTTATTTATAACTAGTCTATTCTCTGCGTTTATTATATAACTTTTTTTGTAATTTCACAGGAACTCCATCTCCTTGTGAACCCAATGAGTTTAAGTGTCAGAATGGCCGCTGTGCCCTGAAACTGTGGCGTTGTGATGGGGATAATGACTGTCAAGACAACTCCGATGAGATGAACTGCCGTAAGTCAGACCTGAGCTTCTATCCACAGATGGGGGATGTGGTTTGGAAACCTGTTTGAAAACTATTATTATAATTTTTTTTAAAGTTCCATTTGTTGCCACTAGAGGCACAGAAATTACTCCCTTTATGACTCTTTAATAATTTATTCTATTTTTTTTGTTTCTTCAGCCACTAAAAATCCAGGGGACACATGTGCCCCGGAGCAGTTTGTGTGTTTGTCTGACCGCACATGCATTCCTGCCAGTTACCAGTGCGACGAGGAGCCGGACTGTGCCGACCGCTCTGATGAATATGGTTGTGGTAAGGCATTACAGTTCAATTAATCTTTAACAAGTAAACATTGGGTTGTCATAACATTCCAAACACCATAACTCTTCTGTCTCAACTTTTCTTTCACCTATCATCTTCACTTTGACTTACTAACACTATTGCTTCTCCCAAATCGGTGAACATTTTGTATTTATGGTCTGCAAACAAAGATTAATTTTTAGCGGCTTGTTTTGCCACACTCATACAGCTTTTCAATAACACATAGATCTCATCTCCCATATATCTTGTGCCTGTAGTTTATTTAACAGGCGGCTTTGGTATTGTTTCTGCCAGCAGTGCCTACGGCTCTGGTTGGCTAATCTCACGGAATGAATCTGCCAAATTAAACTTGTGCTGTCACAGTCTGCCAATTTAGAATAAAAGACCTGCTGCGGGTGTTTGTGGTTTCTTGTGTCCATATATTTGTTTTTACTAGTTTACCATTCATTTGATACAATTATATGTGACGATTGAAGCTGATTGTACTGTTAAATGATTATATGTTCGCTCTTTTTGTACTAAAGCACCTCCCACTGTGACCAACCCCCCGGAAGAGTCCATCACTGCAGCGCGGGGGGACTCTGTTACCTTTACTTGTTCTGCCATTGGTGTGCCCATTCCCATCATCACATGGCGTCTTAATTGGGGACACATACCAGCCAACAGCAGGTAGGTTAGGATTTAATAAGAATAGTGGATCTCTGAAATGATCAAAAGGCCACAATCTGTTAAAGTCATATAGTCCTTATTCTCTTAAAGCAGGGGTCTCAAACTCGCGGCCCGCAGGATGATATTTTGTGTCCCCCTTCTTGACATTTAGTGTTAGTACGGCCCACGCGTTGCTCTGAAAAGCACCTTTTTGCTGAATCGTTGCGTGTGCAGCACTTGCCGCGCTTGCCACGCTTGCTGCCTCCTTTGTGTGTGTGTGTGTGAGAGAGAGAGAGAGAGCGAGAGAGAGAGAGAGAGAGAGAGAGAGAGAGAGAGAGTTGGCTCACCCCTCCCTCGTGCAGTATAATTGTTTGACACCACGTGATTGACAGGAACAGACGAACGAAGCTGATCAGACAGTTGAAACGAATGTGGTCTAACAGCGCTCGTCAATGTCAAAATGATTGAGATGGCAATCAAATCAAAGTATGCAGGGTTTACGTTCTCTTTTGGCCCATGCACACTGCACAGTCTTCACACACAGACGAGCGCGTCAATCTATCGCTTAATGCCGCTGCTGAGAGAGACTCTATTCTTTCCGGAGAAATCACAAAGCAAAATGCAAACGTGTCCATGGTCTTATTATACATTCATTGATGAACATCTTTGATTTAAATGAAGAAAAACTATATGAGGGCAGATTAGAACCCGGATCCTTTGACACGGTTGACAAAAATTCTACCACCAAACCACTAGGGAATCCATAAATAAATTGCGGATCTATGTATTTATTCACTCACTCACTCACTCATGCAAAGAATATCGGGACTAACAATATATTTGACACAAATGAATGCAAATATTGTTTACAAATAGTCCCAAAAAGATTAGTTCCCAAGTAGAATTAGACCTAGAATTTCGCTCACTGTTCTGTTTGACCTGGTTAAGGCCTTGCTGTGAATTAGTCTATTATTTAAAATAAAATTAAAATCATTCATTATTTCATATTACATTATTTAATTTCTATAGGCTATATTTAGTTCAAATTCAGAGGAACAGTTCATGTACAGAAGAAGCATTCATGTTGAAGAACTGTTAATAATAAAGATTGAGAAGATTGGATTTTGTTTTTTGAATACTTGAAACACTTTTTATGTTTAATACTTGATGCGGCCCAGCCTGACCTAGAGTCTACCCTCCAGCGGGGTAGAATGCGTTTGAGACCCCTGTCTTAAAGACTGAATAAATGAAAGTAAATAATATTTGTGGTTTTTCATCCATTTCTACTAAATTCCCAAAGCTCTCTTTGCTGAACTCTGTAAATAAGTAAATTAATGACTTCAGCACTTGTCTAAATGAAAACAGAAGGCCACACTCTGCATTTGTTGTGTGATTGAGTCATGTATACAATAAGAAGACTTGTGTTGTCGGAGCCAATAGCCTTGTGGGTAGTGCTCCGAATTTGTTTGAGTTTCCAAGTTCGAGTTTCAGCTCGTGGATCTTTCCCGATCCCCTCCCTCTCTCCCACTTCACTTCCTGTCATTTCTCTGTATCTCAAAAAAGGCAAAAACATCTTTAAGAAAAAAAGGCTTGTGAGCTGTCTCTTTTCAAAATATTGAATCTCATGAAAGTGATAATCTTTTGATGCTGCTACTTTGCAATTATTATTTGTCTTAATAATGAATAGACGTTAACATGTACGCAGAGAGCAGAGTGCAGATTTTTTTGGGTCACACTTTAGTTTAGGGTCCAATTCTCAATATTAACTATTACTTTTACCTCAATAAACTCCTAATTACGGTTTATTAATAGTTAGTAAGGTAGTTGTTTAATTTAGGTATTGGGTAAGATTAAGAGATGTAGAATATGGTCATGCAGAATAAGGCATTAATATGTGCTTTATAAGTACTAATAATCCTAGGAATATGCATGCTAATAAGCAACTAGTTAATAGTGAGAATTGGACCCTAAACTAAAGTGTTACCTATTTATTTTATATATAAAACTATATTAAAGTGCTTTAAGATGAGTTTTAACCTTAGTAGGAGCCATGAGCATGAATATGCAAGCATTTAAACTAGGACTGCTAATAGAATGTTAATTTAGTTGTTAAATATTAAACATTACTGACATTAAATTAAAACTTTTTTTGGAATACATAAGGAACCATTCACATAGGACATGTTCACACATTCAAAAACAGCTGGGCAGAGCACAATGGAATAATGGAACAGAATGCAGCCCTAATATAAACATTATTCTATTGACAGAATCACAATGACCAGTGAGAATGGACAAGGAACGCTTACCATCCGTGATGTGAAGGAAGGTGACCAGGGGGCGTACACCTGTGAGGCCATCAATGCTAAAGGCCTAGTGTTTGCCATTCCTGATGGGGTCCTCAGCCTCTCTCAGAGACCAAACCCAGGTACTGCACCAGGTCCAAATGATGCATTGTGAACATCTTTGGATTACTGTGTATTATATATTTGTTCTCGTCTGATGCTTTCTTTTCCGAAGATACATGTCATTACAACAGATGTCATCCTTTCATTTGCGAGGCACAGGTTATCTTGCTGTTCTTTGGCTGCATGTTGTGACATTGTGGTGTGATGACTGGGAGGCTTCTCAAACCTGACGGTGGTGGTCTTACCATCCTTTGTCTTCCATGTCGTTCTTGTCCAGTTGTGTCATCCTCTCTGTACGTGTTAGCAGGTAATTGCCGTGATGGACACTTTAGCGTGGGCGGTCACTGCATGCCGTGCTTCTGTTTTGGCATCACAAAGAACTGTCAGAGCACCGGTCGCTACCGTAACCAAATCGGACTGCGCTTCACAGAGGAGGAGGACTTCAAAGGTACTCGGATGATTCAAATTCAGATTTTTTGGTGGATGCATCAACTTTTGGGGGGGATTTTATGTGTAACATACATGATCATTCCATAACTGTCTAAAACAATATACATATATTTGTACATCAGGCTTTTTGACTCATAGTATGATATAGGAGAATATGGAGCTCACACTCAAGGAAAAATCACCTAAGTTTTATTCAGAGGCCCAAACTTTATGCAATTTGGTTCAGTTGCTGATATTTCTTTTAGGCCATATTTATATGGCCTAAAATATATAATTCTAATGCCCTGTAATGTAAATCAACAAGATACAGTGAGGAAAATAAGTATTTTAAACACCCTGCTATTTTGCAAGTTCTCCCACTTAGAAATCATGGAGGGGTCTGAAATTGTCATCGTAGGTGCATGTCAAACTGTGAGAGACATAATCTAAAAAAAAATCCAGAAATCACAATGTATGATTTTTTAACTATTTATTTGTATGATACTGCTGCAAATAAGTATTTGAACACCTGAGAAAATCAATGTTAATATTTGGTACAGTAGCCTTTGTTTGCAATTACAGAGGTCAAACGTTTCCTGTAGTTTTTCACCAGGTTTGCACACACTGCAGGAGGGATTTTGGCCCACTCCTCCACACAGGCAATACATGGCCCTGGTCATCCTCTCCTTAATACAGTGCAGTCGCCCTGTCCCATGTGCAGAAAAACACCCCCAAAGCATGATGCTACCACCCCCATGCTTCACAGTAGGGATGGTGTTCTTGGGATGGTACTCATCATTCTTCTTCCTCCAATCACGTTTAGTGGAATTATGACCAAAAAGTTATATTTTTGTCTCATCTGACCACATGACTTTCTCCCATGACTCCTCTGGATCATCCAAATGGTCACTGGCGAATTTAAGACGGGCCTTGACATGTGCTGGTTTAAGCAGGGGAACCTTCCGTGCCATGCATGATTTCAAACCATGACGTCTTAGTGTATTACCAACAGTAACCTTGGAAATGGTGGTCCCAGCTCTTTTCAGGTCATTGACCAGCTCCTCCCATGTAGTTCTGGGCTGATTTCTCACCTTTCTTAGGATCATTGAGACCCCACGAGGTGAGATCTTGCATGGAGTCCCAGTCCGAGGGAGATTGACAGTCATGTTTAGCTTCTTCCATTTTCTAATGATTGCTCCAACAGTGGACCTTTTTTCACCAAGCTGCTTGGCAATTTCCCCGTAGCCCTTTCCAGCCTTGTGGAGGTGTACAATTTTGTCTCTAGTGTCTTTGGACAGCTCTTTGGTCTTGGCCATGTTAGTAGTTGGATTCTTACTGATTGTATGGGGTGGACAGATGTCTTTATGCAGCTAACGACCTCAAACAGGTGCATCTAATTTAGGATAATAAATGGAGTGGAGGTGGACATTTTAAAGGCAGACTAACAGGTCTTTGTGGGTCAGAATTCTAGCTGATAGACAGGTGTTCAAATACTTATTTGCAGCTGTATCATACAAATAAATAGTTAAAAAATCATATATTGTGATTTCTGGATTATTTTTTTTTATATTATGTCTCTCACAGTGGACATGCACCTACGATGACAATTTCAGACCCCTTCATGATTTCCAAGTGGGAGAACTTGCAAAATAGCAGGGTGTTCAAATACTTATTTTCCTCACTGTATGTATAACAGTATAGCAGACTGCTTGCATTAAATGCATATAAATATCAGTTGTCGTGCTGTATTTATAAATAATATGTCTTGGATGATATTTAAATGTCTAGTTTTATGATAAAAGCTCTGTAGTTTTTATGGGTGGCTTAGAGATTTGTGTATAAAATATGATGCAGCAGGCTTTATAGATTTAAAGTAACAAATGGTACAGTAGTACATTAATGGTACATCTCTCTTTTCATCCACAGGAGTCAATGTGTCATTTCCCAGTCGTCCTGGCACTCCACCGCCTCTCTCCTCCACTCAGATGTTGATCAATCCAGGTAATGGGGAGTTCCAGCTAGTGGATCTGTCTCGTCGTTTCCTCGATCAAGACTCCTATTGGTCTCTTCCTCGTCAGTTCCTGGGCAACAAGGTTTTCCTCTCCTCCACAATACTCTCCTGAGCAAATTTAGACAGGACATCAATAAAACCTAATCAGTCGATATCTCAATGTTTTTTCCAATCCCATTTCCTTAATATTCTCCCTATTATTTGCTGTCTGTCCTTTCACAGTCGCAATGAATATTTAGATTTCAAATAATCAATTATGCTAATACTTTAACTACGTGTAGTAGCTTAATTGTCTTAGGAGATGTGTAAAACGTGCAAAGAAGCTCTTCATCTTTGTATTTTGGACACTGTGTCTGTTTTGTACAGGTTGACTCGTATGGAGGTTATCTGAAGTTTAAGGTGAGTTACTCACTGCAGCGAGGAGAATCAGAACCAAAGGAGAAACCTGATGTTGTGCTGAGTGGCAACGGGCAGAAATTTATTTACCGCAGAGGCAACCCCACTTTACCCACAATCAACAATAGAGAGATCAAGTTTACAGAGGTAAGCCGCATAATGTGAAATGCTTAAATATATAAAATACATTTGTATTAAATATATACACACTACCATTCAGAAATCATTCTAATATGCTCATTTGCTGCTCAAGAAACATTTCTTATTATTATAAATGTTGAAAAACGGTTGTGCTGCCTAAAATTTTTGTGAAAACCATGATGTTATTTTTCATGATTCTTTGATGAATACAGTGAGTGCAGAATTATTAGGCAAGTTGTATTTTTGAGGATTAATTTTACAACATTAATAATTAAACAACAACCATGTTGTCAATGAACACAAACTCATTAATATCAAAGCTGAATATTTTTGGAAGTGGTTTTTAGTTTTAGCTATTTTAGGGGGATATCTGTGTGTGCAGGTGACTATTACTGTGCATAATTATTAGGCAACTTAACAAAAAACAAATTTATACCCATTTCAATTATTTATTTTTACCAGTGAAACCAATATAACATCTCAACATTCACAAATATACATTTCTGACATTCAAAAACCAAACAAAAACAAATCAGTGACCAATATAGCCACCTTTCTTTGCAAGGACACTCAAAAGCCTGCCATCCATGGATTCTGTCAGTGTTTTGATCTGTTCACCATCAACATTGCGTGCAGCAGCAACCACAGCCTCCCAGACACTGTTCAGAGAGGTGTACTGTTTTCCCTCCTTGTAAATCGCACATTTGATGATGGACCACAGGTTCTCAATGGGGTTCAGATCAGGTGAACAAGGAGGCCATATCATTAGATTTTCTTCTTTTATACCCTTTCTTGCCAGCCACGCTGTGGAGTACTTGGACGCGTGTGATGGAGCATTGTCCTGCATGAAAATCATGTTTTTCTTGAAGGATGCAGACTTCTTCCTGTACCACTGCTTGAAGAAGGTGTCTTCCAGAAACTGGCAGTAGGACTGGGAGTTGAGCTTGACTCCATCCTCAACCCGAAAAGGCCCCACAAGCTCATCTTTGATGATACCAGCCCAAACCAGTACTCCACCTCCACCTTGCTGGCGGTATTGCCTGCAGTTATTTTGCGCCTTGGTTTTTCCACACGCTTCTTGCGACCCTGTTGACTATTTTGAATGAAACGCTTGATTGTTCGATGATCACGCTTCAGAAGCTTGGCTATTTTAAGACTGCTGCATCCCTCTGCAATATATCTCACTATTTTTTACTTTTCTGAGCCTGTCAAGTCCTTCTTTTGACCCATTTTGCCAAAGGAAAGGAAGTTGCCTAATAATTATGCACACCTGATATAGGGTGTTGATGTCATTAGACCACACCCCTTCTCATTACAGAGATGCACATCACCTAATATGCTTAATTGGTAGTAGGCTTTCCAGCCTATACAGCTTGGAGTAAGACAACATGCATAACGAGGATGATGTGGTCAAAATACTCATTTGCCTAATAATTCTGCACTCCCTGTAGAAAGTTCAAAAGAACAGCACTTATATCAGGGATGGGCAACTCCAGTCCTCGAGGGCCACTGTCCTGCAAAGTTTAGCTCCAACCCTGATAAAACTCACCTGCCTGTAGCCTTCTAGTAATCCTGAAGACATTGATTAGCTGGTTCAGGTGTGTTTGATTAGGGTTGGAGCTAAACTCTGCAGGACAGTGGCCCTCGAGGACTGGAGTTGCCCATCCCTGACTTATATGATATAGATTTTTTAGTAATATTTATACATGTTTTACTCTCACTTTTGTTCAAATTATTTTATTTCTAAAAAAAAAAATCTTATTGACCCCAAACTTTTGAACTGTGCTATATATCATTGTAATTTTATTATTTTTTTTAAATGTTTTGAATGCTTTAATTATTTTTAGTGTAATGTCTTGCTTTAGTATTTCCCCCCTCTCATAAAAAGGACATATTTTAAAGTTTGTGCTCAAATAAGGTTATTATTATATTCCAAAAAATATGAATTTTCAGTATTTTCAACTCTACACTACTAATACATTTATAAATAAGACTGAATTTCTATTAATAAATGTTATTTGTGTTTGAAATGGTTTTGCAGTAGTGTTGCTTGTTTGTGTTGTGTGAGGATGTTCACCTCTCTCGTGTCTGTGTGTCTCAGGAAAACTGGCAGCACTCCTCAGGGCGAGCAGTAACTCGTGATGACCTTATGATGACCTTGGCCAATCTGGAGAGCATCCACATTCGCACTATTTATGACAACCGCATGGCCAGTGTTGGGCTCAGTGACATCAGCATGGATACCACCACCAAGGAGTTCAGCTTGCAGGGGAACCCAAGAGACGTTGAGGAGTGCAGGTTAGTGTGCCTCTAAATCAACAGATATGATTACAGGCCTTTCAGAAAATATAAAGCTCCTCGAATCACCTCTCGCAGTCCTACGTTCCCATGATAAAACTGATTATGCCCCATGTTTTTGGTTAAAACCTCCAAATATTTTCTTTCTGTCTGTAATTCATTGTATTCAGTGAAGAAGAAGGACAGTGCTATTGCCATGGGCAGCACTAAGGGTGGGTTTCAATGCCCCAAATGTTGTGATTTTTGATAGTTCTGTGCAGGGCTCAGTGCTAAGGAATTTTTCTTCAGGCATGGTTACTTGCCCTGCCAAAATTTCCACTGGCCCCACCCCAAAAATATAAATATAAATAAATAATGAAATGTAAAAAAATAAAATAAGTTTTGTTTATTTTGTTTTGACCTATGTACCTAATTCTAATAATTCTAGTGTGATCTAATAAATAAGCCACCAACATTTTAGATACCATTGAAAGTTCACAATTCTTTAAGTTTATAATAGTATTCCCATTCAGAAATTTGAATAATCAAACTGCATAGCACTGCATACTCTTCACTGTATAAATTAAATATAGATTAATCCTTGTTAAAGCTAATGTTGTTCAGTCAAAACAGTGACTGATTTTCTCGGTCTTTTCTTGTTTGATTAACACTAATGACATAGACCGCATCAGTAATATAAAGCTGCTACCCCTTTAAGACCGAATGCACAGATCCAATATACTGTTACACATGCGTTTTCTTTCTTATCTGTTTATGTTCAGTTAAGACATAACCGACAACATGAATACTCGCCAAGAAGGGCATTTTAACACTTTGTTGTGTGTATTTTCCCGTTTAAGGGCAAGTAGACATGAAAGAGAACTCAACTCAATATACGCGTGCCATTTTCTGTGTGTGTGCACAGAGAGCTGTCTGAGATTCGGCTCTCTCTGTGTGTGCCTATGGTGCGTGTGCACAGAAAACAGTGCTGTGCTGAATTGAGTTCTCTTTTGCATCGTCTTGCACTTGAATCAGAATGGTTAAAAATCTCTTAAATGTTTAAATTAACAAGACTTAAAAATGATAAACTTTCGTGGTGAGGAAGTACTGGCCCAATTGGGCAAGTGACAATTCCGTCAACTGTCCCGAGCATCTTTCACACTGGCCACGGGCCATCAGGCATTCTTTATTGTTGAGCTCAGTCTGTGTGAAAGTGTTAATATGTGCAAATTGTTGATCCCACATAGATGTCCTGCCGGATATTCAGGCCTATCTTGTGAGTCCTGCTCCCCTGGATTTGAGCGGGTCCATGGACCCTACCTGGGCACCTGTGCTGGCTGCAACTGCAATGGGCATGCCGGTGCCTGTGACCCTATTAGTGGACACTGCCTGGTAAGGATAGGTGTTTCTGTGTTCATAAATATTTATAAATATTTAAATAACTAACACACTGCATGAGTTAGTATATTACTGTATGCCACACACTAAAGTAAAAATGTCATGTGATAGAGTTGTCAGCATAACACAGAAGGACCTCAGTGTGACAAATGCAAGCCTGGCTACTTTGGCGATCCAAGTCGAGGACGATATGATGACTGTAAACCCTGTCCTTGTCCATACACAGAGACGTCTCGACGGTAAAGTTATCAAACCTGTGTATACAATACAATACAATACAATACAATACAATACAATACAATACAATACAATACAATACAGCACTGTACACTATACTTAAAAAAACAACTTGTTGATGTGTTCAAAGGTTTTCTGATACTTGCTTCCTGGACCATGACAGCCAGGCAACATGTGACGCCTGCAGACCCGGTTACACAGGGCGACGTTGTGAGAAGTAAGGGAGCAGTTTTTTACCATATATATGTTGTCCTTACACTACATTTTGTGGTGCTGGGTGCATATATTATATTTCATCATCTGTGTTTTTTCCCCCCACAGATGTGCTCCAGGATATGTCGGCAACCCTCTGCAGCCCAATGGCAAATGTGTTCCTATTGCTAGCCGTGAGCATTTTCCCTTCATTTTTGTTTACAATTGTGGTAGTAAAATTATTTATTTATGAGATCAATATTAGTGGTAAGATTTATTTGTTTGCCTTAAGCTACTTCTTTTCTTGGAATCTGTGCCTCATTTTACCCTGGAGGTCAAGTGAAGGTTTAGATAATGATTAACACTCAGTGCACTGAATGCTGGGATGCCAGCTGTTTGTGACCAGGATGTTCAAAGCATTCCAGGTATAATTTTCAACCATATGGTGTTCTTATCCCTGTTCAGCGATTTCCAAGTGCGATAACAGAGGAACTATCAATCCCATCAGCAAACCATGCTATTGCAAGGTATTGGTAATAAATTGCATTACATTTTTTCTCTCTTTTTTTAATTCACCATTGTTCAGAAGTTTGAGGCTGTTTAAAAAAAAAAAAAAAAAAAAAAAAAAAAAAGATAGAAGTCTCTTATTCTCACCAAGGCTGCATTTATTTGATAAAAATACAGTAAACATATAATATTGTGCAATAATATTATTACATTTTACAACAACAGTTTTCTATTTTAATATATTTAAAAATTTAATTTATTCCTGTGACAGTAAAGCTGAATTTTTAGCAGCCATTAGTCTTCAGTGTCACACGATTCTTCAGAAATCATTTTAATATGCTTATTTGGTTGGCAAGAAACATTTCTTATTTTTATATATGTTGAAAACATCTGTGCTGCTTAATATTTGTGTGGAAAAGGTGATATTTTTTTCAGGATTCTTTAATGAATAGAATGTTTGAAAGAACAGCATTTACTTGAAATGGAAACCTTAAATAAATAAAAAAATATATATATAAATGTCTTTGCTGTCACTTTTGATAAATGTAATGCTGCCTTGCTGAACCCCGAACTTTTGAATGTTATTGTACAACCATTTGATTTGTCATGTGTTAAATGTTCAAACACTTGATCTTCTGTTCTGCAGGCCAATGTGGTTGGTGCCCTTTGTGACGAGTGTAAGATTGGCGCTTTTCATTTGACGGCCGATAATCCTGAAGGTTGCTTGCAGTGTTTTTGTATGGGAGTGACTAAACAGTGTGCCAGTTCAACCTGGAGCAGAGATCAGGTAACCACATCCTCTAACCTTGTCATTGTTGAATATTCATAAGTGATTTAAACTGGATGTATAAACTAAATATACATATATAGAAAATTTATATTGTTTATATTTATATTTGTTGGTTAATCTGAAGGTGCGAGGTGGTGTGAACGGCCAGCTCTTCACCCTTTCCAATGCAGCCAACACTATGACCATCTCTGAGGGTATCACCCAGAGAGCCAGCACAGAGGTGGTCTACCGATCTTTCAACAGTATCCCTAAAGACATCTACTACTGGGTCCTGCCTCAGAATTTCAGAGGGGACAAGGTGAGAATATCCCATGCGATATGATGCCACGTTCACATATTGACCTTTGTCAAGTAGTATAGCACGTCAGTGCACTGTTTTTCAGAACATGTTTTTCTTTTCTGTGCAAAGGTCACAGCATACGGTGGAGAGATGCAGTATAGCTTGCGTTATGAGCCCCAGGCTCGCTCGATAGTGATTGATGGACAACCAGATGTGGTTCTCCAAGGCAATGACATCTTCCTGGAGCATTATTCTCAGACCAAACCACTTCCTAGAGTACCAGCCACCATCACTGTGCCATTTAGAGAGGTGTGTTATATATGTGTGTAAATGTGTATGTATTTATTTTTACTTTTCTTTATTGGGTCTTTGCTAAAGAGCATATTTTTAATAAAAAATACTTTTTTAACACACATTTTGTAGCTGTATTTAATAGTGGATGATTTGTATGATTTTTTTAGTGCTACTATCACTACTAACAATAATTTTGTTTATATTTATAAACATGTTTGTATTTCAATAAAATTAATAATTAATCATCAGCTCAATCATTTATATTTTAAATACATTTAGCATTTTAAATGAATAATAATACATATTTTTATTTTTATGTTACAATTTTAGAATAAGATCAAATTCTTGATCTAGCTTGATATGAATTCTCATTGCCTGTAATCCCCACAGTCTGCATGGAGACGGACAGATGGACAGCCATGTACAAGAGAGCACTTGCTGATGGCTCTGGCGGATATCAGCGGCTTTATGATCAGAGCCACTTATGCAGACAATATGGCTGAAAGCATGTAATTTTTCTCATTTATTATACATTGACTTTTTATGTCCTTTTTATATACTGGATGGCATCACATTATCTTATTAGGCTCCTATCTGTCGCTAAAGTGGGATATAGTGTACAGGATATAGTGTTTTATCTCAATTTCTCCTCTCTTTAGTGTCTCCAATATCCAAATGGACATTGCAGTGCCCCACTCTACAGGAAACGAGAGGGCTCTGGAGGTGGAGGAGTGCGCCTGCCCTCAAGGATACTCAGGACCTTCTTGCCAGGTATATTAAAACTTTAAATAGCAACATTCAGTCTGTGTGAACTTGTGCCTAACTAAGTTAATGCAAAAACCTCCCCCCTGGCAGAGATTCTGAACTATTACCTGTCAAGGTAATAACAGCCCTTTATTATTTCTCTTGATCTCTAAAGAGGAGTTCTTAGTAACTCATGGAACATTTTAGCACTAAAGCTCTGCGCCAATTGAAGTGCAAAGGATGCAGAGTTTCATAGCTTCAGCATAGACACCTATGAACCCAGTCACCTCTGACTCACCCATTGTTTGCAGGACTGTGATATCGGCTACTCCCGCACACCTGGACTTTATCTTGGCACCTGTGAGAAGTGTGACTGCAACGGGCATGCCAGCGGCTGTGACTCAGAGACTGGAGATTGCTTGGTGAGTTAACCTTTCCATTGCAACAACTATGCTGTTCCTGGATGAATTATGCTCATTCGCAACTGGAAGCCTTGTAAACTAGTTTGGTTTTATGTTCACCTGACCCCAGTTGGACTCGTTTCTTAGCAGGGGGGGGGTTACATAAGATAACTTTTTTTTTATCAAAAACCATTAAATAAAGCATTGTCAATAAAAATACAAGAAAATGTCTACATAAACCAGGAAACCTCACAAATTTGGCTAGTCAGTTAATGGATGACAGTTCAACTAGTCAACCAAATGTGAAAAATAAAATTAAAGCAAGAAGTATGGGATATAAAAGAAAAAAAAAACGCCATAAACTAGTAACCCTCAATAACTGACTAGTTATTTATCATCTATTATACAAAAAAAAAATCTACATAAACCAGTCAACCTGACTAATCGGTTATCACCATTGTGAAAAATAAAATCAAAGCTATAAGTATATAAAAGAAAAACAAAAAAAAAGTAATTCATTTATATTGAATAAGCGGTCAACTCAAATAAAACCAAAGCCCAAAAAATCTAGTCCAGTTGGTTATATTATGAATGGTTGACTTCCACTGTGTAAAAATAAAATCAATAATTGATTAGTTATTCAGTAATTTATTATTTGTCGGAATCATCATGTGTGTCATGAATAGTATCGAAATATCAGAATTGTTTAAAAAAAAATACTCCACAAACGATTCAAACTCAATAATGTATTAGTTGGTTATTGGATGATCTATAAGTCGACTATCATGAATAAAATCAAAACCCCAAAATTTACATTAAAAAAACGACATAAATTAGTCTTCCTTATTAATCGACTAACAATTTAAATTACAGAAATATAGAAGACAAAAATATACATGATCTAGTCATCCTAACTAATCAACTAGTCGACCCATACTTAGTCTGGAGTGTTTCATCACCTTTCTCCTTTCTGTTTTAGAATTGCCTGCATAACACAGTTGGGCGCCGTTGTGAACATTGCCTACCTGGATTCTATGGAAATCCAAAGACTGGTGATCCACAGGCATGTAGACCCTGTCCTTGTCTAGGACACTCCAGTAACCAGTGAGTTTACCTTTTTCTGTTAACTTTATCAAATATATTTTATTCATATAGTGGTTACCCTTCAGACACAACCCATTTTTCATAATCATTCTTTTAATCTAATATTCCTCTTCTACTGAAGGCCTTCATCTTGTTACTTGGACTCGGATGGACAGCCCATATGTGAATGTCCTGCTGGTTATACTGGAAGACGGTGTGAAAGGTAAGTTTCTTTGGTCTAATGTGATGGTACACCTCCCATTCATTATGCTAGTAATGCTGGGCTGGCCGAACTGGTGATGGAGGTGATCGGTATCCCTTTATCTATTGCCAGAAAGCATGTGTCTGTTGCTTTCTATTATCTCTTCAAACATTTGTGATTGAATGGCGTTTGTCCGTTGGTATGGGAGAAGCAAGCCTTGAATCAGTGCCACCCATACCAAAGTGTCATAGTCTGAAGTGACTTTTTTTTGGAGGAGTTTATTAGTTGAAGCTGTGGTGCTTTAAAAATCCTTGTACGTTTGTCTGGAATCTACACTGTTTTCAAGTAATAAAAGTTTAACTTTTTTACTGTGAGAGTAAAGTTCCTTCTTACTGTCAGCAAAGCTGAACTCTCTTTTTGAAGCTGTTGAAGCAATTGGTTGCGTAATGTCACTTTAAAAAGGAATTGCATCCTTTTTTTTTGCTTCAGTGCTTCCTTGGAAAGCCCTTGCTACATTTTGAGCAACTTTTTCTTATTTCAAACTCTTCTTCTAGATATTTGTGGGTTTCTAGGGTGGTTTATGCTTCCCATACTGAAGCATAAACAAGTTGATGATATGGATTGTGGATTCCTGTCACTTGCTCAGAGTGCAAAAGCTTTTGGGTGTCTGGGATAAAAAACAAATGGTTTCTATTTTTCAAAAATTTGGTACCAACGTACCCTGTCTCATCATGGCTCTCAGCATTTCCAACTGCGGAGACTTCTACCTTGAAGGTTCGAAAGGATTCTTGCCCACTGCATGTGATGATGCTTTCTACCTCAACCCTGGGAAAAAGCAAGTTCCGGATGCAACTGACCATAACATTGACGAATACCTTGATAGTAGAGAAGATAATGGCTTTTCAAGGCCTGAAAGAACAACAAGATTTTTGCTGTCAACAACCATACGTAGTTTAAGTCAACGTAGGACTTATGGGGCCCCGCGTTACACGGCAAGTCCTGAGGCACGACAAAAGAGTTTCCAGCTGCTGTTGAGGATGCACACGAATCGTTTCAACCAGCGCCTGAGTATGCTTGAAAGCAACACTCTGGACATGAAAGACAGCCTCGAGAACATGAGAAAGCAACAGAGTCACTTTAGCTCTCAACTGCAGACACTAACCAGTGTTTTGTCTCCAGTTGACAGGAAAGACAGAATCAGTGAGCTGGCCAACAAATACACAGATGCTAAAAAAAGACTAAGTCAATTAGAACACAAAATTGAGATACTGATTGATGGCTTCACTGCTCTAGCGCAAGAGCTTGATAAAGTGAAACGTGCACGCCATGTGGCACGCCCACCACAGGATCGCAGAGAAACTGCTGTGGTTGCTACCACCCGGATCCCAGCCTTGACAACAGCTCGGACGACTAGTATGTCTACCAGCAGATTTCAAAGGAGAACAGTAATTCCCAAAACCATACCAACTCCTCGTACCAGCTCCACAACTACATTTGTACAAGATGGACTTTTCCAGATCAATAAAAGTTCAACTAAGCAAGCAAAGTTTTTAACTAAAAGGATCCAACCAGTATCAACAAGAAAAGACATTGAAACCAGTTTCACATCAAGGCCAGTCAACAAAAATAATAGCAAATCTTCTAGGAGAGCAACAGTTCCCAATGGTATAGCCAACCATTCCCTTACAGCATTCTCTGACTCTTCCTGGAATGAAAGGCGTTCAACCTTGGTTACCGCCAATGAAATGCAACAGAAAAGAAAGGGACTAACTAAAGTTCCTCTTATCTCACGGGCAAGGAGCAATGGACAAAATGTAACCCTAAAACACAAACACAAACACAAAATTGGTTCAAATGTAAATGCTAAATCTACAGAGTCTAAGAGAACTGTGTTGACAAGGAAACCTAATCAACTATCCAATTTACCTACGCGGGTGCAAGGAGAAAAAAAATCTGCAACTAAATTCCAGATTCCTCCTCCGTCTCATACGAAAATCCCTCAATTAGAAAAATCAGCGAAATTTTCCAAGTCGCCAAGCAAACCACAAAAAGAGGTCCATATTCCTTCAAAAAAATCCTCTAAATCTATAAAAATGCAGAGAAATCATCTGGTAGTAAGTCCGTCCAAAAAAGCAACAGACATCAAGAAACCTCAAAATGTCCAAACAAAGAAAAGACATTCCAAAACTAGATCATCCAAGCAAAATCAGTTAGATGTTCCTTCTCATGAAGCGAGTGGTGCATCAGTCTTAAGGTCCAGCCAACCTGAGGAGTTTACCTATGCAACTGCTTCTAGTAAACCGGCTGACAAGAGGAATTTACGCTCCCCTAAACCCAAAGTACAAATGACTACTCCAAGAAGATCAACTCGGAGGAACATGTCTACATATATTAATATTTTAGACATCTTCATGAAAAACAACAGGGGACAAAAAACATTAAAAAGACCCCAGCTAAAACAAGACGGGAACCTTCATATTGTTCTTGGAAGGCTGGCAATTCCCATCAAAATCATTCCAGATTACTAGATATTATTTGGATGATTTTACCAGTTTACATGTACATTGAGCTTCCCAAATAACACTATAGGTTGAGCCAGTGCTTTTATCTTAGGCCAATCAACCTACAAATGGCTTCAGAAATTAAAGAGTATTTCATTATGTGATATCTTGGTTGTAATGTTTATACTGTTTTGTGTACTTGTATTTTATAAAATTTTAAATGCATTCATCTTCATTTATCCATTCTGCCTACTTGTATCTTATTGTCTTGTAAAGGTTGTGAACTCTATCAACATAGAACCTCAATTTGTATTTTCAGCAGAATACATTTGAAAGATTTGTTTAAGTATTAGTATATTGTATTGAATTAGTATTAGTCTGGACAACCTTGGAACCTCGATTTATCAGGTAAGACTTTTTGTCATGTTCCTTGGCTTCCACAAGCTTGGAGATTCCACTTTGATTCAAACCTGTCTTTTGGCTTTATTTATTTAAGTCCTTCTCTGTTCAGGAAAATGTTTTTTTAGAAGTACTCGACATCTGTTGGATGTTGAGAGCATTCCTGGCTGCAATTTATTAATTTCCTAAACTTGGAATTCTGGGTATTATGCAATGGTCTTCTGTTATGTGATCTAATATTTATCTTGTGGTGGCTATTAGAAGATATTAATGTCAGCGGTTTGCTCTTTTGTTGTCCTTGTTGTGAATCTGGCAATCAATAACTGCTTGTACATGCACAGATATTTCATGTCATGTGTTAACCCTGTTGAAATAAACAGCATATGCTGGTTAGGTACGTTTTTAAGCATGGTAGCTGGTTTGAGCTGGTCATGAGCTGGTTTAACCATGCTTCAAAACATACCTAACCAGCATATGCTGTTTTTTCAACAGGGAAGTATCTACGTTTGCTAAACTCTTTTCTTGATGTTGGGTATTTTTTGTTGTTGTAGATTAAATCATTGTTTTCCAACATTTTTTTGGTCTTTTGTACCCTGACAGCCCCATTGGTAAAGCTCCAGTAAAAATTCAACAACAATTTTTTGCATTAATTTTAAGCATTAATTTTAACATGTTTTCTACAGGTTCTACATGTTTACATACACTCCTTCAGTATTCAAAATTGTCCTTTTGCCAACTTAAACCAGTTTTTTCTCTCTTCATGGACCAATTATCTATGCACAAATCAAAGCGACTTTATGTTAGCATGACTATTAGTATGTCTGAAAAATATCCAGACAGTATTTGAAGAATCTCTATGCATCAAAGAGATGTGACTCACAGGTCATAAATCGCTCTTAATGTTCGTGGCAGGTCCTGTCATGTCTCTGTTAATTTCGAATGTGGTTTTATTTTTACTGCATGACATCCAGAAACAGTTTTTCCAAGGTGTTGTCTGATTTTCCTCAGATGTGCTTCTGGATATACTGGCAATCCTCAACTTGGTCAAAGGTGCACTCCAGGCAACACTGGTGGTAAGACTGGCAAAGATAATATTCTGTAACAGTTATTCTTAACATTAAAAGTTACAAAATAAAATTAATTTGATAGATGACCCCTACATTTCATTATTTTATAAATTAAGTGTGTATTTAAAACAATATATGTTTACAGATTGTTACCGCTGTGACAAAAGTGGTAGCGAAGGATGTAGCGCAACGGGAATCTGTCGCTGCAAGGTAAAACATTTTTTTTTAGATGTTGTTTGCATTACATTGATAACTCAAATTTAAAACATACTTGTTTGTACTCAGATGAATGTTGAGGGTTCAACATGTTCAACCTGCAAGCAAGGAACCTTCCACCTGAGTCCTGCTAACAAAGATGGCTGTCTGTCCTGCTTCTGCATGGGTGTCACCCAGCAGTGCTCCAGCTCCAATCACTATAGAAATGTGGTAAGAGATGTGATGAATTAGACCAGTGCTTGTCATCAATTTGTGAGGGCAAATGTTCATTTTCTGCCTTTTTTCTCCAGGTTTCCACCGCTTTTGCCCCTGGAAACTATCAAGGTTTTGCTCTTGTAAACCGCCAGCGCACAAACCGCATTGACAGTGGCTTCTCCGTAGAGCTGTCCACAGATGGAACACAACTCTCCTACACTAATTTTAACTATCTTGGACAGGAGCCCCACTACTGGCAGTTACCCAGAGCCTATCAAGAAGACAAGGTAGAGTTTGACAGCATTATGTATTTCATCGTTCTTACATGTCTTTATGTGTGTTTTCCTACATGCTTTCTTGAAGTATCTTCTCCCACTTTCAATACTGGTTTCATTCTGCAAATGCTCACTGCCAAGACCTTTTCTTCCGAAATGAGGACAGCTCTTCTACAGCTTAGAAATGCTTTTATAGTAGTTGGAGTGTACACAAGGGCTATAGTAGGTACTAATATCAACAAACTGAGTTTGGGTAGGCTTATTTTGACTCGTGTCTGTTACTTTTTGATTTTTTTATTTGTTTTGGATGTGATGCACTGAAATTAAGTGTTTCTGAACCTACTTTTTAGAAGACTAAGTCTGCTCGGACTAGACGAGCACACAAGGTAATCCTTGCAGGTTTAACATGTGATCGTGTTTATTGAGTATGTGTCTGATGTTTTGATTTGGCCTGTCATATTTATAGAATGATGCTTGATTGAGTCATCTGTGCATTGATCTTTTCAGGATATTTAACGTATTTACTCATGTTATGATTTTATTTTGTCTTGGCCCTGTTTTGAAGTGCATGAGATTTCATGACATTTTTTTGTCATACTTAAGCCCTGTTTACACCTAGTAACACATTATACTGCGGTCACACAATTTTGGGATTTATAATGCATTGAATCAAGGAGAGATATGAAATCATGGCCTGTTCATTGCGGTGTCTAAAGAAATGCTGCATGCTCAAAGTCTAGTGTGACTACAGCTTAAAAAAGAAATGACTCAAAATCGAAAGTGGTCAATGGTGTTTAGCTTGTTGTCTGTTGTATAGTCATATGTACAGAGATGTTACATTGAGAGTAACTAGTTTAGCTTTAGTATTTTAGCTTTTGTATTGAGATTACAGAGATTGCTTTGTTCACAAAACTAGAGTGACTCCTCGTGGATAAAGGAACAGCTGAGAAAGGACAACGCAGTATGGCATCTTATGAACGATATGGGTAAAGACCTCTCAAGGTCCAAAAGAGCCGTTGAGGTATTAGAACTTTAATTGAACATTTTATTGTTCGTTCTCACCACTGACCTGAATCCCATAGGCACTTTAACAGTGTGACACCCTCCGGCTTTACATAACTGATGGATAGTTCTTCAGTAACAGAATGTACTTAATTTAATTTGAAAGTATGAACTCCTATTAATCCTTTTAATAAACTGAAAGGTTAACGCTGGAAAACTGACAGATATGCTGAGCTTCCTCTATAATCAACAAAGGTCAACAGAAAAACATCTTTGACACTTTCAGTAAACAAATGTCCCCATGTATTAACTCCACCTGTAGATGTCTGACGAGATAAAAAGAAATTTGAGAAAAAAGATGGCATTAATCAAATTGAGCTTTGAGAATGTTTTGCTGTTTATGGGTAACACCACTCAAACAGAATGAACACTTCAGGTGAGAGCATACACTGACATCCTGTGCACTTCCCAGCATGCATTTCATCATCCGTTTGGCTGCATGTCCCGTTCTTTCTTTCTTAACACATTAAAGTTTTGGCACATCTCTTTCTCCATTCTCTCTCTTTGGCTTCGTTTATGTTCCCTCAATCTGGTTTTTGTTTCCGGTCCGATCTACTGTATAGGACTGATAGTTCACACTTTAATAGACAAGTGATGAGTTCAAAGTTTGCTCCATTCATTTGTTCAGTAGTGCATCTAGACTACTATTAAAAAAATTGGGGTCAGTAAGTTTTTTTTTTTTTAAGGAATTCAATACTTTAATTTAACAAGGATGCATTAAATTGACAGTTAAGGCCGTTATATTGTTTCAAAGGACATAATTATAAATAGATAAAAATGTTATAAAAAATGACTTCTTTCCAAAAACATTTAAACATTTTACTGACCCCAAACTTTTGAATGATAGTGTTCATTGGTTGCCATAGTGATGATGTACTATAGCATCAGCCCAAGAGATTTTCTCAAAGAACAACTCAGGCATTTTACACATTCATACTCTGTCCAAAAGCACTGACTCGTTCACTATATGAGGAATAAGTGTGTGCCAGTGGGTGTACTTGGGCACACCTGTAGCTCTAGACATTATTGTAAACTTTTTAAGAAGTTATCCCAGTGTGGTTTGAAATCTGATTCAAATCTCTTAACATTTATTTTTAAATTATGAAAACGAAACAAATAATTATAATTCTGTCTTACCGACTTTTTTGATGTTTTTTGCTGTTCAGACTGAATGGATTGAGTTGTAAACACACTAATTCTAATATTTGCTGAACAAAGCCTTTGAGTCACTATATTTCCTGTTCCGTCCATTGCTTTATTCTCACTAGCACCCCGCTGATGAAGTACGCAAACTTGATGATGAAATCTGGGCAATCATCACTAATTTCTCCAACGGGCAGTCTCCCTTCCCTTTTTCTTCATCCTCTCAAACTTCCCATTCTTCATTTGAGGCCCAGAGTTTGCTATCTCGGTCAAGCGTGCGTGCCCCTCCTTTCCATTCTGGTTTAACTTCCTCTTTAAGGGACTCTGAGTCCCAATCAAACGACCCAGGCCCTTCCTCCCAACCTGACTCAACTCAGGTACTGTATGCTCTCACTCAAGGGTGAGTTGACTAATCATTCAACGTCAGTGACTAGTTTTCGATTTGGCCTTTACATTTGCTGTTTTTTTTTACATTTCACATGGGTCTTAAAGGGTAGCTCAACCAGAAATAAATATTCTGTCACCCTCATGTAAATCAAAATGTGTGTGACTTACTTACTTCTTTGGAAAATAAAATATAAGTAAAATATGTTAAAAGTTTCAACTGATTTTGTCCATATACAAAGTCAGTGGGGTCCAAAACAATATTAGACTCCATTGAATTTCATTGTATAGACAAAACATTTATTCCACAAAATAATAAGCCATACGCAGTAAGTTTGGGATGACATGAGGGTGACAGAAGTTGGGTTAACTATCCCTTTAAAATAAAATAAAAAACAACAACAACAAAACAGTCAGCTTGTCATTCATGCAGTAGCTAGTAGCTTAGCACATCCCTAGTTTACACTAATAAAACACTCCTCTTGTATTCTAGTTCTGTTGTATGATTTTTGATTTATTTGGATGTTGGTCTTATCAGCAGGTGGAACAGGGAAAAAACACTGTTGGTGTCCTTAGAGGTCCACGACCTGGCCCCTCTAACAAGGTAGTCACCTGTGACTCCACTTGGGAATCATTGGAAAATGATGTGCTTTTTTGGGAATCTTAAGTCTAAGGTCAATTTGAATATATTCATTATATACTTCATTCAAACGTTTGGGGGCAGTAACAAAATAAAAGTTCCTTCAAAATTCTTACTTTTACTACTTTTATTGACAAGGGAAAGGGAAGCATTACATTGAAGAAAAGTTATCTAATGTTATAAATGCTGTTTTTTTTTTTTACTTTTTATTTAAAAAATGTATTACGGAGACAAACATATTAAGCAGTCAGAAGTGCTTCTTGAGAATCAAATCAGCATATTAGAATGATTTTCGAAGGATCATGTGACAGACTGGAGTAATGATGCTGAAAATTCAGCTTTGCTATAACAGGAATAAATTACATTTTAGAATATATTAAAATAGAAAAAAGTTATATAATATTGTATTTTTACTGTATTTTGATTAAATAAATGCAGCCTTGGTGAACATACAAGACTTATCTAAAATATAAAAATCTTACTGACCCCAAATGTTTTACACACTCTACTTATCAGTTAGAGACCAGGAAAGCCTGCAAAACCTAGTCAAGGATGGGTGGATGGATTTTTCCTGTAGGTGTAGCTTGCAGTGTACACTATACAAACTACGCATATTTTTGTATAAAATGGTAAACCAAAATCTCAGTTCTTCTTACTACCATACTGTATTCATTTTTTATGAAGCCGTTGATGTTGCAGTTAGTCAGTGTTAGATTTCTTTTCTCTCGTACTTTCCTCTGTGCTTTGCTTATCTGCTGCATTTCTCTGTCTTTTCTTCGTCCACTCTATTATGTATTTCCTTCCGCCCGTGCTCCAGTATGTTTTGGTCTACAGTGGTTTCAGCTTGCACCCAGATGACGTGCTCTTCTGGCAGCTCCCGGAGCAGTTCAAAGGGGATAAGGTAAACGCATGGATGGGTTCAGGCCCGCCCACCACTGATCCCCAGGTTGTCTGCCTTAGACATAAATGAATCACTGCCTGGCCCAAAGGTGGGATAGATGTGCAAGCCAAAGCGTCACTTAATCTAAACCAACCAACCTGGTGTATCTATAATCACGTCATGTCTAGAGTGTTTATTACTGTGGTGCCGACAGAGAGAAGTGCTGCTGTGGATTTAAGGGTAGTTCATATTTGTAACATATCATATGTAATATGTTCATATCATATGTAATGATGTTTTGCTAACCTATAAATACAATTATATTGATATTCGTTTTAAAAGTATTTTGCCTGTCCACAATAAAAATAAAGCCGCTGAGTGACCTGACACTGTCTCTGCTTTTCAGAATATATTTAATGTGTAATGCGTATGATTAGAGACAAATGAGATTTCAGTTGTACTGTCACTTGTTATAATTGTTTTTTAATAATTGTTTTTAAATGTAATTTTTTTTACATTTTTATTTGTTCATTTTATTTTATTTTTGATCAGCCACATAAAATCCCTTAATGAAAAACAAAGTTATAGTAAAATCCTTATTTAAAACAATTTATAAAAATTACAATAAAAATTACAAATAAAAAATTACTTTTATTTCATTTGCATTTGGATTAGTGATTCATATTAAAATGTGTGATATTTCCATATCTACTACTGTACTTTATATTAATGCTTTTTGCTTTTAACATTATGGAAATTTTCTAATTCTATGGAATGGTTTTTTATTCTAATGTAGGTTGGTGCATATGGTGGAAAGCTGAAATATACCATCTCCTATGTGCCTGGACCTCGAGGTTCTCCAATAGAAGATGCTGATGTTCAGATTATTGTGAGTATGAAAGCAGACATGCAATGTTTATTTTAATATTTTTAATATATATACATACATACATACATAAATACATACATATATACATACATACACTGCAAGGTTTTGTTCCATAAACAAGATGTTTGAACGATATTTTTCTTCAATATTTTCACAGGGTAATGATATCACACTGGTGGCACGGCAAACATGGAGAAGGGGGCAAGGTGCCAGAGAGTCACAGGACTTTGAGATTGTTTTCAGAGAGGTGAGAACCCATTCATTTTATTTCTGTTATTGTTCATAATGTTCATCATATTGTCATTTGTATTGAAGTAAGATATGTGGTTTAGCATGATGATTTCTTCTCTGTAGGAACACTGGCAGCGTCCCGATGGCATGCCGGCTACCCGAGAACACCTGATGATGGTGCTTGCGGACCTCGATGACATCCTGATCCGTGCCTCGTATCACACAGAGATGCGCTCATCCAGCATCTCAGGGGTCCGCATGGATATCGCTGTGCCTGACTACACTGGCCTGGCTCAGGCTTTGGAGGTGGAGCTGTGCCAGTGTCCTCCTGGTTACCGTGGTCTGTCGTGCCAGGTATGAACAATCAAAGCTTTGCTGTGTGACCAACCGGATGAATGGTAGTAAAGGCTTGCTTCCATGGTACAGTGATGATGATGATGACTGTATTACTTAATCTAGACATCTGTTCCTTTGTCTTCATGTTCTGTAGGACTGCGCTCCTGGATACAGTCGCACAGGAGGGGGCTTGTACCTTGGCCACTGTGAGCCGTGTGAATGTAACAGCCATTCAGACTCCTGTCATCCAGAGACTGGCATCTGCACGGTATGAACCAGCCTACAGTTCTTTTCTAGAAGCGGGATGCATTTGATTTCAAGGGATGCATAAAAGTTAATTCATACAAAAGTGTGTTGCTGTCCCTTTATAGTCAACTATACAACAGTACAGTATACTAAATATATTTCTTTATAATGAATAATACCATAACATAAAGAACCATTTAATTATTATTAAAGTATTATTAAAAATATAGCTTTTTTCTCACCTTCATAAAAGTAAGCCATACCACTTGTGTGTTATCTTTTTGATGCTTAGAGCTGTCAACATAACACCAAGGGTGAGCTCTGTGACCAGTGTGCTGACGGCTTCTTTGGAGATCCAACTGCTGGAACCCCTGAGGACTGCCAACCATGTGCCTGCCCTGGCACTGACCCTGTCAACCAGTTAGTCTTAACATACACCTGCAAACCGTACCTGATTCTGCCAGCTCTTGTTTTCTCAATATTTGGCTTATTTGCAGGAAGGTTTTAAATTCATTTTATGTTTAGGTTCTCTCGCACCTGTGAAAGTCTGGGTAACGGAGGCTACCAGTGCACTGCCTGTCAGCCCGGATACACTGGCCAGTATTGTGAACGGTATGCTCACACTTCCTGTACTGTAACAAATCGTTTAGGCTTGTCTATTATTGTCATCTAATTTTTTTGTTGTGACACTCTTCTTTCTTCATAGCTGTGCAACTGGTTATGTTGGAAATCCGCAAGCAAGAATCCCCTGCCGTAGTGGTATTTGTTAATTTATTATCAGTCACTTTTAATAACCCTATGAAATCAAAATTGGATGTTTGTGACTTTCAAGGTGCGTTCAAGCCATCGGAATTACCGATGATTATGACTTGCAAAAAGCATTCACATCCTCGTAGAATTCATAATTACAACTTGTAAACTCAGAATTTTCGGACAGCTCCAACTTGTGTTATCGCTGTACCACCTGATCGCTGCAGATTCATTTTGGCATTGATAGTGTTTTGGTACTGTTATGGTAATTGTGACATGGCGTGAACGCAGCATCAGTCCAAGTCTGTTTGCTTTGAGGTCATCTATATGCCAGTTATGCCTAAAAACGAATATAAAACATTCCTTCTAAAATATCACTTTGGAAACCAGTAGAAAATTGTGGCAATCAAAGCAGAGGGATGAGCCCTTTCTTCCCCAACTTTCTGTTTCAATTGGCAATACATCAACGCATAAGTTACTTTGTGAAACCACATTTCTATTGGGCAGATTCCAGTACAGTGTGTTTGTCTGTTGTCAGCTGCTGCGTCTCTAGTGGTGAAGGTGTATCCAGAAAGGGTTCAGGTGGCACAGGGAATCCCAGTTACTCTCAGGTGCCAGGTGTCTGGATATCCACCACACTATTTCTACTGGTCCCGTGAGGATGGACGCTCGGTCTCCAGCACAGCAGAGAAACGCAGACAAGGTACTGCCCAGATTCTTAAAAGCAGGAAGTGTGTTCAGATATTTAGGATATCAGTATATATCTCCAGACATCACAAATGAGTTCCCTAGAGAAACCAAGCACAAAAAAAACAGGATCAAATGTTTCATATTCCATATATCCTATGTGGAGAAGGAAATACCATAATGCATTGCGACCAAGCAGACATTGCAAACGAAATATAGTGAAAAGTATTGATTAAATACTTCAGTGGTTTTTTTACTTTGGGGTAGGAAAGATTGTTTAAAGGTCCTGTTCTTCGTGTTCTTTTGAAGCTTTGATTGTGTTTACAGTGTGCAATATAACATGTGTTCATGTTTCGCGTGTAAAAAAACCCAGTATTTTTAACACAATGTACTTATCTGTATACCGCTGTTTTCACTGTCCTAAAAACGGGTTGATGAGTTCCTTTATTCTATGAAGTCCCTCCTTCAGAAATACGTAACGAGTTCTGATTGTGCCAGCGGTTCCCGTGTTGTGATTTGACCGCATCTTAGCGAACGTGTCACGGTTCCTGTGTTGTGATTCGACAGCAGCTTAGCGCACGTGGAAAGGTCACGCCTCTTAACGGGAGATATATGCGCTTAATGATCTCTACAGCGTCCCTGGGAAAGCCAAACAAAGGTGATTTGACTCCGGGATGAAAATAACAGCGTCTCGACGACATGGCGACAAACACACTCAAACGCAACACTTCCTTTTCTCCACGCAACCTAAATTGCAACTTCCTCTTCTCCACGTGGGACAGCAACAAGACCACACCCCCTTTTTTGCGTATTCTTGTGGGCGGAGGTTAGTCTGTTCTACTGTTCTACTAACGTCATTTATGAAGGAAGTACCAGGATGTAGTCCAAGCCAGCCGTTCGCTGTAGGCTTTGAAAGGGAACTTCTGTTAAATTAAATATCTCGCTTGGCATTGAACTTTGAGCTTTATAATTTTACAGGTATTATTTATGCTCTAACAGCAACATTACACACTAACTAAAGTTTGAACAATGGGATCACGAAGAACGGGACCTTTAAAATGTACTAGTATAATATAACATGCTATAAAATTAATTGCTTACTAATGCTGCATTTATATGTTCAAACATACAGGGAAAAAAACAACAATATGAAATATTGCAATTTACTGTACAACTGTTTTCTATTTTAAAGGGGTGGTAAACCACGATTTCACTTTTCTAACTTTAGCTAGTGTGTAATGTTGCTGTTTGAGCATAAACAACATCTTCAAAGTTACAACGTTCAAAGTTTAAAGCAAAGGGAGATATTTGCTTTTAAAGAAATCGATTTCTAAGGACTACAGCAAACGGCCGGTAGGGACTACTACACATTCACCCAGGGTTTGCTGACATCACCAGGCCCAATATTTACATAAACCCCTCCTCCGAGAATATGAAATAAGGGGGGCCATTTTGTATCAACCGCGGGGAATAGTTGTTGTGGTATAGTTAGTAGGCTGGAGTGCTGTTGACAATGCAGACGAAACGCTGTTATTTTCATCCGGATTGCAGGTCCACTTTCTTCAGCCTTCCTAGGGACGGGGGTGCGTTGCAGTGCGTTTAACATACAACGTCATATTCATGTGTGTAAGAGACAGAGGGGAACACGATCGCATTTGCATCGGATATATGCTGCCCATCATAAATCAAAGCACGAGACAGACAGGGGTCGGAGGAGAAGATCGGAAAATGTGACATAATGGACTATATTCATCTGTATTTGCAATACATGAGCCTTCCGCTGCACGAGACAGGCGGGCACGCGCGGCTACCGCGGCACATCTCGCAGAGGAAAGCTTCCACAATCTTCGCGAGTACGGGCTACAACCTGTAAGTGTGATTTATTTTTCGTCGATGTGTTTTCCTGTAATAGTTCGTGTTGTTAATTGTAGCCTACGTTGTAGCAAGGAAGTAAACATGACAGCGCTGTTTGGCTCTGCAAACCAGTTTGTTAAATGCTCATTCATACTTAACGTTATCCGACAAACTCCTAACGTTACAAACTGTTTAAAATCTCAACAGCGAACTTGGCATTAGTGTAAATTATTCTTTGATTAGAGCTTTTATGTATTGTTTATCTACAGGCATGCTAAACATGGTTCTGTGTTTGATTTGGCTACTAGCAATGTTTAGTGTCCGTTCTTGCGACAGATATTTGGCAAATCGTTCTAAAAATACAAAAGTAACAGTGCCATTCAGTAGCGATCACTATAGATCCGCAGTCTTTACTCTTGAGGACTGAACGGGTTCTGCTCGATCATCTTCACTAAAATTGTCTGGGTCTGATTCGGGCTCTTGGTATGGTTTCATTGACGCTATTGTACACAAAGCTCAGGCTAGTAGCCTGAGGCTACCTGTAGAGGTAAGGGGCGTGACGCTTTCGAGAAATGTTCACTAGGCGGTTAGCGAATCACAACACACTGGGCCAGCTAACCAATCAGAGCCCATTGCGTATTTTTGAGGGACTGGCTTCACAGAATCCGGAAACCATCAGACCGTTTTTACAAGGAGGGACAGAGCAGTGTAGAATAAAGGTCAAATATATGAAAAATAATGCATTTTTTTAAAAACGAAGCATGAACACATGTTACAGTGCACCCCACAAACACAATCAAGCCTTCGAAAGAGTGTGCTTTACCACCCCTTTAATATATTTAAAAATGTAATGTATTCCTTTGATGGTTAAGCTGGATTTTTCAGCATCATTACTCCAGTCTTCAGTGTCACATGATCCTTCAGAAATCATTCTAAAATGCTGATCTGCTGCTCAAGAAACATTTCTTACTATTATAGATGTTGAAAACAGAATTGTTTAATGAATAGGAAGTTCAAAAGAACAGCATTTATTTGAAAAATAATGTTTTGTAACAATGTAAATGTCTTTACTGTTACTTTTCATAAATTGAACGCTTCCTTGCTGAATAAAAGTATTAATTTCTTTCCAAAAAATATACAAAATCTTAACTTTTGAACGGTAGTGAATATAACACAACTGACAGTATGAGTTTATAATCATGGGAAACCTTTTCATTCCACCCTGCAGGAGAAGAGCTGCATTTCCCCAGTGTGCAGCCCAGTGATGCTGGCGTTTACATCTGCACCTGCCGAGACCAGCGCAGCTCCAATAGGAGCAAAGCTGAGATTGTTGTTACAAGTACGTTTTTTTAATTTTTTTATCACCATTAAAAACAACTCTATGGCATTTTTCCATTCTACGCTGATTGAATGTATGACTGCACAAATATTTTATAACGTTGCTTTTGCTTCACCCTCAAGATGCATTTTGATGCAACAAAAATCAATTTGTGATTGTTTAAGATAGGGGTGTCCATGGTTAACCGATTAACCGATTAACCGTTAAAAATTGCGTAACCGAGTGAAACATTTTGCTCGGTTAAGTGGCGTCAATGGCGTGCTTTGAATTTAGTTGTAATATATTTTTGCACCACTAGAGACCGCCAGAACGCTCCCAGACATTTGTAATATCCACAAGAAGAAGTCATGAGTTTTCTAACATGAAGCGGGCAAAGAAAAGTACAGCGTGGGAGCACTTTAAAATTGAGAGTGACGGGGCAAAATGCAAGTATTGCAATGCAGTGCAAAAATGAACTACCCTTTTTTTGTGTGTGTCTGTATCTCGGGGTTGCGGCGCGCACACCAGAGTTTCAGTTAGAAAAAAAGGGTGCCGGTCAAAGTGACCGGCAGAGATTTCGTTTTCCAGACATTTTGATGATAGGCTATGCCGGTCAACTATCGCCTCAATAAGTAAAGTTGAAGAAAACTGGAGGCAGGCTATGTAACTTAAAAAATTACATAATCAGGCCGCCGAATGCAACATGTTTATTAGCCTAACTTTCAAATAGACGGAAAAAACATTTTCTACTAGGCTATGGTTCGTTTCTTCATTCGGATCTATTTGCGATGCGATCCATTCCATTCTAAACAAACAAAGCAGTTTATGCTTCGTCCTTGTTTCATTATTAATTTAGATAATAATTCATAAATGCACGCATAATTATCAGTGAACTTTATAAATGTTGCAGATGTTTTACATGCATGCACAAACAAATGCCTTTCAACTTATGTGTGCAAAATTCAGCTTGAAATGTCTTTTAACAATTTAAAACGAAAATAAATAGGCTACTCTCTGATTATGTAATCGATGATGTGCATTTCTCTCTATAGGCGCGTTCACTACGGAGATGGCGGTCGTCAACTTAATAAACTAAAAATAATAACCCCCCGATCACACAATGTCGTGGAATGTATACGCCAAAACTCATTTGGCGTGCATATGATACGCACTTTATGGCGTATATATGACACGCTCTCTGGGTAGGTTTAGGGTAGTGGGGTGGGGGCCTGGGGGGTTCGTATGTATACCGTATTTCCTCAAATAAAAGCCGGGGCCTTTATTTGCCTGAACTGCAGAAGGTCACCGGCTTTTATTTGAAGCAGGCTTTTATTAGGGGCAGGCCTGTATTTCGAATTCCATCTATTTGAAAAAATAAATGTTTTAAATAAACCGTTTTAAATGAAAAGCGATAGCGCTCCAGAGGACAGATATCATCAGGGGCGCGGGAAGTGGGGTGGGGTTTCAAAGGATTGCAAATGCAATGCAAATTTTTGTTCATTTTTAGAATTACTAATTTATTTGTAATAAACATTTTAAGTGGCCCATTAAAAAGTATTATTTATAAGTTGAATTTTGTTTTTAAAACATACATGAGGTCAAATTGTGACTGTTGTGGTGTGTGCGGTAATATTTCCTCCAGAGTGAGAGCGTCTTTCTGGAGATCCGCTCATTTCTGAAGCTCATTCCGCTCAGCACCACCGCTCAACCCAGAACTCCCTTTGTGACATGCTGGACAAAATATAGGCCTATCTGAAATAAATAGTAAGGGCTGTCCCTAACTAAAGTTTTTTTCTTTTCTAGTAGCCTAGTTGTTCATTTAAGCCGTTGATCGCCCTGCGCATCCACCTCATGTCATTGTCTGTTATAGCTAATGGCTTGTTATTTATTAAATCCGGGCAATTTGGTTGATAAAACATAGATTAAAATTAAGATACAATTTATACAAAACGAAATTCATTTTAAAGAAAGGTTTTTTTGTGATATATTTGTTGTTCTTTCGTGTTTTATAGACTCAACCCAACTAATGTGCTTTCTATATTCCACGTGAGGGAAAAAAACTTCCTTCCACTTAAGAAGAGTTGTGTTCCTTTAAGCACTTTTAATTTTAATATATATCTCTTTACATAAATATTATTTTCTACTTTATTTTTTTTTTTATTTTTTTCTAACCCAACTAATGCGTGCACTTCTCAATCCGTTATGGAGCTATTTCATTTTGATTTTGCATATTGTTTTTTAAATGTTCGTTCGAGTAGTTCAAATGACCACTTTACAATATTTCAATAACATAATTTTTTTTGAAGCCTATGCTGTTTTCTTGTACAAAATAAAATATTTTAAGTTAAATGCAGAGTATAAGATGTGTAAAAAGACGAGAGGCTCAGAGATTGTCAAGATCATTTGTGTAGCTTTCACAGACTAACACACGTCACATCTCTCATAGACTACAGTATTTAAAATAGCAGATATGCATCAGTTATATTCTCGATTTAATCTACAGAGCAATCCCTGCACAGTGTTTAAGTAGAAGAGACCAGGATTAGTGTGCGGCGCACTCGCAAGACTTACAGCGGGGCGCGATGGCCACGATGGTTTCGCTCCTTCGGCATAACCCTACTGTACGTTACACTGAACTTGAATGCACATGAAATGAAAGGAAATATTTTTTCCCCCCGGCCACTATCAGAGGCCCGGCGTTTAATTGAATACAGGCTTTTATTTGAGGAAATACGGTAATACGCCATAAAGTGCGTATCATATACATTCCACGACATTGCACACTCGTACTATTTATACGCATTTTTCGTGAGATCCGGCTAGGTTAACCGAGTATTAACCGCTAAGGGCCTCGGTTAACGGTTAATGAAAAACTTGAAAACGTGCAGCCCTAGTTTAAGAACATTTTTGTAAATGGGGATAATGCGAGTTGCCAACTGTGTATAAATTATTTGTAGCCAGGGCATAAAACTAACTTTTTGCCACACCTGACAGTGGCTGGTGACTTAAATTTACCGGCCATAAATATTTTTTACCAGCCATGAAACCGATTAAAGGGATAGTTCACCTAACAATTTAAATTCTGTCATGAATTACTCACCCTCATGTCATTCCAAACCCGTAAGACATTCGTTCATCTTCATAACACAAATGAAGATATTTTTTATGAAATCCGATGACCTCTACATAGACAGCAATGTAATTAACACTTTCAAGGCCCAGAAAGGTAGTAAAGACATCGTTAAAATAGTCCATGTGACTACAGTGGTTCAACTTTAATGTTATGAAGCGACGAGAATACTTTTTGTGGGGAAAAAAAAGACTTTATTCAACAATTTCGTTCTAGCCTGTGTCAGTCTCCTACGCTGTTTCCGTTGTAAGCAGTGCAGCGCTTTCGAGTTCTACAGTAGCCGATGCTGTTCACGTGAGCACCACGACGCATGCGTGTGTTGATGAGGCAGGAGTTGCACTGTATTTGCAACGTAAATTAGAGTCACATGTACTATTTTCATGATGTCTTTACTACCTTTGTGGGCCTTGAAAGTGTTAATTAAATAGCTGTCTGTGGAGAGGTAAGAGAGCTCTCGGATTTCATCAAAAATATCATATTTGTGTTACGAAGATGAACAAAGGTCTTATAGGTTTGGAACAACATGAGGGTGAGTAATTAATGACAGAATTTTCATTTTAGGGCGAACTAACCCTTTAAGTTATTTACAAAAGTTATTCAGTCAAGAGCAATGAGTGACTTTCTCTTTGTCTTTTGTTGATTAACATAAAAAACAGAAAGTTTTTAAAAGGAATATTAGCCTGCTGTCACTTTAAGAGCTAATGCGCAGATCCAATATACTGTGACGTGTTTTATTTCTCAACCGTTTACATTCAGTTAAGACAAAACTGACTAAGAATACCTAGCATTTTGACCTAATTTTGTTTGAATATGAACGTTTAATTCAGTATTCACACACTGAGACGCAGATTTCTGGGAGCTCTTCGGCTGTTTGTGCACAAAAAACCTTCCCTCACTGGGCACGAGTTACAAATTGATTTAATTTTTGTGTCTTCTTGAGCTTGAATATTTAAATTGGCAAGGCTTAAACTCTCGTGACAATGCAGTACTGGCCCTGTCAACTGTCCCTAGCATTGTTCATGTTCTCACAATTTTGTATTGTTAGAATTCATAAAAATGTTTCCGACCAACTGGCGATTAACATTGTTTAATATACTCGCCAACGCTGATTTTTTACTCGCATTTGGTGCCTGCCGAGAGTTCATTTTAGGCCCCGTTTGTAGCTCCATAGCTTTTAGCCACTGTCACTGGTCATTTTAGTGTTCTAAAGCATTTTCTTATTTAATATTTTGAATTTATTTGGACTTTTTTGGGTCACCGTTGGTAAAAGGCATTCTTCTCTTTTGATTGTCATACCCCTTTCCCCTCACCAGCCTTACCAACCAAACCTATTGAAGTCTTTATCGAGGAGCCCAAAGCACATAGTGTGGCGGTGGGATCTACAGTGAGCTTCATCTGCACAGCCAAAAGCAAGGTATGAATGTCATCTTACAGACATAATCTCACCCTCCCTGGCTTCCAAAACAGATGGAGAGAGAGAGCAATATTTGGCTGCAAGTATGAATGACTGTAAGTGAAAATATTTGCGGACATGTGCTTTTCTCATAGCTGCCAGCATACACCCTGGTTTGGACCCGCGAAGGCAACGGCAAGCTGCCTAACCGAGCCATGGATTTCAATGGAATCCTGACCATTCAGAACGTGCAGCCTGAGGACGCAGGCAACTATGTTTGCACAGGCTCCAATATGTTAGGCATGGATGAGGGCACAGCTCTCCTCTATGTCCCAGGTTTGTGATTAATTGGCACCACATCCTCTAAACCTCCCTGCCTTCTAGTTTTTCAGTCTTTCTCATGCAGCATGTCTCTTTGCTTGCTTCTTTGCCCTATTTTTTGTCCATTGTGTTATTTGTGCAGAATTCTGCTTTGTCTTATGGACAATGGCATGGCTAACCCTTCTTTTTTGTGTTTAAATTATTGTGTTAATCAAAACATTTAGCTTTTTGATTACTTGCTGAGTTTTCTGTTTGTTTTTTATTTCCACTTACACCAACTTCTTGAAAGGCTTTTCGTGTGGCCAATGTAAAATCTTTACACCAAACAAAATGATACAGCTTGTGAATGGTTAATAAGACAAACAAAACTCTGATATATTAAATTCTGTACTCAAAGAAAATACTTTCAATCAAGACTAATCCAGCACCTGAAATCATTTATTTTTCTCAATACAAATTCATGATCATTTGTTTTTCCCGTGCTCATGGCTGTTGCGAGCTAATATCTTGAGCAAAACGTTGATTTTTGGGTCGTAAATATTGGAAACGTGGACTTTGCAATCTTTAATTTAGGGCAACTCTTAAATTCCTATGATGCTTTTTTTGTTATGTGACTCGCATATTAAAGCAAACAGATCGTCTGTAGTGACTTCCCTGAAGACTGACGCTAATTTTCATCATATTAAATGTTTGATATACATAATTATCAGTTTAGAATATTGTGCTATTGTACAATAAAACACGAGCACAACACATTTTGTGTGAATTGTTCATTAATCTATTTTAATGTAAATAGATGTATTAAATTCAGTGTTATATTTTACGGTAAAATTATTTACATAGAAATGCTAATGTGATATTATTCATGATACATAAGAGCAAATTTCTGTGTAAATCTTTTTTTGCAATATATTTTACACAAATCTTCACATTGGATTTATGTACAATTTGCACAGAAATTCCGTCTTGTGTTTGATGAATAAGGCCTAGTCAATTTACTAACCTCCAGTCTTATTCATGCGTCTTGTTCATGCATAGTGTTCTTAGTAGTGATCAGTGAAATCAGCGGCTGGTGTAATTGGGTGTTGTCATGGTGGTGGTTCTGTGTCAGTCTTCTTACTAGCTGGGGATTTTTGTCTTAATTTCCGAGCATGTTTACTGTCATTTCCCTCCTGAGGTGGTCTTTTGGGGATAGTGGTTTATGAGGTAGGGAGGTGGCATAATTACTTATAGAAACTGGGACCCGTCAGCCAAAAGGACTACAGGCGCAATCCCGTTCCCGACTCCAAGATGTGATTCCATCTCTATTTTGTAATGGAAATGTTTTTTTTTTTCAAATTTGTATTTGAAAATGGTGCTATTAACAGTGCATATTTTCCATTTAAAATTTCTTCTTTTTTTTTCTAATGAAGTGGAAAATGCCAGTGGTTTAGGCCATGTTTTTATATCGTTTCAGCATTTCAAATTCCTTTTTTTGTACTGTTCTAAACTCCTCATTTATATTTAGTAGTAGTAAGACATTTCCTAGATAATGCCTTCCAAATGTTGCCAACAGTGATATCGTTTAGAACTATTTATTTTGACTTGTGTGACAAACTACTGTAAAATAAAATAACGGTTTACATTGACAAGCACAGCGAGTGATAATGGCTGAAAGGATGTTTAGGTTTACTTTAAGGTTGTGTGATATAACGGACTTCAAACATGCATTTGTGTTTTTGCATTGTGTTTTTGTTCTTATTCATTATCTAGGTTTTACACTAGAATGGTGCTTTATAACTTTGTTCTTTTATTGATTTCTGTTTAATTAATCATGTAGGTGAATATCAGTTATTTCCTTAATTAAAGCAATATTTAATTTTGTACATTTTTGAAATGGTGCTGTATTATGATTCCATTGTATTTTATTTGTTTAAACTGTGAAATGTATGTACAAATTATTCTTTAAATGGTGAACATATTAAAAGAATAACAGGTAAAACAATCGCTCTTTGGAATGAAACTGAAACTAAAATCCTACGGTAGACTTCTATCAATCACAAGCTGTATTAAAAAAAAAGGTGGTTATACCGAGGTAAAGCTTTTACATGTGATGTGTTCTGATACTAACCTGCATGCTTAGAATTGTTTTTTTTTTTTTTAGAGTGCTGTTTCCTCCACTACTCTTAATTATACAGGGAGTGTGCTTACCTTACACTCAGTTTAAAATGTCTTCTAAATGTGTATAGATTTTTCAATAGGAAAACTCATTACATCTCACATACTGTAACAGGTGCTGTAAGTCTATGATACTGGAGCATAACGGTGTAATTGGGAAGAATTTGATTTGCTTTACTAAAAAGCCAATGAGAAGCTTCCTTGTACAAATAAGCTTTATGTGCTGAATATCTCAAGGTAAAAGGATGTATCCGAGACATTCATTTTTTTTATTTTGATTTTTTTTTAGATTTGACAAATACTGGCGTAATTAGAATGGATAATATCAACCTCAGGCATTTTGAGAGACTTTGGTAAAGCTGCCTGTTAAAACTTGACTTATTTCCATGGAAATATAATATGTAAGCTTGTTGAAACCTATCTAGAGACTCCGCTCAGAAATAATTAGGTCCCCACCCATCAAAGTAATTAAAGTATAATTTCACGGCAGCAGTAAAACACAATAAAATACACAAGAAATGTAAGTTCTGGAGGTCAAAATTCAAGAAGTCTCTGAGTTGAGTGGCATACGCTTTAAATCACATTGAAATGCTTGGGGTCACCAGTGCGCCACTCTCACAAAACCTTCTGGAGTCTCACTTGACAGTATCTACCTGTCCATCATTCACAGAGGCTTCTCAGTCACAGATGTTTTTCACAGCCTATGAGATGTTTGAAGGACATAGAACGCGTAAGTCCATGTGGTTCTCTCCCTTCAGGCCTGGAGGGACCCGTTTTTTTTACGCATGCAATCTTCACAGCCTGCATGCTTTTACCATCTCAAGTAGTGCCCTGGTACAACCAAACTGTGATATATTAACTATGTGTTAATATATCACAGAAATAGCTTGTAACCACCAAATGTTTGTTATTTTAAATATTAATCCTTTTAAATGTTAAACCACATTGTATACATGTTGTTGAGTTGTACACACAAGCATTACTTGATCTGGCTAAGCTTTCATGGCCCATTTGGGTCCATTGAAACGGGGAAGCTGCATGCTTGCACAAATGGGGACTTCTCTCTGTTGCTGAAGTGTGTCTTTGTATGATTCTTATTTTATTAGTAATTCAAGTCTAACACAGATATGTCTTGGTTCTCAGGACCAGTTCAGGATAAGATTGGTAATTTTCATTCTTCAAGATGCATGTTATATGTGACCAAACATCCAAACATATCACGCTTGTAACCTAACAGAGAGGGGTTCCCAACACATTTCATCAGCCCAGTATCATGCTTTTGATATTCAAGACTATGTTGAGGTATATCAGATATCAAACAACATCCATTGTTCTTCAAAGATCATACTGTGACTCATTTATAGTGATCATCAGCTATGCATACATTTCCAGTGCACTGAACTTGGCTCTCTCAATCTTGGGTTAAGAACTATTTATGCAATTTTATAGACACTTAAAAGATGCTTTCACTGTAGTATGAATTGTCTCAATGGAGTAGATAAATAGATGTATATGGTAGACAGGATATATGAGCACATGGGTGGATAGATAGGTCGGTAGAGAAATGGTAGATAGTTCAGGGGTAGATTGTAACTGTATCAGTCCATACATACACCCATCTATCTACAGTGACATTTGGGTGAGTAGATAGATACATGAGTAGATGAGTAGGTAGATAAATAGAAAATTGGGTAGATAGATGGGTAGAATGAATGAGTTGATAGATAGAGATGGATAGTTGAGTGGGTAGATGTATAGATAAAGGAGTAGATAGAAAGTATTAGGTACATTAATAGATTGTTGGGTTAGTGGATGAGAGATATTGTGTAGGTGGGTAGAGCGATAAGTAGATGACTAGATGATTGGGTAGATAGATGTCTAAACAGAGATTGGTGGGTCGATATATGAGCAGATGGATGAGTAGACAGTTATATGGTTGGTTGGACCAATGGATGGATGTAGTCAGAGATGGTTTGGTAGATACATGAGCAGATAGGTGGATAGACGGCTATATGTTTGGGTGGACAAATAGATGGGTAGACTGAGAGGCGGGTGGGTAGATAGATGCTTAGATTGATGGATAGGTGGGAAGACAGCTAAATGTATGGATAGATAAAGTAGATTGGTGGGTAAATAAATTATAAATTAGTAGATGGATAGATGTTTAAAAATAGATGAGTGGGTAGGTAGATGGTTGGGTAGACAAAATATTTGAGTGGGTAAATAGATAGCTGTACAGATGTGTAGACAGAGATGGGTGGGTAGATAAAGGAGTAGATTGATGGGTAGACAGCTATGCGTTTGGGTCAATACATAGATGAGAAAACAGATAGCTGGGCAGATTGATAGATGGATGGGTAGATGTGCAGACTGATAGATGGTTGGGTAGACAGACAGCTAGATGGTTGATTGGGTATATAGATGTGTAGACATATATGAGTGGGTAGATTTCAAAATGCATTTTAGTTGAGTTTTTTGAGTTATGAACCAAAATAGGAACTCCATCCATAAGCCCATCATGGAAAAAAACAACACTCTAAATGCCAAGACAGCTAAATGAGCACTGTTCAGTCACTGAGAAGCAAACCGGAGCTTAACACAGAGCTTACACAGACCAGTAGTCTGCCCTAGTTGGTGAAAGAAAGCTTTCTTTTGCTCTGTTGCCCTGGAATCCATGTAGATCGGGGGCTTGGCATTCAACCAAGTTGGCACAGACAGCAGTGAAGGCCTCGCCCTGCCAAGCCCCATCTGCCACTTCTCATCTCCTCAAGCTGGCTGCCAAGAGACATGGCTTGACCATCAGCTCTGGCAGCCAGACACATGCTGCATACGCTGTCACACCACTATCACTTCATAAACGCTGTCACAAACAGACCTTTCTCAAATGTAAAAAGCTGTTTTCTCGCTTTTTCCCCATTTGCCTTTTTGTATTTTAGTGCTCATAATAAAGGCCACAAAGCAAGAAAAAAAAACCACTTGCTCAATTAATTAGCATGACATTCCAAACTGTAAGACCATGAATGAAAAATTCATTTCACTGAAAATGTTCTTGACCACTTCCGTCGAGAGAGGGTGAGGTCTGTTCTGAATAGGTAATGAATGGTACTCCAGTTTGGAGTGCCCTACTCCTGTTTGTGATTAATTTGTTCCTACCTCGCTATACTGTAGCTACTGAAGGGGCCCAGCCAGTGGCCACAGTCAGTCCACCTGTGCTGACAGTCCAACAGGGCCAGCGGGCAGAGTTCCGCTGCTCAGTGACCGGCAACCCCACCCCTGCTGTGGAATGGATAGGTGAGCCAATCTACTTTTGAGAAAATAATAAAATAATTTGGTCACCATGGTTATGTCAAGTAGAACATGTTTGACATCTTGGTCCTGAAAAAACATTCCTGCAAAACCCCAAAGTGAAATATACTTTTATATTAGTATACTTATTATGTAAATAAAATACTTTATACTTGAGTGTGAAATGAATACAATGTTTTTGGACACTTAATTGCATGTTTTTGACCTTCTCAAATAGGACTTAAGTACAACGTTTTTATGTAATTTCATAATTTTATTTTCTTTGAAATATGATTAAAGTGTACTGCTGAATGTGCTGAAATAGCCTTTATAATTTCTATGGAAACTTTTATTCAAATATATTTGAAATTACACATTATGCTGACGTTGCAATTTCATACTGTTAAAAAAAATGTCTTTACATGTAATATTGATTAACACAATAGTTAAAACTGTAATCAAAGCTTTTTAATGTTAGTCAAACACATCAAAATAAGTGTATTTAAAGCATGACAAAAGATTATACAAAATAACTTTCACATTTTAATTTGACATTATTAGAAAAATTTACTTTTTAAGTCTACTTAGTGTGTTAAGAAACATAGCCATTACCGTGTACTCTCTTTTAGTGGCCTTTTATTTCATTACATTCACAGCCAGGGTTTAGATTAATCCAGAATTAGGCCTTAGTAGCTTTTGTAAACATGCCTTAGAAAGAAAAAAAACCATCACTGGTGTGAATCTTGCAACAAAACAATAGCCCTGACATATTTTAAGATCTGTCAGAGCAAGTTGCTTGCAGTTACGACAGCTAAAACATGCATTTTAGTCTGGGACTAGCTTAAACCTCGTCTATGAACCAGGCCATATATATTATCTGGATGTACTGTTTTTTGTTTTGTTTTTAAGACTTAAAATACATGAAGTGCACAGTCAATTCAATTAAGCACAACACACTTCTTTTCACAAGGGTACTAAAATTTTGAGAAGAAGCCAAATTTTTTTCCTAATCCCTAAAATCGGGTTGGTAAAAAAGAATGTTGTTGCTGGTCCAACAAGGGTGTTGATTGAGGAATATGTCTTTCTTTATAGTAGTTTGTTAGTACACACATATCACATTAACTATTCCTTCAAATGACTCCGATTGGAAATCTGTTTTATAATATGGGGTTTGTCAGGAGGTCCCGGGAAACGAATCGGCTCAAAAGCCGTCATTCGCAACGGGCTGCTGACCATCCCATCTGTGGATCGCTCAGATGAGGGCGAGTACATCTGCAAGGCCCTGAACACGCATGGCGAGCACACAGCGCGAGGAGTTCTACATGTTCAAAGTACATGTCCTATACAGGAATAGTTCAAGATTTACAGGGTACCAACCTGGCGAGTGAGTTCTTCTCTACTTTTTAACTAATGTTTCAGGCACAAGTCAACCTCACGGTCTGCCCCACGTACAAGTGAGCCCTCCGCGGGTGGAAATTCACGAGGGTGAGACTTTACGGTTGTACTGCAGGGCCGTTGGCAGTCCCACCCCTGTCCTTACATGGAAGAAGAGAAGTGGTTCACTGCCGCCACAGGTGAGAAACCCATTTCTCCTATTACTCAATGAGGCTTTTTAGGGTTGTGACATTTGGTCATATTTTGCCTTGTTTTTTCCCTCCTTTGAGTTTTTCTTTCTGTTTCATCCTGTGTCTTGGTGTTTGTTCAGGCAATTCCTTCTCACGGTTTCCATCAGTTTAAAAGCAACAGTCTCGATGTGTTACAGAGACGTATTGAGGAGCTACAGGTCTGTCCATCTGTCTGATGTCTGTCTCATGCGTCCCATCCCACCTGTCTCGCTTCACTCACCCTCACCAAAATCTATGTGAACTAACTGCATGATTCATTTAATCATTCATGTAGCATCCATTAGATTTTTAGCAAAGAATTACAGATTAGTTCTGTCAGTACAAACAGAATTTAGTATGCAGTTATTAACTGAATGTGCTGGTTATACAACCCCAAATCAGAAAAAGTTGGGACAGTATGGAAAATGCAAATAAAAAACAAAAGAAGTGATTTCTAAATTTACTTTGACTTGTATTTCATTGCAGACAATATGAACACAAAATATTTCATGTTTTGTCTGGTCAACTTCACGTCATTTGTAAATATGCATCCTTTCCTGTCCTTCAGACCTGCAACACATTTCAAAAAAAGTTGGGACAGTAAAGCATTTACCACTTTGTAATGTTGCCATTCCTTTTCACAACACTTAAAAGACGTTTAGGGACTGAAGACACCAAGTGCTGAAGTGTTTCAGGTGTAATTTTGTCCCATTCTTCCTGCAAACAAGTCTTAAGGTGGGCAACAGCACGGGGTCTTCGTTGTCGCATTTTGTGCTTCAAAATGCGCTTGGAGACAGGTCGGGACTGCAGGCATGCCAGTCAAGTACCCGTACCCTCTTCCTCCGCAGCCAGGACTTTGTAATGTGTGCAGAATGTGGTTTTGCATTGTCTTGTTGAAATATGCATGGACGTCCCTGGAAAAGATGTCTTCTTGAAGGCAGCATATTATGCTCCAAAATCTCTATGTACTTTTCAGCATTAACGGTGCCTTCACAGAAGTGCAAGTTACCTTTGCCAAGGGCACTGACACAACCCCATACCATGACAGACCCTGGCTTTTGGACTTGTTGCTGGTAACAGTCTGGATGATTCTTTTCTTCTTTGGTCCGGAGCACACGGCGTCCATTCCTCCCAAAAAATACCTGAAAAACTGATTCATCTGACCACAGTACACGTTTCCACTCTGTGATGGTCCATCCCAGATGCCTCCGAGCCCAGAGAAGTCGACGGCGCTTCTGGACACTGTTAACATAGGGCTTCCTTTTGGCACAGTACAGTTTTAACTGGCATTTGTGGATGTAACTACGTATTGTGGTACTTGACAAAGGTTTGCCAAAGTAGTCCTGAGCCCATGTGGTGATATCGCTTATAGATGAATGACGATTCTTGATGCAGTGCCGCCTGAGGGATCGGAGATCACGGTTGTTCAGCTTAGGCTTGCGCCCTTGTCCTTTACGCACTGAAATTCCTCCAGATTCCTTGAATCTTTGAATTATGTTATGCACTGTTGAATGTGAAATATACAAATCTCTTCCTATCTTTCTTTGAGGAACATTGTTTTTAAACATTTCAATCATTTTCTCACGTATTTGTTGGCAAACTGGCGATCCTCGGCCCATCTTTGCTCCTAAAGGATTAGACCTTTCTTGGATGCTGCTTTTGTACCAAATCATAATTACAATCACCTGTTGACATCACCTGTTTCAAATCACATCATTATTTAACCATTTTACCTCATTACTAGCCCTAAATTGCTCCTGTCCCAACTTTTTTTTAAATGTGTTGCAGGTCTGAATGACAGGAAAGGATGCATATTTACAAATGACATGAAGTTGACCAGACAAAACATGAAATATTTTGTGTTCATATTGTCTGCAATGGAATACAAGTCAAAGTAAATTTTGAAATTACTTCTTTTGTTTTTTATTTGCGTTTTCCATAATGTCCCAACTTTTTCTGATTTGGGGTTGTAGTTCTCGAAGCGTACAGTGTGGTATGAAAGTCTACATTGATTCAAAACCGGAACGCATTGTGATGTAAAATGAACACAAAACAAGTGGTGCTGTCATTTAAGCAAAGACAGGACAAACCAAGTACTGAAATTCCTTTACATTTTACAATTGAACTTTTCACTCAAATTGTTATCCTGATAAAGAAATGTATTTAAATTAGCCAAACAGAAGCCATATCTCAATTCAACCCATTCTTTTGAACCTCACTGTACATACTTTTGCACCGTTAAATTTGGGTTATTTGAGATATGAGACATGGCCAACCCGTCCAATGCCGCTGGAGGGCTTTGGTGTTTTGCATACCTTGTGTCTTTGTGGGCTGGTTTGTTCTGCCTAAGAGCGTCGCTGCATTGTGTCAGCTTTTCCCAGGGTGTGCTCAGGTCTTCCGTGCGGCCATGCAGAAATTCTGTGTGCTCTAGCAAACGGGCCGCTTTGAAAATTTGTGAATGGTTTCAGACACTCATTCAACCAAGCCTGCCACATCCCAGCTCTACTGCTGCCACGCTTCACTAGATCAGAGTTAAGCGGATTTGCTCCTGGATAAAAAAATATCACCCGCTCCCCTCTGAATACAGTCGTGTTTTCCTTTGCAGAGTGTGGTCTACAGATGTAACTTACAGTTTTAGAGTTTCTTTGTATATGTGTGTGACTATTGTGGAGAAATTGGCATCTTAGGTGTGTTAATGGCATTCATGAATCGGAATTATCTATCCACCTTTATTTTGCTATGCTAAAGTAAGCTATTTTCTGTGAATGTTCAATACTTCTGATTCATTAGCTGCTATAAGTACATAACTAAAGAATAACTATAGAAGCTTGTTTCTGCCACTGAATAAAAAAAAGATCATGGCAACTTTTCATCTCACAATTCTGAGTTGATATATCGTAATTCGGACTTTATAACTCAGAATAAAAAGTCTGAATTATTAGATGAAAAAAGTCACAATTAAGTTAGCTGTTTTATTTTTTTATTCCCTGCTGAAAGCAAGCTGCCATAAATAGCAATGTTAATTTAAAAAAATTGCCTACAAACCAATGTGTTTATGATTACTATAATAAATAATATGATAGTTTGCAATATCAAACAGTATAACGGACAATTTTTTGTACAACTGGAAGCGGATGATGCCAGAAATGTTCACACCCATTCATACATTAAACATAAGGTGGATAACTCCTTATAAAACTGAGAAATTGTTAATATGTTTACCTTTGAAGGTTGATTTGCAGTTCTGGATATCGCCTAGATCAGGGGTGTCCAAACTCGGTCCTGGAGGTCCGCTGTCCTGCAGAGTTTAGCTCAGGCTTGCCTCAACACACCTGCTGGAAGTTTCTAGCATGCCTAGTAAGACCTTGATTAGCTGGATCTGGTGTGTTTAATTGGGGTTGGAGCTAAACTCAGCAGGACAGTGGCCCTCCAGTAGCAGGATTTGGGGAATGAAGTATTTAGATGTTGTGTAGCCACTAGCTGCTTTAACTGTCCACTGTTACTATGTGTATTGTTTTGTGAAATAATCCACCTCACCCACGCCATTAATCAATTACAGGTAATTGCAGTTTAATCGTCTGCTAATAGACCTGTAGCACCATAAATTAACTCCAATCATTAATAACAATGTTATGAGGCATACAAAATTACAACGTGTCTTGACCAGATGTGCCAAGTTTCAACCAAAAGTGTACCTGTATGTAAGCCACCGCAAACAGTTTGGTTTGTTTCTGCGGGCAGCTCTGCCCACAATGGAACCTCATTGGATACAAATAGTGCTCCTCCTCTATATGAAAGTCAGCATGAAATGGAAGTTACGTTCTTTTCTTCTCTATTGTGGCGTACAGTATATCTGAGTTAAACGGATTCTCGAACAAGAAAAAATGTAGGGCGGGACTTGATTTTGTCCATGGGGAATTGATTGGATCATTGTGGTTTGCCATTGCTGTGATCTCATGTGAGCTTGTCCCATCCTCGCATCGAAAAACATCAGAGAAGATAAGAGATGTCGTCGCAAGAGGGAGGGGAAGCTATTTTGATTCAATATTATGAGGGCAAATTAATAAATAAAAATAAATAAAAAAATGATAATATGTATAAATCATTTTTAATAAATACTGCTATATTCCATAAAAAGCAAGAATTTTGATGGAGTTTAGAATCGAATATTATACACCATAAATGGTAAAACTGTTTGTTAAATATAAGGTGGACATAATTCCATAAAAAACATAATTATACTGATTTATCACTGAAGTCATGAAAATACAAGGTTTGTGTTTTGCTATTTTCAGCTGCAGTGCGTTTCAAGTGCAAGAACCTGAGAGAATGTTCTGATTGGCTGCATTTGTGAGCGATTCAGTTTGCTGCTAGTCTTGGTCAGGACACAGTCATAGCCTCATAACAAAAATCATCTAAAGTACTAAAATGCTAAACCGTTAAACGTACTATTAAATTTGCAGGTATTATATTGTATTATTTAGTTTAATATGCGTCTTGCCAAAGCAAGGTAAGTAATGAGAATGAAACTTGTCTGTTGTTGATTTTATGTTTATTCTGCTACTATTGACCAAACTCACTTTGTTGATGTCCATATAATGAATCGTGTACATTTTATATATTTAGCACTTTATACAATGTACATTATTTCAAAGGAACTTTACGGAAAAACATTGCAGTAATTATATCTAATAATGTTGTACCTGAAAAACCCATATATTCATGTCCTCCTCAGACCCGCATGGAGCGCACTGACATCGGCACTCTCCTCGTACCCAATATCAGGTCATCTGATGCAGGCACTTATCTCTGTGTTGGAACCAATGCTGTTGGTTCCTCAGAAGCTTATATTGAGGTCTTTGTTAAACGAGGTGAGGCAAGCCGTCAAACTAATTTTACACTAACGTTTTTTATAGGATATAATTTTAATAATGTCCTCTCACACTGATCAGGTGAAATCCTCCCCTCTGGAGTCACCATCCAACCCTCGATTGCTTCTGTAATGGAGGGAGAGACTCTAGATCTCAACTGCATCGTTCCAGGAACCTCTCCAGCATCCGTCAAATGGAGCAGGGCAGGAGGGCTGCTGTCATCCAATCATCAGGTTTATCTCAGTCCATTATGAAGCGGATTTGATTTACGTGATCTCAAAAGTATCTGTGTCATTAGATCTCTGAGCCACGTGCTTAATATATGAACCATACTGTACGTGTGCTTGCATGTGTATTTGACTCAAGGTGCTGGGGACTCAGCTGCGGATCCTGCAGGCCTCTGCAGATGACACTGGAGAATATATCTGTCAGGTGGAGGGCGGCCCATCCCCTCGCCAGGCTTCTGTATCTGTGTCTGTGACGTCCAGCTCCTCACGTAAGTCCCCTTGATTGATGACAAACAGGATCGTGCCAGTGTCCATCAAGAACATCATTAACCAAACGCTATTAAGGCCGTTTCATAATTTCGTCATATCTTGGTTTTGATAACTATAATTTCATAATTTCCTCATTTCTTGGTTTTGACAAGTATGTCAAAAGATAACTTGTTTTTCAAGCCTATTCTTCTTTTACTGTGTCCCTGTGACTGTCAGAAATTAAGAGACATTATTTGCCCCCTGGCATTTACATTTATATTTATGAGGGAATGTTATACTGTTAAATAACTGTTACTTATATAACCAAATCAACATCACGTTTATAGTTATCTTAAATAATTCATACAACATTACAATACACATTCAGAGAGAATTACTTATAAGTAATTAGTCGTTGTCCATGTTAGATTATACAGCTAACTTTATTTTTGGGAGTGTTTTCTTTACATTTCTGTATTTTTAAGGCTGATTTGTGTTAATCAAATATGACTTTATTAGCTACACATATAACTTGCTTCTGAGACAGTGACTGTTGAACTAATATGACAGGAAGAGGTCACTACTGAAGTGCTAAAAGCGTAACTAGATGGAAAAAGACTGCACTACGTACAATAGGCAGTTTTCCTCCACACAGGTTAAATGTTTGGTACATTTTTGGCCCAAGTCCGGTTTCATTTCTAACCCTGGGCCTGATGCTGTGTGCAATATGTGCTCAATGTATTTTGTGGTCTGATTTTGGAGTAGGCCTCCAGAGCCCTATTATCTCCATTGAGCCACATAGTGCAGCAGTGAAGCAGGGCGAGTCGGCGAGCTTCAGGTGCAGGGTTCACAGTGGAGCCCAGCCGGTGCGCTTGGAGTGGAAACCCACCAACAACCAGCCTCTGCCAGGTACACTTTTGAAATTCACTGTCATCTCAGTGTAATTAAAAAGATGATACCTGAATATAGATGATTTAGCTTCTTTTTTTTTGCTGTTCTGTAGATAACGTGAAGTTTGGATCCGACAATTCTGTCATGACTATTACCAATGCCCAGGCCAAAAACCAGGGCACCTATCGCTGTGTGGCAAGCAACTTGTTCGGAATGACTCACAGCATTGTGTCGCTCATCGTGAGAGGTATAGCAACATTTGATGCCAACTTTCAAAAGAAAAGATGCTAGGAGGGGTATTAGGGTTTTTTTGGAAAACCAGTTTGGAAGCAATCATTATTATAATCTGTTCAGATACTTTTGTTGCTCCATTCTCTTATATTTGTGTCTGATTTCATTCTTAGAATCTCCTAAGGCTGTAGTGACCCCTGCAGGACCGGTGCAAGTTAGGGTCGGCGATCCAATCAATCTCGAATGCCAGGCCGCTGGAGAGCCAAGACCCTCTGTGAGATGGCACAGATTGGACAACAACCGCAAGACGATACTGAGCAGCCCTGTGCCTGCCGATACCAGTGCTGTCATGCAGGTTATGGGCTGTTTGTGGTCAAACCGTTGTTGTTTACAGAATCATTTGCCTCTATATGTTAATCTGAGAGTTTCATTCTGTGTTTAGGTCTTAGTTGCACGGCCAGAAGACAGTGGCACATATGTGTGCACAGCACAGAACAACCAGGGCACAACTGAGACTCGTATAGAGGTGTTCGTTGAAGGAGGGCCTCAGGTGCCAACTGTTCCCCGTGCCAGTGTCCGTGAGCCTATGATAGTTGTGGTAGAAGGGTCAACTGCCACACTTCATTGTGATGCCCATGGTAGGTGCAACGAAAGTTATGATAGTTAAACCCAAGCAGACATTAATATATCTATATTAAAGAGTGCGCCTTAAAGCTCTTGTATCTTACCTAAAGGATTCCCAAAGCCCACAATCACATGGTTTAAAGAACGGTCTTCTCTGCCTTGGAGACACAAGATAGTCGACAACAGCCTGGTCTTATCTAATGTGGGCCGTCAGGACTCTGGTCAATATGTCTGCAATGCCACTAACCACATGGGCACCAGTGAAGTCACCATCATGCTGGAAGTCGACAGTGAGCTTTAATCCTTTATATAGATGATCATTTTTATTCCTTGTTCTTCTTATTATTTTACACATCAAAAGTTATTTTCGTAATATTTTTTTTTTTAAATATCTCAAACCAAATATATGTACTTGAAGCAAAATCGCATACAATATTACAACTTCAGAGAAAAACATATATTATGCATCATTTATGAACAAATTTGGAGGCCATGTCAAACATTTAGATATTTATCATCATCACTAAAATATTATACACATACATTGCAATAAATACATTTCTTATTCAGTATTTTTGTCTTGTTTTCCAGAAAACAAACCTAAACATCTTTAAAACACAATAAATGTACATCATTTACAAATTTCTTAAGATATTAATACAATTACGATAATATATCTTGAATTATCAATGGCCAAACTTGTTTTCTTGTTTAAAGCATAAACCTCACAAAATGTGAGATTTAAGCTTAAAACAAAATGCCAGTTGTGTAAATACACTGATTTCACTAAATTCAATATCCTCAGAAAAATGTTTTTATCTTGCACAATTTTACTCTGAATTACTTTATTTTGATTTATTTTGCTTTAGTTTAGATATTTATACTGGAAAACACAACCTTTTCCCCCCATTTTAACTACAAGTGTGAGGCATACTTTCCTGTTCTTGTAAAGCTCTTTAACATGAGCCAGCTGTAATTATCCAACATCCTCTAACTGACATTTCTTTGGTTGGAGCAGCCCCACCCTATGCCACTTCCTTGCCCGATGACGTGTCAGTGCGAGTGGGTGAAGTAATTCGACTGCAGTGCCTGGCCCATGGCACCCCACCCCTGCGTTATGAGTGGACTAAGGTCAACGGCAGCTTGCCTACTACTGCTCAGCTGCAAGGAGGAGACCTCCAGATCAACCTGGCCAAGGAAAATGATGCTGGGACTTACAAGTGTGTGGCCAGCAACAAGGTTGGCAAGAGTGAAGCACTGGCCAAAGTCTCTGTCCGATGTGAGTATCGTCATTTCAGTGCATTCTCTCATACGTCATGCATAATCTCAGTCTCACAAAGTGATCATCAGATGAATTCAGCTTGACCTCTGACCCCTGTGTCCTGCAGCACCCCTGTCGGTGAAAGTGTCCCCACAGGTGGAAGTGAAGGCTCTGGGCAGTGCTGTGGAGTTTACCTGTGCTGCTAAAGGAGGGTCTCAGATTGAGATTGAGTGGCTGAAGGAGGGAGGAGTTCTTCCGCCAAATCATCACATTAAAGATGGAGTGCTCAGGTGAGTGACATTATCTGATATAAACATTGCCTATCAAATGTTCACCCAGAAATTTAAATTATTTATTTAAATTATTCACCCTCAAGCCATCCTAGATGTATAGGACTTTCTTCTTTCAGTCAAACGCAATCGGAGTTATATAAAAAAAAAAATTCAAAGCTTTATAATGGGAGTGTATGGCACCATAGATTTTGAAGCCCAAAAAGTGCATCCATCCATCATAAAAGTAATCCATTCCATAGTGCTCCAGGGGGTTAATAAAGGCCTTCTGAAGTGAAGCTTTTTTGTAAGAAAAATGTCCATATTTATAACTTTCTAAACTATAATCACTTGCTTCCGGTAACGGCCGTACAGGAGTCTAGTTCTGGTGGAAGAGTGAAATCTGACAGGATGTATGACGTATTGACGAATGCGGAAGTGCAGAAGATGGAGCAAAACAAAACACCAGTCACAAGTTAGAAGTCTAAAACGAGATTTTTTAAAGAGAAATGTCGAAGGAGCTTGAGTTTGTTGCCTAGCCCTACTTGTTTGAACCACGAGAGACCATTCTGTCCTTCGTCGGGTCAGAGGTCACTCTTCCACTGGAACTCGACTTTGGTACGGCTGTTACCGGAAGCCAGTGGTTAAAGTGAAGAGCAGAAATAATTCTAATATGCTGAATTTATGCTCAAGAAACATTTATTATTGTTATGTATGTTATTGTGCTGCTTTATATGATGTGGAAACATGACCATTTTTTCAGGATTCTTTGATGAATAGAAAGTTCAAAAGTACAGCATTAATTTAAAAATATAATTTTTTACTGTCTTTTTGCTGAAATACTGACCTCAAATGTTTGAAATGTAGTGTATATTACCCATAACTTAAACAAATTATATATATATATATATATATATATATATATATATATATATATATATATATATATATATATATATATATATATATATATATATATATATATACAGGTGCTGGTCATATAATTAGAATATCATCAAAAAGTTGATTTATTTCACTAATTCCATTCAAAAAGTGAAATGCCAAAGCAGCCAGTACCTGGTTTAAGGACCATGGTATCCCTGTTCTTAATTGGCCAGCAAACTCGCCTGACCTTAACTCCATAGAAAATCTATGGGGTATTGTGAAGAGGAAGATGCGATATGCCAGACCCAACAATGCAGAAGAGCTGAAGGCCACTATCAGAGCAACCTGGGCTCTCGTAACACCTGAGCAGTACCACAGACTCTCGACTCCATGCCGCCGCATTGCTGCAGTAATTCAGGCAAAAGGAGTCCCAACTAAGTATTGTGGACTGTACATGCTCATACTTTTCATGTTCATACTTTTATGGAAGGATATCACGGACAATTTTCAAAAGGAATTGCAAATTGTATTTGCAATTGCGTTTTCAATTTGTGGACGCATAAAATGTGACATAATCCAAACGCAATTGCAAATCGCGCATTGCCATTTGCATTTTCGTTTACGTGAATTTACAACGACCGCCAGATTTCAAATGGAAAAGCAAAGTATGTTTGCAATTGCATTTCCAATGTCTTACAAGTTATGACCCTGCCATTTTAGAACAGCAATAGAAAATCACCTATTTGCCATTTCATTTCCTCCGTGTCCTGCCACAACCTGCACAAAATTCAAATGGAATGGAATCGCAATCCCCTTTGCACTTGCATTTCCGATGGCTATCACAGTCAACTGTCAATCAGGCTTGAGGGCAGGGTTTATTGGTGTAGTCTGAAAATAGACCACGTATTTTTTGATCGCTTGGATCTTGAGCACAGAATCATATGGACAACACACCACTCACATGTCAAGTTTCTATAGATTCTCAGATTTTAACTCATGATAATTTTATTTATTTATAATTTTAATTACTGTGTCTGGGACCGCTGGAATATGATGATATCTGTCTGATACATAGCCTACCTAGTGCAGTCATGTCAGTTTTCTTATTTGCTGTTTTTTCTGGTTGCCAGGTGAACATACTATCAGTTCTGCATTTTGACTTTGTTTGAACTAAAGAGTTTGAACTTTGATTTTTATTACAAAAATATCCAAATTCCCCGTTTTCCACCACTTGAGGGCGTGGTCTATTTTCAGACCACACCAATAAACCCTGCCCTCAAGCCTGATTGACAGTTGACTGTGATAGCCATCGGAAATGCAAGTGCAAAGGGGATTGCGATTCCATTCCATTTGAATTTTGTGCAGGTTGTGGCAGGACACGGAGGAAATGAAATGGCAAATAGGTGATTGCTATTCCAAAATGGCAGGGTCATAACTTGTAAGACATTGGAAATGCAATTGGCTTTATGCACAGCTGCACTACTTCCTGAACTTCAGCCAGCTCCATTGTTTCCTGTCTGCCATTATTGGACAAACTGATTAATCCAGGTGTGTCTGATTATTGTTGTTGTGACTACAGAAGTCAGACACACCTGGATTAATCAGTTTGTCCAATAATGGAAGACAGGAAACAAAGGAGCTGGCTGAAGTTCAGGAAGTAGTGCAGCTGTGCATAAAGCCAATTGCAAACAGACTTTGCTTTTCCATTTGAAATCTGGCAGTCGTTGTGCGTTCACGTAAACAAAAATGCAAATGGCAATGCGCGATTTGCAATTGTACAAAAGGAATACAATTTGCAATTCCTTTTGAAAATTGTCTGTGATATCCTTCCATATTTCATACTTTTCAGTTGGCCAAGATTTCTAAAAATCCTTTCTTTGTATTGGTCTTAAGTAATATTCTAATTTTCTGAGCTACTGAATTTGGGATTTTCCTTAGTTGTCAGTTATAATCTTTAAAATTAAAAGAAATAAACATTTGAAATATATCAGTCTGTGTGTAATGAATGAATATAATATACAAATTTCATTTTTGGAATGGAATTAGTGGAACTTTTTGGTGATATTCTAATTATATTACCAGCACCTGTATATATATATTTTTATTATTATTTATATATATATATATATATATATATATATATATATATATATATATATATATATATATATATATATATATATATATATAGTATATACTATATATATTTCTTACGTGAATGCATTTATCACTACAAATTGTGTACAAAGAAATCATTATGATTATTTACTTGTCTTCCCAGCATATTACATTTTTGTGATTTGGTAAAATCATGTGGTAATGAGGTTGTGCACAAGCTGACCTTTTTAGTAATTAAGATAATTTAATAATTAAAAATGTCAAAATGATGACATTGTTGAACAATTGTGTATTTAATTGTTGGTACAGTCAAGAGATCTTTGAAATGAGACAGATACTGTCAGATATAATACAGATATTTAATGTGATTAAAAATCTAAAAAAAAAATAATAATTCCTTTCTATATTTATGTTATGTTAAATAATAGTTACTCTAAGATATGGGATAGTTCTCACAATAAAATACATAATATTTGTGCCCCTAATGCTTTGAATTATATTGTGTATCCTTTATTCATAATCTTTGTTATTATTTGTGCAGAATCGAGAACCTTAAGCAAAGCAATGAAGGAATCTACACCTGCAGAGCTACAAGTCTGTTTGGACAGGCTCAGGACAGTGCTAAACTCACCATTCAAGGTCCCTTATGATACCCAAGAGACAATATATTTCCAAACTAGACTTTAAAACCCTCTGACTGTGTGCTTTTTGTCTTTACAGCTCTACCCAAAGTAATGATCAACGTGCGCACATCAGTACAGACGGTGATGGTGGGCAACTCCGTGGAGTTTGAGTGCCATGCGACCGGTGACCCCGAGCCCACAGTGCGCTGGAGTAAAGTGGGCGGCTCTCTTCCCGATCACGTGGAAGTAAGGGGGAACATCCTGAGGATTGATCAAGTGACTGAATCAGATTCGGGACAGTACCGCTGCACAGCCACTAATAATGTTGGCTCGGAGCATTCCCATGTTGTCCTTAATATCCAGTGTGAGTACATTATTATATCCAGGATGTTTATTATGTTTATTTTGCCATTGGTTTTAATTTGTATTGTGTAACAAAAGCTATGAAGCTTAGGGTCTCCTACAAATGGAGTCTCATGTTTTGGATGTACAGTAACTGAACCCTGATTCCTGAAACCTGTGCACTTTGTAGCCTTGCCTCAGATTGCTGCACAGCCTGAGTCAAAGGAAGTGACAGTTGGCTCTAATGCGATCTTGCCCTGCATCGCATCTGGATACCCAGTCCCAACAATCACATGGTCAAAGGTAACACTTATGTTTCATGGCTAAACTCGACCTAATTCTTGACCAAAACCCATATGTTCACACAGCAGCATATTACACTTGTCAGTCCTGTTTGGAGTACTAAATACGAAAGCGATTATTTGTCCTCATCTTACAGGTGGAGAATGAGTTGCCCGCTAAGTGCAGACAGGACGGACATGTCCTGACAGTCCCTGGTGTCACACACTTAGATGCAGGAACGTATGTGTGTACAGCTGCTAATAAGCAGGGGAAAGTTGAGGCCTTCACCAGACTCAATGTTCATGGTTAGTTATATAATATGCAAGTCTGTTCTATCTGCACATCTTTTTTCCAGTGTAGGTCTTAAGTGCAATACTGCTTGTCTGTAATTGTGGCTTTGTGAGACAAGTATAGTTCTGCTTAAACATCTACACAGGAACTGCACACCTGGTTAAGTGTCATTTAGCAGTTATTTTTATCCAAAGTAACTTATGAAATGTTGCTTTCAGAATGCTTTTGGGGGTCAAGCGTTTTGTAGACTGGAGATTTGGAAACATTCACAACCAACCCAAGTTTTCCATGAGCCATTTCTTCCACTGAAGACTTTCTGAAATGTTCTACTGCTCGTCTCTCTAACATTCGGTCTGTGTTCTTGTCTTCCAGAGAGAGTGATGCCTCAGTTTACCCAGGAGCCGCTTTCGTACCTCACACTGCCCACCATCAAAAACTCCTACAAAGCATTCAGCATCAAAATTACCTTCAGGCCGGACAATGCTGACGGTAAGGTCCCTCAAAACTGCATGATATTTCACTGGACCAAAGATGTTTTAAATATACACAGATTTAACTTCACTGTCATTACTTAAAAAAAAGAATGTTTTTCATGTTCAAGTGTTAAAGGGATAGTTCACTCAAAAATGTTATGTTGTTTCAAACCTGTATGACTTTCATTCTACTGTGGAACATAAAATGAGATGTTTTGAAGAATCTTTCTGCTGGTCTTTTTCATAATGACTGTATGAAAATCACTTGCTTAAAGATTCTTCAAAATGTCTTATTGTTTGTTCCACAGAAGAAAGGAAGTCATACAGGTTTGGAACATCATGATTATTTTTAGAATAACTTTCTCTTTAAATCATGAGCAGTTTTACATGTACAATATGAAGAGCACACTGTTTAGTCCTTGTATGTAAACTCAATTATTCTTTTTGTTCTTTACCCTCCTACACCTTTGGTATGAAGGGCTCATTTTGTATGCCGGTGAGTCTGCTTGCTTGCCTGAGAGTGCCTGAGTGCACATGCTGCAAGATATAATAATGCTATGCAGCAGTGCAGCTCAGCATACTCTCATTGGGCCCTTAGAAGGGCCTTATGAACATATGCAGGCATGACAATATATTATGATGTTCATAAAGGCACTTCTGCTTCTCATTCAATTGGTTGCAGCATGATGCAGAATGTTATCATGAACTGACTGAAGCTTTTTTACTGACAGTTATACGGCATGTGTGCAAAGTTGGGTTTTTTGTCAAAAAAAAATTTAAATCCTGAAAAATAATATAAATCGTTTTACATGCTACAAGTGAATTTAGGCATCACAATATTCTAATGTGCAGTATTAAAAATTTTATTTATTTTGAGATTTGTTAAAGATTACATTTAACAATGTTATTAAATTTATAATTATTAAAGGATTAGTTCACTTTAAAATGAAAATGACCCCTGATTTACTCACCCTCAAGCCATCCTATAGGTGTATATGACTTTTTTTCTTTCTGATGAACACAATCAGAGTTATATTAATAAATATCCTGATGTTTCCAAGCTTTATAATGGCTGTGAACGGGGCTCACGAGTTTGAAGCTCAAAAAAGTGCATCCATCCATCATAAACGTACTCAACGCGGCTCCGGGGGGTTAATAAAGGCCTTCTGAAGTGAATCAATGGCTTTTTGTAAGGAAAATATCCATATTTAAAACGTTTAAAAGTTCAAAACGCTTACGCTACGTCCTACGTTGCGTCAGTTGCGCTTTTTCACAAGTTGAATACGGAAGGCGGTCTGACGGAAGCTAGATATTTTACTTTATAACGTGCTTAATATGGATATTTTTCTTACACAAACCCATCGATCCCTACATATGTAGATGAAATACGTATATGTTTCGGCAAGCTTATTATGGTTCATTCTGAATGCTGACCTTATAACCCAGAGGGCATGATCTATACCAGTGGTTCTCAAAAGGTTTTGCCTTTTGTATTTTAAACCTCAAGCACAGTACCATTTTTTGGGTCACACCTATCAGTTGAGAGCCACTGGTCAGTACTACCCCATCTGATAGTCATTATGCCCATGTGATGGATACAGGACAGAGTCATGGCATGTGCCCATGCATGAGGCTTGTGTTGGCAGTGTGAGATGCTGAACATGGCAGCAGCTTTTCCCTCAGCATGCTGCTTTACTTTGAGCTTAAAAAAGGGCTTTGTGCATTGGTAAACTCCATGGTTAGGTAGGGTGAATGCTGCATTGGACTTATCTTTTCCTTTCATGCCCAGGTATGATAATCTATAATGGACAAAAGAAGACCTCAGGTGCTGACTTCATATCTTTTGGGTTGGTGGGTGGCCGCCCTGAATTCAGGTGCATTACCTTTCAATATCATACCAATCTCAAAGAACATTTTGCTTCTGAAGCTGGATATAACGTTGCCTTTTGATATGATTGTCTAAATGTGCATATTTTCCTTCCGCAGGTTTGATGTGGGCTCTGGGATGGCAAATATTCGTTACCCTACTTCTATTAAACTGGGCGAGTTTCACACAGTGCAGCTCTTTAGGAATCAGACTCAGGGCTCTCTTATTGTGGATGGAGAAGCTCCTATAAATGGAACCTCACAGGTGCATATTCCTTTTTCCATATCCCTAATTAATAGTATGTGGTATCATGGCATTTAAACAAATGGGAAACATGTTGTGTGTCTGAGCAGGGAAAATTCAAGGGCCTGGATCTGAACGAGGAGCTTTTTGTTGGCGGTTATCCAAACTATAGCATGCTTGCTAAAACTGCAGACCTCAAAACAGGGTTTGTTGGTGAGAAAACCCTTATGTTATTCTGTGCCGTATCAATTTCATAGGAAATTATCGGTTGTAACTTTCTTATAAATTGCCTTCTTTCACTGAGTTTTGGTCTTTCTTCAAGGCTGTATCAAGCAGCTGATTATCCAAGGCGATGAGGTCATTTTCAAGGACCTTGATAAAAGTTCCACTGGAGTTTCGAATTGTCCCACCTGCAAGGACCGCCCATGTCAGGTAATTTTTCTATAATAATGTCAAAATTATTCTTTGAATCAGCATGCACAATGACCCCAGTATTTGGTATTTGAACACTTGCATAAGTCACACAACATTGTGAATTTTATTGCGGAAGAAACAAAATATCAGGTAGCACGTGACGCTAGTCCTTGGGACTAATGTCACTTTTCTAGGCACAAGTCACAGTGATTTTAAGTGAATGAATATTGTCCTATTGTAAATCATTTTTGTCTCTGACTTTTTGGGGTAAGTGTATGTATTTTGTGTTATTGGCCTGTGAAAACCGATTACCTTAAGTAATGTGTGTGTGTTTCAGAATGGTGGAGAGTGTGTGGATTCTGTAGCCAGTCTCTACAAATGCGATTGCCAGAGAGGATTCACAGGGAGCAACTGCCAGCATCACTCCTCCTTGCACTGCCACACAGGTCAGAATTTTTAAAAGCAGGATTTGTAAAATCAACAACCAGCATCATTCGTCCTTGGCTTCATAAGCTATGTTTCTATCCAAAGTTGTGAATTTAACTTGTGTGCAAAATTGGATTATCACATAAAACATTTTGGCACTGTTTCCATCCCATGTTCAAGAGAACAAAAATCACCTATTCCTGAGAAATTGGCACAAAATATCTGTAATACAAATGGAAGTTACTGCAATCTGCAGGGGAAGCCGCTGATCAAGCCATTTTATACACTATAGATATCTTGCGCCTCAGAGCACGCAGACGAAATGCAATAAACACTGTCATGTTATCTTGCGTTCGGAGGCAGATTGCTGGTGTTTGGGAGCGCAGTCATGCGAGACAGACCTGGGAAGTAATTATACCTAACCATTTTGATGACAGATTTTGACTGTCACCAACATTTGACATGGGGTGCATTGAAGTTGATCCACTGGTTAGTCCAGTTTTCCAATCACATGATCTGTGTGAGGCAAAGAGTTTTATGTTGCACATTGAGGAATTTATTTGGTAAATGTATTTCCATTGTAGTTTCTGTGCATGTCTTCTTATCGGAATAAAAATGGTCAGCCTCAGTTGAGCACATACGTTTTTTTATTTATTTATGTGCATTGTGCATAATGTTGTTTCCGTCCATTTTATTATGTGATATCCAAAAACGTGCGTAAAATTAATTATTATTTCTGCTTTTAACTGCAACAGAGGCCTGTGGACCAGATGCCACCTGCATTAACCGACCCAGTGGCTTGGGCTATGACTGCCGCTGTCACTTGGGCAAGTCTGGAATGAAGTGCATGGATGGTAAAGTTCAATATCCATTTACATTTAAAATTCCCTGAGCACTTTAAGGTCAACTGTGGTTCTCACTTACCCTCTTCTTGACAATCCCAGGTACTCTGGTAACAACACCATTGTTTGATGGAGACGTATCTTACATTGCATATCCTCCTCTCACTAATATCCATAATGACCTCCGCATCGAGATGGAGTTTAAACCCTTGGATTTAGATGGGCTGATGTTCTTTTGTGGAGGCAAAAAGATGAAAGTGGAGGACTTTGTGACGTTATCTATGGTAGACGGACATGTCGAGTTCCGATATGAACTTGGTACAGGTGAGAGATCTGATGATCAAATCATGATATATTCTTTGCAAAATCATGTCATTTTCCTTTGTCATGGTCAATGACAGGTATTGGGATCATCACCTCCAAGAGGCCAAACTAAATATTGTATTAATAATAAATGTATTATTTTCTATTAATTTGATATAATGTTTACAACTCTGTTACCCACATTTTGAACATGAAGACCCTTAAGTGGTTTTATTATTTTATATAAGAAACCATTAAATAAACAACAAAACTAAATGGTTTAAAAATATGTTGTTAGAATTTAATAGAATTTAACACCATAACCTCCCCACACACATATTTTAAATTATAAGTGTTTAAATTAATATAAAAGTACTTAATTAAAAATATTTGTTTACTACCATTAATTTATTTAGTAGATTATGTATATAAAGTTATAATTTTATATATAAAATAAGTTATAAATATCTGTTTATCTACCTGTCTGTCTATCTATCTATACATTTATTTATTTATTTATTAATTCAATTGATTGTCACAATAATGACATTGGTATGATTTTAATTATTAGATAGTCAAGAAGATCTCTTATGTGAGACCTCTGAAATATCACAATTTTAAGAGGAGGATACAGATATTTGATGCATTTCAAACTACCTACTTTTCATGCTAGGTTTTTATAGTTATTTTAAATAATCTAGTTAATCTAATGTATCTTAAATTGTTACAAAAAATAATAATCCTTTAAAATGTAATTGAACTCACCTCAGAGATCTTGATCTTTCAAACAAAGTAATTGGACACAAAAGTAAAAAAGTACCTCCTCACTGGAGAGCAAGGTAACAGATATTGAAGCCTAGAAGCTGTTTATAGTGCAGTTCAAGCAAATTACGTTTTCCTTTCCATGCTCTCAGGGCAAGCTGTTCTGCGCAGTCAAGAGCCTGTGTCTCTGGGTAAGTGGCATCGTGTGGTGGCCGAACGTCTCGATAAAGATGGCTCCTTGAAGGTGGACCATGCACGAGAGATCACAAGGTCCTCTCCAGGCAAGGCCCAAGGCCTTAATATCCACACACCCATGTATCTGGGAGGAGTGCCTAGCATGGACATCTTGCCCAAACCTGCAAATGTTAGCATGCTGTTTGATGGATGCATAGGAGAGGTGAGAATGTATTGCATTGAATTGTTGTTTGCATTACAGCCCACAGTCATGTTTGGAAATGAAATAGTTTCTTTTGGCTTTGTTTTTCTTCACAGGTCTTCATTAATGGAAAGAAGGTGGATCTCTCATACAGCTTCACTGAGAGCAGAGCCATCAGCCAGTGTGAAGAAGGCAGCCCATGTGACCGCAGGCCTTGTGTTCACGGAGGCACGTGTATGGCCAGTGCTGAGTATGAGTACCAGTGCCTCTGCCCTGAAGGATACGAGGGTGAGTTGCTCAACCAGCTTTCAAGTAGAGATATAATATTATATTGTGTGTGTGTGTGTGTGTGTGTGTGTGTACAGTACTGTGCAAAAGCCAGTTATTTCTATCTTTTGCTGCAGTGTGTCAGTAGGAAATATCAGTTTACATTTCCAAACATTCCTTTTGCCATTAATTGTAATAATCCAGTGAGATTTTTCTATGCACAAGGAGTCTGACAACAGCCGGTATGATCTGATCTCACCATCATCGAGTCTGTCTGTGATTACATGAAGAAACAGAAAAAACTGAGACATACTAAATCCAGAAGAACTGTGGCAACGTCTCCAAGACGCTTGAAGAAACATTCCTGCAAAGCTACAGTACTGTGAACGGTTTTAGGCACTTGTGTAAAAATGCTGCTGCTGCTGCAAAAAAAAAAAAAAGATTTTATTTATCAATTTCTATTAACTAAATCAAATCAAAATGTGTGTGACCACCCTATGCTTTTAAAACAGCTTTTGGCCTAGGTGCACTTGCACATAGTTTTTCAGGTAGATTTGCAGGTCGGTTTCGGCAATCATCTTGGAGACGTTGCCACAGTTCTTCACAGTTCCAGTGTAGACAGCTTTTGACATGATGCAAGGCTCACATCCAGTGTAGGCAAATGTCAGCCGTTAAGCGACTGGCTACCAGTGGGTGGGGTCTATGGTGCGAGGATGTCCATACTCCATACTACAACGTACTATTCATTGTTGTCTTGCTCTGGAGGAAGTTATATGAAAATGTTTTTGCCCGTGTGACGTCACAGGTCACCCATTATCAAAACAAGCTGAACTTGATTAGATGCTTTGTTTATAATGAGGAGGACATTTTAAGCTATGAAACTTGCAGGATGTTTTAATGGTACAAAGACCTCTTATATGTCAAAAGATCAAGTCAATTTTAGTTCTCATGTCATGACTCCTTTAATATAGTTTGTTTGGCACATGTTAGTTTAAACAACAACCTGCTATAACAACCAACTAAAGTGTTAAATGTGTACCCATTTTATCCTCCGAAATTGCCAAACATTTGTATTTAATAGAGATATTGGTATTGATATTGACCAAGATAATACTTTGTATTGGACTGAAAAGAAGTGGCTTTGCTCATCTCTGCTGTCAGTGTTTAAAGGAAGTTTATGTTTTGCTTGCTAAGGCTCTGAAAATCCTCATTATTACATTTTATTTCTAAGAATTGTTTAATCCAGATTTTTTCCCCCATATTTTTCTTGCTTGGTATTCTTCAGGTGACCGCTGTGAAATAGTGAGGGACACCTGTCGAGATTCTTCGCAGTGCCAGAATGGTGGCAGCTGTGTTAATAACCAGTGTGTGTGTCTGGCCGGATACACTGGCCAACACTGTGAGAGAGGTCAGTTCACAATTGCTATATGCTTAACCCATTGTTTTGCAAAATCTTTACACATATGATCTTTGCCCTCCGATTAGAAACTGCATGGCTGCAAATGTAGGTATATTGTACACTTTTGTTGTGGTATTTTTCTATTATATTGTACATAATTGTCAGCTCTTTCTATCCAAAGTCAACATTATCATTAAGTACATATTATAAGGAGAGAATGGTGCTAGTTATTATATTTATCGATGTAGGCTTATTTTTGAGGCACAATAAAGGCTAATGCACATTTCCACTGTTGTTGCCATGACAAAAAAAGAAAAGAAAAAAAAGATTCATAGAACAGATGCAGTTCACTTGTGACCCAAATAGATATACGAGCAGAAATATGGTGATGTTGAAATGTTAGTGTGGGGAATTCACAAAAATATTTCTATCCCCGGTCTCCCATACCAGTGTTATTTTAGTATTATTCATATACTATTATATTATTTATAAATTTTCTCAATAATATTTAATTTAATACATTTAATATACTTTTTTTTTTTTTAGGTTTTTTCATTCCATTTTTTGTTTAAGTTTTAGCAAATTTATGTGCTTTTGTTAGTATTTATATTTTATTTAAAAAAAATATATATTTTGCTTTAGTTTTAGTACTTTTAGTACTTCGGCTTAAACATATTTTATTTCACATATCTGTTCTCAGTTAATAGAAATAATTTATATTAGTTTAAGTTTTGGTTAACAATAACAGCACTGTTCCATACACCTATTATTATATAAACCCACCTAAAGGATTATTAGGAACACCATACTAATACTGTGTTTGACCCCCTTTCGCCTTCAGAACTGCCTTAATTCTACGTGGCATTGATTCAACAAGGTGCTGAAAGCATTCTTTAGAAATGTTGGCCCATATTGATAGGATAGCATCTTGCAGTTGATGGAGATTTTTGGGATGCACATCCAGGGCACGAAGCTCCCGTTCCACCACATCCCAAAGATGCTCTATTGGGTTGAGATCTGGTGACTGTGGGGGCCATTTTAGTACAGTGAACTCATTGTCATGTTCAAGAATCCAATTTGAAATGATTCGAGCTTTGTGACGGTGCATTATCCTGCTGGAAGTAGCCATCAGAGGATGGGTACATGGTGGTCATAAAGGGATGGACATGGTCAGAAACAATGCTCAGGTAGGCCGTGGCATTTAAACGATGCCCAATTGGCACTAAGGGGCCTAAAGTGTGCCAAGAAAACATCCCCCACACCATTACACCACCACCACCACCAGCCTGCACAGTGGTAACAAGGCATGATGGATCCATGTTCTCATTCTGTTTATGCCAAATTCTGACTCTACCTTCTGAATGTCTCAACAGAAATCGAGACTCATCAGACCAGGCAACATTTTTCCAGTCTTCAACTGTCCAATTTTGATGAGCTCGTGCAAATTGTAGCCTCTTTTTCCTATTTGTAGTGGAGATGAGTGGTACCTGGTGGGGTCTTCTGCTGTTGTAGCCCTTCTGCTGTTGTAGCCAAGGTTGTGCGTGTTGTGGCTTCACAAATGCTTTGCTGCATACCTCGGTTGTAACGAGTGGTTATTTCAGTCAAAGTTGCTCTTCTATCAGCTTGAATCAGTCGGCCCATTCTCCTCTGACCTCTAGCATCAACAAGGCATTTTCGCCCACAGGACTGCCGCATACTGGATGTTTTTCCCTTTTCACACCATTCTTTGTAAACCCTAGAAATGGTTGTGCGTGAAAATCCCAGTAACTGAGCAGATTGTGAAATACTCAGACCGGCCCATCTGGCACCAACAACCATGCCACGCTCAAAATTGCTTAAATCACCTTTCTTTCCCATTCTGACATTCAGTTTGGAGTTCAGGAGATTGTCTTGACCAGGACCACACCCCTAAATGCATTGAAGCAACTGCCATGTGATTGGTTGATTAGATAATTGCATTAATGAGAAATTTAACAGGTGTTCCTAATAATTTTTTAGGTGAGTGTGTACATTAAATGTCTTAAATAATGTCATTTAAGATGAGATAAGCATGCAGCTAACTAACGCCAATATATGTACAATCTGACTTATTTGGTCTCTTTAAAAACCATTTGCCTCATTTGTCATTTAACAGAATTCGCTAAAGAAGACATTTCTCAGTAGTTTTATAGCATTAAACTGAAGCACAGCTGTAAGTGATTCATCATAAAGCACCATAGGGAAATAATTGTCAGTTCTCCATAACATACCGTATCAACATCAGTCAGGCTGCCTAACGTCATCCAGCAGTGGCGTGTTGGCCGGTGAAAGGCCACGTGTGAATGTATCTCACCCCTGCACTTTCATGGCTATATCCCACACACACAGGGCAGGAGTCCAGCTTCACCGAGGCACTGTGGAATTTGGAGGGTAGTGGGGGAAATGGTACAGTATGACTGCAATCTGCCTGACACGCTCGTCACTAACCAGGGGAGAGCGTCCTCCTCAGGGCTCCCTCAGCCCATCTAACACCACAAATAAAACAACTCAACAACAACAAACGGCTAAAATTGAGCGGGGGGATACAAGCAAGACAGGAAGTGAAGCATTTTAGGGGTCTGTTTACAGAGCTTTTATTAGGACCATCAGAAGCAAAGTCAAGCACATTTCTTATAAATGCATTCATTGTGGTATTCATTTTTTTTGGTCTTGGTGATTTATCTTAATTTTAAATGTATCCTGATGAAAGTAAATAAAAAATAAAAAAAACTTAAAACAAGGTTTTACAGATAATATCTTGAATTAAGTTTATTTTACATTAAGTGAGATTTAGTCTTTAAACTATTTGTCAGTGGGGTAAAAAATATTTTCTGAAAGATCGTGTGACACTAAAGACTTGCGTAATGACTGCTGAATATTGTTTATTAATTAATAATATTACAGTACTTCTAGTTTTACTGTATTTTTGATCAAATAAATGTAGTCTTGGTATGCATAAAATACTTCTTACAAAAACATAAAAGTAAAAAAAAAAAAATATCTCACTGACCCCAATCTTTTGTACAGTAGTGTATGTATAATTATTTCATGATGAAATGAATATCTAATAGGTGCTTGACTTTTCTGTAAGTGTTCAAAAACAAGAAAATACCAACAATGTATGAAAGCTTATTGATACTGATGCCTTGTAAATAGATCCCTGAAATGAAGTGCTATCAAAATGAATGGTCTCATCTGCACTCTGCACTCAATTGGTTACTGTGTCCTCTGTGAAATTTTAATTGTAATGTTAAGGGGGAATTCTGTGTCTTGGTTGTAAAACGCTGAAGGTCTATGGTACTTTTTGGTGCACTTTTTGTGGGTAATGTTACAATTGTGATGGCTGCAACACCGTGACATTTTCTTAAAGGCAAACATATACATAGAATTCCCTTTTAGCATCTCCTGAGGCGTCTTGTCCGGTCAGTCGCTCGCTGCAGAATCTCTCTCTCATTAAATCCTTGTTTCGCTTTGTTGCGAAATCAACAACCAACATCTTTTCCGTACTGCCACTTTCACCTACAGTAACGTCTGTAAACAAAATGTCCTCACACTGTGAACAAACACATGTTTTTAGTTACTAACCACCGAATGTCCTTCGTTTACACACTTGAGCGAACTAGAAAGGTGAGTTTACATCCAGAAACATTGAGCATGAAGCACTTATTGATGAGCACTCAACTGCCCGAGGGTTATTACTTGGTTCGAGAGAATGCTTTGTGAGGAATGCTCAACTGTCAATGTTACTTCAACAGCAGTGTGTATTTGCATTCATTTTTATTTATCTCATTGAGATAAATCAAATGTATGTTGGATTTTATATGTAGTTTTTTTTTTTTATTGCTCATGATGCATATATTTGTATTTTTCTCACAATGCAACACGCCTGATATTTGGGTCAGATGGGATTTAAAGGTACAGTAAGCGATTTATGAGATCGGAATAAGCACCACAACCACGTGTCCACTCATGATGGGAGTGAGCAAGAGGGAGATTTGAAGAAAGACTGTAGAAAGAGAGATGGCTGAAAGACATTTCAAAAGAAAAAAGGTCACAGGAATATCACTAAAAAAAGAAGGGTTATAATTAGGCAAGAGATTTAGGAGCTGCTGGTGCGAGCGGAAAGACCTGAAAACGGACATAAAGGGTGCGTTGTTTTCTGCTCCATACGTGAGTAACATTGGTTTTTCAATGATTCACAGAACCGAGATATGCTGTTGTTGTAATGTTAGCTATAGTGACAAGACAGTTTTGTGTCATTGTTTGTTTGGAGCTGGTGTGCTGCTGGTGACTAACAACCAACTCTTGTGTACTGTATGTTCATTTTTGTCCTTCCTTGTCATTCGTTTGTCATCTATTTTCGTGAAGTATTATTTTGCTTCGAGTAGCTGAAGCATTGTGTGTTTGTGTTTGTGCATTTTGGGGGTGGAGCAATGAAGGGAGGGCTGTGCATTTGTTTGGGTTGATTTTAAAATATCAACAGTGTTTCTCAGAAATTGCTTACTGCACCTTTAATGTAGTCAGGGGTCAGTTCTGTCGATTGTCTGCTTATTCTGCTATTTGGCGGAGCTCCACAGGGTGGTATATAACCCAGAAAGTTGGCACCTCTTTGCTTTTTTAAATTTTTAAAAAATGTTGGTTTCTCTTTTGCAGACTCTCCCATTGAATATTCTGCATATTTCCATAGTAATGGATATCTGGCCCTTCCAAAGTCCATGTTCCCACGAAGGTGAGGGCACATGTGAAACTAACAAGAACTGTGTTCAATGTTCATTTAGACTTAAAGGGATAGTTCATCCCAAAATTTAAATTGTCATCATTTACTCACCCTCAAGTTGTTCCGAACCTGTATGAGTTTCTTTATTTTGCTGAAGGTTTGGAACAACTTGAAGGTGAGTAAATGATGACAGGATTTTAATTTTTGGGTGAACTATCCCTTTAACTGACTTAATTAGCCTTTAAATGAATGCTGTCAAGGTCGGCAGTTTTTACCATAGGGAACTTGGGTAGCACTTTAGTTTCGGGTCCAATTCTCACTATTAACTAGTTGCTCTTATTATGGTATTGGCTTTTTATTAGTACTTATAAAGCACATATTAATGCCCTATTCTACATGCCCATATTCTAAATCCCATAATCTTACCCAATACCTAAACTTAACAAATACCTTACTAACTATTAATAAGCAGTAATTAGGAGTTTACCGAGGCAAAAGTCTTAATTAATAGTGAGATTTGGACCCTAAACTAAAGTGTGACCAAAACTAGTTTTGAACCCGGAAAAGGAGTATTTATTGTTTTGTTTTTTTAATGCTGCCCAACACTATTGACTGTTTGATTTGTTTCAGTGCTCCTGACTCTCCAGAGACCATTGAGTTAGAGATCAACACTGTGTCTAAAGACGGCCTCATCCTATGGCAGGGAGTGGTATGTTTGTACACATGAGCCTCCTGCTGGATCTTAGGACAAAAATAATAACACTTACTGGCCAAAAATATTTCTTAGTGGCCATATTTATTTCAAGGCACCTATTTTTTTACATTTAATTTTGGACCCTGCATATACACACATTCTGTGAGTATAGGCAGGGTCCAAATGTAAAACGTTTTACATTTCTTCTTCAGCCTCATTTGACTAAACTGAGTAAAATGAGTTTGCTTGGAGCTGGTTTGGAATATGCTTTTGTCCCTCACCTCTAAAGCACATTTTAATGGCTGCACTGCATGTTTGCCTGGCTAACTCACCTTCATCCTCCTCAGGAGCCTGCAGGCGCTCTAAGCCTCCATAAGAAGCATGCTAGTATAAAGGTATCCACTCTTCACAAGCAGTCAGAGACACAAGTATGTCAGCATTAGCGTGGACATATTATCTCAGAAGATATTATCATTTTTGCCGTTTGACCTTTACAGCACATGTACAGCAACATTCAAACATTTAGACAACAGCCCTTCTTATATTTACATTTGATTTATCAGATGCATTTTCACTTACAGTGCACTAATTGCTGGCACAGACGTTATCAATCAAAAATGAAATTTTACATAATTTATTGTCTGCATGTGTTATGTGGGATTTTCTGATTTGTTCATCACATAATTAGCCTTATGTTTGCATATTTATCACCTGCCTTTCCACCTGTTCAATCAGCACAGCTGTGTTACTGCAACAGTTTATCACATTTATTTGGCACTTTTAACAAATAAGGTACAAAATAGGGCCTGAAGGTTGTTTCACCTTCAGAAATTGCTGACTGTTAATCTCAAAACTCTGTGATATTTTATGTTGTTGAGTAAGATTAGTTATTAATTCAACTTTTCCTGCAATGGATTGAATTTCAGAAAACTGTCATACATTTTATGTTTAAAACTAGCTAGTAGGTTACTTTTCTTAAATGTCTTACAGTTCTCACAACAATAACAACAAACATAGAATTTGTGCTTTTAAAATGTCTTTGGACACCAAAGTGTACCATATATGTGACAAGTGCCATGAAAGTTAACCATTATTCCAGCCTATTCCAGGATTTCCAAACCTTGTATTCCATGTTATAAAAAAATTAAGACGTTCTAAAAAAAATGGTTTTGTTTTGTTTTGTTATGTAAGAACTAATATTAAACATATTAGAAACATTATTCATAGAGACATTTTCATCAGTATACACTATTGTTCAAAAGTTTGGGCACATTTTTTGAAAGAAATTATTTATTTTATTTAGCAAGGATTAAATTGATCAAAATGACATTAAATACATTCATAATGTTACAAAAGTGTTGTTTATAATGTCAAATAAATGCTGTTCTTTTGATATTTCTACAAATGTATCACAGTTTCCACCTAAATATTAAGCAGTTTTACTTTGATAACCATTAAAAATGTTTTTTTTAACACTAAATCAGCGTAATAAAATGATTTCTGAAAGATCATGTGATATTAGACCAGAGTAATGGCTGCTGAAATTTCCATTAAAAATATATTAAAATAGAAAACTGTTATTTAACGTATATTGTTTTTCCTTTTTTATCAAATAATTACAGCCTTGTGAGCATAAGAGACTTCCAAAAAGCAAACTTTTGAATGGTTGTGTATATCGTTATTTTGTTTGTTTATTACAGTGGGATTAATGTTTTTTTAATGAAAATGTCTTAGTAGCTGTAGTATATGAGTGATTCAGTTGCTGAAACAGAGATCCACACCCATTTATTTCTGACATGCAACATAGTGTAATTTTAGCCTGTGGTTTGCATCCATATTCCTTCCCAATGACTCAGAGAGACTGACTTGAATATTTCACTGAAAATACCTTCTAGGAGCTAGGAAATCAAGGAAAGGGGGAGGACTTCATTAGTCTTGGTTTACAAAATGGACATCTTGTGTTTAGGTGAGTAAATGAGAACATTTGCACACTAACAAACCACATGGGTTCATGGGTAGAGAGTCTAATATGACGACAGTATAATGACCTGATGTTTGATCTGGTAGAGAAAAAAACACAATGTCATGACTTATAAATGGGGTTCCTCTTAGCTGCTACAACTAAGTATCAGTTGCTTACCGATCTTGATCAGTCCTTTTAAGCTGGTCATAATGTGCCATTGTTTCTCTGATAGTTACCAGCTGGGCAGCGGAGAGGCTCAGATTCTCTCCAGAGAGCCTGTCAATGATGGACAGTGGCACATGATCACTGCAGTTCGGTAATGCTCCTTACCACTCCAAACCATTATAGAAACCATAATAGGTTGTAAGAAAGATAATTGTGAGTGTTCTTTACGTGTCTTGAACAGAACGGGTAAGCAGGGCTACCTCCAGATCGATGGAGGATCTGTAGTCCAACGTGGACAATCACAAGGCAAAAGCATCATGGTGAACACCAAAGGCAACATATACTTGGGTAAGGTTGATATAACAATTGTATGTGTCATTGTAGCCTACTAAGCAGAGATTTGTGTTGTGTGTCTATTAAGGTCCACAATGTCAGCCATGCAGTCTGTAGACTACATAGACTATGAAAAAAGTTTTTATATTTATATAATATATTTAAGATAATATTAAGAAATGTTTCTTGAGGATGATTTCTGAAGGATCATGTGACACTGAAAACTGGAATAATGGCTGCAGAAAATGCAGCTTTGCATCACAGAAATAAATTACATTTAAATTATATTTAAAAAGAAAACAGTTATTTCAAATTGTAATAATATTTCACAATAGTACTGTTAATATTTTACTGTATTTTTGATCAAATAAATGCAACCTTTGTGACTTAAAAACATTTTAGAAATCTCACCATCCCTAACCTTTTAAACACTTGTGTACATATTTTTGTTGTTTGGAGAATATATATATATTTTTTTAACTATGCTCTCTGTAGAAGACATTGGGATTTATTACAAAAGTCAAGACACTACACTATAGGCAAAAAATTATATTTTTCATTCACAAATTAACTTTCTTCTTAAACATCCTTTTTAACAAGGAAATACAAATATTGTCAAAATGTTATTTTATATGTTATTTAACTTTCCGCTAAACATACAGTAACCAAAATTTGCAAATCGTTTCTCACATATGTTATGACATTATAGAATGTGTTTATATAATAGTTGTTTCCAGATTTATTCATACAAACATATACATAGTGTCTCAATTTTTATAATACTTTTGGCTCTTATTTCTCTCCAATATGTGAAACATGCCTTAAGTTCTGATGCCCCCTAGAGATGACATATAGAAATGGCTTTTCCTTGAAGGAAAATATGAAGTAAGATTGTTTGAATTTGGACTGTAGGTGGGGCTCCAGACATGAAAGCATTGACCAGTGGGAAGTACTCCTCGGGTATCACGGGCTGCGTGAAGAAATTCTCGCTGATGAATGCTCGACCGGGAGAACAGCCAGCGCGACCTATTGACCTGCAGGTCCACGCAGAGGAGGGCATCAACGTGGAGCGCTGCTTAACATAGACGCAGTACTAAAACACTACCAGAGACTACAGAAAAAGAGCCCTCATCCACATTCACACTGAGAAACTTGCATTTCTCAGATGCTTACAGGACAAACTACAGTCACACTTTAAGAGACACACTGATATGTGTTTCTTGGTGCTTCACCGCAACCCCAAAAAAACAACAACACACACACACACACACACACACACACACACATGAAAGGATTCTTTAAACCAAAAAAAAAGAAAGAAAAATGTATGATATTAACAAGTCTTCAATTTTTCCGTGTTTTATGCTCAATGAAGGACTTAACACAGAAGCTCAGTTTACATGCTCCGAACAGTAGCTTTTTAGCCATGAGAAAAAAACGACACAAGGTTTAAAAAAATAAACATGATGAGCCTTCTATGGTGGGTCAGATCCTATGGAATCGGAGATGTTTTTACAGCACTGAATTTTTATTTATAAGCATATTAATCTATATATATATATTATATTTGTGGGGGGAAATGCAAGATAACAATAACCTGCTTATTTGTTTTCCTAGCAGTGATTCTAGGCTCTAATATTGCGTGTCTGAGGTTTAGTGCCCGAGCTGTGTTAATACTTGAAGACTCCGTTTTACTCTGTATTAGGGCCAGTGGGGGCGAGCATGCTTAGATACCACGAGGAACGGGTCTCTGTGAGGTCACAGCACAGGAGACATCAAGATGCATCTCAGGTGAAGATTGTTGATGAAAAAATAAAATTGGGAGATCATATATACGGTGTAGACTGTATATATTTTACATGATATACCTTCCATGTTTGGTAGCATTGTTATGTCTGGTAAATGTGTCTGGTAATAACAAACAAACATATGGTGCTAAATTCAGACATGACAAAGGCAACAAAACAAGCTCATAACCACCGTTTCAGTATCATGTAATATTTACTTCTCTGGATGGGTCTTGTTTGTTGTAAGTAATAAAAGCCACAGCTTTACAATAAAATAAAATACTGTTTACTGGTTACAATCCCTCAAGCCAAAGTATTGGGACTGAAGTTAATTTGAGTAAATTCTAGATTAAAAATGGATGTGTTTTTTTTTTTTAAATAACAGGACTAGAATTATTCAAATTAATGTGGATCTCAAACAGAAAACACATTGCAGCAGTTGTTTAAATGTATGTCTTTTCAGACTTATCTATTTCTCACAGTTTTGCTGTTAACAACCTCACTAACGTATTATTTTTCATGATAGATTTGTAAAAAAAAAAAAAGGGTCTAGGGAGTCTTTACATTCATATTCTGTATGAGTCTTACACAATGTGCATTGAACAATGGAAGAAATGTGTGTCATCTTCCAGACCCCCCGGAGGGTTAATGAACTGCTACATCTACTGCAGGCTGCTCTCATTGCATGATGAAAATGAGCAGGTCTGAAATGGAGAACAGAGAGAGGACGCAGAATGAAAGGTCTACAGATTAAATGAAGGGTAGTAACCCCTTCTTTTATTAGTGCTGTGACTTGAAGCTCTAATGAGCATGCTCGCCCACATGGGCCAGACAGGGCTCAAAGATCACCTATAGGCCCTGTGTGTCTTTTTAACCATTTTATATGATTGAGGCTTGTTTGTTAATTTTCTTTAAACAAAAAAGAGCATTACTGCTTAATTAAAGTTGCTTTACTTTTATTATTATTTGATTGTCTTTTGTCATCACTGATTTCTGAGCCTGAAATGGCTTTAAAGCATGATCTCACAAGATGGTGTTTTTTCTTTTGCTAACTTGTAATGTGTGGTATGCCTACTGCACCACTCAATCTGTGCTTTTGTTTGAATTTTGATATTGAGATCCCATAGGATATCGAGATTGCAGAGGGATCCAGTTCTGTCTCAGTAGGGGGTATAGAGTACTTGTCCCCACCCCAGTATACATGACTTTGTGAATTCAGTCTTTGGCAGGCTGGAACCAACAGCCTCTTTAAAAGTGGCTTTTCATGTCAATTCAACCCTTATGACTGTAGGAATTTTCTTGAAAGATGAGTAAAAAAATTCTAATGTAAACATCTCTGATGTTATTTATTGAGGTTCATTTTTCTCACTGTTCTTACTAATTTTGTAATGCATTAAATGAAACCTTCACACTACACAAGACTTAATTTACAACCTCATAATTTTGTTCAGGGGGTCTACTAGAATAGGTTTACCTGATTTAATGTTAAAAAACCTCATTAATTTACATTGTTGCAGCACCTGTTTTCAGGGTGAATGCTATGTTTTAGTTTTGGTTTCTTTAAAACAGCCTTCTGAAAACTGCAGTCTGCCATGATTGAGGGAGTTTGGCATCACTGCATTTGTTTCCAGACAGACCGTTAAAGAACGCAAAACACGTCTGGCGGACATACTGTAGAATTCAACCAATCAAATGACGACTTCGAAACTCCTGAAGTGTTTCCAGGTAAGTGTGCCATATGCATCAGACGTTCAGACGGTCCATGGGCATGACGTCTGAGAATAGGGAAATTCTTACTCCCTGTCTCTGCGCAAAGGGCTAATCAGTACTTTCAGACTGAGAATGCTGGGAAAGGCCACGGATGAGGAGTGGATCGCCACCCATCCAAGGGTGAGCATATGTCCCTACCGCAGAGCATCAGGGAGGGAGGGAAATAAGAGAAAGGACATATTGCAGTATGGCCAAATAACTCATTAACCAGGCTCTATATCCCAAGGAAGTCACAGGGGAGCTTAGGCCCTACTTAAAGCCCCAATAAATAATTAGGGAGAGCAGCAAATAAGAGAATGGGAAGCTTATGCGGCCTGCTTATAACTCTTTTACTATTTTACCAAGCTCATACCCTGACTTGAGAAAAGGCACTTTCCCACTATAGCACAGAAAAGGCACAGACCCGCTATAGCTATCAATCTCTAGCACTACACTATAGTAGGCGACAGCTAAATAAAGAGGGATGCCTATAGGCGATCTACCTCTACTATCAACACTTCTAAACACGGATCATACTAGAAGAGGCCTACTGAAGCACCCATCCAAAGGGGAGTGTACACTGATCAGGTATAACATTAAGACCACTGACAGGTGAAGTGAATAACACTGATTATCTCTTCATCACTGCACCTGTTAGTGGGTGGGATATATTAGGCAGCAAGTGAACATTTTGGGTGCGTCTCAATCAGCTCCCTAGTTCACTAGTCAGGCCACTGATCAGTGAGTCAGCCCATTGCCTTATGTCCTGATCAGTGCCCTGACTACTGAACCAGGGAGCTAATTGAGACGCACCCTTTGTCCTCAAAGTTGACGTGTTAGAATGGGCAGTTTAGCCGCAGGAACTTTCCCCAGGAACTAGGGACTTTGGGGTGGTACTCGGTGTGTTTCGACTGCAGGAACCGGGGTCTAAATGAAGTTCCGGGTAAATATTTCCCCCTCAAAACGGCCCGGTAATGCTTTGGGCAATGTTCTGCTGGGAAACCTTGGGTCCTGCCATACATGTGGATGTTATTTTGACACGTACCACCTACCTAAGCATTGTTGCAGACCATGAACACCCTTTCATGGAAACGGTATTCCCTGGTGGCTGTGGCCTCTTTCAGCAGGATCATGTGCCCTGCCATAAAGCAAAAATGGTTCAGGAATTGTTTGAAGAGCATAAAGAGTTTGAGGTGCTGACTTGGCCTCCAAATCTTCCAATCAAGCATCTGTGGGATGTGCTGAACAAACAAATCAGATCCATGGAGGCCCCACCTCACAACTTACAGGACTTAAAGGATCTGCTGGTAACATCTTGGTGCCAGATACCACAGCACATCTAGTGGAGTCCATGCCTCGACGGGTCAGGGCTGTTTTGGCAGCAAAAGGGGGACCAACACAATATTATGTTATGCCTGATCGGTGTATATCCCTACTTCAAACCCCAACAAATAGTTGGGGAGGGAGGTAACGAAAATAGAGGGACACTTACGGACTGCCCACCATAATTCTGTTTACCTTGCATCAACCTTAAGGAGCTACCTTTCTAGAGGGAAGCGTTTAGCCCTAAACACCAATTAATAATTGGAGAGGGAGGTAAATAAGAGTATGGGATGCATTGCGTTCTGCCCATCACAACTCCCATCTACCAAGCAACCCTCCCACAGGAGAGTGTACAATTCTACCACGATCCAACGAGGGAGTGTAAATAATTTCATATAAAAAATTAAAGCGAAAGGGGTCCCATCATCTCATTGTGACATCAGAAGAGCATGCTGAACAACAGCATTACTCTGGACCAGATAAGATAGCAGATCAAATCATGTCACAGTGACTTCCGCTCTTTACATTAGACCGTACTCTGTGCCTAAGCCACTGCAAAGCAGGATGTAAGGATTAAGCTATGTTTCTCCAACAAACATAATGTGTGTCCACACTATTCTCCATTACACAACATTTTGGCAGCTTCTGCTGAGCAAAAATTGTGTGGATTCAATGGTGTGCAGAGCAACACTGGCCTAAACTGATGCCATATATGAAATGGCATCATCAGTGGAGCGGTTTGTGCTGTATGCAAACTGCAGTGGGTCCAGTGAGGGAGAGAGAACAGAGCAGATGTGGTTTCTGATTAGTCTCTCAAAGCATTTGCTGATGATGGGGGTCAGAGCAACAGGACGCCAGTCGTTTAAGCAGGTGGTTTTTGACTGCTTTGGTACAGGCACAATGGTGCACGTTTTGAAGCATGTGGGGACCACAGACAGGGAGAGGGACAGGTTAAAGATGTCCGTGAAAACTCCAGCCAGTTGGTTCGCGCACGCTCTGATGACGCGGCTCGGAATGCCGTCTGGACCCGCGGCTTTACGGATGTTCACCCGCCGGAAGGATCGGGTTACATCCGCTACAGATACAGAGAGTGAACTAACCTCTGCATCTACAGCCACAAGCTCTCTCTCTGCGAGGGCGGTGTTAGTTCCCTCAAAGCGAGCATAAAAGGTGTTGAGCTCGTCTGGGAGAGAGGCAGCGGTATTCACGGTGGAGTTTGTGTTCCCTTTATAGTCTGTGATGGTGTTAATTCCCCGCCACATGCTTCTGGAGTCGGTGGTGTTGAACTGTCCTTCAATATTGTCCCTGTACTGGAGTTTTGCTGCTCTGATGGTTTTCCGGAGGGCATAACTTGCTTGTTTATGCTCCTCCGCATTACCGGAGTTAAAAGTGGAGGTCCGCGCATTAAGTGCCGCGCGAACATCCCCATTTAGCCACGGCTTCTGGTTTGGGTACAGCCGAATTGTTTTGGTCGGAACAACGTCTTCTACGCACTTCCTGATGAAACACATTATGCTATCAGCGTAGACCTCGATGTCGTCATCAGAGGCCGACCGAAACATCTCCCAGTCCGCGTGATCAAAACAGTCTTGTAGCATAGAGTCTGATTGGTCCGACCAGCACTGGATGGTTCTGAGGGCGGGTGCTTCCTGTTTCAGTCTCTGCCTGTAAGCGGGCAGAAGGAGAATGGAAGAGTGGTCCGATTTGCCAAATGGTGGGCGCGGGAGGGACTTGTAACCATCCCGGAAGGGAGAGTAACAGTGATCTAAGACACGGTTCCCTCGCGTGTTGAAGTTAACATGTTGGTGGTATTTAGGTGCAATGCGTTTGAAGTTGGCTTTGTTAAAGTCCCCGGTCACAATAAACGCAGCCTCAGGATGCGCGGTTTCCTGCTCACTCACTGTCCTATACAGTTCCTTTAGTGCCCGGTCTGTGTCGGCTTGTGGGGGAATATACACAGCTGTGATGATGACCGCTGTGAATTCCCTCGGTAGCCAGAATGGTCGACATAGAACCATGAGAAATTCCAGATCAGGAGAACAGAAAGACTTGATAGAATGTACGTTCATCTGATCACACCAGGATCTGTTGATCATAAAACATACACCCCCGCCTTTGCTTTTCCCTGAGAGATCTTTTTCTCTGTCCATTCGATGCACGGAGAACCCTGTGGTTTCGATGGCCGAATCTGGAATCAATATGCATTCTCACATATTGCTACCCACACAGCCCCTCCACACTCAAATAGTTTGACTGGATGGGAAAAGATTCACAGACTTATATGCGGGGCAACTGAGCAGGCTGTTTATTAACAACATCCACCTTGACTTTTTCCTTTCTCCACATAATTCCTCAGAATTAGAGAGGTCAGGTCAGAAGCAGCTGCCACGCAAGCTTCCTGAGCCGGGTTATACACAGTGAAATTTGAAAAGTAGAGTTCCCTTGTCAAACTCATCTGCCAGTTCTATCTGCGATCATCACGACTGAAGCCGCCGCGCTGCCTCAGCAGATGCAGGGCCTGAACCAGGAAGTGCAGATGCTTAACTCTCATCCCTCAGGAAAAGAGCCAACTGAGAGCTCAAATTGCACTTTTTCGGCAAGCAATGACAAACAATATCTTCACACACACACAGACAAAGTGCCTCCTGCAGACAAAAAAGCTGATGATGTGAAACTCAGGCACAATTTTATACTCTCGGGCGTTTAGTGTCATGGACTGCTGTCTGCCAATGAATATTGCTTTGTGTGTGTAAATGTGCTTTAGACACTGGGCATTTCTCTACATCACAGTAAAGATTGTACGTTAACACACTGACCTGTACGCTTCAGAAACCAAAAGGTTGTTTGTACTGCTGAAGAATAGTGTTAATAAAATGTAACCACTGTTTCTTAAATTTCTTTGCCTGTGGACAAAAAAAATGCTTCCTTGACATTGCAATAAACTTTTGCTGGCCCTATAACTCCATTTGTTTGCCAGCGAGCATGGGGACATTATGGAAATACGTTACATGGTGACAGCTACGTCATGAAATCAGGAAATAATGCCAGTACTACATCATCAGAGAAGAGAAGTCATTGCTAGAGGATTACAAGTAACTTGAGTTACGTGATCAGATTACTTTTTCAATTAAGTAACGGATTACTTTTAAAATTTACAACAAAATATCTGAGTTACTTTTTTTTTTAAAGCAACGCAGGTTACTTTTCACATTTATTTGACTGAAAGCTCTCCTGTCCCCATGTTGAGAGAAATCGTGAGTAAGTGCAGAGGCGTTTTATGTGTGAACATGAGTGTTATTGTAGTTATAGACTAAATGTGATCATGCATTTACTCATCTCACTTGCACAAAAAAAGATTCAGCGTTCCTCAAAATTGAATCAGTCAAATGCAAAATCAGAATACTATGCAAACCTACAATAATTAAATGTTAAATAAAACAAAAAGACTTTATTGACCAATGTCTTGCATTAACTAAGTAACGCAATTAGTTACTTTTTAAGAGAGTAATGCAATACTGTAATGCATTACTTTTCAAAGTAACTTTCCCCTACACTGATTATGAGGGCACATGACTTAAAAAATGAGGCTCCACTTTATATTAGGTGGCCTTAACTACTATGTACTTACATCAAAAAATAAGTACAATGTACTTACTGTGTTCATATTTTGTTGCAAAACACCTTTGTTGATATTGAGGTGGGATACGGGTAAGGTTAGGGACAGGTGTGGTGGTATGGGTAAATTTTTAAGGGTAGGGTTAGGTGTAAGGGAAGTGTCAACTGTGTAATTACAAATGTAATTACAGAAATGAATTACAGATGTAATTACATGAAGGTATTTAAAAAAATGTAAGTACAATGTAAAAACAAAAGTGCAATGTATCAAATAATTAATTAAAATGTTAATACATAGTAGTTAAGGCCACCTAATATAAAGTGGGTCCAAAAACGATGTGCACAGATAAATTATTCATGATAATACTGCAATATTCTATAAAATAACAATTTTCATGGTGACTTTAGGCTTTAGTTATGGGGTTAGGATTAGGCAATGAGGCCTCAGGCCTTTGCATGACTCTTTCTGCAGATTAGAACATGACAAGTGTCTTTATGAGTCGTTAAGTCCTTGAACATTCTATGAACATTCATTAACTCCAACCAGTTTGATCAAACACATTCAGGAACGTAAGTAATTATTTTCATGAGCGATTCATTCAAATTCAGGAATGGACTGCCATGACTGTGTTGCTTGTGCAATTTGTGTAAAACTGGACAAAGTAAACTGGCAATAATGTGTCTGAAATATGTTAATATCCCACTTGCAGTCATGCTATTGGTCTGTATATCAATATCACAGCTGTGATTACCTTCAGCGTAGGCAGCTTTCCCGTGCAATGAAAGAGATTTTAAATGGCAAGTTTGAAAAATAACAAAAATCATGATAAAGTGGTTGCATTTCAAGAAACCTGTATAATTGTGAAGCTTGTGTCTGGCATGTGTCTGGCATGTGTTTTTAATTCTAATAGATACATCCTGATTCTCATGGCATTGATCTTTATTTTAGAGTGTATTTCCATTTTCGGAATTCTTTTCTTCACATCCACTGTCTGCAATGAGGTTTAATGAAAAGCTTGAAGCTTTCCTTTGTGATGTGGTTTATTGTGTAAAGTATATTGTAAAGGATTACAATTGATGTATTGTCTCTTTCTAATGCATGTAGCGTGATGAAATTTCACTGTTGACAATCTCTCATTCCCTGTTTCTTAAAGCGAGGAACAAAAGATAAAGTCTTGGACAAGACGATAAATTATTCCTATTCAGGACCCACTAGACAATTGACAGCTTTTGCCATGTGAGATGGGTGAGGCAGAGATGGGTAGAGTGTTGGAGATGAATGAAGAAAGGTGAGAAATTAGGTCAAAGCTGACAACAGAGATGCTGCTTCAAGATGTTCTGGGAGGAGCCCACCTGCTTAAAGAGAGAGAGAATTTCAGCAGAGAAAGGGAGAGCGGATAATGTTGTGTAGAACTGCTCCTGCATGAAGTGATTATCAAATATTGTGGTTGGGTGAGTGAGTTATCTTCATTTTTTTTTAAACTATGTTTGAGTGCTTTTGGTTGTATTTAATATGAATAAGAAGAAATTCAAATAGAAATGGAGTGTCAATTCATTTATTCTGATTTTTGTTAACAATGTTATCCTTTATTATTATTATTATCATTATTTTATAATTCCAGACACTGTAATGATTTGTATTTCTTTAGTTTTTTTATTTCTCCTATTAGATTCCTACATTGAAAAGTCAGAAGAATGAGCAGCAAGGTATGTCATTCCTTTTGTTATTATATTATATGATATATTATATTAATTATATGATAATTATATTATATTAATATTACTAATATTTTACTATTCTTTCCCAGGTATTTGCAACCTGGGTGGTTCTTGCTACTAGTAAGTTTGATTATAAAGAAAGATATTGGTCAAATCCAATTACAACTGATACTGCTGTATAAGAGAGAAAAAAAACCCCTAAAGTATCTGTCTCTTATTTACAGGTACAGTCATCACACTCTCCACTCAGAGTAGGTTTAATTTATTAAATCTTGCATGCTCTGTCAGCATATTAATATCCTGAAGACTCTCATCTGGTCTACTTTATTTTTTTTTATCAAAACATTTCTTCTGTTTGGTATTTATTAGGTTGTATAACACAGTGGTTTGACCGAGATGACCCAACTGGAAATGGGGATTATGAGCTGTTGGCTGACCTTCTCAATATGTATCCTAGTGAAATATGCCCAAATCCAATCGGCATAGAGGCTCATACTGTCTCCGGCCAACCAGCATCTCAAACAGGAGACGTCTTTCAAGTGTAAGGTTTAATTCAAGAAACAATGATCTTACATGAAACTTTACAGCATATGTAAAGATTATTCTCTGTTTTTCTGAAGATACAATCCAACAACTGGGTTTTCTTGTGTAAACGCAAACCAAGGAGGAGGGTTTTGCGCCGATTACAAGGTGCGCTTCACCTGCCCAGAGGAATGGTGTTCAAGTAAGTGACATTTACACACAAAAACTGCAGCTGATTATGGAAATCAAATTAAATTAAATATTTTCACTTCAGTTACTAAGGAGACCATTAGCTATTATTAAGTTGTCTCAACTTCTTCAAGTTGTACAAGTGAAACAAAATCAAAGCACTAAAATAAAGTGGTGTTCTTTTTTTAACATTTGAAGTCAATTAAATGACCTTTTGTTGGTCATGAATGAATGATATCCACTTAACTGGTCATTCTCTGTTAGGATGTAGGACACCCTGGTTTGACCGAGATAATCCCGGAGGACTGGGAGACTATGAGACGCTGCCGTTAACCCTGATAACATACCCACTACAGGTCTGCACTCAGCCCATCGCCATTGAAGTCACAACCATTAGTGGGACCCCTGTACTGCCGACTGGAAACAATTTTCAAGTGTATGGTGAACAATGTCATATTCTCTATGCTAAAAATTCTTTCAGATTAGACAAATAATGACATTTGTGTATTACGAATGTGGAATCTAGACACAATATCCTTATCTCACCAAATATTTTGCATTACTTTTATGCATTGAATATTTTATGCACAATTCTCTATCAGTCTAGTCCTTGGTGTTTTAAGAGCGGGGCGTATTACAGAAACTTTCTATTTTAGGTCCTAACTTAAGATATGATAAGCTAATTTAGGATTTTTACAGAAGCAAATCTTAACTTTATCGTATTTACAAAATCTTATGTCTAGTTAGGAAATCTTAAAGGGTTAGTTCACCCAAAAATGAAAATTAGCCCATGATTTACTCACCCTCAAGTCATCCTATAGGTGTATATGACATTCTTCTTTTAGACAAATAAAATCAGAGTTATACTAAAAATGTCCTGCTTCCAAGCTTTATAATGGCAGAATTGTTGCTCTGTTTTTGAAGTCCATAAAAGTGCATCTATCCATCATCAAACTGCTCCACATGGCTCCGGGGGGTAAACAAAGGCCTTCAGAAGAAAAGCGATAAGCGCTTGTCACGTTCACTTAGGAATAACTGAGGTGAGGACTCATGCGCAGGATGGGAATGAAGATTTATTTACAAAATAACAAACGCAAAACAAAAACCCACAAGGGGGAAAACAGAACATAATCTAAACAACATAATACTTAAACACAAACATACCAAACAAAGGAAGGAGCAGATCACGGAGGGAAGAACGTAGACATCACAACGTAACGACAAGGACTGAGAACACAAGGGGACATATAAAGGGGACAAAAGAGGCAGGTGATTAGGGAACACAGGTGGGGCAAATTAAACCAATGACAAGATAACAAGGAGGGTGGGAACTAGACCAGGACGGAAAATAACAAACCACCATAAGTGCTACACAGGACAGGACAGGTATGTGACATTACCCCCTCCTTAAGGAGCGGCTACCAGACGCTCCACAAGAACAGGGCGGGACCGGGAGGACAGACCAAGACGGGACGGGGGGGACAGACCAGGGCGGGACGGGAGGGATAGACCAGGGCGGGACGGGAGGGACAGACCAGGGCGGAATGGGAGGGACAGACCAGGGCGGGACTGGAGGGACAGACCAGGGCGGGGCAGACCAGGGCGGGGCGGGGGAAACAGACCAGGAAGGGAAGGGGGAAACAAAGTTCATACGGCCAGGGCAGCCCACTGAGTTCAGGTGGCCAGGGCGGCCCGCAGAGTTCGGGAGGCCAGAGCGGCCCGCAGGGTTCGGGAGGCCAAGGCGGCTCGCAGGGTTCGGGAGGCCAAGGCGGCCCGCAGAGTTCGGGAGGCCAGGGCGGCCCGCAGAGTTCGGGAGGCCAGGGCAGGGCGCCAGGGTGGCGCGTCGGACACGGCAGGAACCGCCGGGATGGTCTCTGGGCTTGGGACCTCCGAAATCAGCACCACTGGAACCACCGGAGCAGGGACCACGCCAGAGGAAACCCTTTGCTCCTCCCAGGCACGCAGGACTGCCGCCATGAAGAGCCCCATCACAGCCCTCCAGGCCGTGTCAGGATTCGGGACCACCGGAACAGGGTCCACCGGAACAGGGTCCACCGGAACTGGGACCACCGGAACTGGGACCACCGGAACTGGGACCACGCCAGGGGAAACCCTGTGCTCCTCCCAGGCATGCAGGACTGCCGCCATGAAGAACCCCATCACAGCCCTCCAGGCCATGTCAGGACTCGGGACCACAGGAATTGGGTCCACCAGCACTGGGACCACCGGCACTGGGACCACCGGCACTGGGACCACCGGCACTGGGACCACCGGAACTGGGACCACCGGAACACGGTCCACCAGAACCGTCACGGAGGGAGCCTTCCTTCTCCTCCTCCGCTTAAAGACCACCGGAACCGGGTCCACCGGAACAGGGACCACCGGAACCGGGTCCATCGGAACAGGGACCACCGGAACAGGGACCACCTTATTCTTGCGGTGGAATAGATAATTTGAAAAGTTCCAAAAGTTCAAGTGGCTCACCAACTCAATTTCCCACTGCGAAAGAGGGCAATCCAGGCAAAGATTAAAAATGTCGTTGAGGCCCACATCAAGGAAATGAAGCCTCTCTGCCCTTTCCCAGAACCTCTGGATGAATGCCCGAATGTCCATTCCCCTTTGCCGGAGTGTAGTTAGACCCCGGAGAAGGGCCGGGCTTCCACTCATCCTGCTGATGTCCTCTGATGGTCGTTACGTTCTGTCACGTTCACTTAGGAATAACTGAGGTGAGGACTCATGCGCAGGATGGGAATGAAGATTTATTTACAAAATAACAAAAACGCCAAACAAAAACCCACAAGGGGGAAAACAGAACATAATCTAAACAACATTATACTTAAACACAAACATACCAAACAAAGGAAGGAGCAGATCACGGAGGGAAGAACGTAGACATCACAACGTAACGACAAGGACTGAGAACACAAGGGAACTATATAAAGGGGACAAAAGAGGCAGGTGATTAGGGAACACAGGTGGGGCAAATTAAACCAATGACAAGATAACAAGGAGGGTGGGAACTAGACCAGGACGGAAAATAACAAACCACCACAAGTGCTACACAGGACAGGACAGGTATGTGACAGCGTTTGTGTAAGAAAAATATCCATATTTAAAACTTTATAAAGTAAAATATCTAGCTTCCGCCCGATCTGAATAATAATAATAAAAAAAAAAAACGTAACTGATGTGCAATGTCATCAGACGTAGCATAAGCATTTTGAACCGCGAAAGGCACTATACACTTTTTCCGTCAGTTGAATACGGAAGGCGATCTGGTGGAAGCTAGATAATTTACTTTATAAAATTTTAAATATGGATATTTTTCTTAAACAAACGCTTCACTTCAGAAGGCCTTTATTAACCCCCCGGAGCTGTGTGGAGCAGTTTTATGATGGATAGATGCACTTTTATGGACTTCTAAAATGGAGCAACAATTCATTGCCATTATAAAGCTTGGAAGAGCCAGGACATTTTTAATATAACTCTTGATTTAATTCGTCTGAAAGAAGAATGTCATATACATCTAGGATGACGGGTGAGTAAATCATGGGCTAGTTGTCATTTTTGGGTGAACTAACCTTATAACCATAGAGTTCGATAATTAACTGTCAGGTCTGTTACCAAGCAACCAAATACTCGCGAGCTCAAAGCTGCTGCTGCTTTCAGGTAAACAACGTTAAAATGGAGAAACGACATCGGCGTGCATTTAATTTCAAGCGCGGCAGATATAGAAGTTTTAATACTAGGCTATAGAAGTTGAAAAGGTAAAGTCTATTCTGTTCGGTAAGTCTTCTTTACCTTTGCTCACTCAAGAAGACAAAGAGCGGGCAAGAGTTGCAACATCAGCGGGGTATTCCGATAAGTCTCTCCACCATCAAACATCGCGGATCTTCACGGGTGAATTAATACATGTAACGCGATTCTCGAACAAAGCTATTGTAATGTGATTTTCAAGGTAGGACATCAGAGGGGTTATCCTAAAGTTAAGACATTTTTGTCGAGTTGAGATGCTTCTGTAATACCCCTTTCCTTTCTGTAGTTAGAATAATGCTAGGAAAGGTTATTCTGTAATATTTTTGTCCTAAATGCAGGGCTCTCAAGTTTTGAACTGAGTTCAGAGTGAGATTTTGGTGACGGCAGCAGGGGTTTGGGTGGGGACGAGGTTCTGATCTGAAAAATTAGTATAAATAAATAATAATATTTTGTGTGTGTGTGCGCGCGCGCGCGCGCGCGTGTGTGTGCATAGTATTAATTCTTGCATTTCTCTATTTCAAAGATGTCAGGGAAGAGGCAAATTAATAATCCATAATAATTTGGAATATTTTTTTTTTCAGAATTTACTGGTGTTGTTAATATAATTTATTCTGAAGCAATAGTCTCACCAGTGTTCAATCAGCTTTGACATATTTAAATCTGCATATTTTGGATATTTTTACCTTTTATGAAGGGCATTTTCCCATAATATTATTAAATATAGGCTATGCTTCAGCTTTCATTTTATATTCTTAAATTTGATTTATAAATTACATTAGAATAAGACACTTTAGGGCTGTTGCCAATCAAATTAAATAATTTACACTGAAAAATGTTATGAGATTGTTTTAAATATTTTTGAATATACAAATAAGAAATATTGGAAAGAAAACATTAAATTAAACCACCAGTAGGTGGCAGAATGTAAACGTTGTTGTTGCGGGAATATCTAAATCTTACCCGGATACAGCAATGCTATTTTCTGATTGGCTGTTCGGTAGTTATATTTTTTATTTGATTGGCTGGTGCGTGGCAGGGCCTTCTGAACTCTATTTGGAACTCACTTGATTCCTCTTAATAGCGGCGCAACTTGGTGGGCATTATACTGGAAATTTCTCTGCGTGAGAAATACAAGGTGTGGCGTGTGAGCGTGTGAACAGGTTGAAATGCGTGTGTCTCACTCCCAATGCGTGAGACTCGAGAGCCCTGTAAATGTGGTCCTAACTGAAATTGGCATGGTTCCCAAACAGACTAGATATGATTCTAAAGTTAGGATCTTTCTGTATGCTCAAGTACCGCATATACTTCGGTTTTAAAGCAGATTTTTAGAGAATGCATGCTCATTGCCCTGCATGCATGCACATTTAAATTCAGAGAAATGTAACACATGGTAGCAGTTGTGTACTTGCTTGTAGGACTGTGCTTTTCCTGAAACCCTCGCTTTTGCCTATGCAATAGCCCAATTATTTTTCTATGGATGAAAAGAGCAGCTTAGCTTCTGCCAAGTATCTTAAAAACCTGATGTATAGACATGCTTCAAGAGCAGTCATACAATAAAGAATACTGTACTGTGTTTCATACCATTTTACAGGTTACACGATGCAAAAAAGTTTTTATGAAGATATTTTGTTCTGTTTTTTCAGATTTGATCCATCACAGGGCTTTGCCTGTGTGAATGCACAACAGAATGGAGGGTGTCAGGACTACAGGGTCCGTTTCACATGTCCAACAAGTTTTTGTGTTCCAAGTATGTATCTTCCTTCCATCTACTTTAATACGGTATGTTTATATATATACACCAAATCCAGGGAAGTTGGCACATTTAGTAAAATGCACTAAAATCCATGATTTGTTCATTCTCTTTCAACTTTATTAAACTGACAAAAGTACAAAGAAAATATTTCCAATGTTTTCACTGAACAACTTAATTGTATTTTGTAAATATAAACTGTGGCTTATGAAAGTCTGGATGGTCCCTTTTGTCTTTGGGACTGAGAACTCAAGCTAAAACGTGGGTTCATGTTTTAGACCATCTGAGATGAGCTCGGCCCAGAGAACTCTGCGCCATCGCTGCACTGAACAGATGTATAGCTTTCTCCTCGCGTAACAGAGATTCAAATGGCATTCCTTGATGCAGTAGCAGACTGTATTAAGTGACAACGTTTTTCCAAAGTACTCCTGAGCACATGTGGCTATATTCGACACAGCATGACAGTTTCTCATGCAATGCCATCTGAGGGTTCAAAGGTCACACACATTCAACAAAGGTCTCCTGCCTTGCCCTACATGTACTGAGATTTCTCTGGATTTCCTGAATTTTTTCACAATATTATGTATGGTAGATGGTGAAAGACCTAAATTCTTTGCAATCTTTAACTGAGAAATGATTCTCATGATATTTGGCACAAAGTGATGAGCCATGATGACCATCTTTGCTTGAAAAGATGGAGATGCTCGTTTAACACTCAATCACGATGCCCTAACCTATTACAAATTCACTTGCTTATTGGGGTTTAAAAACAGTTTAACATGGATATTCTATAAGCTTTACACTTTTATTTAGCCTCTGTCCCAACACGAGTGTGTAGCAACCATCAAAATTTGTTTATATTTACACAATACAATTAAGTTGTTCAGTGAAAGTGTTGGAAATCTTTTCTTAGAACCGTTGTCAGTTAAATGAAGTTTAAAGAGAATTAGCAAATCCCAGATTCTTGATTTTATTGCATCATATAAATGTCCCAAATGTTTTACACACACACACGCACTTGTACATGTATTTTTTTGGCATAACTATTCCCTCTGTATGGTATTCATCAGAGTGTGTAACCAGGTGGTTTGATTCTGACAATCCTAATACAAATGGAGGCGATTCTGAACTCTTGAGTGACCTTCTCAGTTTGTATCCCGGGTACATTTGTCCGAATCCACTTGGAATAGAGGCTCAGACCATCTCTTCCCAACCAGCATCTCAAACCGGAAACGTCTTTCAAGTGTGAGTCTATCAAAGTATCTGAAATGAAACTTTGTGTAACTGTTTTCTCTTTATTATGTCATAAAGCAGGGGTTGGAAACCTTTTTGTCATGATGTGCCATTTTTATGTTTCCGAGTTAATCACTAGGCCACAACCCTTATAACCACCCCCCCCCCCCCCCACACACACACACACACCCATCCCCCACATTATGTATAAACACATAAACATATTTTAAATATTCATAATGACTAACATAGAAATAATACAGAACACATTAATATTTCTGAAGCAATTTTTCATAAAATTTGTTTTAAATTTGAGAGAGAGCAGCATCAACACTCGTAAGCTAATTTAGTCTTATTACTTTTAATGAAGCCGACTCTGTGTTTAGCTTCAGGATGTGACGCTGAACTTTCAGTTTCATTTGCGGTAGTTTGCATGTCGGCTTGCCGAAGAGATACTCAGCCGCTCCTCTGCAGCGGGCCATATCTGTGTTGTAGCGCTGTCATAAAGTTATAACGCTCTTGCGTGTTTATTTAAATTTTTTTTACCATTTTGAGAGGGGTAAAATTTACATATGTGACTTCAACAACCAGATACATTTTGTCCTGTTTCATCTGGAATGTCAAAAAATGCCCTCTCTTTCAGACTCTATATACTTGGTTGAAATTTATAGCATGTACGTTTTATTTTGTAGGAACCATGGAAACACTAAAGACACTTTAATATATTATTTGTTTTATTAGACAGGAGAGCAACTGTTTGGATACATTCACAGACAGAAAAGTAATCATTATTATTAAATAGCTCAATACAGTTAGTCTTATTGTGTAAATCTTGTTTTCTTGATTTACCGTGAGTACCATGTTTTACCATGCCTAATATTGATCTAGCTTACTGCAGTGTGCAACAAGTGTCTCATAGTAGCATTATAACATAACTTTCAACACACTCAAATGTATCTAATATGATTAAACAGCGCTGCGTTACCCCACATACACATGACCGGAAGAAGCGGAAGTGGTCATCTGTGACATAATAAAAGCTCCACTGTTCTCGAGCCATGTGTCACGCTTGTCTCATTAGCAATTACTCCAGCGGCCTTGTTCCACTCCAATGGCTGTAGAGGTGAAGACAACAACTCCCATGATTCCACGAAATCAAGGCATCATCAAGCTATGCCTTTGCTTTGAATAAGCGGCCTCTAGCGACGGAAATTACAACTATTACAGCGGAACAAGCTGTAAGCTATCAGTCAGTAACTTGTGTGCCCATGATGCGCAGTGGTCGTGCTAATGGTTTGTCAGAGCTGCATGGTTTTATTGACTTGCGCAGTTTACTTCTCACACTTTAATAGTATTTATAACTCCCAACTAAATAAGCTGTTACTATGAGGAATGATTACAATTACCCCTCCTGGCACGCGTGCCATAGGTTTCCGACACCTGTTCTAAAGCTATTTTGTGTATTTTCTGAAGATACAATCCAACAACTGGGTTTTCTTGTGTAAACGCAAACCAAGGAGGAGGGTTTTGCGCCGATTATAAGGTGCGCTTCACCTGCCCAGAGGAATGGTGTTCAAGTAAGTGACATTTACACACAAAAACTGCAGCTGATTATGGAAATCAAAGTGAAATATTTTCACTTCAGTTACTAAGGAGACCATTAGCTATTATTAAGTTGTCTCAAAGTGAAACCAAATATATCAAAGCACTAAAATAAAGTGAAGTGTTCTTTTTTTTGTTTTGTTTTTACAATTGAAGTCAATGAAATGATCTTTTGTTGGTCATGAATGAATGATATCCACTTAACTGGTCATCCTCTGTTAGGATGTAGGACACCCTGGTTTGACCGAGATAATCCCGGAGGACTGGGAGACTATGAGACGCTGCCGTTAACCCTGATAACATACCCACTACAGGTCTGCACTCAGCCCATCGCCATTGAAGTCACAACCATTAGTGGGACCCCTGTACTGCCTGGAAGCATCTTTCAAGTGTATGGTGAACAGCATCATATCCTCCATATAAAATGTCTACAATAAAAATAAACTATTATACTATGCTTTCAAGAACAATTTTGCAAAATGTTTAATATATGGCTAATATTATGTTTTATCTTTTTGCAGATATGACCCATTACAGGGCTTTGTGTGTGTAAATGGGGCCTGTCAAGACTACAGGGTTCGCTTCACATGTCCAAAGAGTTTTTGCGGCACACGTATGCAGCTAATTATCATTTATTCAGCTTCACTTTGTTATTTAAAGTTGATTTGTTTATATTGTAAAGTTGCTGTGTCTTTCTCTTTTCATTTTGTTGTTTTTATCCCTCTTTTTTCCCTCTGTATGGTGTTCATCAGAGTGTGTAACCAGGTGGTTTGATTCTGACAATCCTAATACAAATGGAGGCGATTCTGAACTCTTGAGTGACCTTCTCAGTTTGTATCCCGGGTACATTTGTCCGAATCCACTCGGAATAGAGGCTCAGACCATCTCTGCCCAGCCAGCATCTCAAACCGGAAACGTCTTTCAAGTGTGAGTCTATCAAAGGATCTGAAATGTAAATTTTTTCTTATTGTGTTCTAAAGTTATTTTCTGTATTTTCTGAAGATATGATCCGATAACTGGATTTTCTTGTGTAAATGCCAACCAAGGAGGAGGGTTTTGCGCTGATTATAAGGTGCGCTTCTCCTGCCCAGAGGAATGGTGTTCAAGTAAGTGACATTTACACACAAAAACTGCAGCTGAGCTGTTTTTGTTTGTTTGATTTTACAATTGAAGTCAATTAAATGACCTTTTGTTGGTCATGAATGAATGATATCCACTCAACTGGTCATCCTCTGTTAGGATGTAGGACACCCTGGTTTGACCGAGATAATCCCGGAGGACTGGGAGACTATGAGACGCTGCCGTTAACCCTGATAACATACCCACAACAGGTCTGCACTCAGCCCATCGCCATTGAAGTCACAACCATTAGTGGGACCCCTGTACTGCCTGGAAGCAACTTTCAAGTGTAAGGTTTAAATATATAGTATATAGAAATGTTATATGTAATTTTGTAATGATTGACAGGCATCTACTCTGATTCTGCAGATATGATCCACTACTGGGCTTTGCGTGTGTGAATGAGCCGCAGAGTGGATGGATCTGTCAGGACTACAAAGTCCGCTACACGTGTCCGAAAAGTTTCTGCAAGATTCTTTCAAGCCTCACATTTGAGGTCTCAAACATGACTGACTTGTTAAACTAAGTTTTCAATTTAAATTTAGATTAGAAAAAAAAATACAATAAACATTTGCTTGCATTACTCTTCCTAGCCTCCTCAGTTCATATTGTGTTATAAATATTGTTGTGACATGCTAAGAACTCAAGACTCTGTTCCTATGATGATACCTGTGTATCAACAAACTTGTGCACACCTGTACACTTGTAATGTACACTATAGTTAAATGTTTATATTATAGGCCTAAAGTTAAATTAACAAGTCAACCATACTGATTTGTCCTCATAAATAACAGCAAGAGTGAAAGTTGGCTGATCATGAAATTCAGACACTTTAAGTGAATTGTCTTTTAATGTAAGATAATTTAATTTTAATTTTCTTAAATCATATTGTGAGTAGGCAAAAAGAAAACCAGGTGGTTATTTATCCCACAAATACTAGGTTACTTTAACATTTTAAAGTAGTTTTATTATTTTAAATTCTGTAATTTACTCAAGTTGTTCCAAACCCTGTAAGAATTTCTTTATTCTGCTGAACACAAAAGAAGATATTTTGAAGAATATGGGTAACCAAACAGTGTAATGGCCCATTGACTTAATAAAAATGTCTCCCATTGGGAGTCAATGGAGTCCATCAACAGTTTGATTATTGACAATCTTCAAAAAAATCTTCTTTTGTGTTCAGCAGAAGAAAAGAATAATAATCCTGGTTTAGAAAAAAATTAATGTTGACAGGATTTTCATTTTTGGGGTGAACTATCCCCTTTAACTCAGAATAACTTGTTTTATTGTACTGTGAAGATGCAACATACAGTGATATACATTAAATAACACATTACAATTATATTTTATAATAATAAAAAAAGATTACAAAATGTATGTGAATATGACTTATGTTGACTGTTATGTATAGTGTTCCTGTACACATATGGGAAAGTGTCTGCATTGGCTTTTCCCCCCTGCTCTCTTCTGCAACTACCTATTCTCGCCGATCGACCAGACTAGGTACAGTTGATGCCGAACAACAGGCGTAGAGAAAGTGCTAGAACTATTTCGATGTCATTTCCGGTGGAATATTCCAGTAAATCCTGCCTTTAAAAGGAGACGCGCTGAAAATGCGAAGTGCGTTGTCTGTGACAGGTGCAGTCTAAGTTATAGCCTATTATAAATGTCATCTTCGTCCATTAAAGAACATAACTGTTTTTGGGATACCACTGAATGTGAGTAAAATTAAAATACTGTGTCGTCGATATATAAATCCAGCAAAACCCGTTATTTGTCGCTCTGCGCCTGACCTTGAAGGTAAGTTTTGTTCATTGTGACATACTTTTTAAAACAATGCATTTTGAGATAAGGGGCTTTATATTCTTGTTCATATAAGCAACGTGACTGTATTATATTGAATGTCTCGCGCTCAGTCCGCTTAATTTAATGACTTGATGGAAAAATACTGGAAATGACAGAAGCAGAGTATATTCATTCAGTATATAATGTATAGTAATAAAGCGCAGAAAACATTCAGACGCGGATTTGTAACGCTGTAACGTATGTGAGTGCAGAAACACTGGATAAAGATACAGGACATTTTCCTGATGTATACGCAGTTGTATTTAGGCAACAGCAATGAGATCATGCAGTAACGTTACGCGCAGACATTACGCATACGCAGCCTTCTCAATTCAGAAGAGCTGTGTATGTTTTAGTCATAAATGCCAGTTTCTACATTCATATGGGCTACTTCCTTATTAATAACGCATCAGTCAGCGTGACCTGGCAAGAGTTAACAACTTGTTGGATACGCAGATGTTTCTCTTTTAAATAAGCAAGAGACAGTATTCGCCGTTGGCTATGTAATGTATGGCGCTACAGACGTGTGGTCCTGAGGCAGGAGTCGACGTGCGTTTGAATGGCTCTCTGGGCGAGCGGCCATAAACTGCGAATGCTCTGCATGCCCAAGGCATTCGTGGACTCTCTTATTAGTGTCAACACTAAATTCCCTTCATTGAGGTGTACCATAAAGCTTACATGATACATCTCGGTAAGTAATACGTATGTAACTGCCCTTCATTTATTTATTTACGATGGTAAGCTGCCGGATCCGCAACAGCTTTGGCGCCTACGCTCTGTTGTTATGTATCGTCATCATTGTCCCGCGTTCTCATTGGTTCGCTGGTTTATGAGGGATTTCATGCGCAGGGACCGTCTGCGATTCGCTCGCCAAAACAGGAAAATGAATATGCTGCCAGATCTCGATCAACGAAAATCACATTATGTTTGAGTTGATACAAAACTAAATAGACGAAAGCAAAAGAATAAAGTCACAACTGAAATTATTCTCACAGTATTTCATTTTCTCTATAGGGATTTTTTAACGAAAATAAACTGTTAAAGACACACCTACTGAGTACTAGAGGTTGTTAAACGTTAAAGACAGTTATTTCAGCTTGTTTTTTAAAGAATATTTTTTTATTTATTATACTTATATTTATTATAATTAAATTGTACTTATTTACTTTAATAAGCTACTAATATTTATTTAAACAAGGCTTACGCTGATGTGCCATACTGTTTAAAGTCCCAGTGAACCGGAAGTTGCAACTGATTTTATTTCAGTGCTGTGACGTATTTCCAAGCAAAACGTAATATTGAATAGAGGGCAGGGTTTCACTTCAGCGCTCCTCCTCTCCATCTCACGCTCATAGCAGACTAACGGTTGGAGGGGAGTGGTTAAGGATATTCAAACCCAAGCCGTCGCATAGTCGTCATCGGAAAGGGACGCCATTCAAGACCGGAAGTTACTTTTCAGATTTCGATTAAAGATTACCACGACAAACAATTTTTTAATGTGTATTAACTTGCACAGATTAATTGTTCACCCTTAGACCTGTAATGTGGGCTAACAAAGTAAATACGATCGATTTTGATTTCATGAGGACTTTAAAGGTGAAGTTTGTAGTTTCTGTGACACTAGTGGCACCTAGTGGAAATACTAAAATACAGTATATTTTGCAAACAGCCCTTTCACGCAGGGTCTGTCTGTGTCCCGCAATACAAACTACGCCCCAGCAAGTTACACATACTACAACATACGCGCATTACACGCACACCAAAGGCGAAGCGAATATTCGGTGAAAACTCTGTGAATTTCACCGTCTTCTCCATAAACTGCACTTGGATGACAGCCGCTTCCAGCACTACTTGAGGATGACAGGTGCCCAGTTTGATAACCTGTCAAAAATGTCAATAAGCTCTTCATTGATTGGCTTCACGAGGAAGACGCGATTGAGGCGAATATCGTGCGTTCGCAGCAAAGTGTCGCCTGCTTCGCGCCGCCCAGTGCAAATTTGCATCTATTCGCATCTTTGCATTGACTTTGTATGTAATCTACTCACGCAAATAATTAAAGTCTCATGGTGCGTTCACACCGGACGCGATTCGCGCGAGTGATTTACATGTTAAGTCAATGCAGAGACGCGAAATGGCATTCTGCGGCGCGAATGAGGCGGCGAGATGTGCGCGATTCGCGCGATTGAGGCGGCGCGAATGACGCGAATTGAGCGTTTTGTGAATTTGCGTCTGTTGTGCAGTTGTCACACGCAAATTTCACGCGTGATTCGCGCGAATTTCACGCGCGAATGAAGCGAGTAAACTCAAAATGTTCAAGCGTCCACCTTCGCGCGATAAGCGCGAATTATTTGCGCGAATCGCGTCCGGTGTGAACGCACCATTAGACTTTAATTATTTGCGCGAGTAGATTACATAGAGGATATTCGTATCACGTTACTCGCAAGTCGCAGGATTACTTGTTTTTTGCGTCATTTGCATGAATAAAAACATTGTGCGATGAGGAGTGTCTTCACAACAACAACAACAGCAACAACATTTCTTTCTGCCATTTTTTTCCGTCATCAACCATGTTGGAGATAACTACTATTGCTGCTCTGTACCTGTTGTGAAAGTCCCATTTACACCAGAAAGCCAAACGGCGACATGTCTAGGTTCTGGTTCCTGACTCGTTTCCCACGAACGGTACGGTTAAGTACAGTACAGTTCAGTATGATTTGGGACGCTAAACACTGATCCAGCTTGCGTTTCCACCACCAGCACCACCCTTACTTAATAGCGTGGTGTAGCGATCGACGTCATTCTCGCGTGAAGAAGAAAGCGACACAGTAAACAACAGTGGAGGAAATACAGCAGATCTTGTTCTGCTTCTCGGCATGTGGCTGTTTGTCACAAGAAGATGCTTTGTTTTTGCCTAGGCTGTTTTAGTGACGCACAAGTGACGATTCTCTGTCAAGCAATCAATGTACCAAAAAGTGGTACAGTACGGTTCAGAATTAGGGTACCATTCACAACTTCTGACAATGGAAATGGCAAAAATTGCGTACCATACTGAACTGTACTGAACCGTACTGCTCGATGGAAATTAGCCATTTGGTTCTTTGTGTATGTATAGCCCTCAGGTTACCACTGTCTCTTGTCTAGCTTTGTCTTTGTAACCCATCGTTGGTGAGTTTGCTTAGTCCATGTTCAAGTTTATAATTTAGTTAATGTTTTAAAAGGCAGGTGTTTGTTTATTTTTTTATGTTTTATTTGAAATAAACTGCATATGGGTTCTCATTTCAACTTGTCTTTTGTGGACATTCGTTACGGAAAGCTAGACCAACAGCCATGAACCCACCAGTTGCTCTGCTTCTCCTGTGTCAAGGTGATTAATCCATGGACGATTATGTTGCTGAATTATGTGAACTTTCTTGCCAAGTAGACTTCAAATATCTTGCCTTAAAATATATTTTTCGGCATGGACTAAATTACTTAATGAATTACCTAATGCTGGACAATACCCCTCATTGGACTTTGGCCAAGTACAATTACTATGCACTCATACTGAGAGGTTAATTTACTGTTACTAGTTGCGGACAAGGGGGTCCTCAATCTCACAGTGCCTACAACACCAGAGTCTCGTCACGTCACGGGTGCCACGCCAGAGTCTCGTCACATCACGGGTGCCACGCTAGAGTCTCGTCAAGTCACAGCCGCCACACTAGAGCCTCTAGCCATCATGGCCATCATACTAGAGACTCCAACCATCATGACCATTCTTAGACTGCCGCATACACAGGTGGTGACCACCTGTGATCTGTCTAAGCCCCATTCTACGGCCACAGAAGTTGCCACAAACTAACTGTGCCCCATGCCACAAAGTCTGTCCATGTCTGCTCGGTCATGGCCATGGCCTCCTGATCTGTGGGGGTCTTCTGCCCCGCTGCAGGGTTTTTTCTTTGCAGCCTCTGAGTCCGACTCTTTCACGTCATGGCAGCCACGCCAAAGCCTTTTCACATCATGGCCAACACGCCAGAGCCTCCTCACCTCATGACAGCTCAATTTTACCAAGAAGATTTTTAGGAGGGGGCCTATAGTACCCAAACTCTGGTGGATACAGAGCTTGGTTCTACATTGAACTTATCAACCATGACTCTGGTGGTTCCTAGTCCGGGTGTCCCCGGAGGTCATCCAACTATCAACGGTACTTCCTGTAATGGCCACCACTACAGCTCCTCCAGAGGTGGCGTGACCACCTGTGAACTGTCTAAGCCCCATGCTATGACAATGGAGGATGTTCTCAAACTCAAAATCTGCCTGTCATGTCACGGCCACAGAGGCCATTCCCAAACTCTCTGCCTGCACCTATTACGGCCACGGAGGTATTCCACAAACTAAATGTACCCCATGCCTTGGAGTCTGTCCATGTCTGCTCTGTCACGGCCAGGTGGGCCGTCCATGTCTCTGCTCTGCCATGGTCTCCTGAACTGTGGGGGTCTTCTGCCCCGCTGCAGTGGTCTTCTGTGCAGCCCTCGGCTCTTCCCTGAAGAACCATCAGGTCTGCCCTGGTGGCCTTCTGTTCTGCCTTGGTGGTCTATGGATCCAAGCCCAGCTCTGTTCCACGGTCCAGGCCCGCCTCTGCTTTATGATTTGTATCCGCCACTGCTCCATGGCCCATGGTCTAAGCCACTAGTCCACAGTCCTTGGTCTCAGCCACTGCTCCACGACCCAGGCCCTGGATCCGTTTAGTTTTTGGTTTTGTTTCATGCCCATGTTTTCATGTCTTTTATTTTTTAAGTTTTCCCATTGTTCCTTGACCCCATCTTGTGATCCTTTCATGTGCTTCCCTAGTCTCATGTGTAATGTTCTGATTGGTTCCCTTTGATTCATGTGTCACTTTCTTATTGGTTTCTTATTGGTTCATTGTGTTCAGATGTGTCTTGTTTAGTTATTAGTCTTTGTGTATATAGCCCTCATGTTACCATTGTCTCTTGTTTAGCTTTGTCTTTGTAACCCACTGTTGGTAAGGTTTTTTTAGTCCTTGTTCAAGTTTTTGTTCATGTTTCAAATCAGGTCTTTGTTTATTTTGTGTTTTGTTCATGTTTTACTTTAAATAAACTGTACATGGGTTCTCACATCAACTTGCCTTCAGTGGACATTCGTTACAACATGAGGAAACTCTTTGTAAAAACCTATAAACCTATATGGATGAGTTGTTGTTGTTGTTGTTGTTGTAAATGATACTGAAGTGGAGAATTTTGGCTCAGTGCATGAGGGGAAAAAATGCTTTTAAAGTTATGTATTGTAATTAAAATCTACAGGTGCAAATGGATAAATTAATCAAATAAAACACTTAAATGTGTCTTAGATGTTGTCTTTCCAGTAGTCTGAAAGAAGACTGATTATAGAAGCAAATTAGCCCAAAAATATAAAAATTGACCAGCGCAAGAAAAACAATTGTTGTAAGGTGGTTCTTTAAGAGTGAAATTGGCACCAAAACAAAGAAAAGAAAACGCCATGTTTACAATAGGACCTATTACAGTGGTGTGTCTTGGTGGGCTGGTCTACTTGTGAGGCAAGATTTGAAAATGCACAATACACTGTTTTTGCTGTAATACATGATATTATGTTCTTATTGCCATATGTTAAAACTGTTTTCTTATGTGGTTTAGTTGCAGTGGTGTTTGACTTGGAGAAATTTGGAGACCATCATGATCCTTCTGACTCCTACATCTGGTAAGTAGATTAATCACAGTATACAAAACAGTGCTACTTGTAGTTTCTGCTCACTGCATAGCAAAGAAAATGGCTGTTTATTATGTTTGGGATTGTTACTAATGAGTGGCACTTGCTGTGTTTCTGCGGTCAGTAATGATTGGCACAAGATTGAAAGGAAAGCGTGGACTTCCTCATATGCTGAGGACAGCTCTAGGTTGCACTTTAACTCTGTATCTTGAGCTGGAGTTAAGCCCATTTTGACTATTTATTTACCAATAGTAGTTTCTTAGTGGTTGGCCTGTATGTCTGTTATTTAAAAAAAAAAAAAAAGGGCTATCATTTTGCATGACTTATTATGGTATTTGTTCTGAAGTTGTTTATACTTTTTAACTTGCCTATTTACACTGAGGTTCAGTTACGCAACTGAAATTATGGGCTTCCTACGGACAGTATTAGACAGTATTAGTGTTCTAGAAACAGATAATCATTAATCCTGTCAATCCAGGCTTCTGTCACATGGAGCAGAGGAACTAGACCTGCAAGAAGACCTGTGGTAATGGCTACGCAGGGTCTTTTAGCAAAAGTTGATATGGTCTTTGATGTTCCTGTCATTTGTTAAGATTACACTGCCACAACAAAAAGGAGGTATTTTCCTTGTATCAACTCCCTTTAGACTTTGGACTAAGTTCTAGCTCTTTCTCTAGGTAATATGTAATTTGAGCTTTCGTACTGTCTATCTAGTTTTATCAAAAGGTCTGTAAACAGGAAGCTACTGTAATTCTGTATCTCACTTATCTTAAAGTGCCCCTATTATGTTATTTTAAAGGTTCCTAATTTTGATTTGGAGGTCTCCTACAATAGGTATACATCCATCCATGTTCAAAAAACACTTTCATTTTCACATAATATTGCACATCACCTCATTTCTCAAAGAGTCTGAAACAATTTGTTTGAAGATTCAGTTTCTCGAAACCACAAGCCTACTGATTGGTCCGATGGCCCAGTCTTTTTGCCATTTTTCTACTGCTTACGCTCTTGTCAGAAACTAAACGGCCATTACCATATTTGAATTTCAACCCTGGAGGCTTCCTCGATCCTCAGCGATTGTACACACTATAAGGACAGTAACAATTGCATTCATTTTACCATATCAATTTGAGCCTGAGTCAGATCAGATGATGAAACATTGGAAGAACTAGTTGATCAACCTAAACTTCCTTCACAAGAACAACTTGAGCATGACGTTTCTCTGTGGTAAGTGTTTGCTCAGTTTCCCGTACATTATGAGATGTAACTGTGTAATTCCTTTACATCAGCATTAACAAGTGTATTTCCATCAACAAGCCGATGTGTATGTTTCTCATTTTATTTATTATCTAAGTGCACATGTGGGAACTGTATCATTAACTATATCAATACAATAGCCGATCGAGCACTAATGTGAATTATTTGATGTAACATTACAGTTTGTAAACCAAATTCTTGCTTCATCCTTTACTCAAGGTAGTAAGAATGATTAATTTGCATTAATTGACATATCAATTTTAGGTAATAGTGGGCCCACAGCTGAAAAGCAGAACTATTTCAGTAAGACGGTGTGTCTCATTCACTAAGCATGCATATATACAAATTTGTAAATGTTTACATGAACAAATCATGATTCACCAAAAACGTATGTACTAAAATGTATTCTAAATATGCGAACAACTGAAACCACACATACGCAAAAAGCACTTTCTCTATGCTTATACTCGTGTTAAGAAGTTATTTCATTTTAACACTATTATATTAATTATATTATATTATATAAAATGTATAAATGATACAATCTAATTTAATCTTAAATGTATATTTTTATCATATGCAGTGAAAGAGTAAGAAACGTTTCTCTGAATAACGCAGATTTTCATGATTGTACAGCTGGCCAATGAGAGGTCTGAAGTCTGGGTCTATATAAAAGTTGTTTATCGTGTTTGAACTGGTTTTGAGAATGACACTCTTGGCAGGCTCTGGTGAGCGCGTGTCTGCAGAGAGCGGCATATGTTTGACAAGAGTGACGAAAGGTTTTAAAGGATTATTTAGAATACTCAAAAATTCACTAACATTAGAATGAGATTAAGAATAAATTCATGTGCGTACGTTGTGAATTAGGCAGAGATTTTTAGTGAGTTCTCCTGTGCATACAAATATGAAATAATCCACACAATTATTAGTGAATGAGACCCGTTAAAGGGATAGTTCACCCAAAAATGAAAATTCTGTCATCATTTACTCACCCTCAAGATGTTCCAAACCTGTATGAGTTTCTTTGTTCTGCTGAACACAAAATAAAATATTTTGAAGAATGTTTGTAACTAAGCAGATAGAGCAACCATGGACTACCATAGTAGGAAAAAAATACTATGCTAGTCAATGGTTGCTCTATCTGCTTTGTTACAAACATTCTTCAAAATATTTTATTTTGTGTTCAGCAGAACAAAGGAACATACAGGTTTGGAACAACTTGAGGGTGAGTAAATGATGACAGAATTTTCATTTTTGGGTTAACTACAGTATCCCTTTAACATGAGTTAGCTGATGCACTGGGTGTACACAATATAAAACACTTGGTAGGAAATGTATACATCAATAATTAATCATACTTGCAGGTTGTGATTAAGAGGAGCAAGTTGGCGTTTTGTAAATCCCAGGTTGATCTTGCTAAAATTTGTAAAATGACAGGAACACAACAAAAAGCCTATACTGCTGTGGTCATTTTAACAACGGACTCTTCACATCCCTTGGAAGTTTTTACAAAGAGAATTTGCTTTAACAGCACAGAAAACAGCATCTTCTCAACATGTCCACAACACAAACAAACTACAGCGTTTGAGGGCGGGTCAAAGTAGATATTGTTCGCGGGCAGCCAGTAAAGACCACACAATGGCATTATGCAAATGTGTTACGTACAGGTACGTAAATATGTTATGGAAGGGAGACTGGAATTATTGACGACTCATTTTCGACAGTTCGGAATGGATTCTTTCTTTTGGCGGACAATAACTTTATTTGCACTTTGATCTTTAAAACTTTGCAGACCTTTTACTTTCACAAACAGCTATATTACTTCATGAAAGGTAATATTTGAAAAAGCATAATGGGGGCACTTTAATATAAGAAATATAAGAAGACGTTACTTTCATAGAATACTACATCACTGTAATGCCACATTTAATCAGTTAGTCCACTACTGGTGTATTTTGCATCATTTTGTGAGAGGCATTTTGTTGAAACTTTTCACATATAATAGGCCATCCTGATTTTAGTTGAAATTCTTTTTGCATATACATTTACTGTAAAAATCACTTGAGACACTATTTGGCTGAACTATAATAGGTCTATACACTACTTAAAAACTTGGGGTTGGTATGTCTCTTATGCTCACCAAGGCTGCATTTATTTAAATAAAAATACAGTAAAAACTTAATATTGGGAAATATTATTGCAATTTAAAATAACTGTTTTCTATTTCAATGTATAATTGAAAATTTGATTTATTCCTGTGATGACAAAGCTGAGTTTTCAGCAGCCATTACTCCAGTCTTCACTACCAATATAATTCATATTTACTTACTTTACTTGTTCATTTAAGGTTATTCTCAATGGATATCTCACATGCTTTAATAATCCTTACAGACTTTACATAAAAAACATTTGAAATGAGAGGTCTAATTGCCTTAATATACAAAAAACAAACAAACATCAAGCTCTATGGTGAATTATGTGTGTTGGCATGTGCTGTGTCTCATGGACTGTTTTCTTTCAGATGAAGAGTCGCTTGAAATCCACTGGCTTTGGAATCACATCAAGTTCAGGTTACAAAACACAATAGTAGGAAACCTTTCTTAAAGGTGAAGTGTGTGATTTACTCCTAGTTTAAAATTCAGAAACAGCTATAATAAGCCTTTTTTTTTGTTGATTCCCCCTAAAAATGTAAATACTATGGTTTTGTGGCACTATCAAAACATCACTCTGTCGGATTGAGCAGTCTGATGTAGCAACATTGGCTCAACCAATGGTGTGGGTTTAGAGCAGAGCTATTCGTTTTGCTGACCAGTGGCAGACGGGGTGTTCGTTTGCTAGTGACACAGAAAATTACACACTTCACCTTTAAACCTTTTTTGATGTCTTTGTGAATGCTATAGGCAAGATTTTTTGTATTACTGAGCTTAAAATATTTACACATAATGTGCATGTTTTCTTGCATGCTTCCCTCACCTAGAAAAGCAGCACATGCCAAAAAATGAAAGTTGACCTGCAAAGAAAATTGCAGGGATTGTCTTGCATAAAAATGTTTGTGTTTTTGTCATATATACATTTTTGCATAAATCTGTAAATGGGGTACTTGAGTCTCCACAAGCATTCCAATGAAGATATTTGATAGCGTATTGCATAATGAATAAAATGTGACTAATGATAATGTGAATTTCTCTAGGAAAACATGCATTCAACAACTTGAGATTTTATGCCCACTGATTTGCTCCAACACAAAGACTTCTTTGTGTTACTTCATTGAAAATCACAGCAGTGTTCCAGTGGCAAACCAGTTTTGGTCGCACTTAAGGAGAAGCACTAGAATTTAAAAATATTTCTTGTTTATTTACCTGTTGAGAGAACATTCACTGTTAATATTCTTTTTCGTTTGTAGCACAATGTGAACCTGAATGTATAGCTATCATCTGTGTAGTGTAACAATTTCAGTAGTAAATTGTTGATTAGTAAACGATTTATGAGAATGCTGCTTTAAGATTGGAATCTGCAGTGCACAGCATGATTGTCAGTAGTTGTGGGTGTGAGCAAGCCTAACTTGTTTTACAAAGACAGACATCTCATTGTAAAAATGTTTGTCAGCCATTTTTAATACTCCCTCAATCAACTGATTGCTGACCACTTTCTAAACACTGTCGTCAAAGCAACACCGGATTCTCTTATCCAAATGAACCGAACTCTGACGTCAGTCAAATTCGGGTGCGCACCAAAAGTGAAAGCACCTTAAAGGATTAGTTTACTCTTAAATAAACTTTTGCTGATAATGTATTCACCCCCATGTCATCCAAGATGTCCATGTCTTTCTTTCTGCATTCAAAAAGAAATTAAGGTTTTTGATGAAAACATTCCAGGATTTTTCTCCATATAATGGATTTTAATGGGCTCCAAACAGTTCAAGGTCCAAATGACAGTTTCAGTACAGCTTCAAAGGGCTTTGAACGATGCCAAACAATACCAGACTATGAATAAGGGTATTAGCTAGCGAAACAATCAGTTTCTGTGAGAAACCGAGCAGTATTTATGCTATTATTTTACCTCTTATCAGACGAACGTGATCATCTCTGAGCTCCGCCATAACTTCTGATAAGTGAGGTCAAAATACGAGCGTGGTCATAGATGTATGCGTAGATGCCTCATTAGCGCCTGCACAGATCCGTAGAATGAGGCATCTACGATCGATATATCTATGACCACGCTCGTATTTTGACCTCACTTAGCGGAAGTTATGGCGGAGCTCAGAGATGATCACATTCGTCTGATAAGAGGTAAAATAATAGCATAAATAATGCTCGGTTTCGCTAGATAAGACCCTTATTCATCTTCTGGTATCGTTTGGTTTCGTTTAAAGCCCTTTGAAGCTGTACTGAAACTGGCATTTGGACCTTGAACCGTTTCTTTTCGACTGCAGAAAGAAAGACATGGACATCTTGAATGACATGGGGGTGAGTAAATTATCAGCAAAAGTTTATTTAAAAGTGAACAGATCCTTTAAAAGTGTAAAGATTTGTAAAAAAAATTACTTTTTACATTTGTTTAAAGATTGTATTTGAACAAATTGTAGTTTGGTATAAACAACCTTTTTCCAAAGCTTTAGTTTCAGATTAGAGGGCTAATGGTTGTTGATCAATGTGATGTTTGAATTGTAAGTGAATCATAACTCCAGTAAAGTTCTTTCCCAAAACATCTTTCTATTTTCTGTTGAAAATGTATAATTTGCTATTATAATAGGGCTTTGTGGTTTTAGTGCACAGAGAGATAAACAGTCATTTGTAATCACATTTGGTTGTTTTGATCTTAGACAAGTGAGCAAGAGTTTTTCTTTTGGTAAATGTTTATTTATACCCCAGCATAACAACCCCCCCCCCCCCCTCCCCCTATAGTTAGCCTGATAGTTAGAGACTCAGGCAGCGCTTATGAGCCGAAGACTCACGCCGCTGTACTGGAGAGCTGGGGCAGAACTGCAGGCTTGTGGGACTTAGGGGGGAGACAGTGACTCGGCAGACAGTGGCAAAGATGGAGGGAGCGAGGACAACGGTGGAGCCAAAGGGGTGGCAGGACAAGGCATAGCTGGAGGACCGGAACCAGGTGGCGCAACCAGGGTGATGACTGACCAAGGGGAAGCCGGAAGGGTGAGGGAGCCTGGCGGAGCTTGAGAGATGACGAGCCATGGTGGAGCCAATGTGAAGACAATGGGTAGACAAGGCAAAGTGAAGTCCGGGGCTCGGAGGCTTGAGGTGAAACAGACTGCAGCATCAATGACGAAGGGAGACTTGGAACTGGCTGACGAAAAAGACTTGGACCTGGACAACAAAGGAGACTTACAACTGGACGATGAAGGAGACTTGAATCTGATCCGTTCACATTCTTCAATAGTAACACTAGGTGTCCAATTCATCACATTCACCTCTGGCTCTGTAGTATGTGCAGGGCTCCACTCCATACCCTCATACTCTATTAATACCATCACAGGCGTCGGCTCACACACCTGATCAGACTCCTTTTCCAGCTTGAGCTTCAGAACGACCGTGGCCTCCTGAGGAATTAAGTGGATTGTGGGTGCTTTTGAGTAGTAATCCTCCTCACTCTCACGGTTAGTGAAGAGGCATCCGGACTGAAGTAGCACCCAGTCGACGAATTCTTGAATTGCTTTCATCTTCGCATTGAGCCCTGCCTGGAAAAACACACTCAGGCTAACCGCTGGCATTGTCATAGTGGATGGAATGGCAGGTCTAAGAAGTCTTGTGTCTGTTCCTCGAGGGAACCATCCCCCTGTGAAAGGATGACGATTTGTACCACTGCTAGATCCATTTCTGTTAGGTCCCGTCTTTCTGTCATGACGTGGTTGATGCAGAGATGAGGAGATCAGGATCTATTTGCAGCAGTTTCTTATTTATTAACAATCAAAAAAAAAGAAAAAAAGAAAAGGTACTGAGGATATACTGGAATCAAAAACAGAACAACCAGCTAAACGCAAAGAAGACGGAACCAAGACCTCCTGAAAACAGACTCAATATATACTAACACAAACCAATGAACAAAATGAGAAACCGGTGCAGTGCATAAGCAATCAATGAAAAGCCATGGTAACAAACACTAATGGAGGCAACAGAACAGAAACGACTCAAACTCAGATCAAATGTAACAGACATATTATTTCACATAATTATACTATTTATTATATAATTGTGTTGTTTTATTATTCACATAATAATGTGAATACAAAGGTTGTTTTTTTAACAAACATGACATTAACACTTTTTGCAATAAGTGAGAGAATCATTTGTGGTTCTTTATTTAATGTTAATGCTATGTTAATATGTTTTAGAGAGGATACGTGAATAATTACAAACATCACATGATTAGACTATGGAAGAACTAGCACTTTAGAGTTAATTAGCAGATATTTTAAATAAAGTTTAACTAGCTGATTTCAGTGGAATCCATTCAATTCACACTTCTTTAATATATATTTTACGTAACTGAGAACTCTTCAAACATGCACTGAACTCGCTGTTGTGTAATTGCTCATGTTTTTTTGTTGTTGTTGTTTTTTTTGGTAGCCTTTTTCCAGGACGCTAACAAACTGCTTCTAAACGAACAGGCTAACTGGGTGCATCTAAAGGAGTTTGCCCGGAAAAATGCTGCCAACGCTCTTTCTGTTGCCAACATGCTCATGGGCATGGCCTCTATCCTCTGCAGTCTCAACGGGTATGCATTCATGCTTTTGATTTGTACTTCACAGAGAAAATCCAATGCATAAAGAAATACAACTTGAGTTTTAATTTTGAGAAAAGTCTATTTGACTAGGTGACAATAACAATTCATTATGAGAATATTATTAGAGTACAAGGCAGTAAAAAAGAAGATTGAGCTTAAATTCAGTATAATTTCTTTGGCTTGTTGTTTTGTGCTTTCTTTCTTTATGTCCCTGCCACCATTGTTATTCACAGCCATCATCATGCTGCATGCTGGCTGGTTCTGATCGGTTACCTGTTGGATTTGGCAGATGGAGCGGTTGCTAGGCAACTGAATGCCTGTTCTGCACTGGGTGAGTAGTGTTGAAGTGTTCTTAAGTACAAGTGAGTGGGGCCAGGGGTGAGTCTTGTTGCTTTAGATACTTTTATCTACAGTCCCCTTATAAATAAATAAACTGAAGGGAATGAAGAAATTATCAATTTAATAATTCAAACATAAACATGTTTGTAAAGAAAAACAGTTGAACAATTATATTTTGAAAAGCAATTTAAGATGAGCATTACATTTTGTTGTTTTATTGAACTACATTTTGAAATGCAGTGAGACACAGCTATATAAAAACAACACCAGACTAGACAAGACTGGACAACTACTAAAAGACTAGAAAGATCTTGAACTAAGAACTAAAATTTTGTAGTAATTAAATTAGAACTAGGATAAGAACAGAAAAGATTACACAGATACACAGCACTACAAAAAAATGCAAATAGTGCTGATATAATAGCACATAAGGCACAGTGAGGGCAATGCAACATTTTAAAATTAATTTTCATTTTAAAATTAAGTGGATTTTAAATATACCTGTTGATTTGTCAATTTTTTATTGTTAACTTGATCATTTATTCCAACCATTTTATTCCACTGCTATAGTACACTTCTGCTAAATAAAAAAAAACACAAAAAAAATTATAAATAAACAGCATTTTTCTGTTACTCACTCAACATCTAAAATTAACTTTAATCCAAAATGATACATTCATTTAAAGGTACACTATGTAACTTTTCATCAATACATCAATCCTTCTTCCAAAACGTATTTTGGTCTTACCCGATTTCACTATGGTAAATCTATAATAAATGTTTATATTTTTAGACGAGGCTTGGCTTTTCGGAGATGGCGAGAACTGAGGGTTTTGTTGCAAAAAACAAACTCTTATAGAGTTTATTGTAAAGCATTCTAAAGTGTACGCACATGGATTTGTTCTTAACGTTGTTCTTACGTTAAGTATTCTATTCTAAATGAGCAAACGCATGCCCAAGGTTATGAATTTGTTATGGGTTTTCCAGGGTATATATACAGTAAATGTGTGTGTGTGTGTGTGTGTGTGTGTGTGTGTATATATATATATATATAATAATGAAATATAAACATAAATGTAGAATAAAATTTAGAACGAAAGTTGATGAATCATGATTGGTTTGTGAAAATGTTTGTACGCAAATTTCACACACAAATCTGTGCATACACATGCTTTGTGAATTACATTTTTAACTGCTAGAGGGCAGTTACATTTTTTGTAAAATACAAAAAAACAAGCAGGCTTTCTCTTTTAAACCACGAGACCTTGCCAACTCGGTAGTGGGGAAACATGTGGATTGTGTGCAGGTGGTCACGTTCACCCAGCTGCCTGAAATAGCTCTGCAATTCCCTCACAATGCCAAGTCACTTGTACTCTTGCTTACTGTTGTCGCTCTGTTGTTCTGCATGACCTCACTGATGGATGTTGTTTTGCCTCCCTTTTATGGCAATTGAACAGTTCATCTGTGATGAAGCAGCCTAATTCAGGGGGATCATGTTCTGATTGTTTGTTTTATCCTCATGCTTTGGACCACCAACATATTTGACATTGCTCAAATCGTTGACCACGGAATTGGAATACCAGTCCTCTTGTTTGGACACATACTCAAATGTCCCAACCTGGTGAAAACATGCCCCCACTTCACTAGCGATAAAGAAATAAGAAAAACTCCTGAATGTTGTTTATAGCTGATGATGATGAGCTGATGTGGACTGGCATGAAGATTTATCTCTGTTACTCTTTTCAGATTATATTTATAGTTTCAAGCTTTAAATAGGTATTGCTCAATGTATAATAATAGGAATGGAACAGATGGTTGACTGTTAATCCAACAACAGACTAATAAAATAGCATCACAATAACTGTCAGCACTAGTGATTAAAAGTCCAACTCATTTCCGTCAATCGGTTCTTTAAAAGAAAATGATTAAGCGACTTGGTTGAATTCTACAGGATTTCCAGGAGACGTGCGCGTCACGTTTTTTAACGGCTGTTTACAGGTGTGACAATGAGAGCTTATCAGGATCAACTAAATGCTTGATTTTCAAAAGTATGCGAAGTTTGCGGCGCTATTGTTGCAGTAAACTTGCACAATGTTCTTGAATGAATATTTTATTAGATGCACGGTGGTCTGTTATTGTAGAGACATCGAGACACTTTACATTTTCACACCCCTAAACATGACGCGGAACAAAACAAACTGTGATTGGTTGCTTTACATGTCAGTCAGATGTCCTCTTGGGTGGTCTTTGGCCAATTAAAGCTCCAATAGAGTCCAGACCTTCTGCCCTCAGTTTTTTTTTTTCAGTGTTTTGTGCCATGACGGTTGGATTTTTGAGAAAGTGTTAACAATATGTTTTTTTTTGTTGTTGTTTTTTTTACTGCAGGTGCAAAGTTGGATGATTTTGCTGATTTCACAACATTTGGAATAGCAACATCTCTCATCTTAAGGACATCCAGTCTACTGGATAACATCCTGTGCATGTTGTACGTGCTGTCTGTCTTTACTCGTCTCTGCTTCTTCTCTAGTGGTGAGGAACTTCCACCATGTTTATTTACATACAATAAATACATAACACACAACTGTCATTAGCTGAACCATTCTGATATGATTTTTTTAAAAAGAAAAAGAAATGACCACTTTTATTCAGCAAGAATGCATCAAATTGATCATAAGTGACAGTAAACACATGTAATATTACAAAATATTTATATTTCAAATAAATGCTGTTCTTTTAAACTTTCTATTCAAATAATCCTGAAGTATCACTATTTCCCAAAAAATATTGATAATAAGAAATGTTTGAAAACTAAATCAGCATGTTAGAACGATTTCTGAAGGATCATGTGACACCGAAGACTGGCGTAATAATGCTGAAAATTTAGCTGTGCCATCACAATAATAACTTGCAAGTATAGTCAAGTTGAAAACCTTTATTTCACAATATTACTGTTTTTACTGTATTTTTGATCAACTGCAGCCTTGGTGAACATAAGAGACTTCCAAACTTTTGAATGGTATTTATCCCTAAATAAAGCGGCTGTCAGTTAGAGATGTGTCTGCTGTTTTCTGCAGGAATCCCGTTCATGTACCGTGGCCTTCCATGCATCTACTCCTCTGCCATCCTAGTGTGTGTTTCTCTGCTGACTGGAGGAAATATGGCAGTACTGAGAATCTTAGCAGTGGCCATGATTATCTTCATGGTCAGTCAGAACTTCTACCCACATGACAGAGTACTGGAGTCTCAGGCCTGGAAGAAGGTGGTCTACATCGGAGGTAAAGCCAATAACCAATAAATGGCAAACAAATAAATTCAAGTTCTACACTATTTTGTCTAAACGAATAAAAAATGAAATGCACAAAACAATTTTTTTTTAAAAATCAGGCATTTTAACTTCTGCAAATGAATTTAGGCATTACAACATTGTAATGTACAGTACAGTATAAACAATTAATATTCATTTGAGATTTCAATTATTGCTGATTTTAAAGGGTTAGTTCACACACAAATGAAAATTAGCCCATGATTTACTCACCCTCAAGTCATCCTAGGTGTATATGACATTGTGTATAGGCCTTTATTAGCCCCCCTTGACGTGAGGGTGAGTAAATCATGGGCTAATTTTCATTTTTGGGTGAACTATCCCATTTAAGATTCATGAGGTGAGTGTTCAGAGTAAAAAATAGGGAAATTAGCATGTACAATTACACATTTACCAATTTTCACCAAATAATTGCATTCAACTTATTTTTTCTTCTCTGTTTAGGAATTGCCATGGTGTTTTGCCCCTCATTCCCTCCTGCTTGTGTTTACTACTTGTTATGGTCAGTTTCCTACATACTGTTTCCAACAACCCTCTGGAGCTGCAAAGTGTAAAGGGGTAATGGCCTATGAGGCTCACTCGGCAGAGAATCCCCTTGGGCTTCTGCAAAATCAATTTAGAAAATCAGAATTTTTTGTTTTTGTTTTGAGGTGATGAGCTTCATGAAATCTACATGATCTACAGTAGGAGGCCTACAGTACGGACATTTTGATTTGCTGCTGTTGTTTCATCGCTAAGGATGAGAAATGCTCTTTACCTCTGCTTCACACATATTTTCATGTGTTTGAAGGTCATGTTGACACAGTAGATGGTCTCTGAAGATACACTATGTGTGGTGTTTTTTGCACAATTCAGCCTGACTGAATTAAATCTTAAAAGGCAAGAAGCAGAGTAGAGATTGTCAAATTTGCTGTGGAATTGATACTTGTAGAATTATGGTTATTATTCTTTTTTATTTTGGTTATTGTTTAAGAGACTAATTCGAAAAAGACAACTCAACCCTTAATCATATTTTCTGCTTTCTTTATTCTGATTACATTTCCCTTTTTTAAAAATAAATAAATAAATACCATAAGGGAATTTTATGCATATGATCCGTGTCATTTCATGTAAAAACACTACAGTGTGAATAATGTAGTGGCTCGTGTAGTTTATCTGGTGCCTGGTTCATGTGTGACTTTGATCAACACTTTATGTCCCATATAATATTAGCTAGGCCTTTCAAAACAAATGCCTCAAATATGAAGAATGTGGCAGTTGGTTTATTTTGATAAATAAGTTTCTGTATCAGTCGGCCTCTGTTTTAAGGGGTCCTGTTTCCTGACTCAGTAATTACTTTAGCAAGTGATCTTCCATTGGATTTGGTATGTACTGTTCACAGGTTCAATGGGAGATTGGTACCCTGCAACATAACAGTATTGAGGCATTATTTGTGTTCTGTGCACCACTTGTGGTTACTTTTTATTAAAATTTAGTTGGTGTTAAAAAGAAAATGTCTTTGTGGTTTTTAAAGGTCAAACTGTAAAGTATTTGGCTGGTATACCCTTGTACCATGGTATCAAGTTCCATGCAAAAAGCAGTAACTAGAAATCTAGTCAATCAAATTAAGTTAAACCCAGTTTCTTAAGATGATATGCCCTGTGACAGACAAAATGTAGTTTTACTTCATTGTTTTAATGGTAAAATCTCGCTTGAATTGTCAAAACATTTACATGTATCACTTTAGCAGATACTTTTATTCAAAGCGTCTGTAAAGACAGACAGTAACATGAAAATTGTTGTAAGATAAATACAAAATAAAAAGCTTTTATAGATAGATGAAACACTGAAACCAGAGTCCGCTAGGAAGAAATACTCAAGCCTTGTTACTTGTTGTGGCGATTTGTCCTTAACTTAAATCAAACAAGAAATCAAACGGCCACTGAGGCACCTAAAGATCGTATCTTACGCAGGACACAATAAATCCAATGTCCAGGCAATCATACCGTTCATGCGGTTTATTTCCATTTGAGCAAGCATACAAACAAAGGGTGTCTGCAACCTTTCTTTCCCTGTTAAAAAACCAACAACCTTTCCCAGTGCCTGCTCGTCCTATTCACCAATATATATACACATACAAACAGGTGCTCTCAGTACTATCAAAATAAAAGTCCCCACAAAAATGGCTCAAATTAATGAAAATAATAACATTAAGGTTCTGTACCTACATCCATAAAATAATCATGCAAATTAGGTAAAGTAAAAAACAAAAAATAAAGTAATTGAATTATTAACTTAATTACAAAACAAGAAAATAGCTCCAACATTCCATCCCCTAATTGTGAAATGTGTAAACCCACAATTACTTTTCTTCCTGTAACGGAGCCATTATCTAACTAAGCTAATACATAAATCATTCTGATCTTCTTCCCGTGGCTATCTAGAAAAGAAACAAAAACAGAAGAAAAATAGAAGAGAAGAAAGAAAAGAAACAATATATGTCCATGATGCTACACTGTGGCCTCCAGAAGCAGACAGATCATCGTTATAGGTCTCTCTAAGACACTGGTCTTAGTTTGAAGGAGCACAGAGCGAACCAATCCTTTGAAATCAGACTTAACACTCAGAACTCGGCCCATCATCCAGGATCCTCTCGGTGCCGTGGCTACAGCAATGATGACGATATCCCCAGGAGAGAAATTTCTTCTTGGTACAGCCCATTTTTGTCTTTCCTACATTAGAAGTAAGTATTCAAATGTCCATCTTTTCCAGAAAAGTTTGGCAATGTACTGTACTTGCTTCCATCTTCTCCTGATATACATGTCACTCGGTGCAAAGAGTCCTGGTGGAAGGATGGGCTTTCCTTTTAGTAGAAGAATATGGTTTGGTGTGAGGGCCTCAAGGTCATTAGGGTCATCAGAGACCTTTGTAATGGGTCTGTCGTTTAGTATTGCCTTTACCTCACAAAACAGCGTCTGCAGGCCTTCATCACCCAAAACCTGCTGCCCAAGAACCGAGGTGAGTATGCTTCTTACTGAGCGGATCAGGCGCTCCCAAACACTGCCTTGATGTGAGGCTGTAGGTGTATTAAAGCTTCACTTAATCCCATCTTGAATCAAAACACCTTGGATCTTTGCATTATTTAAAGCGGCCAGACTTTGTTTTAACTCTTTGTTTGCTCCAATGAAATTCGTGCCATTGTCTGACCTTAGGCTAAACACTGGACCTCTTCTACAAATGAATCTCCGCAAACAGGTAGGGGAGCGCGGGGTTGGTTGGCACACTTTTCACTCTCTGTCATATTTCTCAGTCATGCTATATGTTAAAATAACCCAACCAGTAACAACTGAAAGGTTAAGATCTCAGCTAATCAACAGATATATTTAATGTTCACAAATGATTCCAAATGTTTTTTATTCATCATTAAAGTCATGTTGTGCCTTTGTGCCAACCAGCCCCAGTATGGGGGTTAGTTTGCACATGCAATGGGGTTGGTTGGCACAGATGCTGTAGTTACAAAAAATGAGGTGATAAATATAAAGAACTTGAGTATTTAATTCAAACATTCAAGCAAAGTATCTGCTTAATGTGCTGAATGGTATTTTGATGTCCTTTGCTGTGCTCTAATACTTCTGTTTTGAGTCTTTACCTGTTTGGCTGTCTCGAGCTTAATCTGTGCTGGTGTCTTTCTCTGTCTATTGTTCTTAAGTACTTTCTGACCATTTTGACTTCTAAAAGAAAAGTATTTCATACATAAGTTTAGGTTCATGATAACTTAACATAGAATCCTGATAAAAATGTAATGCATAAATACATGCAACATATGATATGTAATATTTATCATGTTGGTTGGCATGTGTGTCAACTATAGTGTCAACCAACCCCACCCACATTAGGACACACCTCTTTACTGACATGATGTTAGCCACATAGCATAGCTCATCAGAGACATTTACATTTCATATTAAAATATAGATGATTCCTATCTCTATCAACTAAAATCCTTACATTTTATATATCTCTATCTATCATAGTTCTAAAATATATTTAGTGAGGGGGGGCATTTTTTTGTTTTAACACTGTAATATAGAAAAGTTGTCCTCACCTCAATAGTTAGTGACAGTTTGATGATTTTAGTAAATGGGTGTGTTCAGGTCAAGTCGGCAGACATTTTAATGTTATATATTTTTTGGCAACACCCTCTAGTGTACTGGAATTTAACTGTGTGCCAACCAACCCTTGACCCAATCAGCCCCACTCTACCCTACTCAGTGAGTACTATCCGAATAAAAGTCCCCACAAAAATGGCTCAAATTAATGAAAATAATAACATTAACGTTCTGTATCTACATCCATAAAATAATCATGCAAATTAGTTAAAGTAAAACAAAAAAAAATAAAGTAATTTAATTATTAACTTAATTACGAAACAAGAAAAAAGCTCCAACATTACTTGTTAATACTGTAGTGAACTTAGTAAAATATTATTTTCAGTTTAAGTACACCTATACTGATTAGGTACTTTGAACTTTGGGTAAAACTATGCTACCATATACTATAACACCGTAAATATAATTTCTTTTTTTTATATACCCTGATCGCTAGTCATAGTTACTAACACAATAACAAGTTTGTAACGTCGCATTAGATAAATAAATAACATTTAGCCATTACTTCAATCAAAAACAGAAATTAAAATGACAAATATTCTGAAAGTACTTTTTGATTGTACATAGCAGCAATAATATATATTTAGAAACGTTTTGCCTCATTTCCGTTCATCTTTGACAATTCCGAGAAACAGGGCGACATCTAGTGACATTCTGCTCGTCGTGACATGGCTAGACCAGACTAGTGGATGGAACTGAGTCTTTTGTTCTTTTCTTACGCACTGTAGAAATGATCAATTGAAAATCCTCTGAATGTGTAGATCTCCTTGAAACAGTCCTGCTTTCCTCCTGTATTCACAGATGTCCATTTGTTGTTCAGAGCGAAGCGGTTTTGTGTCAGCGAGGTACTTGTATGAGTCTAGAAGACGAATAATGGCAGAATACACAGGCCGGTCCTTGAAGTTCCACATGCAGCAGTACTTCATTAAGTCATATCTGCAAGATATGCCAGTAGGCTAATATAAATGTATGTCATTTAAACAAGATTTTCAGAGTTTCTTAAACACTTGCAGCTCATAGAGGAGCAGGACAACTATTTACACGGCCAATTTGTTATGTTAGAAAAAGGACAAATACAAAGGCTTACAATGGGGCTCCACAGTTTTCTGGTCTTTTCATCCGGTAATGGGCTAAAGTGTTGGGCAGCACTTCAGACGGATTCAGGTCAGGATAGGGAGGAGACCCTTTCAAAAGAGAAGGAGGGTAAATATAACTGCAGTAGGCCTAATGATATGTACAATTTATAAGACGTAGGTACGTATAAGACCTGCTAATTTGTTTGCTTCATTATTTTTTAATTGAAAGCAACAACTGCACTGTAAACCCAGATGTTGTCATTAATAAAGATATCAAGTTACTATAACTTGACAATACTTAATATACCAAGTTTTGGCATCCAAACTTAAACAGGTGTGTTTAACTTACCCATTTGGCAGCAAAAATCTGTTTAATTAATAGTTTAAGTGCTATGAGTGCACAACTTTAATTTATTTAAATTATTCACTATCTATCTGTTTAAAATGATTGGTCGTTCTTGAAATTCTGCCTTGACAACCGCGCTGATTGGTCGATTTAAGTTTTTCCGTGCTGCTGAATTGCTGACACACAGCAGCAGGCCAGAGTGGCAGAATCATCTTGAGATTGAGTGAAGAAAGACTAAAGTTAAATTGGTAAGTAGATATTTAAATTTTAAACTATCATATAAGTTTGTCTTATTGGCTTTACACGTTTTATTCGAATGTTATTTCCCCGTTTTACTCCGACAGCGACACAAGTAATGTACATTGGCTGTAAAACAGGCGGGAAGAGATTCGTAGTGAAAGACTCGCAACGTTACGCTGGTAGGTAGGTTAATGGTAAAATATACGTGTACATTTTGCTTGGTAACCTTTAAAATGTTTAATGTTATTTTTTGTAGAGTATTTCTAGTTATAAACACGCTTGAGTTTCTAACTTTCTATACGAACATTTGAATTTCCCGCTGTATGTTTTGTTTTCCTCCCCCAGCGGCACTAGCAGGCAAGACGGGACATGAAGCAGGAGAGGAGGGAGAGAGAGTCGATGATAAAGGCCAGTGGATTACGCTGGTAAGTTAATGTGTAACACGCCTGTACATCTTTACATATTTTATACGGATGGAAAAGGTATAAATGCGTTTATAAGTTAATATCAAGTTTCTGTGATAACTTCGGAGCAGTCGGCCAACCGGCAAACTAAGCCAATGTTTCACAGACGTTGTTAATTTACAATAAACATACTATTGTGGCTCTAAATTCGAGTTAATTTACTCCCAGGCTCACTGAAATTTCCCCTTGTATACGTTATTTTGTGAAATCTTTTGGTGAAAAAATTGGGTTGCTGCGTGATTACTGACGTTATCTTTTAAATAATTTGGCCAGTCATGTTGACTAAAAACTGCAGACCATTTCCCGCCTAAAGAGGGGAACAATGCGAGGCTAAAATTAACAAAATTGTGACACATTTACAGAAATAAGCCTATATTTTTAAGTATTAGTTGATGTAATGTGTCCCTGGTGCATAACATTAGGTGTTTTTTTAATAGATTTTATTAAATGTATTCAATCGTATCTGTGGATTTTTCTACTTTTTAAAATAAAATAAAAAAGTTAACATTATCAGAGCTGTGTGTATGTCCCTGTGAGCGATTTGTAGACTTTTATATTTATATGATTTTCACTGTAGGGTAACATATTTGGGGCAGTACCCTGGAATGGAAAACCTTTGCACTATATCCTCACATAAATAGTGTATATTAGTACCTTAGAATAGGAATACACATCCAAGAATGTACAGAAAGTGCTTAATGTATTTTTATAAACCTATAAATATGTTAAAAAGGTGTTTCTTTTTAGGGCACTTTCCCAGTGTCTTTAATTATTATATGGGATTGTTTCACACCCATAAGACCTTTGTTCATCTTCGGAACACAAATTAAGATATTTTTCATAAAATCCAATGGCTCAGTGAGGCCTGCATCTCCAGCAAGATAATTAACACTTACATTGCCCAGAAAGCTACTAAAGGCATGTTTACTGTGACTATGGTGGTTCAACCTGAATATTATAAAGCAAATAGAATACTTTTCGTTTATCAAAAATAATAAAATAACTTCATTCAACAATATTCGGAGCATGAATTATACTGCCAAATTCACGTGAACCATTGAAATTTAGAAACACTTGCCACGTTATGAAGCCTCGTTTACTAAAATCACTTGACTTTAATGCTCCGAACCACTGAATCGAAACACAATAAAACCCAAAACGCAGTTCCGTGCCTGGGTACGGTTCGATTAGCTGGCGGCCAGAGCACAGTTTGGTTGGGCTCGAGCAATATTACGATGGCAAACATCTTTATTACTGCTTTGATAGTACTCTTTTCAATTCATGTACAATTAATTAACACAGTTAATTTGAGTGTATTTGGGTTCTCACCTTATTGAAGAACAGGAATTGTAGTTTGCGAATAAAGCTGCAAAATACCTCCATTAATGTCAGCTGCCTTCATAATTCGTAATAATCCTCTGATACATGCAAGTGAAAATTGCTACGCGGCACAAATTCTAAGTCTATTAGGCAATATTTTAGAGAGAGTGCAAGAACGTTAAAGGGTTAATTCACCCAAAAATGAAAATTCTGTCATTAATTACTACCCTCATGTCGTTCGACACCTGTAAGACCTTCGTTCATCTTAGGAACACAAATTAAGATATTTTTGTTGAAATCCGACGGCTCAGAAAGGCGTCCATTGGCATAATGCACTTTACACTCCCAAGACCCATAAAGGCACTAAAGACGTTGTTACAAAGTCCATCTCACTACAGTGGCTCTACAATAACTTTATGAAGCGATGAGAGAACCTAAATAATGACTTGTATAGTGGTGACCGATTTCAAAACACACTGCATCATGAAGCATGGAGCATGGTGGTCTAGTGGGTTAAACCACTGAACTGATATGCAGAAGGTTGCTGGTTCGATCCCAGCAGTCGCCACCAGTGTGTCCTTAAGCAAAGCACTTTACTCCATGTTGCTCGAGCCCAACCAAACTGTGCTCTGGCCCACCTCTTCCAAGTGGGCCTGTAATACGGGTACTGTAAGGCGCTTTGGATAAAAGCGTCTGCCAAATGCGTAAATGTAAATGTAAGCATCGAAGCGTTATGAATCAGTGAGTCGATTCAGCGGTTTGGATCGCCAAAGTCACGTGATTTCAGCAGTTTGGCGGTTTGACACGTGATCCGAATCATGAATCGACTCACTGATTCATAACGCTTCGAAGCTTCACGATACCGTGTTTTGAAATCGGTCATCACTATATAAGTCGTTATTTAGGTTTTTTTTACACACAAAAACTATTATTGTCGCTTTATAAAGTTATTGTAGAACCACTGTAGTGATGTGACAGTAAATCAACAGCAAAATTATTTTTTGGTAAACTATCCCTTTGACTATATAATGAGAATTTTCATTTTAGGTCAACACATTTTTGACTGGGATGAATCTAATATTATTTTGAAATATAAACAAGCATATCTTTTCTACATGCTATTACCTGCCCCTTCTTACATTGTTTTTTATTTTATTTTTTCAGATCTACATGGAGTTTAACAGGATTGCTGGTAAAAACCTGAAAAAGGAATTTTACGAGACCCTTGATCGACATAGTACATGCCTCTTGGACATTTTCAGAGCCAAAAAGGGAGTTGCTGGTCAGCTCTTGAACCTTCTGAAGCAAACAAAGGTTTGTAAAAAATCCCAATAATTTATCATATATATATTAATGTATTACAAGAAAGTACATTTATCAAAGGGTTAGTTCACCCAAAATTGAAAATTGTCATTTATTCGTCACCCTCATGCCATTCCACACCCGTAAGTCCTATGTTGATCTTCGGAACATAAAAAATATTAAGATATTTGTGTTGAAATCCGATGGCTCAGTGAGGCCTGCATAGTCAGCAATGACATTTCCTCTCTCAAGATCCATTAATGTACTAAATGTCTAAAACCATATTTATGTCTAAAACCATATTTAAACTAGTTCATGTGAGTACAGTGGTTCAATATTAATATTATAAAGTGACGAGAATATTTTTGGTGCGACAAAAAAAAAAAAAAATAATGACGACATAGTGATAACCGATTTCAAAACACTTCTTCATGAAGCTTCGGAGCGTTATGAATCAGTGTTTTGAAATCGACCATCACTATATATGTCGTTATTTATATTATTTTTTGTCGCACCCAAAATATTCTCGTCACTTTATAATATTAATATTGAATCACTGTACTCACATGAACTGGTTTAAATATATATCTTCCTTTTTTTTGTGTTCCGAAGAACAACAGAGGTCTTACGGGTTTGGAACTGCATGAGGGTGACGAATAAATTACATTATTTTCATTTTTGGGGGAACTAATCCTTTAAACCTGTATAATCTGCCATTCAGACTTCATAGTTGATCTGAGTAAATGTGCTCAACTATTTGAATGCTGTTAGGAATATATATATATATCAAAATGTATTAATAACAAGTGGTTGGATGTAATACATTTTTTTTATAAATTCCACTCAAGTTGTCAGAGCCAACTGAGGTCCGAACTTTAGTGCTTCAAGGACTACCTCTCGTGTTTGGAGATGACTCCCCTGCTTTCTTTAAGACATGTTTGGTAAGTGTTCCAAGTAGAAAATAATGTTCAAAAGACATTCACACTGTCTCACACATACACATACACATTCACACTCACTGTATCAATTTTAATCTAAAGTGTTAGTTAACCCAAAAATGAGAATTCTGTCATTAATTACTCACCCTCATGTCGTTCCACACCCATAAGACCTTTGTTCATCTTTGGAACACAAAAATATATTTTTTATGAAATCCAAGAGGTTTCAGTCCCTCCAAATCGATCCAACGCTACTATCACTTCCCTTGTCCATAAAGGCAAGAAAGACATAATTAAACAGATAGTTCACCCAAAAATCTAATACTGTATACATTTCTTTGTACTGCTGAATGCAAAGATATTTAGAAAAAAAGTTTGTAACCAGGCCGCTTTGGGCCACCACTGACTTCCATAGTAGGAAAAAAAATACTATGGAAGTTAGTGGTGGCCCAAAGTGGCCTGGTTACAAACTTTTTCTAATCTTCCTTTGCAATACAAATAAATGTATACAGTTTTAGATTTTTGGGTGAACAAAGGTTGATGTGGAACATACGGGTGAGTAATAAATGACAGAACTCTCATTTTGGGGTGAACTAACCCTTAAGTTGAAGTTGCACCATTTGAAATGTACAGTACTGTGCAAAAGTCTTAGGCACGTTAGTATTTTCACCCCCAAAAATGGTTTTAAGCCAGTTATTTATAACTTTTGTAATAGTGTGTCAGTAGGTTATATCAGTTTACATTTTCAAACATTAATTTTGCCATTAATTGTAATAATCCATTCCAGTGAGATTTTTGTATGCAGAATGAGTCTGACAACAGAGCTATGATCCACACAGAGATCTGATCTCACCATCATCGAGTCCGTGTAGGATTACATGAAGAAACAGAAAAAACTGAGACTAAATCCAGAAGAACTGTGGCAGCGTCTCCAAGACGCTTGAAGAAACCTTCCTGCAAAGCTCCCTAAAAAACTATGAGCAAGTGTCCCAAAACAAAAGCTGTTTTCAACGCAAAGGGTGGTCACACAAACACTGATTTGATTTAGTTAATTGATCAAAAAAATTAACAGTCTACTTATGACATTATTTTTGAAAGCTTCCTGACTTTACAGCATTTTTACACAAGTGTCTAAGTACTGGAGCTTTGCAGGAAGGTTTCTTCAAGCGTCTTGGAGACGCTGCCACAGTTCTTCTGGATTTAGTCTGTTATTTCTGTTTTTTCATGTAATCCCAGACAGACTCGATGATGGTGAGATCAGATCTCTGTGTGGATCATAGCTCTGTTGTCAGACTCATTCTGCATACAAAAATACAAATAATGGCTAAATGAATGTTTGAAAATGTAAACTGATATAACCTACTGACACACTATTACAAAATGTATAAATAACTGGCTTAACCATTTTTGGGGGTGAAAATACTAACGTGCCTAAGACTTTTGCACAGTACTGTACATAAGCTTGCATGCATGAGAATTAATGTTTTATTAATTAATGAGTTTTATTCATCTACAGTAGATGACCGATGATCGCTGCGTGAATCTTCACATGCCAGTGGGGATTGTAATAGTTGAGGATGGGATGACTCTTCAGCCCCTCAACTCTCTGCATTTGTCTCCCTCCTCATTTGGGATCGTAATTGAGGGGAAAGTTGTGATGGACAATCTACACAACCTTCCTGAATCAATGTGCCTTCTGTTTGGACTAATTTATGCGTTACACTTGAATTACCCAAAGTCGCTGAAGTACACATTTGAATTCATTCAACGCATTGTCCTTTCCATGGGGCAGAAAGACCTGCAGCCTAAAATACAATCCTTGGCTAATCAGCTGTTTGGTTAAAAAGGAGAAACAGGATCAGCAAAATGTGAGCTTTTACTGTTAAAAACTAGAAGACTACTGTTTAAAATGTGAGCTTTTACTGTTAAAAATGAGCTTATGATTTTTTTTTTTGTCTTTTGAAAATGAGCTTGCTGTTAAAAATTAGGAGTTTATGGTTTTGTTTGTCTTAACAATGACTTAAAAGCTTACTGTTATGAGCAATGCTGCCATTAATTATATGTAGTATAAACCTAATAAAGTGGTTGTTGTGAAAAACAATACTTGTTTTAATGATCAATTCCCCATTACTCAAATGAACTGAGGGAATCCCTTTCCTCAAATCATGAGTTTAGTCTGTTTGCCATTTGAGTTATCTGTACTTAAACATTTGAGTTATCTGTACTTAAACATTTAAGTTAATTCAATGAAGAGACCACATTAGGTCAACTCAATTAAACTGAGTTGTCAGTTTCCCCATTACTCAAATGAATTGAGGGAATCACTTTCCTCAATTCATTTGAGTAGTCTCAACTTATTAGGGTTTACAGTGTGGTGTATTAATATTACCCAGGGTTATCATCTCATAAAGCATGATTCCAAAAGACCATCTGAAGAAGTATGAGAGCACAAATTAGAAATCAAGCACATTGGTCAAAGTGCAGCATTTTTTAAGTTTTCAAAATTTCCTGATAGACTCACACATCACTCCTGTCTGTTAGGGGAAGCCTCATTATCCGTTCTGGTGCCTGCCATTTTACCGGCACATTGACTTCTTGTTCCTTGTCCACCATCCTCCTCTGGCGGCTCTTAAAAGCCCAATCCAATCCGGATACTTTGACGGAGAACCCTGAGCCGATCAACATGTTCCGGGCTGCAACATCTCCATGAATAATTCTGTGGTAGGAGTGTAAGTAGTCCTAAGTAAAAATAAATAAACGATTTAATGAACATCGTTCTGTTGATATATGTTCTATTAAAGGTTCAGCGTGTAGTATTTATGAGGAGCTATTGACAGAACTGCAATATACTATACATAACTAGTTGTCAGTGGAGTATAAAGAACTTATTTAATGAACCGTTATGTTTTTATTACCTGAGAATGAGCCATTTCTATCTACATACACTGTGGGTCCATTAAAGTAGGTGTCTCATTTCGAAAGGCTGCGTCCTCCAGAGGTCGCTTTCAAAGGCTGCATGCGTCATCAAGGCTGTCTCATTTCAGAAAAGTAAGTAGGACACTCCGAATGCGACCTTCAAATGCGCCCTTCTTTCACAGGAATTCTGAGTGTGCATAAGGTGTATCCTTTGCTGCTGCAGATAACCCACAATTCTTTGTGTCGCCATTAACAACCGTCATGTTTTTTAAATATTATTTGAAAAAATGCTGACGCCGGCAGATATACATGCAAGCGAAGATGTGGTGTTTAAATTTAAGTCGTTTCAAGCTTGTTTTTGTTTTTAAGCTGTATTACCTCAAATAGATAGTTGTGGTAAACAGGGTTACAAGTGTTTAGTGATTTTTAAACGTTTAGAACAGTACTTTGCTGTCATTTTCAAGTTATAAATAATTTTCATTCATATCACTGGTGTGAGAGCGCAACGACACTGAGAACGTGTTGGCATAGCAACGTGATACTTCCTGCCTTTGTGTCCAACGAAGGACGTCTTGTTTAATTCTGATTAAGGACACTCCCGAGTGTCCTCCAGGAGGAGCAGCATTTGAAATTATATGAAATGAGGCACATCTAGTGAAATCGAAATTTTGTGCGGTCATGTTTCTACAGTAGCCCTAAATGGACAAACTTCTCTACAGAGTGCTAGTCACTCTCTCTGACGACGGCATTTTTGTCCTGTGTCGGCCCCCGTAGCTTCTCTATGTGCTCCAAAAGGGAGTGGTGAGCGTTGGGGGGTGCAATTCCACTAAAAATCACACATACTGCACCTTTAAGTATGAGTAAAAGGACATAAATGACTCACCAGACCTGCTGCTACTTGTTTAGCTACTAGATAAACAGACCTCTCTGAAAACACTTGGACATTGTCTCCTGCGCCACATCTGTCCTGTTTAGAAAGAGTTAAGTTGAGAAGAAAAATGAGTGATGTGACTTAATCCATGTAGATATTCTTTGTCAACGTAGGTGTTTTTACTTCTCGAAGACTCCAGAGGAAATGCAGGAGATTCCCTGGAAAGCTTGCCTCCAAAACTAGGTACATGGGCGTCCGGTGTGTCTGGCAGTATAGCATCTTCACTATATTTTCATGTTTGCTCACTGCTGCATGGAAGAGGACAAAATCCACAAATTCTACAGCCTCCGATTGATTTGACCTGTCTGAAACAACAACATATATCCAAAATTTGCAGTCTTTCAGTGTGAATAAAATCATAAATTCTACTTTTATTTCACCAATGTAAATAATCAGCATGGTGGAGCAGAACCATGGACAACAAATGAAGAAACACGTTAATTCTCAGAAGAAGCATTTCAGAATGATTAATTTGTGTTGTTCTGTACCTTTAAGAGTTTTAATCACTACAGCAGTGGATGTGCTGTCTTGTTTTAGCTGACCCGTGCAGATTGGCCCATAATGTCCCATCTGAAGCGGCTCAACCCCCACCAGGGTGCACTGAGCAGGTATCTCCCATAGACCCAGAGCTTCCTGTGCAGGCTGTGGTGTCCCAACACCTGTATCCAAGGGTACGGGCTCCCCTTCTGAAAGATGGTTGATACTTTTTCTCATGATTTGCCCTCACAAAAATCATGCAATAAAACTGAAAACAAACTTTATGCATCTGAAATTTGGGTTCAAAGTGTTGCCTCTTTCAATTACCATTTACATTTGAAGATGAGCTTGTGATAACCTGAGCTGATGATTTTTTGGTAACAAAGCTCCATATTATCTGAGACACAACAATCAGGGTGCTGAGAGCCAGCAAGCTTGGGATAATGATGACCGCAAATGGACCTGATCCTTCCTCATCTGTCCATTCACACAAACACAAGGTGAAATACATATGCTAAATATTTCATCATTATCTCTGAAAACAAAGGTAAAAGCATTTAAAATATGTTGGAGTCAATTGTAAGTACTGAAAGAAAGGTGGACTCCTACGTACAACTGACTGGGTCAGAGCCAGAAGAGCTGTTGCATTGGGCTTGTACAGCCATAAGGGGGTCTCTTTAACATTTCCAAAACAGGCTTGATAAAAGACAATCATTTGAACAGAAAGAACATTTGTTATTAGAGATTAATCAAAAGACATAATATCTAAATATCTCAACATATATTGTGAGTGCATATCATCCTTACCTTTCTGGAATAAAGGAGGAAAATAAACTTTTAAAGAGGTTTGTGACTGCTTTCGGTAGCCGTTTTTGTTTGCCTTTCTGTTAGCATACAGTCTGATTTTGACTTTCAGAGCAATGACCGTGAGGGTGACTGCCCTCCACGTTAATGATTAACTTATAGAAGCATTTTAACTGTTGCCAGGAGTGCAGTATTTTTCTGAACTGCAGATTATTTTCACTCATCTCTCTCTTGAATGAGGGTAAAATGGCGTGAGACCTCACCCACCCACCGTGCACCTCACCCACCTTTATTTTTTACTCTTGATCATAGATGGCACAAAATCTCACCTCAACAAATTTAATGAATAGATATGCTCTGTTGTCAGTTCATCTGAATAGCAACATTTTGTGAAATTTAGTCAGACAAAAAACAGTTCTGAGGTTAATTGATCTTATTTTGTGTCTCTGGAAAATAATGATGACACTGACATTATGATATGTTAAATATCAGTTTTTGTGTCTATTTGTTAATGAGGGATTTGTGGATACATTCATGTTTTAGATTTGTGGGAGTGTTTTTAGTGTTTTAGTGTTTTTATTTTGAAGTGAGTAAGATCCCAGAATTGGCACAGAGGCCCCCGAGCAGCATGTTAGTACTAGTGTTGTTATTTTTTTAATTGAATATTGAAATAAAAACATTTTTACAAACATTTTTGTCAAAGACTACATCCGGATTAGATTAAGAACAATAATAAAAACAGATGGAGTAGATAAGAGTCCATCAACACCCCCAAAGCTTCACAATCCTACAGCTCTTCCAGGGTTGATATTTCAGTCAGTAACAATAGCAATTTTGATTTATACGCTGTTTAATGTTTGATAATTACGTTGTTTTACATTTGTGTAAACAATCTTCTATCACTTGTTTCTGCTTCTTCTTCACCTGTGTTTTGATCTGGAGATTCTGTAGCTACTCTTTATAACAGTGAAAACATGGATAGCTGGAAAAGAGGTAAGTATAGGTCTGTAAATTCCTGTCACTGTGTACTCTACCAGTAACCTGGATGCCAGCCGAACTTAGCCCTGCCCACAACATTTGAGGTCGGGAAGTTTGGTCTACGATGATGGACAAATGATAAACATAATGTAATCATGCACGTCGCCAAAGAGCGCTTGGGTTGAATACACTCACCTAAAGGATTATTAGGAACACCTGTTCAATTTCTCATTAATGCAATTATCTAATCAACCAATCACATGGCAGTTGCTTCAATGCATTTAGGGGTGTGGTCCTGGTCAAGACAATCTCCTGAACTCCAAACTGAATGTCAGAATGGGAAAGAAAGGTGATTTAAGCAATTTTGAGCGTGGCATGGTTGTTGGTGCCAGACGGGCTGGTCTGAGTATTTCACAATCTGCTCAGTTAATGGGATTTTCACGCACAACCATTTCTAGGGTTTACAAAGAATGGTGTGAAAAGGGAAAAACATCCAGTATGCGGCAGTCCTGTGGGCGAAAATGCCTTGTTGATGCTAGAGGTCAGAGGAGAATGGGCCGACTGATTCAAGCTGATAGAAGAGCAACTTTGACTGAAATAACCACTCGTTACAACCGAGGTATGCAGTAAAGCATTTGTGAAGCCACAACACACACAACCTTGAGGCGGATGGGCTACAACAGCAGAAGACCCCACCGGGTACCACTCATCTCCACTACAAATAGGAAAAAGAGGCTACAATTTGCACGAGCTCACCAAAATTGGACAGTTGAAGACTGGAAAAATGTTGCCTGGTCTGATGAGTCTCGATTTCTGTTGAGACATTCAGATGGTAGAGTCAGAATTTGGCGTAAACAGAATGAGAACATGGATCCATCATGCCTTGTTACCACTGTGCAGGCTGGTGGTGGTGGTGTAATGGTGTGGGGGATGTTTTCTTGGCACACTTTAGGCCCCTTAGTGCCAATTGGGCATCGTTTAAATGCCACGGCCTACCTGAGCATTGTTTCTGACCATGTCCATCTCTTTATGACCACCATGTACCCATCCTCTGATGGCTACTTCCAGCAGGATAATGCACCATGTCACAAAGCTCGAATCATTTCAAATTGGTTTCTTGAACATGACAATGAGTTCACTATACTAAAATGGCCCCCACAGTCACCAGATCTCAACCCAATAGAGCATCTTTGGGATGTGGTGGAACGGGAGCTTCGTGCACTGGATGTGCATCCCACAAATCTCCATCAACTGCAAGATGCTATCCTATCAATATGGGCCAACATTTCTAAAGAATGCTTTCAGCACCTTGTTGACTCAATGCCACATAGAATTAAGGCAGTTCTGAAGGCGAAAGGTGGTCAAACACAGTATTAGTATGGTGTTCCTAATAATCCTTTAGGTGAGTGTATGTTCTAATCCTAAACAGAGAACTTGTTTGTATATGACTATTTCTTTCAAAAATGATGACCGTGTTGGTAATTACTCCATGTAGCCTATCCTTAAATTCTTTTTACAACACCGGCAAAGATCGTTTACACTAATCTTCTCCTTCTACTTCTTCCAGAGTGTGTGCAATTGAGTTCTGTTGACAACTATGCGTCGCTCACCATACGTCACTTACTCCGTTGCTCTGATTGAGCACCCTTCTTTAAGGGCTCAATGCACACTTTCGCTGAGTCCGCATGTTTGCAAGCTACTTCAGAGGACTTCTACCCAGCAGTCAAAGCAGCGTTACGTTGTGAAAGTGTGGATTCGGAGGAAGACTGTGAGGATTTAGGATGCCATTTGGGACAGGACCCATTTGAATGCAGAGGCATTTTGTTTCCTGGTTCGGTTAAAACGCTCCATAATGGCCCTATCCCAAATGGACAAAACCATCACGGTCTTCCTCTGAGTCCGCACTTTCACAAAGTAATGCCACTTTGACTGCCGGGAAGAAGTCCGCTGCGTAACCAGAAATGCGCATCGAGGGAGCATATCGACCGCAAAGAGGCCCTTCTGAGACCTAAAATGACAAATGGGACATCCTGGTCTCGTGGACTTAACGGACACACGCACGCAGCGGCCATTGCAAGTCCACAAGACCGAAAGTGCACATGAAGTGTGCCATTTGGGACAGGGCCAATCACAGCCCAATGGAGCAAGTATAGGTCCCTGCAGGATAGCAATAGGAGTTACTAGACCAGTGGGAGTTTTCCACTGCGTTACCTGATTTGCTCATGTCACAGTGTGGGTAGGGTTTAGAGGTGGGGTTGGGTTGGGTGAAGGGGCTCATTTTCATTGCATGATTTATAAACACCTATCAGTTTGACAACACCCACAAATTTAGAAACACCCACTTTTGTTCCGCAGAGCAAAAAAACAAACAGTATCAGACTCATATTCTAACTAGAATCTGAGTATGACGACGTCAGGCTACTCTACCAGTGGACTAGCCTACACAAAAATTCATATACTCAGAATGTTTTCTTTTTAAATCAGTATTTTCAAACAATGCACGTTTAAACGACTGTATATAAAACTATGTGACAAGTATTCAATATGCTACTCAATCAAAAGATTAAACACAACTACAAGCCAAGTATATTTAATTATTAAATATTTAAGTATCTCGATCAAAAGATTGAGTGCACGTATAGTCCAAGTATACTCAAGTGCAATTTTAAGTATAATATTTCTGAGAAGTATAAAAGACTGAAAGTATACTTTCTTATTTTTAGTTTAAAAGAAGTATACTAATAATACGATTGAACTTCTTTTTCGTTAGGGAAGCCAGGAGGCTCTTCTGTTTGGAGATTGCATGATCTCCCTGTGTCTGCATGGGTTCCAAGAGATGGCCCATAGAATCACCAAGAGTCAGAAACAACTGAAATTATGAATAAATTAATGAATACCTTTATTTAAGTGATAGAATAAATGTACCTTTCAGATGAATATTGATACTGGGATTCTGTATTGTATCTGGGATTGAGTAGTCATAACACAAAATGTACAATTATTAAATTTTTTCCACCTTAACAACACACTGGCTGATGCATTATCATCCTACACACGTTAAACATATATCTAAATATCTAAAAAGTAAATGCACATTGTTTGTAAGGGGTCCATGTTCTCCCATCTTCCCTTACAGAGTGCAACTCTGTACTACAACAGAAGGTGGCACTATAATACAACATCAAGCATGCTTGGATTTTAACCCCTTTGAATGATTTTAACTGTATCTTTTGTAAAACTACCATTAATGCAAGAAAGAAATTACATGTTGATATTCTAAAACAACTATACAAAAATGTCTATGTGTGTGTAACAGGTGGTGTGAAATTACAAGATAATATGCACAGCTGTTCAACACATGAACCCATAATAACAGAACAATATAACTTATTATGAATTTGTTCATTCTTCTTTTACGTGCATGGTTGAACACCTGTAGGGCATTTAAAAGGAAAATTGGGAGGGAGTCTGTGGGCTAGATTTAAATAGTTAGATATGCCCATATATAAAACATAATTCAAGTTATATTTCACAACATTTCTCATTTATTAAATTAAAATAGGTAAGGGTTATTCAATTCAATTTGATGGAATTTTAATATTAACTGAAATGCGTAAATCTGTGTGCATGATCTTGTTCTTATTATAAAGTGGGTTTTTGTCTTTAATCAACTCAATAAGTATTTGGGTCTTTTATTGTTTTTTATTGTAAAAGTTCTATGCAAATCAATTGTTATTATTATTAAGAAAATCGGTTGGTTTACATTTTAACCACTTACTATCTTCAAAATATATTTCATTAGGCATTTTCAAGGTCTTTTTTTTTTCCTCAACAGAGGCAACACCTTTCAGTCTAGAAGCATGGCAGACAGGCTTTTTAAGTTTGGTATTGTGAAATAGTATGGTAAAGCCCGCCCTCTCGCTTTCATTGGCTGCCCCGCTCTCGTCCACTCTGCATTGGTGTCGGTGTGCGCCACTGACAGTCGCTGCTCTCGTTTGGCGCAAGTAACAAGGTAAAAACCTACAAAGTTGCAAACTGCGCCTACAATTTATCACCGACGGGCGATGACAGCTCGACACAGACAACAATAACCCACACAAGAGGGCGTTTCTACATGAATCAAAGGTCGTCGGACAGTGGACGTAGTTAGCCGTGTATTCCCGATCCAGGTATTGTTTATCGTCGTTTCCCGTGAACGCGCCGGTAGCTGATGTCATTGGAACAGGTGCGCGAAACCCAAGTTAACAACAGTCACCCTAGATCGCAGGGGATTACACACGGATGTGAGTGTTTTTCTACGGCGTTTCATTCATGAGCCGGTATTACCAAACGATTCGAGGCTGTATTGTTTTCTATGTGCCTGGATAAAGGCTGTCGGGTGGTAGTTTATTGTTATTTTCGTGTCTTTTTCTCCTAGAAAGCGCATGTTTGGATCGTGAAGACGATATGTGGCGACACTTCTTGGTGAGCAGTGAAGTCTAGCATAGATTCTAAGGCAATGAAGAGCCCCTTTACCTTCGCTTGACTCTGAATCCAGATGCATTTACGTGAATTTGACTGAACCATTCAGGGAATATATTTAAAGAATCCGAGCGATGCCGACTATGAAGTTTGGAAACCTTTTTTAACCTTTTTTCACCAAGACGTGGGAATGAAGCCGCTGTGCTTTACTGCGCTCTAAACGCGTTTGCATAAGGAAATAACCTGTTTTTTAAGAGACTCGTTTACGAAAGGGATTAATCATGTCCAAGACGCTGAAAAAGAAGAAACATTGGGCCAGTAAAGTGCAGGAATGCGCCGTTTCGTGGGGTAACGCAGGGGAGCTCAGCGCCGTACTGGAAATACTCGGGGGAGCCGAGCACGGAGAGTTCCCGCACCTCGGACAGGTGTTGTCGGACGCGTTAGTGTGCCATGTCGGCAGGCTACCTGGTCCCGGAGATGTGCTTCTGGAGGTGAACGGCACGCCTGTCAGCGGACTGACAAACCGAGACACCCTCGCAGTCATCCGCCACTTTCGCGAACCCCTCCGTCTGAAGACCGTAAAGCCAGGTTAGTTTGTTAACCCAATTTCTAAAACCGAGTGAGTTATGCTACTAACCTAGGCAACAGTTTGTCACTACAATTAGAACTGTTTTTTTAAACATTGATAAAAGCTACTTTTTAAGGCAGTGGCAAGCAACGTTTATTTGTATTTTTTTAAGAGGATTGGCATTGTAGCAGTGCTTGTACTCGAATGTTACGATGTGTTGTTTAGCAACAGACAACCAATCACGAACGGCATCAGTGCCTATCTGATTATATATTCGTAGACTTTGTAGCTACAGTCTCTCAGAAACTTTCACGCGCTGTTTGTTGTTTCAATGTTTCAGAAGTCATTTGACTCTTTTGAGCTTCTTGACACATTCTTGATAACATCAACACTATTATTTTGTCGTTTTTTAATGTGAAGCAATCTGTATTGTTCAAAACGCTGTGACTAGAAGACAAAATACAATGGAGAATGGCGTAATTCCTACGCATAGATAAGCGGTTATTATTGTCCAGTTGACACGATAAATATGCAAATAAGGACAATAACTAATGGCTCAGTGTGAAATATAACGCAGGGCTAGGCACATACTGTTATTTAGAAATACTGTAAAAAAATACTGTTATTTAGGCAGCTTTCTAGGTTTTGAGAGGGGCAATATCAACTTCGTATTCTATAACTAGCATTTGCTTATAATTACACAGTTGGCATTTTGATTAAATGGGACTCTCAAGGAAAAAGTGGATTTTAACGGAAGCCATTTATCACAGTTACCACAACAGGAGGAAATTGAGACTATCCATCATGAGGAAGTTTTGATACTAGGCTACTATGCTTTCTGTTTGTAGGTAACCACAATTATTTAATTAATCGTGTTGCTGCTGGTAGATACTTTTACTTTCCATCAAGACTCTCGAGGTTTATTTAAGCTGCTAAAGCCAGGTTACAAGTGTTTGCAGGTGTTGGACTGTTAATCTTGTGTTTGTTGGAGAGAAATAATGAGGATTTGCAAAAGGCAGCCAAGACCTGAGCTTTCAGGACAGGTGAGGATCAGAGGCTGTAAAATACAGACATGATTCTAACAATTATCATGATTACCAGATAACATAGGAATCTAGAGTAACTTTGAATAATTGTGTAACAAGACCCGTTTGTGGATCATATTACAGAAACATCCTAACTCAGAATCTTATCTGTTTAGCCATTACACATTTCAGTTACAATCTCATGTAAACCCTTGTCAGATCTTAAAGTCACCATGAAATCAAAGTAGTCTATTCCTTTTTTTTTTTTTTTAAGAATAAAGAATTGCTGTATTTATTATGTATGATTTATCCATGCACATTATTTTTAAATTTGTGTGCCCTCATAATCTTTAATCAAAATAACTTCCCCTCCCTCTTGCAGCGATATTTCTTTTCTTCTCTGATGGCGTGTTTACTAGTGTTTTCAACCTGTCACTCACATGAGATCACACAGCAATAGCAAACAACGATCCGATCAAGTCCAAACATTAAGGACAAAATCAAGACCTCCCCCACATTTTTTTCTTGTTCGAGAAGCCGTATCCCTCGGATGTATACGTCACAATAGAGTAGAAAAGATGATCGCAACTTTATGCTAACTTTAAAGGGTTAGTTCACCCCAAAATCCTAGGTGTATATGACTTTCTTCTTTCAGCCAAACACAATTTGAGTTTTATTAAAAAATATCCTGGCTCTTCCAAGCTTTATAATCGGAGTGAATGGTAACTTAGATTTTGAAGTCCAAAAAAGTGCATCCATCCATCATAAAAGTTATCCATACGGCTCCTGGGTATTAATAAAGGCCTTCTGAAGCGAAGTGATGTGTTTTTGTAAGAAAAATGTCTATATTTATAACTTTATAAAGTATAATAACTGACTTCGGATAATAGCCGTACATGAGTCTAGTTCGGCCGAAGAGGGTGAACGGTGAGCCGACGTATTAACGATTGCGGAAGCGCAGAGGAGAGAGCAAATCAAAACACCGGTCACAAATTAGGCCCTGTCCCAAATGGAACCATAAACTCCTGCTGTCTTCCTACAAGTCCATAATTTCATGGTGTAATGCCGCTTTGACTGTCAGGAAGAAGTCTGCTGCGGAGCTAGCTTCAGTTCAGGCTCGGCAAAAGTGTGCATCGAGGGTGCATTGACCCCAAACGGGGTGCTCACACAAAATGGCTAGTTTTTATGGTCTCATGGAATTAATGGACACGAGCACGCGGCAGCCATTGTAAGTCCACAAGACCGTAAGGGCATATGATGTGTGCCATTTGGGACAGGGCCTAAGAAGTCTAAAACGAGAATTTTTAAATAGAATTGTCGGAGGAGCTTGAGTTTATTGCCCAGCTCTATTTGTTTGAACCGCGAGAGGCTAAGCTTACGCTACTCCTACATCATACGTTTGGTCATAGTTCACTCTTCGGCCATAACTTGACTCATGTACGGCCGTTACTGGAAGCCTTATTAATATACTTTAAAAAGGTATAAATATGGATATATTTCTTACAAAATCTCATATCTTTTAATTTAACTCTGATGGTATTTGGCTGAAAGAAGAAAGTCATATACACCTAGGATGGCTTGAGGGATAATTTTCATTTTTGGGTGAACTAACCCTTTAAGATAGGACATTTCATGAATAAGACCACTGCATCATATAGAAGTGAAGTTAAGAGTGAATAAGTACTCTTTTATTGTTTTAAGAGTGCTTCGGTATGTATCTATGCGACTTCACGTCACCAAAAGCCGATCTAGAGGCTATGGGTATCTCAGCCATTCAGCTAGAAATTGTGTAAACTCTTTAAACATTTAGAGCTTTGAACTTGGTGTGTGTAATCCTCTTTGCCTGCAGCACAGATGTCGTCTGATTTCCCAGCTCCCCCCCCCTTCACCCGCTGTCCACCTCGTTTAGAGTGTTAGCCTGCCTAAAGGATCACTATTTGACTCCTTTATGCCATTATAATGTAGCCTGACAAGCCAGACCCACATCAAGATGTTGGGTCTGGAAACTCACCATTGACAGGGCTCAATCCGAGGGGCGGGATAAACGGTTGTCTTTCAAATTCCCTCTGCACGCAATTGGATAGCGGCATGTGTGCCACAACCAACCACAGCAAAGAAGAAGGTGAAGCCGAGCTAACGTTAGTTGATAGACTTTCGCCGTATTCGGTCGGCAAAACTTCGAACATATCTTCTTTTCTTAAGAATGACTTCATTCAGTGCCGTTCTTTGTTCTTTTCTCAAAGAAAAGCTTAACTCCAAATCTTCCAGAGTCACGGCCAAAGCCGATTCAAAAGGCCACTTTTTGTCAGCTTCTTTGTTTACGAGTAGCACGCAGAACCTACACAACTCTGCCGTGACGTACCGTCATTATGTTGAGCCCGCCCACCGACTCTACACACGCTGTGATTGGTCTGACCAGAGTTTGGTTTTTCCAGCTCTCAGGTCTACCGAGAGTTGCTAGACTACACTGGCGGCAAAATAAAATTTCTGCCGCTAGGGTGCGTCTAGATTTCTAGGATAATTATAATGCTCTTTTGGAGATGATTTTAATCATAGAGCTTTATGTTGCTATGGACACTCTCTACGTCTGTTTATTTTGGGCTTGCAAATGAAGTAGAGTGGATTACCTAATATGAAAATGTAGTTCTCCTCGCACTTCCTAATCAGTGTAAATTGGCATTAGTGAACAGGTTAGCATCAGATGTCTCTTACTGATTATTTTAACGTAGTGTGAGTTTGTTAAAGCTGCCAAAGCCTGCAGCTTTGAACCGAGTCCAAGACTAATTGATTCAATTACTATCTTAAATCTGCGGTGTGCTGTCTGGCTTGTGACTCAGCAAGAGGACTGGACACCTGAAAGCTTGTATTCTATTAGAAATGTTCGGTTTTGCTGCAGTATGTCAGGCTGGTCAAGCAGACAGCACATTTTTAGTATCTCTACATTTTTTTAATGCAAAACCAATTGTGAACTGCTTGCTTATTGATATCTATGCATATTTAGCCAGGATGAGAAAAAGTAGATTGTTTTAACAGGAAAAATATGCAACGCTGGTGGTGTAACAATACACTCATGTGACAATTCAGTTCGATACACGATACTGATCTCACAATAAGATATTCTCATGATACTTTAAACAAATAATACAGTTAAAATGGTACGTTTTAAAATTATTTTTAATTATAAAAAAAAAAAACAATAACAGTTGCACAGGGCAGTGGTGACACTGGAATAGACATATTCATGATTCGGTTTAGCTGAAAATGCAGAATTATGTTAGACACACATGCCAAGTTAGACAAGTTTGAAATATAACTCAATTAACTCAAATAAGCTCAAAAAACGTGTGACTTTCTGGCTTTACCATATTTGATGCACCATTACCATACTTGATGGTAAATTAAATTTGTCTAAAGTTGACTTTTGTGTTAACTATACACACACAATTCATGTTGTCGCTATCCATGATGCATATTGTTGGATTTTTGTATTGCAATATATATTTTTTTTTAATTGACTGAGATTGGATATTTGATATTAACTATTTAAATGTCCTCATTTGCTCTATTTTTACACTTGGTGTCTAATTCTAATTAGAAATGAATCATTAAAACACTTGAATAATACAATAACAGTTAGATTAAATTAACCATTTTCATATTGTACATTATACTGTTGTGATGTTTACTAGTTCAGTCTTAGTTGGTACTTGTATTATTTGTTTAGAAAAAATAGTATAGAATTTAACTTTTTATATTGGACATAACATTTTAATGTCGGTGTATCCCTAATTTATATTTACTTCTAAAGAAAGAGCATCTGAGTTTCTGTTCCTGCCTCAGAGGCCATTTGTATATGTGTATGGCTAAGTGTTTTCTCTCGGTCCCTCAGTTTATGTTTAATTCATACCATCTCAATCATTGATGAGTCCATAGAAGAGGCCAGCTCAAAGAGATCAGATGGTACCAGGAGACCATTTAGCCCTAAATTCGAGCTGCAAGTAACACTGACTGAGTTCTCAACACTACTGATGATATGAAGCTCAAGGGCCTTCATTCTTTGGCTGGGCTCAACAAGGCTCCTATAGTCCAGTCTAGATACCTCAGTAAAGGTGCTGCTGGCATTTATACCATATTTAATGGGAGCAATTGGTTTCTGAGGTGTAAGATTGACTGAAATGGCGGCACATAGCTAAAGTCATGGTCAGATGTTGCTCAAGAGAGTATAAGGAAACAATGGAAGGAAACAGCAGAAGGAAGGAAAATGTGAATATTTTTCCTTTCTCAAAAAGACAAAATAATTTGTGAAGAGTCTAAAGTTAGCCAGCATAGTTTGCCATGTGTCGGTGAGTTTTCTGTGCCGATGAGAGCACATTTACAGAGCCTTCTCCCTATCAGCTGTATCCTTTCCTGACCAGTGGACTTGAGGCTCATGCTCATCTTTTCCAGTCTTATCTGTTTCAAGGCGTGAAGCTTCTTGGCCTCCCACATATTCAGTCTAGCCTGTCATGTCCTCCTCCGTTTTTCCTGTTTTTCACCCCCACACCTTTTCTGTCATCCCGCGGTCGCATGCATTTGAGTCCTAAAGTCTGAGGCCACACTGAAAATATGATTATGTTTAGAATTTTGAAGAATTGAAAATGTTATGACATAATGTGAATGATGAATATTTAATACTCTGCACTTTTTTTGTAGACCAGAGGTATTCAATTAAAGCTCCAAGAGTTCCAGCCTCCATATTTCCATCCCATTGGAGGTCCAGGCAATACTTTTTTGGAATGGTTATACATTTTCAATGTGGACCGCAGTAGAACTTTATAAAAGAAAAAAGTCCTAACTAGTAAAAATAGTCATCAAGCATAAGGGCATTTGGGGCAAAGCAGAGGTATCTCAAACAAATAATATAAATTGAAGTGCACTTTGAGTTAAAACGGTGCAATGCATTGTGTCTTCTCTGCCTGTATGAAACCAATAACAGTCTGTTATGTGGTGACATTTGTCACTAACCAAATAAGCTAGATTGTAATATTTTGTGAAAAATTTGTCAAAGTCTTTACTTTGAAAAGAACATTTCTTTTTATGGCCTTTGACTTTTGGACCAAATAGTATTTTACTTTCACAGATGGAAAATAGATAAACAAGCAAACACATTTTCACTATTGAACAAATTTAGCAAATTTCAGGGCTTAAATCAGAAAAACAGAAAATCATTGGATCTGCTATGAATTTCATAACCGTAATTTTGTACTGCGTCATAAATTTGTTCATTGTGCGGCCTTGATTGACCGCAGTGGTGCAATTTCCACACATTGTGTTAATGTGCCAGCGGAGGGAGGGTGAGGGAGTGTATCATCACTGACTCACAGGCTGACTTGCATTAGTCCTCCTGTCATGATGCTGTGTGGCATTATGAAGCGGTGATTGTTTTGAGACTCCTACCGTGTTGGATTGTTATCAAAGCATTGTTTTTTTGTATTAATCTTGTCTTACATATACTTACATTACATAAGTCCTGACAAAGGATCAACTGTCTCATTTTATTAGATCGTAGCTAAAATTATTGTTTTTTTCTTCAGCAGTTCTCCGAAGCGTTCTTCGCTAGTTGATTACAGTAGTTTATGGAGTAGACTGGGGTTATATCAGCTTTGTGAAACAGGGAGGAAGCTTTAATGTGGTTTCCTTTAAAATGTTCGCAGCTTATGAGCAGTCTGTCACATGCAGCAGCTCTGGTCATATAACTTTACTTGACATCCACCTATAAAACCGTACCACAGCTGCTTTAACATTCTGTTCAAGTCTGTTCATCTCTCTGAGGGCCTTGGGCTCGTTGCTTAGTCACCAAATAATATTCATGCAATTTTTTTAATGCAAACACCCTCAGTCCTTTTCCCAAAGTTTTATAGTGTTAGAATAAGAAATACATTTTTCAGTGGTAATCATCTCTAGTGGCTGTTACACAGATTTGACAGGAGCGGAATGCATTTTCTCTCCCATCCTCATTATATCCTCCCTTTAAACCGGCTTTTTTTTTTTTATCAGTCTGTCTTGTGTAATTGAAAGTGTGTTGTTTTCATGTTTCAACCTGCCTCAGAGAAGCAAATAAAACGTCGAGACGTTTCTGTTGGCACCACTCATTCTAATTTGAGGAAGTTGTTCATTTTTCAGGACACGTTTTGTTAATTTGAAGAGATGCGAGATGTTTAATTGTGCTGTGCTGTCATAAAGATCCCTGTTGTGTAGTGCAAAAAGTCACTTCTTAATGTGTACATTTGTCCAATTTCCCAGGTAAAATATGTAAAAATCCTTGAAATGATAAATGTACTTCTGCATAAGATTTTAAGACTTGTTTTCAGAGACTGTATCATTAAAATAAATGCATTTTATTTCCCCACTAATTTTATATATGTATATAAATATATAAACACAACAATATATAATTATATAATATATACAAATATAAATATGTGAGTGCAAAAAGAAGAAATGCATTTTTATTCAAGATACAATGTTTAAAAACAAGTCTTAAAGGGTTAGTTCACCCAAAATTGAAAATAAAGTCAGTAATTACTCACCCTCATGTTGTTCCAACCATGTAAGACCTTCGTTCATCTTCGGAACATAATTAGTATATTTTTGATGAAATCTGAGAGCTGTCTCACTCCTCCATAGGCTTTCAGAGGGAATGAAACTTGATGGCCCAGAATAGTAAGTAAAAACGTCATTTAAGGAGTCCAAATGACTACAGTGGCTCTGTATTAAGTCTATCATGCGACGAAAATACTTTTTGAGCGGAAAAACAACAAAAATAACGACTTTATCCCACTATTATTGTTGTTCAATTTGAGCCTCTGACGAGAGTTCGCGGGAGTGCCACGACGCATGCGCGAGAACTGAGATTAGTAGTAGTAGAAGAAGAACGCCGTAATCTCAGGCTCAAATTGAACAACAATAATAGTGGGATAAAGTTGTTATTTTTGTTGTTTTTCCGCTCAAAAAGTATTTTCTGAGATTACGGCGTTCAAGGTGAGTAAATGTCAAAGTGAGTAAATGTTGACAGAATTGTCATATTTGGAAGAACTATTCCTTTAATAGCTTATGCATTGTTATTATATGAGATACTTATCTTGTTTGACAGATTTTTAGATTGTAAACAAGTCAAAAAAGACTAATTAAACTCATTAAGAAGTAATTTTTTGCTGTAGTCAGATATATTACCCCCTTACTGCGAGGAATTCAACAGGAATAGCAACATTTCAGTCAACCTGTAGGTTGCCAACAAGTAATTGATTGCAAACATTTATGAACTAAAACATAATTTATTAAATTACCATTTCACCAGGCACATTTTCATATTTCATCATTTTAAGTAATGCCTTACAAAGTCAATTGCTTCATTCCATTCAAAGAGAAGCACAACTAAATATATATATTTTTGGTGCATCCGTACACCTCCCCTCTGGAATCATTCCCGAATCTGCTCACACACCCCCAGCTGCCCATGCATGGGGGGGATGGTTGCGGCGGAGCCAAAGATAGGAGCATCTGCTTGGAATATTAAAGCATATCTCAAACCTCTCCCTGCAGAAAGCATCTCGCACGCTCAGCCCCTTTATCAGCCTTCCTGTCAGCGGGAGTATGCAGAGGGCTGCTGTTGTTGCACCGCCACTTGTCATTGCTTGTGATGTGGTAGAACTTTCCACCGTTCCAGCACTGTTCAGTTGTCTGTGGAGTCTTAATGACAAGCGATGACATGGAAATGAGAGTGACTTGATAGAAACCTGGCTGAAATGTGGAGTGACATCACATGCTGCTGCTGTTGTGGCTGAGAACACCAAAAGTGGCTTTTTTCATTTTATTTTCACAGATATATTGTATCTTCACTGTAGAAGGCTGCAGAATGAGAAGTGGTTTCATTCAGTGTCATCCACAATCCCAAGAGGCATTTCCTCAATTTCATGCCAGCCAGTCGTGCATTCCTGTTTATGCAACTTAATTGGCTCGCATCAGAGCAGCCGCATTCTTGGTATTTATGCCCCCAGGAGATATGTGGTCAGTGTGACCCATGCCAACATTACATTTAATCCTTCCAGCTGAAATCCACATGGCAGCTGATGGCCCGATCAGGTCTGTTGATGCAGCCTGGGAGGTGTTTTTCTATGCAAGGATCTGATATCTCATCTCTCAAGTACTGTTATTGTCAAAAAGAGTAGGCTTTGATATTTTCAGTCTGATTTGCAGTAATCGTCTGCAGTTTCTCGCTTTATGCAGCAACAGGAAATGAAAGGATGCTAATGCTGTGAGGGGAATGGACATGAATAATTAACTGACAAATGAACGCAGAATGTTTGATTGTGTTCGTGCCTGTCATCAACAAGTGAGGGGGATAAAGATTTCCTGTCGCTCTTGGTTGTGACAGGAACTTAAAAGAGCTTTACTCAATGAATAAAAGTGATCTGGATTAGGAGAAAAGCAGCTGTGGAGCCGATAACAAAACATTAGAGAGATGGGAAGTTGATTTCCAGTGCTTAAAGCCAGGCGTTGCTGAAAATCACTGACCTGTGCACGCTTAAAGAGGACGTTTTACATAGTTTACATCTGTCTTCATTTGCACAGAATGAGAAAAAGAACTGAAAAAAATGTAGCCATTCTTTGGGAGATGTGGGGACAGTTTTTATTAAAATATATAATTGATTTAATTTTAAATATATTTTATTTTAATAAATGTATTGTGTACACTCTCCCTCTCTCCTACTCACACTCTTTTTGCAAAAAAGACAATCTTTTGCTATACGTGTTGTTTAAAAACCATTTGGATGGAAATGCGCTGCTATTCTTGTGTAAATTACTTTTTATGCCGGACACGTTTTTAATAGCTCTCTCCCAATTGCCATTTTATAACTTATGGCCATTATTAAAGTAAATAGTTATGTAATAACACAGAAATTGCTTTATTTTCAGAATAGAGATACAGCAACACTGCTTGCATGTGGAAACAGACCTAAGACATCAAAATGGTATAAGGTCTCCTGAGTGGACAAAGCAAACTCTGTAACAAAGATAATGAACCAAAGAACAGAGAGGTGGTCTGTGCTATAATAACCCCCCCCCCCAGTTGCCTTATTGTTGCTGTTTCTGTGATCCAGGGGTCTTTATTATTCTTGTGCTGGCATGTAGTGCATACCACCAGAGAATGAGAAGTGATGGCCTTTTGAAGTCTTAATGCCTGCAAATAACTTGCCCTTCTCTTGAGCACTCAATGTGTGTGTGAGCATGCTTTTGCATGAATAGAGAAATTAGGACAGGAATATGGATTGTTCCTCTCTAGTGCCCTTTTGAGATGAAAGGTAATTACACTGATAGGATTTGTGTGGTCCTGAGGGCTGTGTAGACGGTAGCTATTTTGTTTGCTCACTTTGTGATTACTCAGATCTCCACAGATGTTTCCTGCCGGTCGTATGTAGCTTTATCACAGGTGCTGCTCTGTACGGCTTTATTTACAGGAGGCTTTTCTTGCTGTGTCTCTTGTTTATTTTAAACGGATCATGTAAGTTTCACAGCTGAAATCGTCTCACACCTGTATAAACGTCCCACCTTCCCTTTTAATGTGAATCTTAATTCATGCTAACAGACACTGACTGAATGACTGAATCTCAAACCGCTGCTGTGTTTGTCTGCTTCAACAACATCTGACCCTGGAGGACGTTTGGAGGATGTGGAGGTATTTTAAGCCTCTCTCCTCTATATAATGTCACTGGAGGAGCTGCATGGGAGGTCTACGCTTTGGGTCCTTGAGATTATTTTGAGATTATTGAGTCCCAATGTCCCAACATACCTTGGAAAGTGAATTGTATGGTGTAGTGGTGGGCAATATACCGGTAGACACGATTAACCGGTAGAAATTTGTCAACCAGTAGAGATTTTGGACTATCGTCTCTATCGGGGTTATGCTCATGTGACATTGCTGTGCTGCGCAGTCACGAAAGCTTATCGTTTGCATGCGTTTTAAGCACTGTGGTTTAAAAACAGCTGATTTTAAAGCGGTCCTATTATGGATCTTTTTAAAGGTCCCGTTCTTCGTGTTTTTTTGAAGCTTTGATTGTGTTTACAGTGTGCAATATAACGTGTTCATGTTTCGCGTGTAAAAAAACACAGTATTTTTCACACAATTGACTTATCTGTATACCGCTGTTTTCACTGTGCTAAAAACGGGCTGATGAGTTCCTTGTTCTATGAAGTCCCTCCTTCAGAAATACGTAATGAGTTCTGATTGTGCCAGCGGTTCCTGTGTTGTGATTCGACAGCAGCTTAGCACACGTTGTACGGAAAGGTCACGCCTCTTAACGGTAGATATATGCGCTTAATGATCTCTACAGCGTCCCTGGGAAAGCCAAACAAAGGTGATTTGACTCCGGGATGAAAATAACAGTGTCTCGACGACATGGCGACAAACACACTCAAGCTACAGTTCCTTTTCTCCACGTGACCGTCCTCTTCTCCACGTGGGACAGCAACAAGACCACGCCCCCTTTTTCGCGTTTTCTTGTGGGCGGAGGTTAGTCTGTTCTACTGTTCTACTGACTGCTGTAATTAATGTAGGAAGTACCAGGATGTAGTCCAAGCCGGCCGTTCGCTGTAGGCTTTGAAAGGGAACTTCTGTTAAATAAAATATCTCGCTTGGTATTGAACTTTGAGCTTTATAATTTTACAGGTATTATTTATGCTCTAACAGCAGCATTACACACTAACTAAAGTTTGAACAGTGGGATCACGAAGAACGGGACCTTTAAAGGATGTAAAATATGTCTCTGATGTCCCCAGAGTGTATGTGAAGTTTTAGCTCAAAATACCCCACATATCTTTTTTTATAGCATGTTAAAATTGTCACTTTTTGAGGGTGAGCAAGAAGCGCCGTTTTTGTGTGTCTCCCTTTAAATGCAAATGAGCTGGTGCTCCCGGCCCCCATTCTAGACGAGGACGGAGCTTCAAGAGCTCGTGTTAGCAGTTCTGATCACCTCACGCAGAGCTGAAAATGTAAGAAACTGTTCAGCCTTTTATGTTCAATCCGGAATCGGACAATGATGGAGAGACTCAAGAAGTGGCAACATGTAGAATGCAACAGGACGTTTCTGTAGGGTGGTAGTTGAATTTATGTAGCTGATGTGGAGTTAACTATCTTCAAGTCATCGATTAGCATATTCCGTCATGATAATCTATGAATCGCTCGTGTGGGAACTGTTGTAAAATGCACATAGAGCCAGAGAATATATGCTGCATGAGTAAAGAACAGGTATAGTTTAGTTCAATTACAGTTATAACTTATGTTGTTTTTTTTTGTTTTTTTTTACATGCTATTGCATTTGTGTTACGTACTGTAGTGCGATAAATGGGAAAAGACGGATGAGACAGCTTGAACAGACTCCTAAATATGCTCTACTACTACAACAACTCTTCCTCTTCTCTAAAGCAGCCCAACATGCCCTCACCTCCTTTGTTGCATGTTCCTGGGGGCAGGGTTTATGTACATTTTAGGGTTAGGGAGCTTGTAGTCCTTAAGCGATTTCTGTAAAATAAAATCTCTCTCTTTGCATTGAACTTTAAGTGTTTTAACTTTTGCAGATGTTGTTTATGCTCAAACAGCAACATTACACACTAACTAAAGTTAAATATGGAATCATAATCAAGGACCCCTTTAAACCGTTGAAGCGTAGTATGCAGAAAAATACTTATTTCGCTATATGCACACACTCTCTGAGAGACTGTTTCTCAGCACTGTCTGAGAGACGTGTGTCATGAAGCCACTGTTCATGGTGTTTTTTCTTTTCTTTTCCTTGTATTTTTCTGGTCGATGTACCGGTCTGTCGTGGTGAAGAAAGAGCTAAGCCGTAAGGCGAAGCTCTCGATTTACCGGTCAATCTACGTTCCTACTCTCACCTATGGTCATGAGCTTTGGGTCATGACCGAAAGGACAAGATCCCAGATACAGGCGGCCGAAATGAGCTTTCTCCGCAGGGTGGCTGGGCGCTCCCTTAGAGATAGGGTGAGAAGCTCAGTCACTCGGGAGGAACTCGGAGTAGAGCCGCTGCTCCTCCACATCGAGAGGGGACAGCTGAGGTGGCTCGGGCATCTGTTCCGGATGCCTCCTGAGCGCCTTCCCGGGAAGGTGTTTCGGGCATGTCCAACCGGGAGGAGGCCCCGGGGAAGACCTAGGACACGCTGGAGGGACTATGTCTCCCGGCTGGCCTGGGAACGCCTCGGTGTCCCCCCGGAAGAGCTAGAGGAAGTGTCTAGGGAGAGGGAAGTCTGGACATCTCTGCTTAGACTGCTGCCCCCGCGACCCGGCCCCGGATAAAGCGGAAGAAGATGGATGGATGTATTTTTCCTGGATTTCTGTCTTCTGTACATTCCTCCTTAATTATGTCTTCTTAAATTCTTTCCTGCATTCTTGCCTGCCTGTTTCCCTTTCTTGCTTCCTTTTTTCAGTTTTTCCTGACTTCCTTCTGTACTTCCCTCCTTACATCCTTATTTCCTTACTTCCTGTTGCCATGCTTCGCTTTGAAAGTCTATAAAAGCATCATTTACATAGGAAATAGCATGTAATTGTTTATGGGACATTTGGCTTTAAATCAATGTTTTATAGGCCCAACTGGAAGCCCGGCTGTTTTATATAATGGTTGGGTGAGTTGTAAAATGGGTGTGGCTTTGCAACAAATAGCCAATAATTGAAACTAACCTGGCTTCATGGGGTTATACAGTTGTTTATGTTGTTGGTAGAGCATTAAATGATACATAACATCTCACTCTACATTAAATGATGATGACAGTAGTGCTTCATGATGGGGCGGCTGTCTGTGAGTTATCGTAAACTCAATCTAAATCTGAAATGGATGGCCTAGAGACAATCTCCTGCATTAGATGACAGTGAATGATTGTATTTTTTTCTTCTAACCTTGCCAGCGTACAGTAAACGCTCCACTTATCTCATTGCAGCAGCTCATCTCTACACCCACAAGATTAGTACCCCATGTCCTCATGGCAGCGTGGGCTATCGGCTAGCCGTGATGGTTGGGTCTCTTAACAGCTTATTGATCTGGCTAGCCTTGTCCTGCTATGTCAGCATTCTAGCTATGGATTTGAGGCCAAGGTGAAGGGTCAGGTGAAGAGCAACCAAGACCACTAGCAATCCATATGGTCTTAAAGAGGATAAATGCAAATGGTTTTCCAAGCCCAGTTCAGCTGACACTACAGAGAACACATATTGCTTACTTGACTGACTGTGTGATCAGGTCATATCATTGTTGCCTGTTAACATTTATATAATAATAAACCATCAAAGTGAAATGATGTTAAACCAGAATACTCAATACAACCTTTGATGTGAACAATGTCTCATAGATCAAAGACCATATTTTTTCAGGCCTGTGTATGTGTCTAGTGTGTTTCAATGGCATTAGAATAATGACCAATGATCTCTTTTATCCTTACTTGTCAACCTGATCTTATTTTATGAATCGCCGAAGGTGTAAAATCTTGTCCTACGGCACTTTGTCATAGAGTACAAAACAAGAAACATTCAACAATTATATTATGACAGCATTGAAGATATAGTTCCCAGTTGGTGCTTCATAATTGACTATCATTGTTATGGCACTTGCTAGACAGCACTGCATTGATAATCAGTGTATGGGATACTAATTGAATATCAATTAGTATTAGTATCAACTATTAACATCTTTAGCAGTTAATTTTGCTTGGAAACGTTGTTTTAAAAAAAGAATTTCGGCCTTAGGTATGCTATCTATTTGGATTTTTGGATTCAAACTCTAATTTTTTTCTCATTTTGGTATGTTGCTGCCTTATGTTAAACTAATTCACTTTTTCCCCCCTCCACATTAATTTACACTCCATACACCATTATGACAAAGCAAAAAACAGATCGGTGACAACTTTGCAAATGTATTAAACATAAAAAAAACATTTTATAATTATTCAAACCCTAAACTCAGTACTTAAAGCACCTTTACACAGCTGCATTTGGCTATTTTTCTGCCATGGACAGACATTTTCAGATTTCTCCAGGAATGTTCTATTGTGTTCAAGGCAAGCCCAGGCTTAACAATCTTTTCTTTCTTTTTTTCTTTCCCCAGAACTGTGTAATGATACAATCCTTTTGCCTAATCCTTTTTCTTAATTTTTTTTTATTTTCAAAGAGTAGCAATAATTACACTTATAGTTATATAATATTGATAATGAATGTTTGTCTTTATTTTGTATTTAATTTGACACAACTGCCAAATCCTCATAATGCATCCAGAAAAATCCCTGCTACTATCTGGCCAGTCACGACTTTACATGCGCATCCTCATTTTGACAGCCCAACGTATCAACATCTCAGACAAAAGGTCTCTTAGAGCCCTGAAATCAGTTTTTAATTTGATGTAGTGTCATTCTGTCCAGCTCTTGCTGTTCTTCACTCAGTACTCCTCAGCTGTTGCCTCTCTCTGTGCCCTCTTGCTTTTCAGATGAGTCTGAGTAGTCTCTTGACTCGTATTCTTTAAATGGTTGAATAACCACTGGACAAGCTTTTCCTGCAGTCCCTTATCAGCATAAGCTTTCTAGATTCATGTCTTCTGAGACTATTTTTCAGCTATAAAAGCCAAGTTCTCAGATAATAAACTGGGATGCATGGATGGTACTGTGGTATTAATATGAGTTTGATGCTTGGAGGCAGATGTGTCTGACTCTGCACCAATATCCACAACCACAAGTGAGTTTTTTTTTACCCAGCCTGCTTTATTATCTATAAAATAAATAGTAGACTGTGAGCGATTGCAGCAGCAGTGGTTTAGTATTGTGACAAGTCAGCTCTATTTACAGAAAACAGAAATACTTTTATTTAACAGGGTTTTACAGATGAGCACATTGAACTATGTATAATGTGGTAACCAGTGTTGACAAAACAAACTGTACCTTAATGTATTTTAATTAGCTGAATGAAGAATGACTATTGTATTAAGATGTAAATAAGCACTCCAAATGAATTCTAGGTAATATGTTGATGTCAGCGTATATCTGTCTGACTAATGGCTCATGTGTTTGTGTGAATAGAGAATTCAAAATAACAAGGGAATGTGAAGAATGCCCATTTGTACACATTGTTCCATTGGTGGAAGGAGCTTACAATGGCTTATTGTTAACAGGTGTTTGCTCTGGCTGTGTCATACAGCAGCGCTTTCCTCAGAGACCCTGTAGATTCAGCATGATGTTATGTAGAAACCGCAGACCTCCTTAAAGTTTACTTAAGCACACTGTTGTTGTTGAGGACTTTCTTTGTCATTTGTTTTTGTTAATTATAATTTCAGTAAAAATCATACATAGAAATTAATAGGATTATTCCATGTCAAGTCAACCACACTTCAGAATCATCCAGCTGAAGTGTTTGATTTTAACACTCACTGGAAGACATAAATGATCATCATAATCCAAATGAAATGCCATTGATTTAATTTACATTGTAATATCATTTAAAAACATTTTTAAAGAAGTATCTTAGGGTCGCCAAGGCTGCATTTATTTGCTCAAAAATATAGTAAAAAGTATATTGTAAAAAATGATTACAAATTATTAATGACCCTTAGAAAACATAACTTTACCAAAACACTCAGTTAAAGGCACAATATGTCATTTTCGCAGCTAGAGGTCGCTTATTCAGAGATGTTGTTTTCACCTCTACAGCCGGTGGAAAAGAATCTGACGGGACTCGGGCAGAAATCATAGTCATGGATGAGCTAATGTATTAAATATTTATTAACGTTACTGTAGTATGAAGCAGGGTGGGGCTGAAAGCCGTTAGAGCGGAACAAGGCTGCTGGAGCGAGTGCTAATGAGAGAGCTTTTATTATGCCGCAAAAGACTCATGCCTATGTGGGGTAATGCAGCGCTGTTTTATATTACATACATTTGAGTGTGTTGAAAGTTATGTTATAATGCTACTCTGTGCGTTTGCTCGGCGGCTACTTGGAGACACTTGTTGCACACTGCAGTGAGCTAGATCAATATTAAACATGATACTCGCGGTAAATCAAGAAAACAAGATTTAAACTATTAGACTAACTGTGTTTATCTATATAACAATGATTCGTTTTCTGTCGATGAATGCATCCAAACAGTTTCTCACCTGTCTAATAAAATACATAATATATTAAAGCGTCTTTGGTGTTTCCATGGTTTCTACAAAATAAAATCGAGGGCATCACGATGAGTATGATGTCATTGATAGGCGACAAAATTGCTTAATTCTCTGGATTTAAACATTTCTTGGAAACATTTGGGATAATGCAAGTACACAAGTCAGCAAAATATATAACGCTGTTCTAGTGGTTTTTGGATATCCAAAATTCTTACATATTGTGCCTTTTTAAAATAACTGTTTTCTATTTTAATATATTTGAAAGTACTATTTATTCCTGTAATGGCTAAGCTGAATTTTCTTTAGAACTTAATGGAGCAAGTTGTACCCTCTTGGATTTTGCCAAGACATTATGGCCACATTCCTATAGGTGTCAGTATAAAAGTCAAAAATACTGGGACAAAAAAAAAAAAAAAAACTAGTGAAAATGTAAACAGAAATGTACTGAGTAAACCTTTAACTGAGTGTTTTGGTAAAGTTTTCTAAGGGTCATTAAGCACCCAAGAGCCTTGTTCTGACTTGCCTCCACCTTCATCCACTTGTTTTCAGTATTTGTTGGTGTATTAGGGGATCTTTTCTGAGGTATTCCTGGAAAGGGGTCAGTAAGCAATATGCCTTAAACGTCTGAGCCAATGTTAAAAAATGCCTTTAATTCTCATTCTAATAATACTCATTCTTTAGCACAACCTTTTGGACTTACTCCTATTGTGTCGTTCTGAGAATCCCATGTGAAATGCCTTTCAGCTTGTCATTGAGGGGGGGGGTGTTCAAAATATTAAGAGAATGTGGTCCGACCACTAGCACGGTGTCATCACGCAGGAATGTTAACCTTTTGATTCGAGGTACTTGCGTTTGCACAAGCTTCTTCTGTTTGTAGGCTCTTGTAGCTTCTTTGTGTGTTGTTTGTTTGCCACAATATAAAAAAGCCATTCTACATTGTTGGAAATGTTAGCTGTAGCAGAGACACACATAGCGGATCATCTGTAAACGAAAACATTCCCGCTTTGACCTTGCAACCTGAGCTGAATTCCAAAAACATGGACACGCTCACACAGGGTAAAAAAAACATCTCATCTTTCTCAAATCGAAATGCCTTCGATTAGATGTATTAAGCTTGGATTCATGAGATGCCATCGCTCACAGGTCGCAAATATCGAGGGAAAACGGGCACCGCCAAGACTGCAAATGAGCTCCTTGAGGGTCACGGAAACAGCCGAGCTCTTTCACTGATTCAACACTTTTTCAGCACTCGCTTTATGGCTTCGCAAGCACCTTCCAGATGATGGATAAAGTTGAAATAGTTGTTGACAGCCGCCCCCCTTGAGAGCCACAACCTGCCTGACCCAGATCCAAGGACATAATGAGAGGGGTTTTGGACATCTGGCACTTTTGGACGGGAGCTGGTCGCTGCTTGCATACAGACAAATGCCAAACTAGTTTGGAACTGGAGGATGGTACTGTTGAAATTTTGTCATTCCTGGCCTGCAGCCAATTGAAACCAGAGTAAAACTAGGCAGTCAAGTCTTTTTTTTTTCCAGCCCGTGAACCCAAATCCTCTTATAAATGAATCATGATATTAAATAAGCTGTGTGATGGCATGGAGGTCCATATGAGCCCGGAGTCTCTGTGTTCTGATCGGTGTGAAAGGCCCAGTGTGTCTAACTCCAGCTGCCTCCTTTTTTCCCCTTAGCAGATGCATGGCAGCTTGTGCCTCAGTGGGAGAGACTTTTCGTGCAGCTGGAGCAGACCTTGGCCACCTCTGTTCCTCTGCTTGTATCATGAGACCAAACTGACAATGCCCGATTTACGACCGTCTTAGGCCCGGATGAACTGTGTCTGACAGCTTCTCTTTTCCTAAGGTTCAGTGCATAAAACATTTTGATTTTTTTTTTTTAAAAGGCTTCATCAGTGGAATGTGCAGCCAAGAAATGGAATTCATTTTAAATATAGCAACAGAAAATTGGCAAATATTTTGGGAAACTCCAAAGGGCATTTTTAAATCATAAGTGTCATGTCTTTTTCAAATTGCCAATTCAAAACAAAAAAAATATTAAAATGCTATAGCACAAAATAATCAGGGAAGGTGAATAATTAGCCTAGTTATTTAACCGAGAGAGATTGATAATTACTTCGTTGTTCAGACAATGCATATTTTAATGTATTGTTTGTATAATTAATTTGAATTTGCATAGCAGCCATTCATGCTTGAGTGAGATGTGTTAAATAAATGCTTGACACATAGCATTATTGTTTTTGTTATTATTATTATTATTATTATTACTATAATGTCCATTTTATTTTGTTATTATTATTATTATTACTATAATGTCCATTTTATTAAAAATACTACAAATAATTAAATTATTACAACTACAATAATACATTTAACTAAATTACAAAATAATTTTAAATAATCAGCTAAATAGTTAATTAATTTAAATTAGTAATATATTAAGAATAATATATTAATTCAAATTAATTCATCATAATTTAGATAGATATTGGTATTATTATTATTATTATTAGTTGTAGATTTTTTTTATTATTAATAGTGATCAGCTAATGATCCTCTAAATTATTAATATCATTATTGTTGTTATATATTAGTAAACATATTAGTAATTTAATTGAGCTTATTATTATTATTATTATTATTAAAACTAATATGAATACAGTTATTATCATAATGCATATGTTTTGATTGGCATAGTATTTATAGTATAATTTAAATCTAAAAATAATTGGTATTGTTGTAAAAAACATGAAGCTGGAATGCTAAAGGAGAATTGTACTACTGTATTAACATGTCAAATCCTACGTACCTAGGCCAAGTGATCCAGGACTGCCACAGGTGCCCCCTCAAAACAAGTAGGTGCACGCTGCCCCTAAAACCATCCGTACTGTAATTGCATATCCACAAATCTTCAGCATGCATTTTAGAAAATGTGTTTATGATTTATTACATGACTTCCACATACTGCTTGTCTGGCTAATTGTACAAGAGGTTTTTTTTCTAACAACATCAAAACAACAAAGCAATCACTGTCGCCGGGGGAACTCTTCTTACTAGATTTATGAAGCGCCATGACTATCATGTAGACCTGCCAGCTTGCTTACCACTTTGCCTCATTACACTTAACACTGATTAGATTAGCTAGAAAGGACTGGAGATGCGCCTTTAGCCGCAGTACCTGCAGCCCTCCCTCTCTGTATCAGTGTGTGCCAGGCCCTCGGTTTGTTTATCCAGATTTATGGATGCGTTTTATCGCCTAGCTCCAGCCAGCTCTGTGATATGCAAATATATGGCCAGCTTTATTGTCTCAACTCACTGCTGTTAGCAGAGGTTTGTATTCAAAATTGGTGATCGAGGGTTGTAAACACACCGAGCGGTGAACACACTTTTCTCAGTGGCTTCAATTTATTTGGTCACAGAGATTTTCCATGGCAGTCATTTGGATTAAAATGTTGGTTTGCCACACTTGATTTAGGGTTTGAGTTACTTCTTGTTTGGCTCCTGGAAGCCATATTTTTTACCTTTTCGCCTTCATGTTTTGACACTTGAAGCAAATGAGTCCGGTGCAAGCCAGCCAGGGTCAAAGCCCTGACCTTTCCTCTTCAAATGCCTCATACGATCCCCACAGCCACCACTTCACGGTGATCATCCCAACCGCTCTGGTCAGTTCTATTATTGGGATGCTCTTCCATTCATTCATCAACCTCTCTGGCCTGTGATGAGGGGTGGCAGGGCGCATAAATGACCCCAGCTTGCCGGTTTCACTTCTCTCCTCTGTCCTTTCTCTTTTGTCTTTTCTTGTCTGTCCTTCCTCCTCTTTTCTCACTTATCTTTTCTGACCTGCCATCTCTCGCTCTCTTTTGTGCTCTTTTTAGCTCTCTCTCTCTTTTTAATTTCGCCATTGTTTATTGTCCTGTGATGTGGGAAAGACAGGAAGCTGAATAAATTGGGCCATTGTTTCTAGGGAGGATGAAGGGGGTTGAAGAGGCCTGTTAATATAGAGGAGGATTATGGTGATTGCTGAGCTATAAGGAGGAAAGAGACTGTCATTTGATCGAGCAACTCATCTGTGCAGACGCAACGCTGCATTCATTTACCTGAGAAAAAACACAACCTTAAAATGAACCCCATTTTCTTTCTTAATGCAGGTTGCTAGTCTTATTGTGAATGGTTCATGAAAGAAAAACAAAAAAGTTTGGCTTCATATTTCTTCAAAATGTTGTAACTTTCTCTTCACCTGAAACAACTTTCCTTTTCTGATGACATCACTTAGGCCAAGGATATTGGATCATGTTAAAGTCACGATGTAACGGAAGTAGCGATAGATCCTTTTTTTCCATATTGTGGTGTGCATTCAAGTTAAATGGATTATCGGGGAAAAAAGGGTAGGCCTTGGTTGGATAAAGGCAGATATAACATGAGCTTGCAGTAGAATGTAAGAAAGGGGTGGGGTTTATGTCCAGTATACGCCAGTTTCACCAAAAGGTCGAGTTATGACATTTTGATAAAAAAAAAATATTTTTAATTTAATTAAAGCATATGCTTATTTTTTTTATTTTTATTGCAGCAATAAGATCAATAACATGCGTTTGGAAAATAGATTTCCATTCCATGCCAACTTTCATGCTATTAAGGCATTATTTCACTTCGTTTGGGCTCAAAAATTTAATTGATTCCGTTAATTCCCACTAGGGTTGGGCGATGTCTCCTAAATTGGCAGTTGACGATGTTTACAGTAAAATATATCGTGTATCAGTATCGTGATGGACGATGATATCGTCGTTTTTTGTTTAATTAATAAAATTTTTTTGTTTTTGTTTTATTAATACAAATACATAATTTACTATATCTGTATTTTACTTATTTACTTATTTTACTTACTTATCTCTTTACATAAATACTATTTTCTACTTAAAAACTATATAATTTTGTTATTTTACTAACCCAAATAATGACTCATGCACGTAAGGGAAAAAAGTAGCTTCCTTCCACTTAAGAAGAGTTGTGCACTTTTTATTTTAATATATCTCTTTACATAAATACTATTTTCTACTTCAAAACTATAATTTCGTTACTAACCCAGTGTTTTGTATGTTAATGCTGTTTTACGTGAATAATACCACAGGAGTGAAGCACAAAGCTTTGTTTACAAAGGAAATAAATTTGCAGCCATGAATGGATTCATGCCGAATGAGGGAGGTAGGCTAAGCCCAATTTAAGATTTGTCAGCTTTTTTAATTCTATTTTGCGATTTCTGTGAATTTGAACAATTGGCCTAATGTTAGTCCATTATATCCCACATGGACATACATCTCGTTTCTTTTCTCAAATCTTCACTCGCGTCACACCCATTTTCGCTGGGAATTCTAAACGTTTCTTCCTTTCGTTTGTTTATAATTAAGTCTATTATACACATTCACGTCCTTAACTGTGGGAAAGTAGAAAAACACTGTAGAACGAATAGGCTACCTTTTTACTTAAAGGTCCCGTTCTTCGTGTCTTTTTGAAGCTTTGATTGTGTTTACAGTGTGCAATATAACATGTGTTCATGTTTCGCGTGTAAAAAAAAAACTGTATTTTTAACACAATTTACTTATCTGTATACCGCTGTATTCACTGTCCTGAAAACGGCTGATGACTTCCTTTATTCTATGAAGTCCCTCCTTCAGAAATACGTAACGAGTTCTAATTGTGCCAGTGGTTCCCGTGTTGTGATTGGACAGCAGCTTAGCGAACGTGGCCCGGTTCCTGTGTTGTGATTCGACAGCAGCTTAGCGCACGTGGAAAGGTCACGCCTCTTAACGGGAGATATATATGCGCTTAATGATCTCTACAGCGTCCCTGGGAAAGCCAAACAAAGGTGATTTGACTCCGGGATGAAAATAACAGCGTCTCGACGACATGGCGACAAACACACTCAAACGCACCACTTCCTTTTCTCCACGCGACACGTCCGCTTCTCCACGTGGGACAGCAACAAGACCACGCCCCCTTTTTTCGCGTAGTCTTGTGGGCGGAGGTTAGTCTCTTCTACTGTTCTATCGACGTCATTTATGAAGGAAGTACCAGGATGTAGTCCAAGCCAGCCGTTCGCTGTAGGCTTTGAAAGGGAACTTCTGTTAAATAAAATATCTCGCTTGGCATTGAACTTTGAGCTTTATAATTTTACAGGTATTATTTATGCTCTAACAGCAACATTACACACTAACTAAAGTTTGAACAATGGGATCACGAAGAACGGGACCTTTAATTTTATTTAACAGTTTGTGCTTGTAGTAGACTTGGTAAGGCGCGTCAAGTTTATTTGAATAGGGCATTACACACACACACACACACACACACTCACACACCACACCACACCACACCACACACAGGGGTGTTTTTGTGAAATGTGGGGACATTCCATAGGCGTAATGGTTTTTATACCGTACAAACCGTATTTTCTATCCCCCTACACTGCCCCTGGCCCTAAACTTGACCCTCACAGGAGACTGTGCAGTTTACTTTCTGTGTCAAAAACTAATTCTGTGTCATTTATAAGCATTTTGAAAAGTGAGGACATGGGGAACGTCCTCATATCCTCATAGTAGATACTCTACTCTACTTTTTGTAATACCTATGTCATACCCATGTCATTATACACATTTGTGTCCTGATATTTCACAAAAAACACACACACACACACACACACACACACACACACACACACACACACACACACACACACACACACACACACACACACACACACACACACACACACACACACACACACACACACACACACACACACACACACACACACACACACACACACACACACACAGTGTGTAATAATCAAACATTGCTTAACTGTCTTGACCCTGTGGAAGATAATATTCGCTCTTCAGAACTTTTATAACAAGGAGAACACATGAAGACGAAGATATTTGAGAAGGTGTCTATCCAGCTCGTGTTTCATCTCGCGCAGAGCGGTATATGACGCATCTTTGAGGGGAAATGAAACAATTTTTTTTAACTAATATTTAATTTTCTTATATTCTTTAGGTTACCATTATTTACTGATAATTGTTTAAATGTTTTATAGGCTGTAGTGTGTTGTTTCACTGAGGGAAGTGCTGAAATAAACACGCATGCTTATGAAATGGATGTTTGAGCCTTGTTTATTATTTCAAAATGTAGGCTATATCTGGCATAGACGACAGTATTTAAAATAGCATATGTGCAGTAGTTATATTCTCAATTCATTCTCCGTTTGTATCCACCTTGACTACATAAAAACAATCTTTCCTGTTTCGACTGATTGATAAGAAATGACTGCAGCTGAAAACTAGCTGCTCCAGTTCATGGGTTTCGGGGAGTTACTGTGCGTATTGTGTTTCCGGACATAGCCTGTATTTCCAGATCTCTCCATGGCCTCGCACCATCATTCCTTTACACTTGATTGAAGAGAACATAATTGTTGTGATCATACAAAGTTTGCTTCCTTTTAAAGGTATTTCCACAACAATCGGTATCTTTTTCAGGAACATATCAACTATAAACAAAGCAACAAACGCTGCCTGTTACATTTCAGCTTGCTTTGCTGTGTGAAAACAGACACTCGTCCCGATTTACATTAGACAGATGGGATGTGTTTGGGATGAGTCACAGACGGTAACAAAACCTAGACCCTCGCACAGGTACCTTGTTACCAGCAGTCTGACAGATCCGGGGTGTAACTGATCTCGAAGTCTGTGTAGCTGTTTATTCATAGCATCCTGAGCTTTGTTAACAGGTGGAATCTCTGAAGAGAAGCTAATTAGTGTTCTTTGTGATCTCCCTTAGCATGGCGCCGTTACCTGCCCTTTGAAACCACCCTGACTGGGGGAAACGGCAGATCAGCAAAGCACTACAAACCTGCAGAGAACCTTGAACTTCCTACGAGGCCCACAAATACTTGTACTCTCAAACAATTTGCCAATCATGACTTCTAGATAGTAACGTTTTATAGATGTTTGCAGATCAAGGCTGTGCATTTTGTCATAGGAATGTTTAAATATCTCTTTCATTAGTCTACCCATGGTATGTGGGGTTTTAATTATTAACTAGTGGCCACCATGTGATAATATTTCAACAAAAGCAGTTATGAAACTGCTTTTCATTTGGTTTTGTAAATTAAGCTTGTGGGCTTCATTAATGACAATTACTTGTGTTCTCTGTTTGAATTGGATCTCTCTTTCTCATTCCATCTGTGGTGTTTCATTTATATTTAATGCGTCTCGCCGTGTCGAGCAACCCTATCGTTTTTCGTGCACAATGACTCATTTTACTGCCTATCCTGCTGCTGCAGTTTGGACTGGTGAAAAATGAGTTGTGAATGGTTCCCACTGTTTATTGTGCTGTCGTTTTCATCCCCAGGGAGCTCAATGAAGTGGGTTATCTCTTTGTCAAGGATGCATGGATACACAAACGCCTAGCAAAGACAAGCATTCACTGGCAGCTGCCTTAGCTATATTTACCTCTTCTAAAGACAATATGTCAATGTCGACAACATGTGTCGTTAGCCATTTAAAAAGCAGATCATGCTTTTGGAGTGTACGAGCACATTTAAGGTGTTACCAACTTTGAATAATGAGAAGTTTTTGTAAGATAGACCATGCTCTTTGGATAAAGGTCATTTCTTTGAGATGAGCAGCGCTCTTTTTCTGATGAAAACCATATTAAATTTGGATTAACAAATGATGTTCCTCTGACTTAATGAAACTTAATTGGATTTTGATTGAATAACTTGACAAAGTAACACTAAAAGTCAATATAATAAGCAGCAACACTGATTTATTTAGTAAATGATTTTCATTTGCTCATCACCAAAGGCCTTCTATAGAGTAAACAAATTTGTTCTATAATCTTATTTAAACATGACACATTGTTAGATTCAGGTTTAATCCCTTCATATAGACCAGCTATATAGACTATATGGTATATTCCTTTTAATAGAGATTTCAATGATATGAAAAGTCTGGACAATACCAATAAGATTATTTTCATGTTATGCCAGATTTTAGGACTGCACGATATATTGAAATAAAAATGATATTGCCATATGGCTGCGATTTATTTAAATAAATATGCGCTACATGTTTTGGATTGAAGCATGGCACTATGCTCATTTACATGTTTGCAGCCTGTGTTTCAGCGTCTCAGCTTCATTATATAACTATTCAAGTCATCTAGTGAAAATATTTTTTTTCATACTGAATCCCAATATATACTGCAGTTTTTTTACTACTGTATTTTTTCAAAATGAACAAAACACTAAAAAGCTACACAATCATTTTAAATGCTGCAAGTGTGCATTTAGGCATCACAACATTTTAATGTATGAAAAATGAATATGCATTATGAGATTTGATAACTATTAACAGTGTTTTTAAATTATTAGTGATTTTTTTTTACACAGTACACAGTAACGTTTAAGTGTGTATTAGCTGATGGCAAAGGTTATCTAAATATAAAAATAGTGAAAATGAGCATGAAAGATTAAATATAGAATATCTGCTGATAAATATCCAAGATTAATAACCACTATTAATAAATTAAAATTGCTTATCAGCCGACGTCTGTTAAACTACATAGTATCAATATATTGTGCATCCCTACAGTAGCTGTTATGAAGTCAGTATGTCACTCTTGTGTTAGAATGCGTTGATTTAAATGTAGTATATTGTCTGAAGAAGAAAAAAACACATTGTCTGATAACTGATATGGAATCTATATATAGTGCATCGCTGCATCCTAGCTATATGGAGTTGAAATGTGTTTTGTGCTTGTGTTAGCTGTTAAAGTTGATTTGAGTGCCACACAAAAGCAACTCCATACACTAAGTCTTTGAAATTCCTCTTGTAAGGTGTTTGGCAGTCTGTGGTATTAAGGAAGGGTAGGAATGCACTAGGGCTGTTCTCAAAATATCGATACAACGGTATATTGTCATGAACTCCTGACGATGCGCGTATTGATATGGCTGCTGCTGTATCGATACTGTGTGCTTTTGAATGTAACCAATTATCACAAGTGAGTCAAGTGGTGCCAATTTTAACAACCCAAGCAGCAGTGCAAGACATTCTAAATGGATACGAGGATTTTAAGTTGTTACAGTTTTTGCAGCGTGCCTCCCATCCATTAAATATTTGTGCTTTGTTACTATTGATATGAAACAAAGTCTCAGATTTCAAATTACGTCCATTTCATTACGAAATCTAAAAACATGAATTAGTTTAGGCGCTAGGCTCGAGATCGCTCTGGTACAGCTCAGCTCATGAGAAGCGGCAGAGCACTGCGCACGTGAACTGATCTTCTAACTTTATTATTTAAAAAAACATAATTGAGTGCAATTTAAGTATCTGTACAAATCAGTTCATTTTTGACCTTCAGTAGGCTACAACTGACTCCCATAGTTTACAGCATTAGTTGAGAGATGTGTGTACCTGATATGAATCCAAAATAATCAATATTGAATCGAGCCATTCCAATCTTGATATCTTGATACTTATCGTATCGTGACAATAGTACCGTGATGCGTATCGTATCGTGAAATTGTTGGTTATACACAGCCTTAGAATGCACTTGTGTGTATTTTTTGGATAGTCCACTTTAATGAGACTTCTTTACAATCCTTCCAGGGAATTTTTGTCTTATGTTGGCCTTGTTGATGTCCCCATTATTAGTGGTGCACTGATCAGGAAATTTGTGGCCAATACCGATATATTTTAACACTGAGATCGATTGGCACTGATCGCAATCACAGATTAGCCACGAATGATGAGATGGTGGTCCAGTGGGTTAAACCATGGAACTGATACGCAGAAGGTTGATGGTTCGATCCGAGCGGTCACCACCAGTGTGTCCTTAAGCAAGGCACTTTACTCCATGTTGCTCCAGGGGGATTGTCCCTGTAATAAGGGCACTGTAAGTCACTTTGGATAAAAGCGTCTGCCAAATGTATATAAATGTAAATGTAAATTTAAGCAGGTTAGACCAATCGGCGATCACAGGATTAAGACCGATATCGTTCAATTAAGATCGGTGGCCGAACGATCGGTGTACCCCTACCCATTATTCACAGGCCACGCTAATCCAGTCCATATTTAAACACAGTTCTCCATGCATGCCTCACTCTGAGCTCCCCGTGGCCTGTTGGCAGCCTTCAGAGAGCCCTTCAGGAGGCCGTTTCCTCAGCGTTGGACACGCTTGTTTGTCTGGGCAGGCCGTACCTAAATCTCATTCTTCCAGCCTGTCCTTCAATTGGGCATGTGTTTACAGATAAGGCCAGATCCTATTATGCTGCTAGGAGTTTCCAATAGCAAAGGCACGGTTTAGTCGGAAGTGCAAAATTGTCAAACAGAGCGAAACGTACGGCTACTGTCTGAAATTGTAGGGGGGCTGCTCTGGGGAGGGGGCTTAAGGGTGTCGTTTGTGCAAGACTCACATGTGTGTGGATGCATATCAAGGCGGCGCATTGGTCCTAGCAGCTCTATCGATCCCTGGCTTCTGTCCTGTGTTTATGCTTTGCTGCAGCAAGGTGGTCTGCGCTTGGTCAATACTGCAATAAAGTTTTGACTTTTAACTCCCAGGTGGTGCACTTGTGTTGAAGGACAATCCCTATGGTAATTATATGCCGTTGGTCACCTTCTGCTGTAGCTAGAGTACCCTGACAGAAAGTGAGAGAACACATTATGTACAACACAGCACTTGATGTTGATATTGGGTTATTGCAAGCAAAAGATTGTGTTGTTTTTGATTGAAGGTTTGGATGCGGGTCAAGGGATGCTCAAATCATTCTGCGATTTGGATGAATGTAAGTGATTGGGCGTTTTACCATCACACGTCACTGGTTCGCCCGTGGGATGGATTAATGATGATGAGCCTGGTTTTGATTGTCTCTGTTGGTTGCTACTAGGTCAGATTGATCAATGGATCTTTTTGTTGCTTGATAATTCAGACAATACAAAAATGTAGCACATTCATTAGAACAATAGATGCTTTGTGAGTGTGTTTGTGTCATGAAGGCCAATTAGCGCCACGCTCCTTGGGTCCGTTGTTTGGCTCCGTTTACACCAACTACACAAAAACGCTGTGGACTAGTCTAAACCAACACACTGGAGGCTAAATGTGCTCCAACATTCCACACCTGTTTTTAAACATTGTAAGATATTTATTCCTAATAAGGATGTTTAATATATTGTGGGTGTTGTGCAAGATCCTATCATCAACAAGTGGTAGTCATTTGTAATGCCTGTGTATCACATTCTCACAGTATCTTCTTTCGGGATATTAAAAATAACCTTTCTGGTTATTGTTTTATTTGTATTTTTGTCAGTGGTAGTTACAAATAATAAGTAGCATAAATAAATAATTAGCAGTTGTGTAGTAATTTGTGAATATGATAGGCTAGCAGGCTATTTAATTAATGTGCAAAGCAGAACAATCAGTATGCTAAGCTAACAGGCTAATCAGCTTGTATTGTGAAAATCTAGTAAGTTAAACATTACTTCTATTGTTATTTTTAAGTTAGCTGGCAAGCTAAAAGTTTATCTGACATTTCAGTGGCTATATAATACACATTGCATTCTCAGCTTTGCGTGTCAAGTAACTTGAAGTGATCTGTTTTTGCTATCAGGTCAATTACAGTAGGCCTATGTCAAGGCGGAGCTACCTAAACACTGAAACTGAAATTAACGTGTCCGTTTAGCCAAAACACAAAGTTTTGTTAATTAAATTTGTGTAGTTGAGTAATTGATCTCACTATGCTATTCAGGCTGTTCTATAGGGTGATAAACTGGTTATAGCAAAGTTCTGCAACAAGCTGTCTCTCTATATTTCAGATATTGCTACTGTAGAATAATAGTTTATGTTGAAGTGTTCACACTTCTGATATTAACCTGTTGAAGCTTTTTCACATTGTGTGCACGAAATAGAATAGAAACCAAATACTGTTTCGGTCAATGTTTTCAGCCCTCCAAAACTACAATATGGAGATAAAAACGTATACTGTATTCTATTTTGACGGTGTGCACTATTGGATTTCGAATGGCTTTGGATCACGTGGCAACCAGTCACCTGGAAAAAACAACAGATTTATTCTGAAAATAATACCTTAAGCCATTAGTACTCTGATTTAGAAAATTGCATGTAAATAGATTTACAGGAGCACTCTAGTTTATTACGCCGGACTCTCGAACCGTACCGTCCTGTAATTTCTTTTAATGGGCAAAAACGGCGACCTGTTTTATTTAGCTAAAATGAGTTTCATATTGAAAGAGTAACAAATTGTCCTCTGGACATAGTGCCTATTAGGGATCGATATCACGGTTTAAACAACTTCATTTATGATGGGATTCATTATGGGCTCACAGAAGGGGCCTTTAGAATCTAAAGGTTTTGTGCTAAAGGTACAAGGTACAAGCCCAATATTGATTTTGGAGAAGGGCTTTGTGTATGTCTGTAAAGAACACAGTAATACATGAGATGTTTTTTTCTCCTTCATGTAGGTATGTAGTTCTTGCATTTTAGTAGCCATCCTCAAAAATCCAATTATGTTTCTCTTATGTTTTCCTACAATCACGTCAGGTATTCAGCTCTATATTACCCCTTTTCCACCAAAGCAGTGCTAGAGCTAGTTCGGAGCCAGAGCCTAGTTTCAAATCGGTTCTTTGTGTTTCCACACCCAAAGCCCCAGCTCCGAGCCAGGAAAAGTGGTTCTTAAGTAGCACCAAAACATTGCTGGGCTAGAACAGGGCTAGAAGTAAGAACCGTTTACGTCAGGCGCTGGGGGCGGAGTCAACAAGACGAACACAGACTTGAGATTCGCCATTGTTGAAATAGCAGCTAATGGAGCTAACAGCTGCTGCTCGTTTGTAATCTCCGTCTATACAAATTACGGCGAACTGCACAAATGCGTTGGGTTCGCTGTGTTTTCGTTGTGTTTTGATGCCAATGTAGGATCGTAAAGCCATGTGAATCAATAGTAACGCAACGTTTGCAGTGTTGATGGAAGGCTTGTTGGCAGCGGTGCAGAGACCGATCGCCGTATGATGATGAGTCCAGCGAGAGCACACGACTCCTTATGCTTTTGATTCACTTGGTTCATGCGTTTTTTTTATATTATACGTGGATCGGTCTGCGCATCGCCGATGCATCTCAAACAAGCCTGGTGTGTGTGTGTGTGTGTGTTCCCGCTAGCGTTGCTGAGAAAGAGGAGACGTATACAGTGACGTAAGACCTGGCTCTGTTGTGGCTCTCTAGCCTGTGGAAAAGCAAACGGTTCTTAGCAGGCTCCTCAGTTGAACCAACTATGAACTGGGACTAGCTCTGGCTCCGATCTAGCTCTAGCACTGCCTTGGTGGAAAAGGGGTATATGAGGATTAGAACCTGCTCCTGTTTATTTCAGTCCACCTCAGAGAGCACCTGACCTCCATACGGCCCCTGATTATATATAGCGTACCTACAGAAGCAGAGATGCAGCTCTGTCAAAGTGACACCCACGTGCATTGTAATCAATAAGCAAAATATTGATTGGGCTCTTAATTGGCTTCTTTCCAAGCTGTGAGTCTAGTCACAAACTGTCGTGGGAAGAAAGCAAATCGATAAATGATTCCTTTGATTTGCTGTTGGCGAAAATTAGTATTGAAGCTTTAACCAACAGTTCGGTAGCTAGGCTATAGGTGAACTGTACATGCTCCTGATACTTCAAGACTCTTGACGTGACTTGAGACTTAGATACTTGTTAGAAAGTTAGTGGCCCTGTTTACACCTGGTGTTAAGGTCTGTTTTGGTTGATCGGCTCACAGTTGTAAAATTTCGACCGTTTCCAGAGGTAGTCGAAAACGCATTGCTTTCATAGCTTTTTCAAACGTTCATGTGGTCGAATGTGTTCGAACAGCCCCAAAGACTGCCTACTCTCCACCTACTGACTTAATGCTTAAATATTATGGGAAGAACGTAGCAGATGGGATTTAAACTTTGTTGGCTGGGGAGACCCAAGTTTGGTTTGAAGACAAAAAAGGTACCAAGCACAATATTCTCTCAGCATTCCTGATTTCTAAAATGCGTTCGGCATGGTCTTGTGGCTATTAGAGCAGAAATTATGCTCTCTGTCTGTTTTTCCGTCGTCTCCAGGAGCATTGCAAATAGACCCTCCCCTCCAAGAAATCATGACAGAAATGTTTGAAAGTGGACAAAAGAGACAGATTAAAACACCAGGTGTAAACGGGCATGCATCTTCCTCATCTACTTGAGATCCAATTGACCAAAGCGCATCTTAATACCAGGTGTAAAACAGGGGCTATAGAAATGAATTATGATTGATGGAAAAATATTATCTATCCACCCATCTAGCTATCCATATGTCTGCCTGTCTACCGGTCATCTACAATAAATATTGATCGATAGATCTGGATTGGTATGACGATAGATAGATGTATTAATTAAGATAGATGGATGGGTATAAATTACGATAGATTGATTCATATGATTTATAATAGTTGAATACATATGTCTGTCTAAATATTTGTCTGTCTGTCATTGTATTGATACTTTAGATCCTTGCTTCAACAGATTGATTTATATTTTGTACATTAATATCATGTCCTGTAATAAAGAAGAAGCTGGTCACCTCTATGCTGTGGAAACTGAAGAGGTCGAGATTGGTCTTTCTTTACAGACTTTGATAAAAGAGTACAAGACGTTTATGTGACATCAGGTACATAGGCGGAACAAAGACATAGACAAGGGCTTTTTTGATGGCAGTTTGCTAATTATTATGAACCAGATGAATATGGAGTAATGAGGAATTGAAGGGTGTTCTTTCCAAGATCCTTTGAGGTATGGACAGCGACCGGCAGAAAGATGAAGAGGTTGAGGGTAGAGCAGGCAACAGGTGCTGGGTTGCCACAGCAACAGCATGGCTTGTAGGCATCAATGGCTTCGGCGGATGTTTGAATGCTCAGTGTTTTACAGTTGGCACAGTTGGGCTCAGTTTAACATTATCCCCATCTCAAAGGAGAAGACGCCAGCCAGCTCTGCAGTCAATCCTGCTGCTTGCTTGCAGAGGGAACAGCAGGACGGAGGCTGGCAGGCAAGTCACTCATGACTGTTTGGGTCCTGCCCCCAGTCCATAGGAGATATAGGATGGCTGGTGTCTCTGTTTATTATCTCCCAGTGCGTTATCCATAGGCACCTGCTGAGTGAATAGTATTGATGCCAGCTCCGCAAAGGAGTGGATACGCCGTTCTCACCCTTGATGACTGGTCAATGGGTCTTAGATCTTCATCCTGACATTTCCATCATTGGGCCTATTGATCTTGGATGAGGGCCGGCTCTCTTAGGTAGATAGACAACCTATGCCGGGCAGTTTGTATGGGATGAGGGAGCGTGGAATACAAAAACCAGGACTGCTTTTATGGGTCTCTCTCTACTAAAATGAGCAGCTTTGTAGAGTTTATTATATTATTCTCAACTTGAGCTTATTGGGGAGGGAAATATCCAATAATGAAGTAATTTTGACGCAGAAATTAATTCAGGAGAGGCTTTTTTTCTGTCTGTCCTGGCCTCTGTGATCTTTTCTTACAGGTTTTAAATGGATACAAATGGGCCTTAAGCACTTGAACATAATAGGAGGTGCATTACACAATTTCAACCCACTTTAACTAGCTCTTCTGTCTCTTTTCGAGGGTTCAGAGTTACTAAAGCCCTTACACATGTTCTTCTCCCCCCTCATTTGCTCTTAAGACACAGCATATGCCCTGATCTGTTTAGCTAAAGAGATTTGAAGTCTCAGGCTAATTGGCAGCAGGCTTATGGCTGCAAGACCCATAATGAGTGTACGCGTCCAGTCTGTTGCTTTCTAAAGGAGGGGGAACATGCGTTCAGGTTGTTCAATATGAACTACAGAGGGGATTGAGAGTAGTTTTTGGTCTGTTATCACATTTGAAGGATTAGCATTGAGTGGTTGATGACCTGGTTTTATGTCCTTCGTGCATGAATTAAATGTAGTGAACTGTCTAAAATAATTATGTATTAGTAAGATATTTTACCCATTATTTTTTTACGTTTATTGCCATGTTAAAATAAAATAAAAATCTTTAATTAAGAATAACGTCAGATGCCTTTTACAAGAATAAAGTTTCTAAGTTTCAAGAATAAAATAATATTACGAGATTGTAGTAATATTTTCTCAGTAAAGTCATAGCATTAAATAATTAGTTGTAATATTATTGAGAAATGGCTTTATTCATGTAGTTTTGACTTTATGCTTTTTTTCCTCATTATGTCACAACTTTATTCTTAACATGTTTTTTTTAAACATGGCACTAAAACAGTCATAGCAGACTGTGTGGTCTGATTGGGATACTAAATAGACAGTCATTTACATTTGAGACCTAAGAAGTACAATGTAGGCTTAACCGATTTCCCAGGCGTGCACGTCGGGGGCGACATTTGTAAGGTTGTCCATGATGAGAATAGAGTATTAGAGATGCATTCGTTTTCCCAAAGTTCTCCCAAAATATAAATATTTTTTGGGTTAAAGCCAATTTCTGACTGGATTATATTAATCCTACTGGATGCGTTTTAGGTAATGGAAAATCTGGAAGCTGCAATCTGGCCAATATTTTTTGGTTCAGTGGGTTCACAGTATGCACAGTTTGGGAAGGAGCCAATCTGATGGAACCAAACACCCCGGGGTTTCATAATGAACAGTGATGAGCAGTTAAATGTGCTTGTTGTGTAACATTCCCCCCGTCACCACCTGTTTATACAGATCATAATTGTGATGTGATTTCTGGTTTATCATCACAGAAAACACTCACATTTAACAGGTTTACCTTGTAACTGTGTGGGCCCCCCCTAACTAAATGTTGAATCTGTGATGTCGAAAGTAGTTAATACGACCCGAGTAAATCTTTATGTACTGCAAAAAAAAAATATTCTTAATTAGTATTTTTGGCTTGTGTTCCAGTAGATACATCCCAAGGTGGATTTATTTGAGAGGCTTTGTGGGGCATTGAAATGTTTTCTTTTGTGTAAATTAAATGATACATTTGCACGTAAAAAAATGTCCCACATTATGGACTGTCTTTAACTAAAAAGAATTGCAAGATAGATAACTTTAATTAAGTTATGCTTCCATTGCATGCCCCCTTTGAGTCTTTGTAAGGTCAGCAGATGTGTGAATTTGTGAGTTTGCCAGAAGGGCTGGGATTGAGTGAGAACTACCTGAAACTCGCAGCTCCTTGACAGATCAATGCTGCAATCTTCCCTCCAACAGCCTCCAGCACCCTATGTAGCCTTTATTAAACCTGCCACAGTGGCCTATTGTGTGTCTGTGAAGCTTGCAACGACTCCCCAACCGCACATGCAAACACGATTACATATTAGAGCTGTGAATTGAGCTGTCACTGCCTTACCTGTGAAGAATCAGGTTATTGATTGATGGTACACCGGCGTGGACCTGATTAGCAGTTCATTGTCAGTGTTATAATTGAGCCCATCTCCTGCCACCCTCAAACACCCGCTACCAAGGTAACAGACTGTCTCTATGTGGTTTAGACATCTGATAGGACCTTCTCTGGGTAAAATTAGATGTTTGTCAGATCTGTTAGGTTCAGTGTTCAACCGGTTTAATAAGAAAGAAAAGGATTGTGAATTCTTTGAAATATGATCTGTATTTTTGGACAATTGCCTGTGGTATCACTGGCAACACAATATACTTATAATGACATATCTTTATTGTGTGATTTAAGATGCAATGCACTGCACTGTGTATTCTGACACCTTTCTATCAGAACCAGCAGGCCAGCCTTCATTCCCCACGTGCATCAATGAGCCTTGGCCGCTTGTCGCCGGTTCATCACTGTTCCTTCCTTGGAACACTTTTGATAGATCCTGACCACTGCAGACAGGGAACACCCCACAAGAGCTGCTATTTTGGAGATGCTCTGACCCATTCGTCTAGCCATCACAATTTGGCCCTTGCCAAACTGCCCATCACTCTCTTCATCACTGCCGGCTTCTAACACATCAACTTTAAGGACAAAATGTTCACTTGCTGCCTAATATATCCCACCCAATAACAGATGCTGTGATGAAAAGATAATCAATGTTATCACTTCACCTGTCATAATGTTATTATTTATATATATGTATATGTATATTGATCTATCTATCAAGATAATTTTATTAGATTTATGCTCATATCTCTTATATTGTAAATATTGTTTGTTTTTATATTGTTTCTATTTTGCAGTGTGCATTTAACATTCTGAGTATATGAACAAATACATTTAGTGTTTATAGTGTATGTTAAATACTACATAATTGATGAGATTTGATCTATCTATAAAGCCCAAAGTATACTTTAGCTATGTGCGTTCTGCGACGGCCCGCGCCTCCGCTCACACAGGAGGATCTGTGCTCACAGTCTGCGTGCAGCCCAATTTTTGTGCCCGTGCGGACAGTATGCGTACAATGGCACATGTGCAAGTGATTTGAGTGCTTGAAAACAAAAGTCAACTAGATGCTCACAGCCAAGGAATGTACTTTGAGAGGCTCACACACTCAACTGTGCGCAAGACTGAGCAAAATACAGTAAAATGCGGTCCAGGGCTTTAGATGTAAAAGGCTCTATAAAGGCCCTGTGTGATAGTATAGAGCCCATTGAGTGACAGGTTCGGAGAGGGCATCTCTTAGTCTCTAGTCAGTGACAGGTCCCTCTAGACCCAATCAGCCTGTCACATGTGTCTGGGGCAGGTAATTGTGCTTCTGGCCTCACCTCATGCCTCCTGATCTCTTCCCTCCTGTTTTTAACTCATCACTGTCCCCAGGCAATTGTCCTTCTCGGAGTTCAACTGCCAACCCCTGGCGCTCTCCAAATTGTATTTTTTACCCCTTTCTGAGAGCTCAGAGTCACTCTCGGCCTCGATCTTTGATTGCTGATGAAGAGGAGAAGGTCCTTGTTTTTTTTGTTCCTTTTGTTCTGCAGAAGGACTTTGTTTATTAAGAGCAGTGGTGTAAATGTCAGTGGAGGGCAATTCCAGCGTTATGGATGTGACATTTGAACTCATAATGACAGCTGAAAGGTCTCAGTAAAAATACATTTCTTACCATATTTAATTCGGCATTGAATATTCTCAGAGCACCCAATCTGGGGAATTGACAGCAAAAATATTTTTTTCTAAAATATATTTAAGACCCCCCAAAAAAGGAAAACAGCTGTGTGTTATGGATGTGACAGGAAATGACAGAGTTTTCAGTAGACTGTTCGATTTTCTTTAAAGTCTGTGAACTTTTAAGTCTAAAGTTTAAATATTGCTATCCACATGATGAAGGGGTCTTATCTGAACATAAAAATATAAATGTTTAAATTGTAAATTTTTTTATGAAGTGTATCATGAGGAAAAACCAACGTTATGGATGTGACAAAACCCTGTTATGGATGTGACGAGTCTGAAATACACATAGAATCTGTTTGGAAAATCAACAAACAAACTATCATGGCACTTTTGTCGACACATAAAATAACTCTAAATGCCAGTTTTGATATTAAGAAATATGATTGCAATATGATATATAAAATAATTGACAATGAGAGAAGATGAGGGTGAAGGAATTTATTTAATTTGTTCATGCTTAACACTTTATATTATAATATTATAATTAATGAACATACATATATATATATATATATATATATATGTCTTTAGCCTACATGTTTATTTTTTAAAACCCATCTTCGGTAATGAAAGAATGGGCTATCTCAACTGAACTATCAGGTCAAGCTACTTGATATAAGACTTGAAATAACTAGATTTCTATTCAAATTATTTTCCCGAATTGTGTGCTGTTAGTATCTTACCATTTTATCAATCTGTTGTGGTAGGCATTCAGCTTTAAGAAAACGCTATCTTCGAGCTGTCAAAACCTCCTGAAGGACAGGAAGAGCGAGCGAATTAGAGGCGCCTGTTTCGCGCCTAAACCAATCAGGTTCCTCATGCACTTTCAATTCGCCTCTCTACTAGGAAGTGAATACTATGAACACACGGAACATTACAGCAGAGTCGATTACAGAACATAGTCAGATTTTCATTATTGTTTGAGATGTCGATCGCAATCTAATTTATTTATCACATCATAAATATGTCCAGAAAGCGACCATTTGTTTTGCTAAAGTTTACTTATGATTGTACTTATAGCCTAATGACCTAAGGCAATGTTACGTTTCACTGAGAAATGTGTTTATCACTGCCATGCCCCCAGCAACAGGAACACACATTGTGTCACGTGTAGGGGTGGCACGGTTCACAAAACCCACGGTTCAGTTCGTATCACGGTTTTAGGGTCACGGTTTTCGGTTCTGTACGGTTCTTTTTTTTTTTTTTTTTATTTACTTCAGCATATGATATATAGCTTAATCATCCACAGTTAGGATACAGTATTATTATTTTTTTATATCAATTTTATTTTTTATGTTAATCATATCAATTTTGATCAGAACAATGCACTGTGGCTTTAATTCAGCTGACCTGATTAACACATTTCACCATGAAGTGTCCCGTGTGTTTCACAATCACCATATGACATCCAGCACTGTGAAAAAATAACATCAAATACAGGAAAACACAACACTGCCAGAAGTTTTTGCCCAAACTTCAAAGGCATGTTTAAATTATTAGAACTAGAAGCATCTTAACTTTTAAATGTTACATTTATCATGTGAACTACTTATATACAGCATGTTATATGAATGTGTGTATGAGACCCTCTGTCTCATACACACATTCATATGTTGTATATAAGAACACGGTCGCATTTGCAGCAGATGTTGCCCATCATAAATCAAAGCACGAGACAGACAGGGGTCGGAGGAGAACACCGGAAAACGTGACAGAATGGACTATATTTGCCTGTATTTGCAATACACGAGCCGCGGTTCAGATGCGCGACTCACGAGACAAACACTGCCAGTGTGTGTATGTGCAACGGGCACGTGCGGCGCGGCGCGGCGCGGCACCCGCTCTCCGCACTGCATCTGCCCTGCTATACGATGCTAGTGCATCCTCCAACTCCAGGCAGCCTTCCTTATCTCTCCCACTTGCATTTCTACATGTGACGTGACCTGCAGCACTCCACTTTTACTTTACTGTATGTCCACACACACCTCTTATTTCGCGCGCTGTCTTGAGGTAACATACGGGCACGAGGATACATTGCGCATGCGCGAACCGTGCGACGCACACACACCGAACCGAGACAAGCGAACTGAACGGTTCGGTTTTTTTCCATGTACCGTGCCACCCCTAGTCACGTGGGTTTGATTTTAGAATTTTCTTTAAATGTAACGTCTGTAACGTCACGTCCATAACGTCACGTCCATAACGTCACATCCATAACGTCACATCCATAACGCAAAATTAAAATGTTTACAAGAAACAAAAGGGCACGAAATGTTCATCACATTATACATTCATATAAGTTAACATTGCACAGAAACGTTGGACATTTTTGCATCAACACTGTTTGTGTAGCATGAACTTATCCTCTAAAACGTTATGGATGTTACTTGGCCCTGGAACTCACGACACATTTAACAAGAGGCTTATAAATTTCTAGAGCTTTACTGTTAAGGCAAGCTAAGTGTACACAATGCATAATCATCCCCTTGTTCAACAGGAAATCGACAAATAATAACATTTTGTTGAACCATTGAATCTATCTATTCCCTTTCTTGAAAACGGTAAAACACAGACATTTTAAAAACTCTGCTTGCATTGGCACACACCTTGTATATGATGTAATAAAACAGTAAATATCTAAACAATTCAATGAGAATGGTTACATACAATAAAGTATAGACCCAAATAAACATTTTAAGAATAAGTCTGTTTGTGTGCGGCCAACTTTTTTTTTTCATGGTAAAGATGACCTTTGCATGGAATTGCCCTGGAAGTGTTAATTGTCTCATTACCCAGCTCATCTCTATATGACCCTCATTAATTTGAGTGCTGATGGGATTGCGCTGTCTTGGATTTTTGTGAATGTGTGTGTGTGGGCCTGTGTTTATGGTGCACACTGTGGGTATCTTTCTCATATTTAATTGTGACTGGCAAAAACTTGCATACATCTGTGCCAAATCGGTTATCTGTTTGAGTTGTTTTTAATTTATTGGTAAATATTTTGCGTTTACATTCCCCCTGTTTTATGTTAAATGTAATCTTTAGAAAGTCTTCATTTTTTTTGATCTTAGACAAAATAATATTGAATTTTAATATCAGCTATTTATCAGTTATCGGCCATAACATGACTAAATTAGGGTGTTTTCACACTTGGTATTTTTCAGGGGTTTTGTGACTTTTTGGCCCATATGTGATCTCAGACCCTTTTAAAGCGAACCGAACCAAACCACAACCATCTCGGAAGGTGGTCTGGGTATGGTTTGCTTTCAGCTAACGGTATGGTTCACTAAAAATGTCTATTGTGACAATGTGGCCACTCCGGGCTCACTTGATTTTTCCATTTGTGAATTCTAATGTAGTTTGGTCATCAGATGCCTCTGTACAAATTGGATATTCATCATGGCTGCTTCTTCTGGCAGATCTCTGCAAGTGATTTGTTCACAACATAAACTTGTTTACTGTAATTTCAACCGCTTCCAACTTATTTACACTGTTTAAGAGTTGGATTCTCATGTTAAATATGGCCAAATTTGAAAAAACAAAAATCAGTTGGACGTATGACGGAGTATTTCTGTGCCAAATACCCTCGAACAAGGTTTTGAAAAAAAAGAGTAATTTAGAGTATGGCCCTGTGTGAGATCATAAAGGGCGAAATTCCTTGTATGGGCACTTCTCCCAGAGGAGCGGATGCGCACATCAACCAGAGAAAGAGCACGCCCATCAACAAGCTTTGTTCGGTTACTGGAGCCATCAGCAGCGCTGTCATTATGTTTTTAGAGCACAAAATCAACAATGTCAATAAAGAAGTGTGTTTCTGGTTGTGAGGGAAAGATAACCTTGTTCAGCTTCCCAAATAACCCAGCGTTAAGGAAACAGTGGATGCAGTTTTTTTTTTTCCAGAGCAGTCATGAGTCGAAGCTGCATCAAATGTTTGTGTTTTGTTGGCAATCGGTGTGTATATGATGTAAACAACACAAACGTATAGTGATTTGAAAGTTATCCAGGGATAATGCCATGATGTATTTAGTGTGTGTGTGTGTGTGTTTGCTCGTGACTCTTTAGCTCCACCCACTGTATGCCTTCACAAGCTCGGCTGCTTTCGGAAAGAGTCGGTACGGCGAATCTGTCTTTTATAAATATGATAAAACCTAAAGACTCTTCGGAGATATGAATGATGCAATACTACTCTATAGGTACTCAAGATTGGCAGAAACTGTTTGTGTTATGTACCCTTTAAAGTAACAGCAGCCTAATATAAGAATCAGTAGAACCATTTTTTTTGTAACGTTTTATTCATACAGTGAAGAATGTTTTATTTTTTCATTTTAATATTAATTTTCTTACTTAAATGCTGCTTTTAGATATACCTACTTTACCTGAAAATGGAAAGCTGTATCATTTGCACCTTTCTTTTATTGTATTTTTCCTATGGTGTGAACGTGAAGAGAACTGGGTCCTTTTTGTGTCTTTTTTCGGTGTCTTGGTCCACTGGCCTGACGACATGAAGCTCATTGTTTTCCTGAGGGGGCAAATGGGAGTGTCTCTGGTTGTTGAAGAACCTTTTCCTTCCAGGTTTTGTTAGTTGTCTTGAATATAATTTTTTTTTTTTTTTTGGGAGGAAATCTCCTAGATAAGAATTTGCCCCTTTCTGGAGTCATTCTTTAAAAACAAAATGCAACAGCTGTAAAGAAATCCTTTTTTTTTTTTTTTTTTTTTTTAAAGTCAAACATTGGCACGAGGTGAATGAACCTCAGCGAACAAGTTTACTTTTAACTTCACCTTGAAAAGCTCTGTTTGAAATATTAATACGGTTATTTCAAGTGGGTTTATTATGCAATTTGCAGCGAGAGCGAAATGTGTTTGAAGTTGACAATTGGTATCAGAGGGATTTTGGAAAAGCAAGCTTTAGATCTTTTTTTATAGTTCACATTTTGTCAGCAGAAGCAGCTTAAATTTAAAGAATTTGTGAGCCCTCAATTTTACTAGCTTTGCATTTATTGCTTATTTCAAGGTGTGCCACTAAAAACTTATGATTGATTTTATTAGAGGCTTTCGTGAATTAGAAATTGAGCAGGATGCCAGGCTCAGGAGATGTTTCATGCCAGGCTCAGGAGATGTTACAGCTCTAAATACATGTTTCTTTTATGTCATAAATAATATCCTGAATCATCTAAATAGCACACAGATTATTCTTCTCTTGTTTTTAATAAATAATGCTCTCGGTCTTCCATAATACTTCATATTGCCAAGTATTTAATGTGTAAATCTTGCCTTGACTCTTTACGTAAATGATGTAGCTCATCTGTGGCTTTCAGGCTTGCTTTGACATTAATAAGCGACAAAACCCCCAGTCATGAGCTGTCGTGTGCTGACATCAAAGCGCACTAATTTATTCATTCCCACACTTTGTATGTTATTTTCTCTTGTTTGGAATATTAAGATGTGTGAGCTGCTAAATCCTCAGCGGACCATTAAAGGGTCACAGCTTTTGCAGTTACATAACAGCTGAATATTCCTCCAAATGATGCCTGTGATCTATATAACCATCCATTACCATAATACAGGGCATCAGAATGCAGGTGGTCCCTCCGGCACGGGCTTATGAGATGGCATCTCCTCTCCTCTCTTGATTCTATAATTAATGGGAAGAGATTTATTCAGGCTCTGCTTGCAATATGGGCTATGGGGAAGGTCATTCCTCACCTTGCTTTTAAAGCCGAATGGAGTGTATTGTGAACTTCCCATGCACTGCAATGTCTCTCCACACAGCACTTCAGAAAATCAAGGCCGCATCTACGTCTTGCCGCATCCTCACTGAATTTATACTTCGACCTTGGCGTCTACAGAGCTCATTGGCTTGTGCGCATCAGCTCTTAGTCATTTGCAACTGGTTCTCCGAGTTGGCACTTTCTGTCTCATCTTTCAGCTGCTGCAGTCTCTATTCCACTCATCTCCATTTAACGCAGCGCCCGCTTACTCAGGGTTACCACTATAAACCTGCCATGGCTTCTGTTTCTCTTATCATTGAATGGTTTACAATAGAGGATGCGTAGTGATTGCTTAAAAACAAAAACAAATGTGTGTGGACAAATGCACCCATATTAAAATTCTGGCCGATACCGAAAAGCTGAGGTTATTGTTCATGTAATGCAAGATAGGGGATATTTAATGTTTTGTACTATTTTGTTTATGTAAATTACAAATAAAACTGAAGTAGAAAGGGAATTTAGGGAGCACAATATTATAATGCACAGTATGTTTTTTATTTTTTTATTTTGAGATTTGCTGAAGATTATATTTAACATTGTTATTAGTGTTAAATGAGGGCGATCTAAATAAAAATAGTATTCACTAAATTAACTATGAAACATCATTACTAATAATAATGATATTAGTAATAGTAGTAATACAAATCATCTCTATAATATAATTATAATATAATATAATTATTATTAGTAGTAATTTTATATTAGTAAAATGGTATTAAGTAAATAAAAATATTATTTATATAATAATATTTATTTGTGTGTGTGTGTGTGTGTGTGTGTGTGTGTGTGTGTGTGTGTGTGTGTGTGTGTGTGTGTACACACACACACACACACAAATAAATATTATTATATAAATACACACACACACACACACACACACACACACACACACACACACACACACACACACACACACACACACACACACACACACACACACACACACACACACACACACACACACACACACACACACACACACACTGAAAAATGACTAATTTTGGAGTTATTCTCTATGAAAATTGACTGGGAGTCTCCACTCCTAATATTTGGTCATCCGACAGTTACAGGAAAACAACACACACAAAACATAACACTAAGCGGTACAGATAGTCAGGGTGATGGATTGCCCAGCGGTCTCCTCCTCACCCCTTTTACTCGGCAGCCTTCTCTTGTAGTTTCATCCGCTCATTTGTAACTCGAGAGCCTGCGTGGGAAAACGGGCTTGTGAGCAGGCCTAGTTTCACAGCAGGTTTTTGTAGAGCCAGGATGGTGCATTCACAGCTGTTCAGGATGACGTTGAGTTTTGACCAGTCTTGTTAATGAGATCCAGAGAGCGCTCAGCGGGTCGTTCCTGTCCGAGAGCCAGATGTGGGGGAGATAACGTGACTTAATGGGCCCATTCAAGAGAAGCGTGATGAGAACACACTGTCTGAATCAGTCACACTGATGAAGCATGGCACGGCAGTGCAAGAGCCTTTCCGCTGAGAACCACCTCGACTTACCTGACCCCTTAAACATATTTATGTGTGCTTGAAAAACATTTATCAGTTAATTATATGCAATGATAAACCACTTTTAGCAGAAAATGACCACAGAACATTTTTGACAGTCCATTTAGGATCCTGTTATGTAGAAAAGTTGTCGGGGTGTGTAATGAATGCACTTTACCAAAAGAAGTGAGGGGCAAGAGCTCTTAGATCAAGGTAATTGGATGAAACAATTTCCTTTTGAATTTGTCCAGTCAGTTTGTCTTTTAACATGTGACAAAGCTAACAGCAGAACTGAAACAAATTGTACATTTAGATTTAGCTTTCTCTTTTTCACCCTCTCACAGACTAAAAGAAATCCTTCACTTCTTTGGCCAAGCCTGTGCCAGTAAGCAATGAGTGTTATTTTGTTTTATGCAGATTATTCATTACAGATTCTTAAAGGGTTAGTTCACCCAACTGTTGTGTTATTAATTACTCACCCTCATGTCGTAAGACCAGGACCCAGACCCATAAGACTTTCGTTCATCTTAGGAACACAAATGAAGATATTTCTGTCCATGTTTGAGCAACATTAGATATTTCATATTATCTAAGATTCTTACATATTGTGCCTTTTTAATTGTATTTTTTGTTGTATTTTAGGTTTAGAATTTAGGTGTTTTCAAAAGGACAATACTACCGATTAAGAAATAAAACAATTTTGTAATTTAAAAATAATACTTATTATGTGTATATATAAATACACACACATGCATTGATATATTTTAGAAAATATATTATTTATAAATATATACACATACATACATGTATAAGAAATATTTGCATGTATATGTGTGTATTTAAATATACATGATAATTATACACATTATAGACACATATATTATGCAAACACAAACTTTATAAAAAAACATTTAGATGTTAAACATGTTTTTATTTAGTTTATTTTCATCATACAAAATACAGTTGTTTGGTCATCATTTTTCTTAGTGGAAGTAACACTATAGTGTAAGTGACTTAAATCCACGCATTTGTTAAGTACAGGAAAACAATCAAAGTCTTGTAATGAACAGGCGCTCCATGGCCTCCAGTGCCTGTGTAACACCCTGTAGGTGGAACTTGAATTATCCTCAGCTTGAGGCTTCCCCTGCTCTCAAATACAGTCGTGTTTACCACATGTGCATGCAAGCTCGCAGCGCCTAATTTTTTTTTCTGTGGCTCATGTGGATTCATGTGAGTTATTGAGCCCAGGGGCTTTTTGTCCCACCTGCAGTAGATTTGACCTTGACCATGTAATGCATTTTCTATACCATTCCTCCACTATGTGCTTCTCGTCCTCACCCTGATCTTTAATGTTTTATTTTCCCCAGAGATGGGAATTATTCATTCTGTCACCAGAGACAGAAGAAAGTTTTTCTTTTTTTTTATGATGAATCCAAGCGAGCTGTAATCGAATTGAAAGAATGTGTACATGTCACAATGCGTGAAGCAATCTAGTGGGTAATGGGATATTGCAATAGCGCAACAATCACAAAAATGCAATGGAAAAAAGACTGTGGAAAGTACAGAACATTAAGATTTCCGTAGTTAACAGTGTGAACTGTATTAAAAAAAACATGTTGTGATCTAGAATATGAATGCTGAGGCTTGTTTTATTTGAATATGCACCAACCGGAGCATTCGTATCAAGGATGTGTGAGCAGGCAAAGCAAAATTCCCACAAACGCCAAGTAATGAGACATCCTGGGTAACACCGGCTGGGCTTCAGATATTAACATGAATTGCACGGGTTATTCTGATCTCTCACAGTCGAGGAAGGATGGGAGCGAATGCCTGGAATATTTTATTCACACAAGAAAAGGTTAATATACAGGGTTTTTTAAGCCATAGTTTTTGTCATTGCTTTTAGCCGTAGTTTTTGTTGAAATGGCATGCAAGTTTAGTCAACAAAACTATCATTTTAGTTTATGATTTATAGATGGATACATGGATATAAAGTTTATGTTCATAATTTTTTTGGACCATCATTGATGGTGGATATGATGCAAAACATTATTGTACACATTATTGTAGTACCGTTGACAACATTACATTCAAGAAAAAGATGCATTTACATTTCGCAGATGAGGTCTTGCTGACATTCCTTGCTATTGGTGTTACGTAAAGCAGAAGCACTTGATTGGTCCTAAGAGGATTTTCTCATCAAAGTACCTCATCGAAAGTACCATATTTTAGTCAATAGCCCAGAGAGAATTCGATTATCATGTTCTGTGTTCTGTTAAACAAAGTCTGAGGCAATAAAGAGAGACCCCATCACCCTACTGTTCTGAGGGTCCTATACGTTCACTATTAGATCTGCCCTTACTTCATGATTACACACAGATGCGTAATTGACCTGTGTGTTATTGGGCCCTCCATCTCAAGAGCGCTGTGCCGCAGCTTGACACTGCCTTTGCTGCACTGCATATGTCTCTGTGCAGGCTCACTGGGGTTTCTCAACCTCTTTACAGGTATCTTTCTTCTATTACAAGGCTTTCAGCGCAGACCCACCTCAGCAGACACAAGTTAATTAAGTGTATCGTTTCTCTGGCAGACTCAGGCCTCTGGAGTTTCGTTCGCTCAAGCCTTGATTTATGCCAAGCTTCAAGGACAGCATTATGCACTGCAGCACGATGCTGCCTCTGAAGCCCAGCCTACAGCCTCGCCTCAGCATCAGGAACGAGATGCAGGAGATGCGGAGCATTTTATATTCCTCTGTCCTAAATGTCAACTCGTACAAAAGTTAGATGTGGTTTGTATCAATCCGTTTGTCTGCGTTCGCAGCGACACAGGCATACCGTAACTTAATGCATCATCATCTTTTTGAACAATTTTAATTGACAGAGAAAAAAACATACTATCTTGATGTTTTCTAACAGTATGAACTGTTAACAGCAATATCATACGCAATTGTGTCATTGAACTGAATATCGGCTCAGCTGTGATGACCTCTATGTGGTTTTAGTGAATGAGGACTGGAGTTTTAAGCTTCAAAGGTACCCTAAAGCACATAAAATTGGTCAGTATGTCCCTTGTGCTTCTTTTTATATGTTGAACAGTCATACATTTAGAGTAATTATTAACACATTTTCCATATAATGAGCTTTTAATTGATGTGACTAGGTCATTGAGTAAATATGACACACACACACACACACACACACACACACACACACACACACACACACACACACACACACACACACACACAATACATTCATGGCATTATCCCTGGATAACTTTCTATTCACTATACGTTCATGTTGTTTACATTTATATGCACTTGTGCGCCGATTGCCAACAAAACACAGACATTTGATGCAGTTTCACTCACCGCCTGCGGTTTCCACTCGTGACCGGAAACAAACAAACACACTTGCAGAACTCTGTTGCTGCTCCATAAAAACAAACTGCATCCACTGTTTTCTTAACACTGGCTTATTTTTCGAACAAGGTTATCTTTCCCTCACAACCAGAAACACTTCTTTAGTGGCATTGTTGATTTTGTGCTCTAAAAACAAAGTGCTGCCGACGGCTACCATAACCCAAGCGAAGCTCGTTGATGGGCGCGCTCTCACACACGCTCATCCAGGAGAAGTGCCCATACAAACTATTCCACCCATTTTGACGTAATATAGATGGAAAAAACTTTCCGAAAATTGTTAGAATCCGGAAGGAGTGTATTTGGCACAGAAATGCTCTGTCATACGTCCACCTCATTTTTTTTTTTTTTTTTTGGCCATGTTTAGCATGAGCATCCAACTCTTTAACAGTGTAAATAAGTCAGAATGCATGAAATAGAATGACATGAGGGTGAGTAAATGATGACAGATGGTTAATTTCAGGTTGAACTGTTCCATTAAGGCGGCATCTGAAGAAATGTAAATGGCAGGTTTAGGGGAGCAGTAAATGGTGAGGCAGCTCAGCTCATTAGGCGGCATGTCAGTCTTGAACACAAACCCACTTGGAGAAGCTTGTAAACATGGCCCCAGATGGCCTCCAGACAAAGGGTAGCAGCTCTGCATTGTGTCCCCTGCTGTTTGACATCATGACCCGACAGCAGAGGTCAAAGAATCAGTCGTATTGCAGCGTTGTCGTCATGCCCCCCTCAAGCGCAGCCTTACAAAATCACATTCAGATCATCGTCAGCTGCTCTCATCTGATGGGCTTTGAAGAATCTGGAATGCTTTTGAGGAGAAAGTGGTTGCGCTGCTGGGAACTCGAGGTGCAGAATGACAGTAAAGTGGGGTTGGAGAGGCGAGGGATTGCTTGAGGTTACAGCAGATCATTAAAATGATGAGATTCTGTGGGTCAAACGTTTACTAGCGAGAGTGTTTCTGACTGTTTGAGGTCCTACTTTGGAACCATTTGCCTCTTTTAAAACCACAGTAATGAAGTTAGGGCAGCACAAGGAGGTGACGGCTCGTGATTTGGTAAACCACTTTGGTATGACTGAGCCCCTGATCCCTTAGATGATTATATGTTTCACAAATGTCTGCCATATATTGATAAAATATATCATTACGTTTCCAAGGTAAACCAGGCCATTAGCCCTATAGGCAACTTGTTTGAAAATACAATTGAAATAGAAGATTATATGGATATTATCAAATTAATAGTTAAAATTAAACACCTAAATGAAACCAATTCTGAAGATTTTTGTGGTATTTTAATAATTTCAGCAGTTTATTTGCTGCTCAAGCTGCGTTTCTTATGGTTATCAATGTTGAAAACAGTTGTGCTGCTTAAAAAGTTAAAGAGAACAGCATTTATTTGAAATATTATCTTTTGTAACATTATACGTCTTTACTGCCACTTTTGATCTATTTAATGCATCCTTACTGAAAAAATGGATTTCTTAAAATAAAAAAAAATCCTACTGACCTCAAACCTTTAGTGTAAAAATGACTAATTTATACTATGAAAAAAAATTAGACCATTGTAAATTATCTGGAAAATATTTGTATTATTTTTATTTAATTTTATTATTTTTACACTTTATTTCTCTGAACTTGCAGCCCTAAGTTGTTAAACTTCTGTTTTATCATATTGTTCTTGGTGTTGTTTTACATTTCATGTCATGCCTTAGAACTCTGCCCATCCGTGGTAAAAACTCTGAAGGACGGGTTCTCACACTGCCAGGGTCCTTGCTGCACATAGTTCAATGCCCTTGAGGCGCACTACCATTCTATTGTTTGTGGTATTTTTAGCAGAGGCCCGTCAAGCTGAACTTTGTGGGCTTATACTGGCCGGTCAGTGCTCATTAGAGTACAAAGACTGCGAAGTGAGCTCCCATTGACGGTATACCTTTTCCTATGGGGTTTTGAGGATGCAGTGTGTAGTCAGGGTTGTGCTTTTGTTAACCCTCGTCGCAGACTGTACCCGCTCCACCCTGTGTTTGAAGGATAGTGTTTCAGCCCATTCAGGCTTGGCCTGAAAAAGCAAGCCCATTTCCATACGCTCGCTTTATGTCGGGTAAGAGAGAGAGGAACTGATCTTTTATTTGTATGCAGGCGCACCAGTCCTCTGATTACATTTTCCCCAGGCATAGATGGAGTTATGTGAAATTTGTCTCAGCAGGTGAGCGACAGGAGACAAACATTCAATAAGGCTTTGTCACTCACATTGTGAGTCCCGAGTCGAAAGAGAGAGTCTCTGGCCTCGTGAGAAATCGAGGGATACAAAGAATATGCAAAAAGCTTTTTTTCCCTTTTTTTTAGGGAAGGGAAAGCATTGTTATGGCACACAGTGACTTGGCTAATATACAGGCTTGGGAGATTATTTAGTTGGAGAACAATAGGGCAACCTTTATGGGTTTTAAAGGGGACCTATTATGCCCCTTTTTACAAGATGTAAAATAAGTCTCTGATGTCCCCAGAGTGTGTATGTGAAGTTTTAGCTCAAAATACCCCACAGATATTTTTTTATAGCATGTTAAAATTGCACCTTTAAATGCAAGTGAGATGGCGCAGGCATTGTACAACTCCAAATGCTACAGCGAGCATACAGAAATGGCGGACTCTGTGCTTCTCACTCAGGGCTGTGTCTATGCTAATAGGGCAAATCGTCATCGGCTGTGGGCGGGGCTTATCCCTACAATGACGCCATTGTTAGGGGGGAATCTGAATCAGCTTGTGTGAAGAGACTGGTTTTGATTTAAGAGAATTATTTACAAAAATGTGTGAGTGGATTTTTAACACTCGGTGTTCAAACACCTTATAAAAGTGAATTTTGCATAATAGGTACCCCTTCCGCCAAAAACAGAATTTTCCGTTATTTGTGAAAAAACGCTTCCCCGTCAAGCACAGAATTTTCAGTGCTTCCACTGTTAAGCGCTGGGGGGCACTATTACGCATCTTCTGAATGAGTACAGAATCTCCTGATCAAAACACAGGCGAAGAAGACGCAAAAAACAAGTGATCCTATGTAAAGCAGATGCATATGTAAAATAACGTGATCATCAACATTAAACATCGTATAAATCAAAACTGCCTAAAGTGAAACTGAATGATATCGACCCAGGACGAGCTATAGGACTGTGCAAGCATTAGGGGTGTTGATGGACTCGATCTAGACCATCTGTGTTTGATCATCGTTCTGAATCTGATCTGGATGTAGTCTTTATGAAACTTACCCATATTTAAGTGTTGATAAAAAAGGAATGCATGAAGCTAGAATAAAAATAGAATAAAAAAAAAATGTTTTAAAGCAGAGGGTCTGCTCTTTCTTTTGATATATTGCATGCTCAGGTATTCATACAACAAAATATTCTATGGGCCATTACGTTTTTGTGAAAATGATCAAAAACCCTGGTGGTGGCTGGCAACTTTTTTTTAAACGCTGGCTGGGAAAGAGTTAATGCAAATGAAATATTTTTTTTTAGACATTTATTTTAGCAAACACTCATTCATCTGGCTTAATTCAGGTATGTAATTCTTCACCATTTAATCAATTCCCAGTGGATAAAATCAAGTCCTTTCCCCACGCTGTACTCTTGATTTTTTTAATTTTTTTTTATTTTTTTATTATATCCTTTTTCAATCATGGATGAGTCACATTATTCAAGTAAAATGGGTTTTAAATTGCACTTTGTTGATTTTGTTGCTGCTTTTTTTGCATTCTCTAAGGGAGCCTGTCCATGTAAACATGATAAATTAGGTGAGAATAATCCAGTGTTTATTTTCAGTCAGAGCGAGGGAGAAGTGGAGTACATGTTCACTGCTCCCCAAACAATGAGCAGGAGATATTTCTCTTCACTTGAAAAAAAAGAATGCCCTGCAAGGTCACCAAACACACACATAACGTCATACATTGCGTAGGTGTATCAAATACGATAACACACTATAGGTAAAATATAAAGTAAACTACCTTATTTTCTATATACAGTACAGTTTTGGGGTTGGTAACATTGGTTAATTTAATTAGAAATAAATATTCTCAACCGCTAGATTTAATGATTTAATAATTAAATAATGAAATTTCTGTCTCTTGTGATGTGTTGTGTTTTTTAATATGGAAATACGTGATTTGGTTAATTGATAATATCTATATGAATGTTTAACTGTTGTGTTACTGATGGTCGTAATACTGCTCGTAATTGCTCGTAAGCTAAATAGTATTCAGGTAGTCTTTATTGGCAATTTCCCTGTCTACTTCCTGTGTTTTGTTGTTTTGATGTTCCTTATACTGTTTGTAGTGCCCATTGGACTGAATTGTATGCTTCCTGTGAATTTGGAATCTCTCTTAAGATGGCTGAATAACCTGTGTGTCCACTTTAATCGGCACTTCACCGGGCGCTTGGAACGTTCCCACTGCAGGGGTGAAAGAGGCAGCCATCTTGGCTCAGAATGAAGCCTGCTTTTCACTGACTGAATGGCTATTGAGGGCCATTGGGAGAGCGACTCCATTTCCAAATGTTTTGTAATATCACATCAGACAATAGTATGTAGATGTCCACCATGACACCACTCTCGGACCACCAGCTATCAGTCTCAAACACATTCCCACCCAGCAAAGATGTACTGGCTGAGACAATGTCTTGAATAATTTAAAGCTTTTCTGTAACTGAATAGTGCCTTGACACAAATTAGTTCTAGAAGTTGAAGCTTAAGACACCCAACATCTCCCAGAATGCCTGGCTAGCTAATTAGCTAAAGTAATTAATGATTGAGGAGCGTATGTTTGTGGCTCCTGTGGGGTGTTTAACAGTCCTTAAATTCCCAGCCCAACTGCCCTGCTACTGCATGGAACAGACTGGAAGTGAATGGATATATTGCAGTAAATTTACATTTGGAACAGATTTTATGTCGTGAGCTTACAAATCAGTATCAGAACCGTCTGGTTTTTATGATTTCGTATGATTTGCTGAGGAGAAGGAGCATTCCTATACTCGACTGTATGGAAGTTTCTCTGCCTCACCAAATGTTGTTTCAACTGCCTCTGTGAGCTGTCTAAATACATTTTTATGACACTCCACATATGTGACAAAATCACAGAGCAATACGTTAGCTAACGACATTAGGTCTGGGTATCATTTTTAAACATTTACTGAAAGTGTTCCCTCTTAAATAGGCTGTGCAAAAATTGTCGTTTTCTTTCCACTTTTTGCTTAAAGCGACCACTCCATGAAACTGATATGTGTGTAATAGCTATCATCCATCATGATCTAGTTGTGCATCACAGCAGGTTTTTTTAACAAGTTAATGCTCCTTATGAAGCTGTTTCTGTCTTTTGGGCAGTAGGCTTGAGCAAAGTATTGAATATTCATTATATATTCCTAATGATTTGGTTTCTCAGGGAGTGTTGTTTGATTAAAGCAGACTCTGGTGTGATTGTTCTGTTAGTGCGTTTCTTTTGAACCCTGCCACCCGAATCCTGGTGTGGACCGAGACCACTGAAAATATGTGTCTTGGTCCGCTTCCAAACTCTGATGCGGATCGAATGAAATATGAACGCAACAAAGACATGTAAACAAACCAGAAACGGGACATGATGTTATAAGATGTGACCCTAAAAAGGACAGAATGCTCAAGAATACCAGTTTTTTCTTGTCATAGTCGTGATGTTAGTAGGCAGTAGATCTTCATTTGTGTGCGTGACGGAGGAATTCCTGCCACTGTTTTGACTCCTTTACACATTTTATAAGATCTTCACAAGTTCTCAGTTTAAAATACCATCATATGTAGGCTACACACATACAACGTGCGCATTTAGCCCAGCACACAGCATTGTTTTGGATGTTCAGTAAGTTCCGTCACAAAATATACATAATAAAAGCCGACCAATCAGGTTGTGAACATATCCCTGTGCCTTTAGGTTCGGTGTCTTTAGGTTTGGTGTTAAAATGCCACTGTGAATGCTATGTGGAAAAGGACTAAATGTTTTTTGGTCCGGACCAAAACCATGTTAGAGTTGGTATGTTTGATTAATTTATGTGACTGTCAGTTTAAATTGATGATGTAAATCCCTTTTTTTGCTCTCGATGTACGGTAAATAGAAATCTCTTTTAGTAAATAGTATTAATAGTATTTTAGTAAATACAGTATTATTTTTTTGGAGTAAATAGTGCTGTTTATTGTAATGTTGGTGCATATAACTTTAAATTATAGAAACTAGATTTTTACTGTATTTTATGTTTTGCATTAAACATTTTAAATCATCTGTAATTGTCAGCAATATACTACAATATACTATATTAAAGGATATATTAGTATAGGGGCAAGTCGTGGCCTAATGGTTAGAGAGTCTGACTTGTAACCAGAAGGTTGCGGGTTCAAGTCTCAGGTCCGGCAGGTCCACCTTCAATACCATGACTGAGGTGAGACCCTTGAGCAAGGCACCGAACCCCCAACTGCTCCCCGGGCTCCGCAGCAATATGGCTGCCCACTGCTCCGGGTGTGTGTGCACAGTGTGTGTGTTCACTACTGTGTGTGTGCACTTGGATGGGTTAAATGCAGAGCACAAATTCCAAGTATGGGTCACCATACTTGGCCACACGTCACTTCACTCACTTTTCACTCACTTTTTCACTTTATAAGTAAATTTTGCATCATAAAATGTTGTTTTGTTATTGTATTATTTTATTATTTACACACTATTACAAAACTTATTCATATTTTGAATTTGCTTTTATTTATTTTTATTTTCAGTTTTCATTTTAATTTTAGTTTTAAGTTTTAGTCATTTTAATTGGATCTTATTTTGTTAAATATTTGTATTTAGCTTTATTTTTGTTTTATTTGTTTTATTTTTATCTTTATTTTGCAATTTTTTTTTAAATTAGTTTTAGGTAACAGTACACACTGCATGAGGCATCACACCATTTTTTTGGCTCTGAATCTACTGGTTTTAAATCCATATTCACACAAGGTCAGGTGTTGCAGGGATTTTGAGAAGGAGAGCTCAAGAGGGTCTCTGTACTGTCATAAACCTCATCAACTGTACTGTATTCAGAAAGTATTATTTAATTAAAATAATTTGTAATACATCATGATTTCATTTAACGCCGCTACATTTTAAAAGGTCAGATGGGCTTAAAAGTGTTCAAGCCTTCTGTTTGAAAGTGCTGAATTTTTTATTCATTTGACAATTTGGCAACATATTAATTAAGTTCCCTTCTCAGAAAAATATCTATTTTAGAAAAGAAAAAAAAAGACCCAGTCTGTTTTCTGCCAGTAGTGCAGCTGTTGCTTGTGTGAAATCGAGTAAATGACATTCATACTCGATGCGGTATTAAGTATCAAGTGGATTGGTGGTTGTACACACTCTAATGAGGATCTGTGGATGTCTGTGTTACCAGTTGAGTGGTTGAGTCACTGTTTGCTCAGTTAATCGTGCCGATGTTTCCTATCCTGAATTGAGGTGCAAACAAGTGCAGATAGATTTAATAATTTATGCTAATAGTTTACAGAGCATGAAGCAGGAGTTTAAGATAATCTACAAACACTACACTTGTAAGGCTATTGTATTACCTTTCACTAAAGTTACTGTCTGTTCCCTTCTTGATGTTATGAAAGGTTTTTGCCGTTTTTGATTTGACTGATAGCGCTTCGCGTTCATCTCATGGGAGATTCTCACCCAACTCCCTCTCATCCTAATTATGCATTTCTGCATCTTTCCAGATGCCTGAGATTAGTTCATGACAATTCAGGCGGATTCTTACCAATAAAATTGTGATTGTAATTCCCTGGAGTTTCTTTGATTCAGCAAATCTCTATGGAGCTTTGACATTTAGGCTTCAGTTACATGGGCAGTGTAGCCTAGCGGTTAAAAATCTGCGTTCGGTGACCCACATTTGGGTAATTTGCTTCTTATTCAAGCTTTAAATCACCCATTTAGTACCAAGTCAACTTTGTTGCATCTGTTCCAAATTACAGCAAATCGTAAAGGAATACAGTTTGAGATACAATGGATTGATCTTGATTAAGGTGATGTCAAGATTGTTCTTGCCTTCATCCGTGAAATACATGACATCCCATCGATTTCTGGGAAAGTCCTTCTTGTGTAATGACAGATTTGATGGCCGGTTCTGGACGGTGCTTCATACTGACACTCGGGTAATGGTGGAGCAAACATTTATTTGAAGGGCCGGGACAGATGCAGCTACATTGGTTGACGGGTCCAGCCTGCCCTGACAGCACTACAGACACGAGAGCCGAGGGTGGAGCGGTTGCTTTCAAGCTCTGCTTTCATCTAACAGGGCTCTAATGATCAGGAAGACAGCACTGGCTCTGGACATGATTGAGAGAGATGGATGTTTCAATGGTGGATTCGTTGAAGAAACAGAATGAGGTTGGGTATTAAGGCAGCTGTTTATGTATGCCGATGTACCAGATGCGTGATTTATTCAACATGAAATTAAAATCGACAATTCTTATTTTTTTATGGAATGTTGCAGTGTTTCTTAAATGGTTCATCCGTGCACACATCATTCTTTTTTTAAGAAAATATGCTTTTCTTAAAAAACTTTAATGTGCCAGCCCGTTTGCAACAACATCTCTTCTCTGAAGACGTTTACACCTGTCACTCAAATGAAACAATCACAGTAGTTCCAATAATGTCTCCATGGACAAAATCAAGTCCTGGTTTGAAGGACGTGTATATTTTCTTTTGAATTCACTCATTTTTAGATAGTACATGGGTTTAGTTTTTTTCCCTTTCTTTTTATTCTTGCTATTTTCTAGCAATATACTTAAATAAGTTATTTTAAATATGAAATAAAATATGAAAGCTATGACAGAATGGGTGAAACGGTTGCAAATTTAGCCTGCTGTCACTCAGTTGAGGCAATTTGATGTATTTAAAACTATAGATATCTATACATAAATACCACATTAGCAGCTATTCATATAGGCCACTATATGTCAGTCATTCAGCATATTGGAACGGTAAAAGCTGGTCCATAAACTCTCACGAGCAAGTTGTCTATGTTTCTGCAAACTAGTTATTCATGTGTGAGAATATCTATATCTGCAAAAGTCTTTAACAGCTGAATGTCACGTTATTGAGAATTCAGCATACAGTAAATATGACAACGTACGAATATTGATGTATAGCTCTTATAAATATTATTGATCTTCAGTTCAGAGAACCCTACTATAGAAATGTAGGGTTCTTACAACCATAGGCTGCACAATGTTGTGGAATTTTTGATAAAAATTAATTGGTTTGTTAGTGTGAGTAAATGTTGATAGTTCATTGAAGTTGAATCCATGTATAGATGTTTTAAAGCTAGCTATATGTCATGCTACACAAATTTTATGTTAAGTATTAGTAGTGTTATTTTCATAAGCAAAAATATGGGATTTATGTAATGCTTTTTAAAATGTAATGGGACGCTGTTGAGGTGCCAAATGTTTACTTACTACATGAAAATCCCCCTGGTGTAACCTGAGGTACTTTGCTCGGGTGCACTCTTGGCTCATGACTTGCTTCCTGTAGGCATCCAACCATCAAGATTCTATTTACAGATAACAGATTTGTTGATTGTGATAGTCTAAGTGAATAGACATGCAGTGGGCTTAATCGGGACGACCACAGTGCCATAAGTGCCTTTAAAAACAACCATAGGATGTCAGCATTAAACGTTCTGTTCCTGATGCCACACATGCCAGAGTGTGTTATTAAACATATGCTAGTGTGAGGAGAAACATTAGCAGCAGTAGGGTATCATTTCTCTGCGTTCAGGAGTGGAAATGAGTTGTTAAAGTCTGTGAAAAACAAACAAGGTCGTGTTATCTGTCCTTGCTCTGTGATTGCAGCTGCTGGCCGCCAAACAAAAGGCTTTCCATCTCCCTCCAGAGTAATTAGTGCTTGCTAAATGTTGCACGGCTGCCTGAATTACCACCTTATGCACCTGGTGAAAGTCATTTCAGCTGTGCTTATTTTCATACCTTTAGAATGAATGTTGTGTCGTTCAATTGTATTATTGCCTTTTTATTGCAGCTTATACTGTTAAACTAATGCCACATTTAGCACTGCTCTTTTTCATAGATTTAGGCCCTGCCCCAAAATAGTGCAAATGATATGTACTTGAAGTGTTATCGACTTGAATTGGACAACACATGTCCATGATGTCCACAAGACTCTGGGGGCTTTGGGGTCATCAAAGTAGGGATAAAGAAGGATTTAACCATTGTATTATGTAAAATTCTCGGGACGATCGCTATTTTTCGGGTCAAATACACTAATCGGATTCAGTACAATTGTGCAAAAATCAAACTATGAAAAACAAAACTAAACAAAAGATTTTGTAAAAACTGTGGGTCAAATTGACACATTCCTCAACACCCCAGTGTCAATACTTTGCAGCAATGTTCATGACTCCAAATGAGAAATAGTCACACAGTTTCAAGACAAAGATTCTTGGTCAACCAATATTTCTGACAACTTAAAATATATTTTCTTGTCAAATTTCACCGGTGAAATCCAGTCATTTCAATAACGTGAGGGTGAAGATTTCCCCATGCAGATTTTGCAATGGGTTCAAGTAGGTCATGTGGATTCGCACATTGACTGTAAGAAACTGCTTGGTTTGATTTCTGTGTAAGCGTTGCTTCATATATTGCTACGCTATTGACAATAGACAGTTTTTCCCCATGAAATGTTGCAGAAATTTGGCTAATGTGTCGTACTAATGGGTCGGTATTTGAGACCTTCGAGCACGCTATTGAAAACATTTCTCAGATTTTAAAATGTTCTGTTCACAGCCATATTCAGCTTGTCTTATCGCAGTCTATTGGAAAGCTCTTTTATACAACAACCTCCCATAGATCTGACTCCCTCTGGGGCTACAGGATGTTAAGATGGAGGCCACATCGAGATTATGTGCATCACTTTGAGAGCATTCAAAGCAGCACAGATTTCCTAAAAAAGCTGGCAGCCAGCACCAGGAAAGGTCACTTTCAATAGCACGTAAACGCTCTCCCGCTTTATATGCTTTGCATGAAAGGTGTTTCTTTCCACTATGAGATGCTACTCATTTTCTGCACTGGCATCATTGACTCAGATGTTTCAAATGTGCTGCTTGAATAGGCAAACCTTCACTGTCAGAAAGAAAAATTTACCTTTAGGGGTACAACAGCTTGTCTCTGGGACAGCACCCTTAAAGCAGGGGGTGTCCAATCCTGCTCCTGGAGGGCCACTGTCCTGAGTACAGATCTAACCCCAATTAAACACACCTGAACCAGCTAATCAGTGTCTTACTAGGCATACTAGAAACGTCCAGGCAGGTGTGTTGAGGAAAGTTGGAGCAAACTCTTCAGGACAGTGGCCCTCCAGGACCGAGTTTGGACACCACTGCCTTAAAGGGACATCTTTGTACCTCACCCACCTCTAAAAGCTGCATATTAGTACATTAGCATAATAATATGTACCCTTAAGGCAGTATTTCCCAACTCTGTTCCTGGAAGCAATTTCAACTTGGTTTATCAACACTTTATCTGACCCATCTTTTTGTGGTCTTGGGCTGTGTCCGAAATTGACTTTTAAATAGACACTATTTAAGGGTATACAGTTTACTCCTTCAAGTAAACTATATTAGTGGCCTAATGTAGAATAGTGAATGAGGGTGATGAGGGGCGATTTCGAACAGCCTTGGAATCTCTACTAACTAACAAATGAGTTGAATCAGGTGTGTTTGATTAGGAAGAGTTTGAAAAATGTACTTTTTGTGTGCCTCCAGGAACATGGTTGAGAAACACTTCCTCAAGGTATGAAGCTTTTAGCAGTGTTAGAACGTCATACACCTCACAACCCGAGAATAGAGTTCTTTAGTGTTTGCTTCAGTAGTTTCTCTAGTCTAAAAAATGGCTTTGCGTCTCACTGAGCACTGGTTGCTAAAAAAAAAAATGTTTGTCCTTGAATCTGTCGTTTTGAATCAGTGAATCTCTGACAAGCATAAAAATTAATGCCTATTAAATGACTTGAATGTAATTGCGTTTTTAATGAAGTAGTGCAGTGTACTGATTGAACATTGATCTAATAGTGACTTTCTCTTCTCTTTCATGCACACACATGGATCTTGGAACCTCATCATCACAGGTAATTGGATTTGTTTTATTTACATCCTCTGCTTGCAAATAAGCGTCAGATGCTATTTCTTTTCTTACTTGTGTGTAGCCATGTAACCAAGGACGCGCATGTTGGAAAGGCTTTAGACATTTTTGTTGTACTGAAAAAGGACTGTCTTTGCATGAGCTGTTGACTAACGCAGAGTTTGTGAGGGGAGTAATTGTGGTCTTGACTCATTAGTCATGAAGCTTCTGTCACACAGCACTTACGGTCACAGACAGCCGTAGATTTACACCTACGAAGTTAAATAGTAGTCGTTTGAATTCTCTTCACTCCTATTGAATGGCATGATCTGTCAAAGTACAACTACAACTCTGTTGGCAAGCTTGACACCTTATAAACGGGAAGCATGTTTTTTACAGTACAGAACTGCTTTATCATTCATGTTTAGGATATGTTTTTATTGTGTTGACAGTGATGTAGCTAATTAGTGCTTGCTCGATATTTGTGCACGAATGGCAATTCTTTCATCAATTCTCCCTCCAACCTGTCTTCCATGGAACCTAAAGAAGATGCATTGCAGAATGTCAAACCGTACAACAGACTGAAAAAGAATGTGGACTGGAGCTGAAGATTAAAAAAGATAAAAAACAATTAAATTAGTTAATATGCACAATATTACAAGTATAATGCCATAAAAATTGCTTTTTATATATTATTTGTTTCTTCTATTTACATTCTTATCATTGTTATAGACATGTTTTTCTCAGTTTTTCCCACCACCCGATACATACGCTACGATTCAAAAGTTTGGGGTCAGTAAGATTTCTTTAAATAAAATAAAAAAACATTTATTTACACTACATTGATATTAAATTGATCAGAAATGGCAGTAAAAAATTGTATTATGTTACAAAAGAATTATTTTTCAAATAAATGCTGTTCTTTTGAACTTTCTATTCAGAAAATAAACCTTAAAAAAAACTTCCAAAAAATACGGCTTTGCTATTACAAAAATAAATAAAATTTTAGAATATATTAAAATATGAAACCGTTATTTTAATGTTTATTTTACTTAAATATTTTAAAATAACGTTAAAAGAGATAAAATAAATGCAGTCTTGGTAAGTATAAGACACTAATCTAAAATAAAAATTCTGACCCCAATCCTTTGAACGGTATAGTGTAAATACAATTTTTTTTTACTAAAATGCTCAAATATATAAAAACGATTAAATGATTTTAATTCATTTCTAGTGAAAATATTTTTTTGTTTTCAGTCACCATTCATTTTGATTCTATGAAAATAAGCAGCCTGGACGTGCAAAATATCTTTCACATTCCACATTTCATACACATTGTCAACGTTGCATTCAACGACATGTTGTTGCAAGAATTGCCATTTATTGCTTCTCCTGTGGACAATTTATTAACCTATTTTCTAGATTCCTAAGAAACACCTCATGGTTCCCTAAGCACACTCTTTGTAGTTCTCCCATGCCTTTTAACCACATCCCTAGAGGAGAAACCTGGAATTGTGATCTTTGCTGTGCAATCCCTGGAGGGCAGTTCCTGTCAGACAAACCCACACATAAGCTCACAGATCCTCTTTGGACCGAGCTCACCGCTACACAGTCCCCTAAGATCAGGTCTGCAGCCAGCCATCACACAGACAGCTTGTACCTGCACAGAGGGAAAGACTCACTGGAGGAGAGAAGCAGAGAGAGTTGAAAGACCAGAATATATTAAAAGAACAGCACTTTAAGATGAGAAATGATGTGGAGAGAACCTCTAACAAGGTCACTGCAGCATCTCCTCATGCTTACCGCGCTGTTCCTCACTGAAGTGCATGTTCTATCTTGAATCATTTACATTCCACGGCTATTATAATGTTATCACTGAAGTGAGCGAATCAGATCATCACGTATCTTTGCAACGTATCCGTTGCCGACCTGATATGCATGAGCAGCCAGAAAACCCTGACGTGAGGTGCCTGAAAATGAGTGGTTAGAAGCATTCATACAGCATTCACCGTTCAGACTTAAAAGGTTGCACTGCCTTTTGATCTCAAAACTTGATAATTATTGCAGTGAACTGCTGGTTGTTTGTCACTATCAAGGAGCTGAAAATGCTAATTACTTGGGATGGGAATCTTAAGGATTTTAATGATTCTGGTTCTTTTTCCTGTAGTACTAGAAGACTAATTGATCACGGTAGTTTAAAAAGAAATACAACCAAAAAGCAGCATTTTTTTTTGTTTTGTTTATTATATAACATGCACAGAGCTATGTTCTGAACCAGTAAGTAATCATACAGATGGATGTCTCACAAACTCCAAGTAAGACTATGACAGTAGCACCATTTTGATTTGGACTCAGTAAGTCATTTTGTTTGTGAATCCGACTACGTTCTTCGTGCTGTGTTTGTTAGTGTGTGCAAACTGTTCAATAGAATTTTCAGCTAAAGCTTAGATTCTTTTACCTTGATGTTGTAGATTCAGTAGCAGCTCGGTGCTTCCGCTGTATAGTATTTCTGGAAACGCTGTCAGAGTATTTTAGGGTGCCAATGGCAGAGCAATGCAGACAACAAATCATGAAAATAATTTGGTTGTCATGCAAAATCCTGCTTCTCTTAGGGCGCTTTCACACCTACCTTGTTTGGTCCGGTTTTTCGGACTTTTCAGTTTGGTCCGAATCAAAATTACAGTGTGAAACCTCCCCCGTACCATGGTCTGGACCAAACAGATGAAATTTGGTCTGACGAAAAGAGGTAGTCTCGGTCCGGATCAAACTGAACAAAGGTTCGGTTCGTTTCTAGTGTGAAAGCATTTTCTGTATGTTTTGTACTTTCAGACCATTTACAGGAAGTTCCTGTTTATGTTTAAATATTATAAATAATGTTATTTTTAAACTTCATCTAGGCTACATTGATTATGAAAAGTGAAAAGATGCGCAATATGTCAGAAGACAGAAGGTCAGAAATGATTTTGATAGAAATTTTGTATGATTTTGCTTAGAAAGCCTTTCTTTAATGTGAATTTCGTTTTGTATACATTTTATCTTAATTTTAATCAACGTTTAATCAGATAATTGCTTGGATTTAATAAATAAGAAGCAAATAGTCTATAGCAGACAATAATCGCAGGAGCAATCACATGCTTTGCACATGAACTGGAGCGCGTCTCAAATAAACTGAAGCTCAGCAGGCTACTTGTCTCACAAACATGAGAAATATGTATATATAAAGCTCGAAATGTCCACTTTTAAATGTAACGAAAAGAAAATTGTCAAGCAATGCGCACTGTACAATAGTGGCAACGATATGCGTCCGTTCATTCATTCTTGTGTCAGACGCTGACGTCAGACGCACGTCTGTTTACAAACCAATCAATGTCCAGATGCAGCCCACATAGATGATGACGAGTGGACGCAAGTGTGTCATGTAAAGTTCTTTAGTGCGCTCGCATAATTGCAATGTGACACCAAACCAAAACTAACTGAATGTATAAAATGTATCAAAACATGAACCTTGGTGCGGACTTTCAGGTGTGAAAACGCCCTTAGACTCCAGAAATTTAGCCATTTGTAATGCCAGAACAAGAAGCGAAGATGTGATAATGAGAAAATAGGGTAACAAAATTTAGCCTGGCTCTGCCCTCCTTCGTACTTCTCAATTTTCATTTTCCTTTAGAACTCAGTCTGGGATTGTGGTATATTCTCTGGTCTTGTCCAGTTAAATTTTAGCTAGTCCAATCAGCGAACAGAAGGAATGGCTGAGAACGATGACGCTGATGTCGTGCTCTAGTTTGAGATGACATGCGTCACGACCAAACGTTAGCAACTGGTTATGGCAGATCCAGAGTGGCTCTGGGCAGATCCAATAGTTTCAAAGACCGGCCTTCAAGGAAGTTAACACATGTCATTGGAGAGTGGCCAGACTCTCTGTACAAATGAAATGTACGAGAGTCTGGTAGGACCAGGCTAAAAAAAAATTAAGGTTATTAACAGTATAGCTATTAGGTAAATGGTTAGCTTGCCAACCACCATCTGACTGAAATCACAAAAAATGATTTAATTAATTATATTTTATTGACACATTTTGATGATTAAGATGGCATCCACTAACATTCAAGTTTGGGATCTGTAAGTTTTTTTTGTTTTTTTAATGTTTTGCATTTTATATATATATGCTCACCAAGGCTGTATTTATTTAATCACAAAGTACAGCAAAACAGTAATTCTTTCAAATATTATTAAAATTTCAAAGAACTCTTTAGTATTTTAATAGATTTCTTATTAAAAATGTTAAAAACAGTTGTGCTGCTTAATATTGTAGAAATAAGTTTCATATTTTTGTGGAAACATTCATTTGAAATGGGAATCTTTTGTAACATTATAAATGTTTTACTGTCACTTTTAATAAAAATAAAGGTAAACTGAATAAAAGTATTAATAAAACAAACTTATTGACCCCAAACTTTTAAACGGTAGTGGATATTAACAATTGTGAACATTGTGATATTGTAGGTTTCCTAGTTGGGCACCATCTTGGATTTGGCTTTATTATAACCCTATTCATCACACATACTGTATGTGCCTGTGAACACAGAAAAAAACCCATGTTGTTGATGTTGGCACACAGAGCCTTATTAATCAACTCCTAGAAGCATCAGTCACGGACAAACTCAACAATCCCTCTGCCTCACACACAGACGCACACATTTGGATTGATTTTCTTCACTCTTTTGATTGCCTTTCTCCCTCTTCATCTAGGCTTCTGTCTTATCATCCTAACAGATTCCTTAGGGGGGCTGAACTTATCCAGTGAAAACAGTACTAAGAAGGCATTCAGATGCTAATCTGACTCTGGTGGAGTCTTTTCTTCCTGCTGGCAGAGGTTGGGAGTGTATCATTTCTCAATTATACAGACGCACAACTCTAGCTGTTGAAGTTCCTCAACCCTCCCTGCATACTGGGGCCAAACGTGCCATAGAACAATGCATCTCAATCAGCACGAGTTCAATCTAATTATCATCGTTAATATTAACACTGTTTTATCTTGTGAGATCTGCTTTCATTTTGACATTTTTTTTCCTTTGTTGAACTTTAGTGAATCATGCAACTGAGAATCTCTATTAGGACTTGCAGTTGACACTGAGTGTTTTGATTGCATATGCAATTACTGATTCATATGCTCAAATAAATGGTCTTCATTGTTCATCATTGTTGATCAGTGTTCCTGCACTATAAATTCCTGTCAGTTATTCATAGAAGCAAGTGATTTCCAATGTCTTGCATCAATTGTAGTGTCTTGCAGATTTTTTGCACCTCCTGGACTATAATATATCTGTAGCAGCAGTTAGTTACCTATATTTTTATAGGTTCATAAACTTTCAAAGAATCATTTACATGACAACAGTGCATTTGGGGGCCTGAAAACATAAGCTTTTGAAAACGACGCCTTTACAGTAAAAAAAAAAAAAAAAAAAAAAATATATATATATATATATATATATATATATATATATATATATATATATATATACATTATATATAATATGCATGCATACACACACACATATACATACATACATGCATACATACATAACAAAAATGTGAATTTATAAAAAATAGTGACGTCGTGCACATGCCTATTATATGTTTACACATGCATATTACGTGTTCACGATGTGTTTCTTGACAAAGTGGCATCGCCGACTACTGACCTGGCATGCATAATACAGCCTATCTAATAATTTTCGCAGATCCGTGTGAACGGGGATCATTTCAACAATGTTGTCATCTGTTTTTAGTACATCGTTGTTGTGTAAACAGGCACTAAAGTCATTATACAAGGTTAGTGAATTATATATAACATGATTGATAATGTTTTTTTTAATTAGTTTATAAAACAATTTTATGTTCTGTCATATTATCCTATTACTTGTACTGCTGTTTTAGTTTTTTGCCGTGGTATCGACTGCCGTTTTGGTATCAAGATTTTTTTTAGTGAAGTATCGAATAGGGGTGGGGGAAAAAAATCGATACAGCATAGTATCGCATCATTTTGTGTGGGGATATTGTATCTATACAAGGACGGCACGTATCGATATTTTCAGGAACTGAATTTCAACTCGTATTGTGCAAAATTTTTTGCGTAATAATACTAATTTGAAATATTTATTTTATACTGGAATATCACAATCAGATATGTGTGCAGTGGAAGTGCATTCTCTCATATTTCTGAACGTGGACCTCTCTGTCCATGTTTATGTGTTAGTTACACGTGTTGATTTGACACGCAAGTGCAGGCCAGCTGCGCATCGCAACAACATTTTTCGCTCACAATTACAATCAAAGAAGCTGTCTATATTATATTATGCTATATCTACACTGTCAGCACACTCGTTTATTATACAACACAATAGGCTTCCTGCGATAGCCGGTGTTGCCAGTGTTCAGCCATAACACCTGTAACATCACTTGCTTGCCGTGGCACTGCCCCCACCGTGGTTTTTATTTATTTATTTTTTACTAGTAAAAATCATTTAGTTGAGTTAGAGAACAGACACTACAAGTACAATTGCAAATTGAACTTGCAGCGTGAGCCGAACGAGTCACAGCACAGATCAGTAGTAGGTGTCAGGTTTCATTCATCACGAGAGTGAGGAGCTGAATGACAAGACGACAGAGGAAGATTTGGGTTCAACACGAAATGTAAAAGCGCCTCTTTAAGTAAGTTTGTCATGTTGTGTTTTTCATTAAGAATAACAACGCACCCATCATTTAAGCAGTTGTCCGCCACTAATTAGCTCTAATTCTAAAGCGAAAGTAAAATGCTTCATAATTCATAATGGCCGTATTAATAGGTTATTGCAATACTCAGCATATCAACTTTTTTTTTAAAAATCGCAATAATATCGTGGCTCAAGTATTGTGATAATCTCGTATAGTGGGGCCTCTGGTGATTCCCACCCCTAGTTTCGAAGCCATAATTTTGTACTCAAAAGGATGATTTGGCACAGCTCAGCAATAAGGATGACCCGGGGTAAGTGTGAGAGAGTTTTTGGGTTAGTTGATGGAAGTGTCATGTGGCCTATTGATCCCCGTGCTTACTTTTTACGTCCCAATGCAAACTTAAACGTTTGGTTTCTTTTTGCAAGAGAGCCTTGAGATGGTGTTGGCATATATATATATATATATATATATATATATATATATATATATATATATATATATATATATATATATATATATATATATATATATATATATATATATATATATATATATATATATATATATATATATACATACATATATACATATATATATACATATATATATATATATATACATATACATACATACATTATATATATACATACATACATATACACATATATACATATATATAAAATAGTGGTGGGCCATTATTGGCGTTAACGTGCTGCGTTGTATGTGTATGTATGTATATGTATGTGTGTGTGTATATATATATATATATATATATATATATGTGTGTGTGTGTGTGTATCTATATGTATATGTGTGTATATGTATATGTATATATATATATATATATATATATATATATATATATATATATATGTATATGTATATATGTATATATATATAATGTATATATGTATGTGTGTGTATATATATATATGTATGTATATGTGTGTTGCTTTTTTGTGATGGGGGCCAGTGAAAATGTTGGCAGGCCAGCAGCAAAATGATTGTTGATCTGTGTTTAGACAAGTCTGCTGCTTGAGTAACTTAAGTAATTTTTACTCAACTTTAAAGATGCAGATGAAGATTTTGCAGGTGTATACATTATTTTTTTTCACATTCAAAATATCTGGGAATGTTATATGCTGTCCATAAGGTTCAAGGAGTCCGTTCATTAATTTAAGCCTGTGTACAGTACGTGATCTCCATGCTTTGGGTTCTGTGTTGCAGCCAGCTTTGAAGCAGCTGAGGCATGACAAACACACTGTGTCCCATGCTCATTTCACATCGGCGTGACAGAGGATGAAAATCCTGCATCAGCTTGGCATGTCATACGGCCTCTTCCTGTCTTTCTTCATATGAGTAATGATGTCACAGTGACTGGTGGGAGTGTATTTTTTATCTTCAAGGTTTATGCAAGCTACAAATATTTATTAATAGCTGTAAGTGGAGTTATCGTTCAGGGCAGGACTGTTATCAACAATGTCGGCTGCTGTTTGTTTTGCCATTCCCATTGCAGTCGGTTCCACCATTGTGCACAGAGGAAATAAAGGCGTTTGGTTTGCTTGTGCTAAGTGAAAAGGCACAGTACAATAAAACATGCAGATAAAATAGAGCTGCTGGAGTCTAGACTGATCTTTGCTAGACTCCCTGCAACAGGTTAAGAAAATCTAATTAATTAGGTCTGCTAATCAATTATACATGTAAAATTTTAAAAATATTTTTGAATAATCGCTGTATGTGTTTGCTTTTCTGTGATAGCTGACACACCACACTTTATTATTCCATTTATTAATTTATAATTGTATTCGTTTTTAACTTTATTAAGTGAATTAATCATTTGAAAATGCATTTTACAATTATTTCCAGCTTTAGTTAATTAAAAAGTAAAAAAAATAAATGTTTTTTATATATATATATATATATATATATATAATACACACACTCACCTAAAGGATTATTAGGAACACCGTACTAATACTGTGTTTGACCCCCTTTCGCCTTCAGAACTGCCTTAATTCTATGTGGCATTGATTCAACAAGGTGCTGAAAGCATTCTTTAGAAATGTTGGCCCATATTGATAGGATAGCATCTTGCAGTTGATGGAGATTTGTGGGATGCACATCCAGGGCACGAAGCTCCCGTTCCACCACATCCCAAAGATGCTCTATTGGGTTGAGATCTGGTGACTGTGGGGGCCATTTTAGTACAGTGAACTCATTGTCATGTTCAAGAAACCAATTTGAAATTATTTGAGCTTTGTGACATGGTGCATTATTCTGCTGGAAGTAGCCATCAGAGGATGGGTACATGGTGGTCATAAAGGGATGGACATGGTCAGAAACAATGCTCAGGTAGGCCGTGGCATTTTAACGGTGCCCAATTGGCACTAAGGTGCCTAAAGTGTGCCAAGAAAACATCCCCCACACCATTACACCACCACCACCAGCCTGCACAGTGGTAACAAGGCATGATGGATCCATGTTCTCATTCTGTTTACGCCAAATTCTGACACTACCATCTGAATGTCTCAACAGAAATCGAGACTCATCAGACCAGGCAACATTTTTCCAGTCTTCAACTGTCCAATTTTGATGAGCTCGTGCAAATTGTAGCCTCTTTTTCCTATTTGTAGTGGAGATGAGTGGTACCCGGTGGGGTCTTCTGCTGTTGTAGCCCATCCGACTCAAGGTTGTGCATGTTGTGGCTTCACAAATGCTTTGCTGCATACCTCGGTTGTAACGAGTGGTTATTTCAGTCAAAGTTGCTCTTCTATCAGCTTGAATCAGTCGGCCCATTCTCCTCTGACCTGTAGCATCAACAAGGCATTTTCGCCCACAGGACTGCCGCATACTGGATGTTTTTCCCTTTTCACACCATTCTTTGTAAACCCTAGAAATGGTTGTCTGTGAAGATCCCAGTAACTGAGCAGATTGTGAAATACTCAGACCGGCCCGTTTGGCACCAACAACCATGCCACGCTCAAAATTGCTTAAATCACCTTTCTATCCCATTCTGACATTCAGTTTGGAGTTCAGGAGATTGTCTTGACCAGGACCACACCCCTAAATGCATTGAAGCAACTGCCATGTGATTGGTTGATTAGATAATTGCATTAATGAGAAATTGAACAGGTGTTCCTAATAATCCTTTAGGTGAGTGTGTGTGTGTGTGTGTATATGTATGTATATATATATATATATATATATATATATATATATGTATGTATGTATGTATGATGTATGTATGTATGTATGTATGTATGTATGTGTGCGTGTGTGTGTGTGTGTATATATGTATATATATATTGTCGTGGGTGAAAAATCACACAACAAGGTTGCTCGGTGAAAGTGAACCCCGGAGGGTGGATTTATTTAGTACTTTGGGGAATAGGTGCAAACGGTGAAACAAAGGTGCGTGCTGTCGTCGTGGCTGGTGCTCCAGTGAAGTGCTCGTGAAGGTGGGTGTCCAGGCGTGCTCAGTCAGGCTGTCGGTCACTCGCTGCCTTCTGTGAGGTAAGAGACAAAGGATTAGTTCCAGCACGTTCAGCATGAGACGGGTCTCTACTCAAGTGAGAGCGGTAGCGGCTTTTATAGCCTCTTGCTGATGGGCTGCAGCTGTGACCGATCAGCCCGTGATGAGGACGTGCAGGTGCTGTGTGTTGGTTGCCAGGGCGACGCTGATATGCCCAGAGAGACTCGTCACTATATATATGTATATGTGTGTGTGTGTGTATATATATATATATATATATATATATATATATATATATATATATATATATATATATATATATATATATATATATATATATATATATATATATATATATATATATATATATATATATATATATATATATATATATATATATATATATATATATATATATATATATATATATATATAAATTAGTGCTGTGAAATCGATTAATCGCTTCTAACATAAGTTTGTTTATAAAATATGTACACACACACACACACACACACACACACACACACACACACAAACTTTTGTTAGATGTGATTAATCAATTTCACAGCACTTGATATAATATAACAACATTTTAGTGGAATATAAATACTATTTATATTTTATTGTAAAAATGTGTATATTATTTATTTACGTATATGTTGCTTTTTTTGATGGAGTGAAAATGTTGGCAGGCCATTGCATTTCATTGATAGCTGACACACAGCTCTGTTTATTATAATGGACACAATTCCATAATTAAATGTGTTAATTTAGCACATTATATAATAGTTTATTAAGTGTATAAATAATGTTTAGTGAAATATAAATATATTTTATTGTAAATATTTTGGTGGCTAACAATTAAAAAAAAGAAGAACCTTATTGTTGACATTGGAAAATGCTTAAAATATATGCAAATTCCTCTTGATGAGCCCCATGTTGCTAGTCTCCCCATTGCTGTTAAGAATATTGGCTGTAAGTGTTTGTCTTCCTGAGTTAAATGGCTCTCTAGGTCTTCCACCCGCCAGGTCAGTTTGCTCGCCTGCTTGTTCATATCCATAGTGATTCATCTGGATGGGAGTCCTCGCTTACCTTCCACGTTTTTTGAGAATCGGTCCTATTTTGGACTGGAGAGTAGTTTGTAGCCTTGCTGATTTGTAGATGAGGCTTTGATAAACTGCATTAGCCTGGCATCCGGGGTAGGTAAACTCGGACTGAGAGGGAATATTTGAGATATTTCTGTCTTTCGCTTGAGCAGAAATAGCTGGCCAGGGGTATTACAATACAGAGATGGACTGACTTGCTTTTAAACTGATTTTGGCATCAGTCTCTGCAGATTTATGCTGAACATTATTCACAGATCACATTAATTCTGTCAAAGCCTCTCTATTGTGGGCACTTTAAATGGAATCTGTACACATGCCATACAAAATCATAGCCGTTGATATGGCACCGCCACCGGCCAGTATTCATCCTCCGTACAAAACCAGCTGTCATCAGGATAAGTATGTTGTGTAAGATTACAAGACAGGTCTCTGGGCACATTATAGCTGCTCAGCTCTGTGAATGTGAGACTTCACAGATCTCTTTTAAACCTGTGATCAACCCCTGATCGTTTCTTTCTCTCTGATGTTAAGAACAGCATGTTATAGTGCTGCTGGTGATTCTCATCACAGCCGCTCCAGGGACTTGGTCCTCACATTCTCTCTCTTACTATTATATTCTACAGGTCATTTGGTTTCTGTGCAGCTTTTGGCTTAGATTTTCGATCTGTTAGATGCTCTTCAGGTCTTTTGACCAGACTGCCTGTTTAAGGATGTTTTGGGTGTTTATTTGTCAGATCTGCTTATACAGTACATATAGAATGGGCCTTAATCGACTATATATTCTAATGAAACGATACCTTAAATTTGCTTAAAATAAGACATGTAATAATTAGGGATGCATATCATGGTTTAGTTAGGTTTGCATAATGCATTGGTTATCATCCAATATTAGAGATTTGTTGTCATGTCAAAATTGGATAATGTTATATATATTTTGTGACACTTTATTTCAGTGGTCTACTTTAGAAATTCTACTAACCATAAGTAACTTTTTCTACTAACCCGAACCTAAACCCTAACCTTAACCAAACAGTCTACTATACTCTTAGAGTTAGTTGACAGAATGTCTAAAGTGGGCTATCAAAATAGTGTAACCAATTTATTCAATACATATCATGATACTGATCACGGCTATTGCGGTACTCCAAGACATATGGTAAAAGGATAACCGAAAATGTACTGTTGATTAAAAATTCTAAATTTGGTATTATGTTGGGGGTGGAAATAAATGGACTTGATGCTGGTAACCCAATGCACAGGACAGTGTCGACACCAGAATAAAAAATATTCATGATTCTGAAGCTGAACATTCGGAATTATTTTGGATGAATATGCTTGCACTCTGTCACTGACCAGATATTTAAAATAATGTTGGCCACTTTTTACTGGTAACATAATTTGGCATTATCAGGACCCACAAATGTTCCCCCGTTATATTATATTCAACATTATATATAAGAGTTTAATGTAGTACTGACACAATTTTCATTTTGGGTGAACGATAAACAATACAGATTGTCACCATTCACGATACATATTTTAGCATTTTTGTATTGCAATATATTGTGACATCCCTAAAATACTACTCTTTTTTTTTTACTGCTCGTGAAATTCAGCGTACGCCATTTATCTTGTATAACATGTTTATCTTGTTTTGTCATCATTTTCTATATCCAGCAAAGTAGACCATCAGATTGAAGGGTGATTCTCACAAAACTGTATTTTCTGCAAGCTGTTTTCAAGGTAGATTTAGATGTGTTTCCAAAAAAGTGCACTTGGAGACTCCAAAAGGACACCAAAAAACCATAATACAAGGAGTCCATATAATGTGTATATATATATTTATATAATTTGAGTTCCATTTGATTACATTTATTGTTTTTGATGACACGGCTAACCATTGAAAGCAAAGCTTTATTCACTTACATAAAATATAGCAAATTATAAGCATTACCTGAGTGTTGATTTCATATATTAATCTGATGTGTAGTTGTAAATCACAGGTTGGGTTGAGAGAGCATGCTGTTTCTCAGCTTTTGTAACGATGCCACCACCTGTGACTGCACAGAACATTCCTTCGCTGTGAAAATATTATGGTTCTTCACCCATGCTGATTCATGAGTGCTGTAGTGTATACTAGAGGCAGCGTTTCATCCCTGTGCTGTTTTAGCCTGATTATGGGAAATGGCTGCAAGGCACCATAAAACTCACTTCACCCTGAAGTTTGGCAACTTGTTTTACTGTATTAGCAGTAGGATTTTTCTCCAGTTTGATCTTTGTAATGCAACAAAAGTGCCACTTTCTATTTTACTATGTCTGTGAGGCGGATTTCTTTTACCGTAATGGTTCATGGGGGATATGAGAGAGAAAAACCCTGCTGTTGTTGTCTCTTTAAATACAGAATCAGCTACCGGACCCTCAAAGAGTGGCTGAAAAAGGGAGATATAGTAGGTATTCTTCTCAAGACACCTGTTCATGCCACTATAAAACTGAACTGTCCCTGGGAGGGGGTCCAAAAGGCCCAACAAGGTCTTTCAAGACAAGGTTATCTTTTTCTGCCAGGGATAATGTAACATTCAGTATTAAAGCTGCCCTGTGGAAGATTAGTCTCCTGTTTAAACTCAATAGGGGCAAATCTGGCCTGGTTTGTGTACCAGACTTGTGCAGCATTCAGAATTCAGAATTGAATTGAGAATGCCCTTTAAATTTCAAGGGAGAAAGCCAACATGATGCAGAATTGTCATTTAAATTAGAATTTAAAGACATGGAATTTGTGAATAAGTTAATAAAATTCAAAGAAAACTGCAAGTAAATAAATATTATTTATTATAACTCCTAAACAGAAAATATATCTCCAGAAACCTTTGAAGATATAATTGGCAAAAAATATCTTTATCAGCCATGGTTTAAAGTGCAGTGCAGTGCGTTACAATTTTTAAGAATACTTTTTGATTAATAGCCATGTGTGTGTTTGCTTTTCCACAAGTTAACCACAGCACTGTAAAAAAATATCATGATTTTAACGGTAAAAGACGATGCAGAAAAGAAAAATGCTTCAGTGAAAAACAGTAAATTGGTTAACAGAACATTTCCGTACTATATACAGTGAATAACTGTAATAGATCTAACCTTACATTACAGTACATTACACTAACAATACAGTTAATTTACAATTGTAATACTTACAGTTTTTGTACAGTCATGTTTACAGTTTTTGGAAGTGAAAAAGAAAGTCATCGTGTAATTTACAGAGAAAAAACGTAAATTGACATTCCCAGAATTCCCTTTCTTCTTAGTTTTTTTCTAATCAGTTATGTACATTAGGGTTCTCTTACGAGAGGTTCTCTCGTATTGCGTAAGTTCACTTATGCTACGAGAAAGTATTCTTTCTTCGAGATTTAATTTTTGTAACATTGTCAACGCAGTGCGGCAGCCTGGCAGACCATAGCAAGCTATTCCAGCGTGTCTATTGGCTGCACCGCTGGCAACTGCTGCAGCCTATCGGCGAGCCCACGTGACGTGGCAACCAATGAGGGCGCTTCGCGCCCCTCACGCCTCATTTGCCTACAGGTAGGGCGTGGCCACGTGTATATAAGCAGGGCTCGCAGGCTGGAAATTCGATTTTCTTTTCTTCAGCGAAGCCCTGTGCATCGCTGGATCTCTGGAACCCGCCGCCGTCGAATCAGGCAGATCGAGCAAGCAGAGGACAGCGTCTGGAGAAGCCGGCTGTATTCGCCACCTTCAGCCTTCCGTGCCTGCTCTGCTATCCGGCGGCAAATATCCTTTTATTGCACATGTTGTCGCCGTTGCGTCACACGTTTATTCCTAAAAGAGCGCGAGCGTTTGTTGCAAAATGCCTCGTTCCACCTGCGGCTCGTACCACGTGCTGCTCAGTTCCGGAGACCGCCATGTGATCTGCGCTCTCTGTCTAGGCCGTGACCACGCCGCCTCCGCACTCCTCTCTGGCGGATGCCCAGAGTGCGAGGAGCTGTCGACGTCCCCGGACGTCCCCCGCAAGCAGATCCTCGCGCACGTTCGCCCTAAGAGACTGGCTTATCTCCCTCGATTTGAAAGACGCATATTTTCAAATCAGGATAATACCCCATCACAGGCCATTCTTGAGATTCGCCTGTGACGGTCAGGTATATCAGTACACCGTCCTTCCGTTCGGCCTGTCACTAGCACCCCGTACATTTACGAAGTGCATGGACGTGGCCCTCGCTCCCCTGAGAAGGCAGGGGATGCGGATTTTGAACTATCTGGATGATTGGCTCATTCTAGCACAGTCAGAGGCCGAGCTCCTTGCCCACAGGGCAGCGCTGCTCAGCCATCTAGACAGCCTGGGGCTTACGGTCAACTGGACCAAGAGCTCACTAGTGCCCACGCATTCAACCTCATTTCTGGGTTTGGATCTGGACTCTGTGGCAATGTCAGCCCGCCTGTCAACGCGGCGCGCGCGCCGAATCCGAATGGGGCGCTGGTTTCGAGGGCAGACCGGCCTCTGGCCTCTGGTCAGGCCAGGAGAAACTCCTCCACATAAACTGTTTGGAGAGGATGGGGGTCGAGAACGCGCTCAGGCATTTTCTCCCTCTCATACGGGGACACCACGTGCTGGTCCGTTCGGACAATACGTCAGTGGTGTCGCACGTGAACCGACAGGGCGGCGTCAGGTCCAGATGTCTGGGCAATTTGACGGAACGCCTGCTTGTATAGTCACACGGCTCGTTGCGCTCGCTGAGGGCCGCGCACGTTCCGGGCCGCCTCAATGTCAGCCCAGACAAGCTGTCCAGGGGCCTCATTCCCCCAGGGGAATGGTCCCTGCACCACCAGACAGTCCAGCATTTATGGCGCCTATTCGGCAGAGCGGAGGTCGACCTCTTTGCGACGAAAGAGAACGCCCGCTGCCCGATGTTCCTATCCAAAAGCGAGGATGCGCTGTCCCAGCCTTGGCCCAGCCTCCCGCTATATGCTTTCCCGCCGGTTTCCCTATTGCCTCAGGTCATAGCGAAAATCAGGGAGACGCGCCGCCCGGTGCTCCTCATAGTGCCGCGCTGGGAGAACCAGGTTTGGTACCCAGAGCTGGTGAGACTGTCGCACTCACCCCCCTGGCCAGTCCCGCTGAGAGCAGATCTCCTCTCTCAAGCCGAAGGGTCGGTTTGGCATCCCCATCCGGAGCGCTGGTCTCTGCATGCATGGGTGACCAACGGATACCCGTTGACCTGCCCGAAGGGGTTGTGAACACGATCACACATTCTAGAGCTCCCTCGACGAGGCGGCTATATAGTTCCAAGTGGTCTGTGTTTACTAAGTGGTGTGCTGCTAAAGGTTTGGATCCACAAGAATGTGGGGTCCAGCGGGTGCTCTCCTTCCTCCAAGAGCTTTTGGAACTGGGCAGGTCCCCTTCCACGCTCAAAGTGTATGTGGCGGCTATAGCAGCGCTCGCTCAGACGACGCTCGGCCACACGCTAGGAAGGAACGAGCTCATTATCCGTTTCCTCAGAGGAGCTAGACGGATGAATCCCCCGCGACCCTCCTCGGTTCCTATCTGGGATTTGTCCTTGGTCTTGGAGGCCCTGAAGGCTCATCCCTTTGAACCGCTCGAAGCTGTGGAACCAAAGCTCATTTCGCTTAAAGCCGCGTTTCTGAGGCATGGCCTCTTCGTGGGCCTGGGCCAGAGGGATTTCCATCCACGATATCTGTATGGCGGCAGGCTGGGCCTCCCCGTCTACATTCATGAGATTTTACAATATGGAAGTTCCTGCCTTGCAGGCTAAAGTGTTATCAGTTTTGAAGGGGCGGTTAGCTCTGCCCAGTGATTCTGTGCAGACAACGCTCGCGTACTGGTCGTAAGTTCGGTATTGTGCTTGTGAATTTGTAGGAGACCGGCAGTGCCGCTCCCCTTATTCGCGAGATAGGGTGTTGTATTCACCTATCAGTACAATGAAGTGTTTCTTATATGTGCTGGCCCGTTTCTCTACCGGCCACCTGGCCCCAGCTTTGTTTTTTCCCCGGTTTCCCTGGGATACATATGCTGTATGCACGCCGCGCACGGCGTCGACAATGAGTTCCCGTAGCGTAAGTGAACTTAAGCAATACGAGAGAACCTCTCGTAAGAGAGCGATACTCGGTTACTTAACGTAACCTCGGTTCTCTCTAGAAGAGGGAACGAGTATTGCGTTCCTTGCCGTGCGCCCCACGGGCTTTTACGCTTCAGAATACGAAAACCGAATTTCCAGCCTGCGAGCCCTGCTTATATACACGTGGCCACGCCCTACCTGTAGGCAAATGAGGTGTGAGGGGCGCGAAGCGCCCTCATTGGTTGCCACGTCACGCGGGCTCGCCGATAGGCTGCAGCAGTTGCCAGCGGTGCAGCCAATAGACACGCTAGAATAGCTTGCTATGGTCTGCCAGGCTGCCGCACTGCGTTGACAATGTTACAAAAATTAAGGATAATTTTGTGGTTTTTCAGAATCTCGAAGAAAGAATACTTTCCCGTAGCGTAAGTGAACTTGCGCAATACTCGTTCCCTCTTCTAGAGAGAACCGAGGTTACGTTAAGTAACCGAGTATCGTTTTATGTTATATTTAATGTTGTTAAATTAATGCATTTTTAAAATGTCATGTGTTACCATGATGGTGTTCAGTGTTTGTGTGAATGACACTGTGAGCCTTCTATAAATGATTATTGTCCTCCTAAAAGATTTGATTCATCATGTGACTCATCTCCACTGTGATTGGTGGTTGTCAGTATAGGTACATAAAATATATTAGTATTTCAATGGGTTGGTAATTTAACATTATTTCAGTTAATGAAATGGTTTTTTTTACCGTACTTTTTTTTTTATAGTGTACATGGAATATGTACAATCTAAAGACATTCTTATATAAAATATGACTGCAAACACGCACAAATGTATTCTTCAGTACCCTCTACCCCAAAATACCAAGGTCTTTGAGGTAGAAACAGTCTCCTTGGTTACAGGATCCAGAGGAGAGATGGAGACAATTGAGGGGGGAAAAAGATCACTCTCTTTCTCCATTTTATTCCCTTCCCTCCAGCTTCAGCTCCCACAGCTAATCCTGTTTGGAAATATTTTCAGAGAAAAGAGGATTATGTTGTACTGTGCTACGAATTTTAGCACAGTTCACTCACACTTAATTAAATTCATCATTGTCTACTAAAAGCTTCCATTCTTCTCACTGGGACATTTGCTCCAATAAATAAGAGTCAAGGTGCTGTAATTAAGTCAAATGGGTTCTCCTCATCTGGGAATTTTAGGCTACGTTCAGACTGCAGGTAAATGTGCCTCAAAAGATCTGTTTTTGTCATGACCGTGTGAACAGCACAAACCACATGGAATCTGATCATTCCGCTTTGGACCACTTCAATATGTGGTCCTAAATCCGATACAAGTCAGATGTTTTGCAATGCGACCTCAGTTTGAACAGTTGGATTTGATGCGACTTTTTCGTCACCCTAGACGACATTCGTCACAATTCTGTTCTCATAGGAGTCACTTAAAAGATGTTACACACCTGAAGTTTCAAAAGGTAGTCAGTGGAAGAACAGAACGTATAAATATTACAGTGAGATGACAGATCTACAAGCAAAACATGAGGGCTGGTATCATAAGTGTTTAAAAACTCTACTCTCTTTTTTCACCTCCTCGTCTTAGTTATAAATAAATGTGCAATCGCTTGCTTTAATGTCCTCCGTGTTTACTTCGGTATGACAATGTGCTACGTGTCATTTTTTTTATCATTCTTTTGCGCATGTGGTTCAGTCTAGGATCATGGAATCGGATATTGGCCACATTTAAAACAACAATGTGAACATGTGAATACAAAAAAAATCAGATGTGAGCAATAAATCGGAAATTGAGCACTAAGGTTTGCAGTGTGAACGTAGCCTTAGGAACCTCTAAAACAGGATTTTCTCTCTTAATTCTGGAGAGGAAAAGCAAATCTGTTTACAGCGACTAAAAAAATAAAGAAGCTGCACTCTAGATTGCGAAGCCACAATGCTGCTGTGCAAAGGTAAAATGCAATATTTTTTGCAATAGTATAAGTTATGGCCTTTTTTGATGGCCTTTTGCTTCTTCAAGAGCATCACTATTTCATCAAGACATTCCCATAGGGGTGTGCGAAATCACGATTTTAGATTGTGAACTATTAAAATGTCTCCAAGAGAGCCTTTGAAGAGAGATCATGCTACAGTGAAATAAAATTGTGAAAAAGATATTTCCCACCCCTATTTTTGCCTAAAGGGTCTGTTATTCTTTCTTTTGTTACCATGTAAGGTTACATTTTTAAAATAGGGAAAATCATTTGACTATGCTGCTTATTGACTTGCAAAATAGTTTTAAAAACCAACATTAAAAGGAATCGTGGATTGTGATCCTGCCTGAAAAAAAAGTGATATATTTTTGGCATAATGTCATCCACCCCTACGTTCCCATGTGTTGCTGTATTGAATTATTGATCTCATGTTCCTCGGCCTCCAGTATGGACCACCACACCCTTGGACTCAGGACATCATCCAGAAAATATTTCCTTCAATAACTGTTTCAGAGATATATTGCATTTGGTCATGTGTGGAGGATTTAGCTCTATAGTGGAATAGAACATACAAGCACATGCTGTCTGCTCTTTCATTACATTACAGTGATTATATCACCAGATACAATCTCCACTGTACAATCATGTCCGAAATCTGAGACTGAGGATTTTTAGGGTTTTGATTAATTTATAACAATTTAATTTGACATAAAATAACAGAAATATTGGTTAAATTTACATTAAGGTCCCAGTATTTAATATGTAGTCATTAATATACATTAACGAACATTAACTAGAAATGAGCGATACATTTGTTACAGTACTTCATCTAGACATTAATCTTTGTTAGCGTTAGTTAACATAATACATCTGTTCATTGTTTGCTCAGGTACATTAAATAATATTAACAGATATAAATGAATATTAACCGATAGAACTAGATTTTTTTTTTTTCATTGTTGTTAGTTCATAATGCAGTTAATTAATGGTAACAAATGGAACAAAAAATAGTGAAAAGTCAGAAATACACTATTTTTATGCTGATAAAAATCATTGGAAAAATTGTTTCAAAGCTAGGAAATAGACAAATCACTTCACTTGTGATCTCAATCTTTTATACCTCATATACTTTCTTTACCCCTGCTACCCCTTACTACGGAAACATGCTGTTGTAGACTTCAACTACAATATTTATATTGCATGTCAGAAACGTAACCTCACACAAGCCATTGTTTACTTCTCTTGGATTGGCTTTTTTCGGTCAGGTTGATAATGCATTGTTTGAGTGAGCGCCACTCTTTCCTGGCTGGCACTTTCATAGTGGACTTCTCAAGTGCCACTGTGGTCTTGTAGCAGAAAAGTGTCCTCTCCTCTATACAAACTGGAAGACTTGATAGCTGAGGACTCTTTAATGAGAGAGTCGGTGCATGGAAACATATTCATATTGTGGCCCCTTGCATTAGAGCCCAGATATTATTACCATGTAATGGGAAGCTGAAAATGGCACTGTAATTTTGGTATCATTAGTTAGATTGAAGGTGTCCCTGAAGTTCTAGTGTTACTTATATCAACCAATCATGAGGCTGTGTGTGTTTGTGTCAGGCAGCATGCAGACTGTGAAATGTATCAAAGAAGCTTTATAAAATACTACTACAAATGCATGTGTATCTTTTGCATGCGTGTCACATTACTGACTGTTGATTCAAATACACTTGTTAGTTAGTTAGTTAGTTGTGTGTTTAGGGATCTGGTTCTTTTTAGTGAATCAAAAACATACAGTATAACATTTCCTAAACAAATGTCTGTGTTATTTTTTGTGACGAGTCACAAGAGAGTAATTTGTTCGAGAATCAGACTGTATTGGTTGTGCTATTTATTTTTGATTCAGTAAAAAGAACCAGCTAATTGGTTGCACTGTATTTTTGATTCCCTGAAAAGTATTGTCTCATAAGAGTCATTTGTTCGAGAATCGGACTACACTGGTCCCACTGTCGGTTTCATGATATAGGTTCAGTTCCGGCCACATCAGGGAACAATGTGTGCGTGAAACCATTAACAGATCCAAACATCATTTAGTTCCTGTCATTTTAAAACAATGGAACAAGCTCTGAATAAGAAATCATTCTCAGTTCCCAACCCTTTGTGACATTTAACAGATCTTTTATAAAATACATCCTATTGTCAACATTAGAAATTAGAATGTGTAATACCATTTTATGAGAGCAGATTACAAAATGGCAAACATCAAAGGAGGTTTCTGTCTTTTCAGATGTGTGTGAAAAGATGAAATGGCTTGACCTTCAGTCGATTTATTAAAAATGTAATTTGAGTTATTGCTTGAGAAATATTTCAGAAACTTTACCTTTGTTAGGGACGTCTACTCCAAGCCTATTAATTAATTGATGTTGCTTTGAACTTCTCCCTTGGGTTGTGCGTGATTGATCCAGCCGTTTAATGGCACACCCTCTTTTCCCAGATGTCCTATTCGACTCAGTTCTTACAGTCGGCCCTTTCTTGAACATACAGCCAAAACCATCTCTCAAAGGCTGTCCCAATTAATTTCCCGATCCCAATTAATTTCCCGATCCTTTGGAAGGATGCAGCCTCTGAATTTGGACACAGCTAATATGTGACTTTGCTCTGCCTTGATTAGTTGGGTATGACAGTCCAGCTGAACCTCATGGGCCTGGGCTTGAGGTCTCAGATTAATTAAGGATCTGTGCTGCCCTTTGCAGTGATATCTCAGGCAGAACGACTTTTTTCTGCCTTATCATTTTCTTTGCTTCTCCAACCTAGCTCAAATTATTAAGGCTTGAATGCAGGATGACATAGTGCACCCAGCCAGATGTTGACTTTGCACACTAAAAATCCTGTATGTGTAGGTCAACATTTAAAGTGCATTCCCAACCCATTTTAATATACATAATCTGTCATTCAGTATTTGAGTGAAATATATAGCAAAAAGGGATTTATATATATATATATATATATAACCCACCTAAAGGATTATTAGGAACACCATACTAATACTGTGTTTGACCCCCTTTCGCCTTCAGAACTGCCTTAATTCTACGTGGCATTGATTCAACAAGGTGCTGAAAGCATTCTTTAGAAATGTTGGCCCATATTGATAGGATAGCATCTTGCAGTTGATGGAGATTTGTGGGATGCACATCCAGGGCACGAAGCTCCCGTTCCACCACATCCCAAAGATGCTCTATTGGGTTGAGATCTGGTGACTGTGGGGGCCATTTTAGTACAGTGAACTCATTGTCATGTTCAAGAAACCAATTTGAAATGATTCGAGCTTTGTGACATGGTGCATTATCCTGCTGGAAGTAGCCATCAGAGGTTGGGTACATGGTGGTCATAAAGGGATGGACATGGTCAGAAACAATGCTCAGGTAGGCCGTGGCATTTAAACGATGCCCAATTGGCACTAAGGGGCCTAAAGTGTGCCAAGAAAACATCCCCCACACCATTACACCACCACCACCACCAGCCTGCACAGTGGTAACAAGGCATGATGGATCCATGTTCTCATTCTGTGTATGCCAAATTCTGACTCTACCGTCTGAATGTCTCAACAGAAATCGAGACTCATCAGACCAGGCAACATTTTCCAGTCTTCAACTGTCCAATTTTGGTGAGCTTGTGCAAATTGTAGCCTCATTTTCCTATTTGTAGTGGAGATGAGTGGTACCCGGTGGGGTCTTCTGCTGTTGTAGCCCATCCGCCTCAAGGTTGTGCATGTTGTGGCTTCACAAATGCTTTGCTGCATACCTCGGTTGAGTGGTTATTTCAGTCAAAGTTGCTCTTCTATCAGCTTGAATCAGTCGGCCCATTCTCCTCTGACCTCTAGCATCAACAAGGCATTTTCGCCCACAGGACTGCCGCATACTGGATGTTTTTCCCTTTTCACACCAAGTTTACTTTGTAAACCCTAGAAATGGTTGTCTGTGAAGATCCCAGTAACTGAGCAGATTGTGAAATACTCAGACCGGCCCGTCTGGCACCAACAACCATGCCACGCTCAAAATTGCTTAATTGCTTAATTGCTTACCTTTCTTTCCCATTCTGGCATTCAGTTTGGAGTTCAGGAGATTGTCTTGACCAGGACCACACCCCTAAATGCATTGAAGCAACTGCCATGTGATTGGTTGATTAGATAATTGCATTAATGAGAAATTGAACAGGTGTTCCTAATAATCCTTATAGGTGAGTGTATATAGTAGTTTGAATTAGCTTTAATTTTATATTTTAGTTATAGAAAGCAAAGTATACTGAACGTTTTATTCGTTTTAGTACTTTAACTTAAGATAAACTATAAATATTATATGAAAAACATAAATAAATAAATTTATTTGGCAATAACTCTGGATGGAACTTGATTTGAAGAATTAAAAAATGAGGGATTGGTGACATCAGCCATAAAGAGAAGTCATTTCAGAGGCCAAGCAATTTATTGCATTTGGATGCAAAATTATGAAGACAAACCTTTTTTTTTATTTTTATAATGTGCATAGATAAATCATATCAGATCTTTTAAAAACTAAACTAAACTACTTACAACCTTAAAATAAAAAAAAGTTTTCTCGGGCTCACTGACATGACTCACAATTAATGAAAAGGTTGGCGCAGGCACAAATGCTCTTTAGGCACGGGCGTATATCAGGCCTCTCCCTGGGAACAGCTGGAACTCATGATATGAGCAATGTGTTGCATCCTGAGGACTGAAGTTGAGGATTCTAGTTTTAAACTTAGAGGTCAGTAATATTGGTAAAATAATTTGTTTTAGTGCAGTGGATGACTGACAGGTGTAGACACTGTTGTTTTGATTAGCCTTCACATAGACCTCCTTACATTTGTGATGTGTATTTAACCACCTCCAAATGTGGTTTGTGATCACAAAGCGTTTATGACCCAGTTTACACTTTTCAGATCACCTGAGATGGATGGAGACATGTTTTGCCTCAAACCTTGGTCCTGCTCCAAGAATTGAGACGTTGACATGTCAAACTGTTTAAACAAACACAGCAGTGTTTTCAATGTGCCACAGTGTATTATTTGCAAATTCAAATTACCCATGGCTTACAATTGCTGTTTCATAGAATAAAGCCGATTAAACTTTGGAAAAAATTGCACTTTAACACTTTGCTTATGTTTGTTCAAGTGTTCTTGGCTTGAAAACAATCTTCTCTTGCTCTTTCATTCCCTCTTGGACCTTATTGAATCTGCTTTGTTTTGCTTAAAAGAAAACAGATTCAATCACAGAATGGCAGTTTCCACCGGCTTGAGAAAAGCAGTGTAGCTTGACTTCTTCCTCCTCAGATTGGCGGCCTCTGAACTTCTGTGCTTCCAAGGAGTGTAAGACTGATGCGAAGTGGACATCAACTCCATTGCTTAGTTGCTCTGATCACTTCACTGCAGCCAACTGGTTGGTTTCGCTTATGGGCAGTTACTGTGCCAGAGAGCTGATGGATGGCTTTAATGAGTGTGAGTGGCCCCTCAGAGAGCTCCCTCATCCTAGCTGAGGTGAACAGGGAGATTTGCGACTGCAAGATTCAGTCAGTCTGACAGTGGAAAACATTCCTCTTCCTCCCCACAGAGAGAGCGACATGGCGTGTTGCCAGAAAGACAAAACTGTGTGGTTTTGATATCAATCCTCTTGTTGTACACACTCCCGTTACACATGGGTCATTCTATGCAATGCATCTTGAGCTCTGTAACTTTTTTATAAATGAATATGCCTTTAATGTTTTTTAAAGAAGTATATTTTTTGAAACCTGGCATTTGAAGTTTATTCATTATAAATTCACACAATGGCAACAAATAAACCGTAAGAGATTGAGAGTTTAAATGAGACCATCAGCTAATTATTAATACAATTTTTCAAATAAATGTATTTATTCCTGTGATGGCAAAGCTGGAATACTCCAGTTTTCAGTGTCACCAGAAACATTTATCAATGTTAAAAACAGTTATACATTTTCTGTAACATTTACTGTCACATTTGATCAATTTAATGCATCCTTGCTGAATAAAATAATTAATCTTACTTGCTCCAAACCTTTGAATAGCAGTGTATAACAAAATTAATCTAATGCTAATATGAGCTGCTTCTGTCGTTTTCTCTCTAGAAACCTTGCAGAGGATGTTTAATATTTAATCCAAAATATTTTATCCAGGATATTATATGATGGAGGCTAGTATGAATGACCCATGTATGCATACAGTCAAACCAAAATGTATTCAGACACTTTCAACATTTTCTCACATTATCACAGTTTATTTGCTATAGTTTAGAAAATGGTAATAAAATATGACAAGAACTCCAAGTTACACTGTGTCAGAACAAAATCATCTTGACAATGTCAGATAACTTTGGTAGAATGGATTACAATCAACCAATCAGCTGTCAGCAATTTAAGTACACAATTAGATAATACCAATTGAGGTCAACCAGTAACCAAGAAAAACACTTAAGCAAAACATGGTCAGGTCAAAGTGTCTGAATAATTTTGGTCCCAAATTTTGGTCAATTTTAACTGTATGAAGAATTTTTGGGTATAATATGTCATTAGTTTACTTTATTTAGCTATCCCCACTTGCTTAAAATGAACTATAGTGTCCCACACCCACTAGTAAAAAATTATATCTGGTATCTGAATAATATTTGTATGTATAAAATCACCTTTTATTGAAAAGCACTTCCATTCACTTCATAAAAAGATAGGTGGGTGATACATGCCCAGACATGTATTCGGGATCACAGATCCACTTATGCAAATCTGCGTGGTAAGGAGACACACTTGAGATGGCCTGCAGGCTTCTCTTGGCTCATTTCGAGCGGCTGGCGTGTGGACTGACAAGGCCTTGTTTCAGTCAGACAGCACGAGCGCTGCATAACAACACGCGCTGAGGTCACGGCTCCACACACAACTCTGTGTAACTTGGTTTTTTTTTAACATTTCTTCAAAGAATTCAGCCACGAGTGCCACTGCTGTCTGTCATGAAAAAGATTTCAGCCTCCTCGGAATAAAATTAATGCTTCTCCATTTCAAACGCATGTAAAAAAATCTCCAGACATAGCTTCAGGATCATAGGAAGCCCAGCTTTAATTCTACCTATCTATGCCATTTAAGTCTTTCTCCCAGATGGTTCATGCAGGACCTTCAAAAGCTCCTGGATGTTCTGTGGCTCCACTGTGGAGCTGATGGGAAAGGAGGAGATGAGATGCTTCGATCTGGAATACTGTAGCACATCAGACACTACAAAGGCCGAATGGTTGGAAAGAGGAGGCAGCCGGCGGCTCAAGATTTCTAAAGATCTCTCTGTGCTTGACTCCTTTGTGTGATTGTTCCTTTCATCTATGGATTTCTGTGACACTAGAGGCTTGGTTATGAATATCATGGGTGCACTTATTAGTGTTGTTTTGGATGCTGCTGGTGAGATTGTGAATTTTGAATTCCTCCCCCAAGTTTTCCTCCTCGTTCTTATGGTTGGGTTTTGTGCCAGTGCCAAGCAGGGCATACTCACTACTAGTTTGTTGATTGGAGACACAGGCATTTGAGTGTGAAACTGTCGCAGCATGTTATGGCCTGAGGGTGCTGTTGTTTTTAGCCTTTGTCTTTGTCATGGGAGTTCAGAACAGAGACCGCATTCCAAAACCTGAAAAATGCCATCTTCACAGACAGTATAAGTAGGTAGGAACTTCTAGAAAGGCAACACGCATATGAATTCAATGTTTGCGTAACATAAGATAATTCACCTCATTTGTGCTTTGAGATGTTACTCCACTCTTCCACCAAGACACTTGCGAGTTCTTAAACATATCTGGGGGACATATGGTTACACCACGTTTTACTAACAATAAGTAACTTTGCAACTGTGGGCTATTGAAATAAAGTGTTACCTTTTAGTGCTATTTAGTGTTACAATTTATGTAAGCAATATAAAACCTATATGAATAATAATAATAATAATAATACGCTGTATGTTAATTGGCCAGAGGAGAACTGGCACCCCGACTGAGCCTGGTTTCTCCCAAGGTTTATTTTTCTCCATTAGGTCACCTGATGGGGTTTTGGTTTCCTTGCCACTGTTGCCTCTGGCTTGGCTTGCTCAGTTGGGGACACTAAAATTTTTCAACTAAACATCGAAATAAATCTAATTAATAAACTAAATGAACCATATAATAATGAACCATATATTACTGATCTAATTATTGATCTAAAGCCCACACTGTCACCGTATGGAAATTTAAACTGATGACATCAAATGACTATACAGCTTCATAAAATTATGCTGCATTATTTTCCTGTTTAACACTGTAAAGCTGCTTTGGAACAATCTGCATTGTTAAAAGCGCTATATAAATAAAGTTGACTTGACTTGACTTGACATGAAAGGAACTCTATTTTATTACTGACTTTATGTGTGTGTGTGTGTGTGTGTATTAGTTATGAGAAACAGAATCTTTTTTTTTAATTGAACACATTGTAATTCATACATTTTATGTTTGGAGACAGAAAAAAAGTTCCTTTTCTCTTTTTAGAAATGTAGACAGAAATTCTCTAGCAAACTCGAGTGAATTGTGTGCCCACTTTGGGCCCTGCAAGCCAACAAAACCCTGCAGATCTATCAAGCAGAGAGCAAGCAGTAACCGAGTTGCCAAGCATCATTTTCTGGCTGCTAATTAGCTCTTCACTGAACTTCCCGTGAATCTCCATCGGACTACTGTCATAACATGGCCTTGTTAGTTCCCGTGATGGTTTATCTGTGGCATTTATATGGCTCTTTAATTGAAAAAAAGAAGCGGTCTCAGCATGTGGCTTTTTCAGGGGTGAGGTGACTGTGTTGTGTAAGCAGTGTCCTGTAGGTGTATAGTGTCTGTACAACACATTAGTGGGCGGCTGACTATGTATACTCCTTCTTTGAATAGATAGTCATGTGAGAGTCTATTTGTGTTTCCTTTGTTTGATATTGGCAAACAATAGAGTAGTCATGCTACTCTACATACTACCTAGAAGGCATCGAGATGGAAAGGTGCTTCCAGTTGGCTGTTCCGCGAAATACATGAAGAATAGACTTGTGATCATGCGGTGTTTGCGCAAATGTTGGTGAGTTGTTTGAGCTCAGCCATTGTTTGCTATAGTCGTCTTTGCATGGACTTTTAAGTATTGTTTGGATTATACTGTAAATCTAGAAGATGCTGTCAGTTGGAAATAGGGTTGTTGTTACTTTTCTGATGCTGATTTACTTCAATATCACTAATACTCCTGTTTTCTTCAAACTAAACATTTGCTGTGTGTTAATACCCAAACCTTAAGCAGTGTCGACACTATATTTTATGTGGCACAAATTTGAAAGGAGGCTTAAAAATGTGTTGTACCTACAGTAGTGGCCCATCATTCAGCCAATGAAACATTGAAAATATGTCTTTCAAACATATCTGCATTTGGCAAACACTTCAGAATGTACAAAAAAAAAAATTATATAACTTTGTATTTTAAGATGTCACTTTGAACAGACTGAAGTAGGGCTGCATGATTATTTGGAATAAAACCAAAATCGTGATATAGTTTACTCCGATTATCAAATCATAGTTGAATAAATAGCTGTATGTGCTGGGTGTTTCAGAGAGAGGCGTGGCACTGTTTTCATTAACAGTACATGAGAGCAGCTCATGATCCTGTGTTTTATAGTGTCTTAGAGCAGGTTGTTTTGCAGTAAATGCCGCTCCTCGTGAACTCTACATCGTCAGTTTGAGTCGCAGAGAACATGCAACATCTGACAACCATCTTCTCAAACTTGTAATGAGGAGCGTTTATAAACTGGCTGTAGTTATGAAGCTTTAATGGGTTAGCTCACACAAAAATGAAATTTCTGTCATTAATTACTTCTCATCATGTCGTTCCCAACCCGTAAGACCTTCGTTCATCTTCGGAACACAAATTAAGGTATTTTTGATGAAATCCGAGAGCTTTCTGCCCCAACATAGACAACAACACAACAATCACTTTCAAGGCCCAGAATGGTATAAGGGCATTGTTAAAATCATCCATGTGACTGCAGTGGTTCAACCTTAATTTTATGAAGCAATGAGGATGCTTTTTGTGTGCAAAAAACAAACAAAAATAACGACTTTATGCTTTCATGTCATTCTCCTACGCGATTCACATAAGCACCACAACGCATGCATGAAACTATGCCAATGCATGAATAGCCTAACAAAATGAGAAGCATAGAGAGTGACAGGAAAGAGAAGACATTGTTGAATAAAGTCGTCATTTTCGTTTGTTTAATTTTGCACACGAAAAGTATTCTCGCCGCTTAATAACAGTTAACGTTGAACCACTGTAGTCACATGGATTATTTTTTAACGCTGTCTTTACTACCTTTCTTGGCCTTGAAAGTGGTTGTAGTGTTGTTGTCTATGTTGGGTTAGAAAGCTCTCGGATTTCATCAAAAATATCCTAATTTGTGTTCCAAAGATGAACGAACGTCTTACGGATTTGGAACGACATGAGGGTGAGTAATTAATGACAGAAATTTCATTTTTGGGTGAACTAACCTTTTAAGGATTCCCTGTGGTTTTCTAGTCTTGTTAACGTTTGGAAATTAAAATATTATTATTGTCATTTTACTAATTTACTGTATAAAATTTGATTGTTATATTATTTTATTAATAATATATTACAATATTATTACAATATTAAGATATTACAATATGAATTTCTTATTTTCTGCACTTTTAATAATAATATTAAATCATTATTATTATTATTTGTATTTTTATTATAGTCATATTGCTATATAATCAAAAACTGTTGGGCCAAATTGTGTAACCCTTTTAAGCAAGCATCTGTTCCCACAGCTTTCCTAATGCAATTTTTTTTTTAGTAAACATATTTTAACATTCAACTGCCGTGCGAACAAAAATATAGCAGGCCACTCGTACATTCTTTCACTCCACTGCCAAAGTCATTGTACAAGTGGTAATCTTCTACTGGGCAAACATTACTTCATTAATATTCATGAGCCAAGCTAATAAGGTTTTTAATGTACCCCTCTCACTTTTCAGACTCCTACGCCCCTGGTCAGAATAAATATGGCGTCTACTCTGGCTGAAGTCCGTATACCTCCATTTCACACTCCCACTCCCTGACATTTTAGCCTGTCTGGGGAGATATCACCTTCCTCCATGACTAGTGTAATTTAGTCAAGAGGATGAGAGCAGAACTATTGTAAGTCACATAGAAAGAGTTAGTTCAATAATAAAAGGATAAGTGCAGTATCAGGGGTATCTTCGAGGCTTTTGTACGAGAATAGACCAGTGCAATAGTATTGCGTCATGGATTCTTTCTGTATCCATGCCTGACCCCCTCCACCTTGATGAGAATGGCTGTAATGCCTTGATGATGAGGCACAAAAGGAGCTATTGTATCCCGTGGCTCCCATGGGCAGCCTGGCTGGTACAGCGACTGGAACATGGTGCGGTCTAGTGGGAGACAGAGGGTGGCACCCCAGAGATATGACACAGCTCACTAACGCTACCTGACAGCGTAGCCACAAAGAGCGCCTTGTTCTGTAAACAAAGACAAAGGCTGATATAGAATGAGTGTTAATGTGTGAGAATGTCACTAAAACAACAATGGCCACATCCATGTATGAGGACACACAACAGTTTTCCCATGAGGAACTGTGGGCAACTCTTGCAGCCGTATCTGAGTAAAGGCCATGTTCATATAGCTGGGTTTATATAAATTGCAGGCATGCAGATTTTTGCTAGGGAGCACGGAGCACATTCCTTCGTGCTACTGTACAATACTTGATGGAGGAAGCAAAGCTATTGTGGCCTGACCAAAATTCCTCTCGTTTTACAATGTCCAAAGAATTACACAGTGTAGCTCTTGGACCTTGTCATACAACTTAATTTGAAAACCATTGCTAGCTTTGAAAGCCGTCTCCACATAAAGAGCCCTTGTTGTGCATATTTTTTTATTTATTTATGAGTGCTCAGTGTAATAGTTTATACAAAAAATGCCTTTTAGAATACCACATTTTAAAATGTTCCTCCCAGATTTTAGTAAAGATTGTATGTGCGTTCCCGGAGGATGCCGTTATTTAACAAGTTGGCTAACATTGCTTTTAGAATCTATAACATTTCTGCTCTATTCCAAAACATATGCAGTTGCCTACATAGTCCGAAAAAGGGAGGCTACTTAATTATACTACCTCATTTTGGTTAATGTTTTGGCGAAAGCATTCTTTGTGGAGAAAGCAATTTCGTAATGCATTGTGGTAAAAACAACTCCAGACTGTGGGTGAAGCAAGAGAAATGTTGATGTAGATAAACGTATTTTCTTTCATTTGGAAAAATATTGAATATTTAAAATATTTTGTTTAATTAACAAAAATGTATCAGTAATATCACAAATAAATATTTCATTAAAAAAATGTAAGTATGTTGCAGTAATATAACCATAAAAAGGTTAGAAGAAGTAAAATATGTCAGTAATTATGTTTTTATTAGGGTTAGAACAGTGGTTCTCAACAAGGGGGTCAGGGCCCACTAAGGGGCCTCAGTAAACTTCCAATTTTAAGTCCTAAAATGGTTTAAATTTAGTTATGATAACAATTAAAATGCAAAAAAAATAAGTAAAGAGAAACTCACTAAAAATAAAGATAGACTGGTAACACTTTACAATACGGTTTTATTTGTTAATTCATTACTAACCATGAACAATACATTTGTTACAGTATTTATTAATATTTTGTTAGTTCACAGACTGCATTAACTAATGTTAGCAAATACAACATTTGATTTTAATAATGTATAAGTAAATGTTGAAATGAACATTAACTAAGATGAATAAATGCTGTAGAAGTATTGTTAATTCTTAGTTCATGTTCACTTAAAGTAGTTAACCCTTATTGTAAAGTGTTATTAATAAACTGAAATCATAATATTTTTGAGTTTATTTTTATTACAACAAAATACCAGCGCTATTGGCCTCGAAAAGAGAGTCAATAAAATATTGTCCTGGATAAAGTAAGGCTTTTGAGTTAAAAGGGTTTGATCAAGCATTCTAAAATACTGTTTATTAATGCAATTCATAATATGATTCATTTCCTTCGCCGCCTTGTGTGATTTACAGCCTCTTGTGTGATACTGACCACATTCCCAATGTGTTTTTATTGCTCTTGAGCTGCTGATTATTTCCAGGTGTGGGTGGCTAGAGCCGGTGATGTCAGTGTAAGAGGAGTTCTCTCCAGCATGACTCACAGCGGTCCCAACTGGCCTCATTCAGCATAGATCAGCACTTCATACTGCGGCTCAATACGCACCAATGCTAGACCAAGATGCTCCCTAATGAACGGCAGCAGTAAATCATGTTTTACACTATTGGAAATGAGCACAGTGTAAGTGAGTGCGGAATGAAAAAGACAGATGCACTAATGTCTTGCTAAAAAGCCATAGAGGTGGAATTAATACCAGAACTCCTAAATGAGAATGATGGGCCTCTTGAGCACATTTAGATTGGAGCTAATTAGTATGCGTCGGAGTCGACCAATGAAAAGAGGCTAATCTGCAATCACAGTGGGCCATCCATTTCATTCCCTGTGAGAGAGAATTGCTCGGGGAGAGACTTGTTTTGATTACCTTGCATTCGAAATTAGCCAGAGATATCACAACATGTTTGTATTCATTTTGTCTCGGGGAACAAATGGTATTTCTCTCAAGGCCACATCAAGTATTCGTCATTTCAGTTTGATTGGAACATTGAGTTTACAGTGAAGTTCATGTTCATTACAGCAAGACTTAGCATTTTGTTTGCTTCAATGAAAGCAGCATTCAAACTGCATGAACTCCACAAGTTAGTGTATCATCAGGGAAAAACCCGAGGATCATGTTCTCCAGAATGATTTGTTATGACCCAAAAGGCATCTTGAGCTTCAATGGATGCAAGAACATCTGAACGGCTCTACAAAGAGTCACATGATCAATGTCACAAATTGTATTTTTGATTAGTGATCTAGAAATATTTATTATTCTTTTTCAAAATCGGAATGCTTTGTTTACTCAACAATGAACTGGGGCCAGTGTGAGTGCGTTTCAGGCCCCGTTGGTCCAATGTTGCTTTGCCATTGAAAATTTTATGTTCAATGATCATATATTCCATATAAATATTTTTAGTCTTTGCAAACATAATTTTTTATTAAATTAAAAAAAAATATATACATATACATACATAAATGCATACATAAATATGCTGTACCCAATGTTTAGATCTGTTGTGGTATTTATGCAAATTAGCACATCTGTAATTAGATTATGAACCATTTGTCCATGTTAACAAACAATTGAAAATAAACTTGTAATACCTTTTTTGTTTGTCTTGATATGAGTAATCAATTCAGTCATTTTCATGGTGATATCTAAAGGTTAAATTTTTTACCCTATTCATGTGAGAAAAATAATGAATAGGCGTATGAAAAGGATATATTTGGGTCTTTTTCTGAACTTTCCCCTAATGGGATTCTTTGGGGCTTTTTTTTCCTTACTCAGGACATATTGAGGATACAAAATCAGTTGAGTTTGATTCTGTTGCAATTTGTTCACCCTTTTTTCCTAAAATGCCTGGACTAGTAGGCTATGCTTGCTTCAATAAAAATGTATACAGTTATGATAAAGCTAACTAGTTACTAGCAACCTAGTTATAATGAAGCTAACTAGTAGTTACTAGCTAGCTAGTTATTAGTTATCTAACATTAAAAACATGTTTCTATTTAATGAGAAAGTCATACGAACCTCAAAGTGTTAACCTGTCACCTCTGACCTTCAACAGCTGTCACAGCTCCTGGTGCAGATGGGATGTGTTGTTGCAGGAACTGATTTGCTATAGGCTACTCCTGACTGGTCGAAATCTCATGCTACTTAGGACAAATGTAATGTACAGAAGTAGCTGCACTGCTTAAATACAAAATTAAAGTTTTTGAAGGAAAATATAAGTAAAGTCACTCTGATGACACAATATTTATGTGAAATGTGCATATTTACCCCCAATTGTCATGGTATGGGGAAAAATTTAGTTTTTTTAAACTTGAAACCAGTTTTATTGAATTCCCTGACCCCAAAAATGTACACTTTGACACCAAATTTGTCATTATAGCGATAAGAGAAGCAAAGATATGGGCTCTAGAGTATTATTTGCGCATTGGCGGCCATTTTTGAAAAAACCTGTTTTTTTCTGATACAAAGTGTGATCTCACTTGTGTCTTAGGATAAATTTATTTGTATGACCCTAAGGTACTTCCATACCAAAGGCGACCTTTGCATCATGACTTGAAGTCAAAGGCCTATTTTCTGGGTTTATCCTCCCTACTATGTGTGAGGATCCATGGTCACAGAGGGCTGTGAGGACAGCCAGTTGGGTTCAGCAGCTGTGGGGTACAAAACAATGCTTCTTGATGCAGCAGCCGTATGACTGGCACAGTATCAAAGCACACCCTCCCCACCCAGAGATCATCAGCTGCATATTGCTGGAGACTTGCTCCAACAGCTGGAGACTGGAGCTGCTCAAAGAGGCGTCGCTTTCTTGCCCTCCCTCCCATATTTTAGTCGCCAAGGGAAACTTGGCTCCGACTCTCTCATTCTTTAATTCGGAGGGTCGTCTCCTCCCCTCCTTCCTCCAGGATGGCTTGCACCGCCTCCACACTTCCTTGAACTCCACCTGAACTTCTGGCACTTTGCTACAAGAGCAAAACAATAGAACCTGCATTGTTTTGTTAACGCTCATCATGCATTCACACATCTGGATGCTCGTGGAGGGAAGCCAGTAAAGTTTTTTTTTCTTTTCGTATTGCTAGAAACAGCTGCACCTCCTGCTGCACGTATCAAGGTTGTCATTTAATCATGAAGACGACTGGGACGGTTTCTAGAGTTTAGCATGATTTAGTCATATTCACCTCATTTGCAGCTGACAGTGTTTCATTTTTGTTTGTTTGCATTTTGTTTGTCACCCACACAGCTGCTGCTAATGAGCGAAACTCATTATCAAATAATCACTAGCTTAACACATTTCCATATCATAAGATACATCTTTGTATTTAGAATACATGTATATCATTCTACAAGTTTTCTGCGTTGTATTTTTGTATTATATTTTGTTGTATTATAAACAAATCTCTTTCTTTTCATTTCTTTCCTTTCTTTTCAAAAAGTTTCTTTTCATTTTTACTCCAATGTGTCATATAGAGAACACTTTTGCTTGTTTCTGAAGAATAAAATTAAGACGATGGATGACATAAGAACCTACATTTTGTGAAATATTAAATGAATATCCTGTTTCAGTCAGAATACAGTATTTCACAGTATGGATATAAAATGGCTTGCTGATGCGGTTTCATGTACTCAAACTACCCAACGTTTACCCAGATTCAATCTCTCTCTGCAGGTAAGGTGTTGAACACAGATCTGCGTCACTACCTCAGCCTGCAGTTCCAGAAAGGCTCTTTGGACCACAAGCTCCAGCAGGTGATCAGAGATAACCTGTACCTGCGCACTATTCCCTGTGAGTATCCCACACATTCACATGTCTGACCCCGTCTGGTCCTTGGATCTCATTAAATGTGTTAGTGCAGGTCACACTGAGATGATTCTGCCATGACACCGGCTCCTCAGACAATAATTATGGTGTCAGTAACACGTCTTCTGCCCATAATTTCATGGGTATGATGGGTACTGTGAACACTTTAGGCAGGTTGTATTACAGTCAGCACTTTAGCTGTGTATGAAATTGCTCCCTGTTTCCCCATATAGTGCACTGTGTGGCATTTATTATATACTTTGTATCAAATTATTACATGCAATCAATCTTCCGGGTTCTTCAGTCAAGCAGCACGTAGTGATGACATTGAGCAGTGCTGCAGTTCTTATGATCTGTTAAGCATTATATGATGCAATATTTATATTCATTAATTTATCATTCAAAACTTCAGTATTTTCTTTTGTAGTTTAACAGATTGTGTAATACACATCTTGACATGTTAACACTTCTAAAGTAAATATTCATTTCTTAAATGCACAAAGATATACTGGGCAAAAGTCTTATGCACGTTAGTATTTCACACACACAATAAAGGTTATGAGCCAGTTATTTCTATCTTTTGCTGTAGTGTGTCAGCAGGAAATATCAGTTCCCTTTCAGTCGGTCACGTTCGACGTACGTCGGTTGTACCGACGAATTGGGATCACTTCAGAGAGCCCCTATCAGCTTCGAGATTTAGAGAACGGGCCAATGGGCCATTGGCGTGCGAGATTTGCATCTCGCGCTCCGCCCCATGCCGCGGGTATAAACAGGAAGTGAGAGCAACGCACTGATGTCATTCACTTCGGAGCCGAACAGATTTGATGATGCAAGACTGCCTTGCTGATTATTCAGGGAATATACAGAGAACCAGAAGAGGGACGCTGTGCTGGAGTGACGGCTTTATCCAGCGTGACCGTGAGACTCAGCTGCATTAAGAAACAACTGCTGTTCTCACAGTAAACCTGTTGGTTCGGTGGGCGTTTCCATTGAGTGCAAACACAGGCTGCACTATTTCCTGTGTGTTGCCGCAGTCTTCCCTGGGTGGTTCAGCACTTCTGAAAAGAGCGTTTCCTCACAAAAAGAGCAACACGGGTGTGACACTGCATCTTTTTCAAGATGTCATTCCACCCGTGCATTTCTGGATGCGGTCGTTCCCTCTCGCCCGCTGACGGCCACAATCACTGTCTCGCGTGCCTGGGCATACAGCACACTGAGGCAGCGTTTGTGGATAGCTCATGTTCCCATTTGGGCATTTCAGTACAAAGTCCTGCCCTTCGGGCTGTCCCTGTCACCTGTGTATTCTGGAGTTGCTGGCAGTTCGTCTTGCTCTCAGCCACTTCAAAACGCTGCTTAAAGACAAGCACGTTCTGGTCCGGACGGACAGTACTACGGCCGTTGCGTACATCAACAAACAGGGTGGTCTACGCTCCCACCGCATATCCCAACTCGCCCGCCATCTCCTCCTATGGAGTCAGAAGCGTCTGAGGTCCCTTCGTGCCATTCACATTAAAGCCCGCTCAATCGTGCGGCCGACGAGCTCTCACGGTTGCCGGTGCTCCCCGGAGAGTGGAGACTCCACCCCCAGGTGGTCCAGCTGATCTGGAGTCGCTTTGGGGCCGCACAGATCGATCTGTTTGCCGCCCCCGACACGACCCACTGCCAGTTGTTTTATTCCCTGACCGAGGGAACCCTCGGCACGGATGCCCTGGCACACAGCTGGCCCCGGGGCCTACGCAAATATGCGTTTCCCCCAGTGAGCCTTCTCGCACAGACACTGTGCAAGGTCAGGGAGGACGAGGAGCAGCTCCTCTTGGTCACTCCGTATTGGCCCAACAGGACTTGGTTCCCGGAACTAGTGCTCCTCACAACAGCACCTCCTTGGCCCATTCCAGGCGACTCTAAGGAGACCCCGGCCCGGATATGTGCCCAAGGTTCCCTCTACTCCCTTTCGGGACCAAGTGGTGAGCATGCAAGCACTGCCCTCGGAGGAGGCAGACCCAGCCCTGGCTTTTCTCTGTCCAGTTCGCGCCCTGCACATCTATGTTGACAGAACGCAAAGCTTTAGGACCTCAGAGCAGCTCTTCATCTGTTAGGGAGGTCAGCAGAAGGGAAAGGCTGTCTCCAAGCAGAGGATGGCCCACTGGATAGTGAATGCCATCGTCTTGGCGTATGAATCCCAAGACGTGCCCTGCCCGCTCGGGGTTAGAGCTCACTCCACCAGGGGTGTAGCTTCTTCCTGGGCACTGGCTCGTGGCGCCTCGCTGACAGATATTTGTAGAGCTGCGGACTGGGCGACACCTAACACGTTCGCTAGGTTTTATAGCCTACGTGTAGAACCGGTTGCTTCTCGTGTGCTCGCTTCCCATAGTCAGCAACACTGAAGTGCTCGTTCTAGTGTCGGCTTGCTGCGCCATTCCCTTCCCCATGGAACGGATAAGTGCGCTTATTTCTCCAGTCGAGTTCCCCAGGAAATGGCGAACCCTGTTGAGTCCTCCGCAACCCGCGGCAGTCGGATGTGGCGGAGCGTCCGACGCCAGGTCTGGCACTTGTATGCATTGGTGGAACTTGTGTCAGGCTGGGTTCCGTATGTTGCGACCCCTACGGCAGTCCCATACGTGTATTCTCCACGGTACAGCTCCCTATGGCGAGCTCGTGTCTTTCCCTCAGCAGAGTTCCTCTGCCGTCTCAGTACGGTGTTGTTGCAACAGACCGGGGCCACCCCTGGGACTTCCGTATGTTGCACTGCCCAAGGCCAGTCCATACGTGTATTCTCCACATGGTAACTCCCTCCGGGCATGATGTAGCTTCCGCAACGTCCCTCCGGGCATGCTTTCCCAGCATTATCCAATAGTCTGAAAGGGAACGTCTCTGTTACGTATGGTAACCCTAGTTCCCTGAAGGAGGGAACGGAGACGTACGTCCCGTCGCCACAGTACAGTCCCTTTGCCACTTACCATCGCTGCATGGCCGAGTCACGAGTTTGGCTCCTCAGTGAAAAACGTCAGTACGTTGCTCTCGCTTCCTGTTTATACCCGCGGCGTGGGGCGGAGCGCGAGATGCAAATCTCGCATGCCAATGGCCCATTGGCCCGTTCTCTAAATCTCAAAGCTGATAGGGGCTCTCTGAAGTGATCCCAATTCGTCGGTACAACCGACGTACGTCTCCGTTCCCTCCTTCAGGGAATGAGGGTTACCATACGTAACCGAGATGTTTACATTTCCAAACATTCCTTTTGCCATTATTTGTTATAATCCAGTAATATTTTTGTATGCACAAGGGAGTCTGATAACAGCTGGTGCACCACACGTAGATCTGATCTCATCATCATCGAGTCCATCTGTGATTACATGAATAAACTAAAAATAAGACAGTAAATCCAGAAGAACTACAAAACGCTTGGAGAAACCTACCTGCAAAGTTACCTGAAAAACTGAGACTGGACAAAATGGATGGTTACACCAAATGTTGATTTTGATTTAGTTAATAGAAGTTAACTGATAAATAAAATCTATTTATTACATTTAAGGTTTCTTCAACCATCTTGGATTCTTTATGTAATCACAGACAGACTCGATGATGGTGAGATCATATCATACCGGCTGTTGTCAGACTCCTTGTGCATAGAAAAATCTCACAGGATTATTACAATTAATGGCAAAAGGAATGTTTGGAAATGTAACTACTGTCACTACAGCAAAAGATAGAATTTTTTGTAAAACTATTTTTTGTATGTATGTGTATATATATATATATATATATATATATATATATATATATATATATATATATATATATATATATATATATATATATATATATATATATATATATATATATATATATATATATATATATATATATATATATATTAGGGGTGGCACGGTTCACAAAACCCATGGTTCGGTTTGTATCACGGTTTTAGGGTCACGGTTTTCGGTTCTGTACGGTTCTTGTTGTTTTTTTAATCGTTATCACTCCAGAAATTTAATTATATATATATATATATATATATATATATATATATATATATATATATATATATATATATATATATATATATATATATATATATATATATATATATATATATATATATATAGCTTAATCATCCACAATTTTGATCAGAACAATGCACTGTGGCTTTAATTCAGCTGACCTGATTAACACATTTCACCATGAAGTGTGCCGTTTCGCCATAGGACATCCAGCGCTGTGAAAAGAAAAAGAAAAAATACACGAAAACACAGAAGAACACTGCCAGAAGTTTTTGCCCAAACTTCAAAGGCATGTTTAAATTATTAAAACTAGAAGCATCTTAACTTTTAAATGTTACATTTATCACGTGAACTACTTATATACAACATGTTATATGCATGTGTGTATGGGAACACGGTCGCATTTGCAGCAGATATGCTGCCCATCATAAATCAAAGCATGAGACAGACAGGGGTCTGAGGAGAACACCCGGAAAATGTGACAGAATGGACAATATTTTTTTTCTGTATTTGCTATACATGAGTCGCGGTTCAGCTGCGCTAGACAAACACTGCCAGTGTGTGAATGCGCTCGTCTCCCGCTATCCATACCGACTGCATCTGCCCTGCCTGCTATACGTCGCTGGAGCATCCTCCAACTCCGGGCAGCCTTCCTTATCTCTCCCACTTGCATTTCTCACTTTTACTTTATTTTACTGTATGTCCACACACACACACACACACACACACACACACACACCTCTTATTTCGCGCGAAAAGGACACCCACTGTCTGAGGTAACATACGGGCACGAGGATATATTGCGCATGCGTCGAAACCGTGCGACGCACACACTCCGAACCGAGACAAGCAAACCGAACGGTTCAGTTTTTTTTTCATGTACCGTGCCACCCATAATATATATATATAATATTTTGAGCCTTATATTTGCCACCATGTTATTGCTTTAAAAGGTGATATAAGTGTTATTTTATATATTTCCAGTTTTAATTTTAATTTTAAAGTTTTAGCAATTTTGTTTATTTTTGTTTATTTTTTACATCTAAAATAATTTTATTAATGTTTATTTCATTTTAGTACATTGTTAAACTAAATGCAAATAATAAATCTTGTCTTGTCTAGCTGAAATAAGTTTTATTTTATTTAATGTACACTTTATTTTAATTAACGAAAATGATTTTTATGATTTTAGTTTTATTTAAATATATTAACCCTGGGTGAAATTAGTAATTGTATTAGTTTTATTAGAGCAGATGAGATCTGATGAATCTGAATGATCATAATCTGTGTGCGATCCTATATTTGTCCTGATCCAGCAAACAAAGTTTGAAATAGGGTGTTTCAACCCACACAGAGTACTTTTTTATAATTTCCAGCTCGATATAAATGGAAGTCTTATCTAAAACCGCTCTTTAGAATTTAGAAGTGCTGCTGCCAAGTGCTTGTTTGTATGCAATAATTTCATCTAAATGGAATATTGAAAGAGTAAGTAGACTCAGCATGTGTTTGTTACAGTTATCCACCTTCTAGAATAGACTCTTCACCCAGCCCCGGTGCACATATACTGCAGTTGAGAGTCTTGAGTCTATAATGACACAGAGGAACAATATTGTTGGAATCCCTTTCAGAACGATTGTTTCCAGCTGATTGACATATAGTGGTGCAGGTATGACGTCACTTTGTAGGCCAACCGGCATTTAGCATCGCACGGGTTCCCTCGAGGAAAAACTAGGATTTTCCTAAAGGCTTTTGGATTATTGCTAAAAACAGGCTCTGTGAGCAACAAAAGTTTATGATACTTGCACGTTTTGTCCGTCAAGATAATTATCACAGTTAATTTTAACACAACTTTTATGAATTTTGAAGCCTAAAGTCGCCAGAAGTAAAAAGCTAAAGGTAGGCTATAAAAGGTCTACATCACGTCACCATCACTAAGCTTCCGAAGACTCTTTCAGTTGTTATCTAAAAACATTTTCCCAGAACGTTAGAATAGTTTATGAGAGCACAATTATGAGCATAATGAAGCTGTAAAAGCGGACTGAGCTCACCTTTTTGGCGTAATGACGTTTAATCTCCTCGACAGCCTCTGTAGTCCCATTTAGCCACTTGTTAGCAATCGCCTTTTTCAAGACAAGTAATAAGGTAATATTTGTGTATTTTATGTCATGGAATAAACGCGAAAGTGTCTTGAGCTTGTGTTCACCACAGACCTTTTTTCAGCCATTTAACCAAAACCCCATTCAAAAAAAAGATTGACTTCGGGATATTGGAACCGGAAGTGCTAAAAAACTCGCTTCCTCGTTTTGGCCTACAAAGTGATGTCATACCTAAACCAATTGATTGACAGCTAATCAGAATCCAGCTGACTTTAAAGAGCTCGCTTATTTAAGGTGGCAAACTGTATAACTGCTGCTCGCACTCATAATAAACATTCGTTGGTGTGGGCGCTAATATAGTAATCTTTATGGTAGTTATCATTCTTGGTGTGAATGGGTATTTAATCCTGATTCCTGCCACTTGCCTGCTATAACAAGCAGATGCCGGAGGCCACTGACACCTGTTTGATGACGATTTATTCTTTCTCTCCCTCTCTCCCTATTTCTCTTGTGCCAATTTTAGTTTCCATACTTCCAGTGTCTGTACTGTTGAAGCTAATGTCACATGATCATGATAGATTAAACCTGTTAGGTAATGCAGAATTACTTGCCAGTATTGGCTCAGTAATTTCTTGGCAACGGTTTTCAGATACAGACCGTCTGGAACAGAACAATGATTTTTTTTCTTCTTAAAAACATCAATGCCAACGAACAAGTACATAATCACGAAATGTGTTTTGATCTTTTCTTGTACAGAATATGTGGTCTGGCCACAAACCAGTGAATTAGTGAAACATATGCCTTAATTACTTGCACATCTTTAATTAGGGATTTTTTTCTCTTGGGCTGTGGTGTTATTTTTAATTAGTGCTGTTGGTTAAAGGGGAATGAAGGGCACCGAAGACTTGGAAGTAAACGCCCACAGCTAGGATTGGATAAGATTTGCATATTTAATGAGCTTCAGCTCCCTCAGTACGTGTGGAAATTGTTTTGAAAGCATCAAACACAATTATTAATCTCTCATCCACCTGCGATTGATTGGAATGTTATTTTTTTATTACTTGGCCGGCCCGATCAATGAATATAACACCAAACTGTACACACACACGAGCGCAAGAAAGGAATGTTATTTCACTATTTAAGATAGCCAGTGATATGTTTTGGTAGCCTGTTTGAAAAACACATAGCCCCGGGACTTTGGACTTTGCAAGCTGGCGTTACAAGTCAGAGTCTGATCACGAATGAACCAATAATGCCTTCTTCCAGCCTGTGAGAGCGTGCTAAGGTATGTAATCAATAGATATCAAATGATCTGTAACAATGCAATACTAACACATATAAAAAACATGTTTTACTCTCATAAGTGTGTTGCACCATTCCTGTCGGATTCAATATAAAAGGCACAGCATTGTGTTTTAATCTCAATATGTCTGCAAATCCAGTCCCGACCTGTATTTTGTTTACAGTCGATTTTGCGGTGAAAAGCAAACAAACGCGCAATGTCTTGCGCACGTGAGCTGGAACCGGCATGTTTATTGCTCGGTAGCAAGTCGGTGGGCGGGCTTGAGGCAGCGCTTCTGCATTCTTTGACGTCAATGGTCGACATATTCTGAGATCTCTCATTTTCTGGGCCTGGTGTCAATAAAAGCTTTTCTTAACAAGGAAGTTTTCAGCTCCGAAACTTAAAGGATATTCTTATATCACGATGAACTTTTAAATATCGAAGGCTCAAAGGAAAGTTGATTTCTCAATTCATAACCCCTTTAAGGCTATCATAACTATAAAAACACTGAATGTGAAGTATTAAAAGAATAGACCCCAAAATTTGAATTCTGTTATCTGTCTTTTAATCACCCAATCAACCTGCTTGACTTTTTATCTTTTGTGAAACACAAAAAAAACCCCACTGTTTTTTTTTTTGTGTGTCCATATTTAAAAAGTCAAATTATATGGACAAAAACTGTTGAAATGTTTTTTAGAATATCTATTCTTGAGCGCCACAGACAAAAGAAAACCCAGAGCCATAGGTACTAGAATATCACACACTTGGGGTGGGATTTTATGACTTTAAGCCTATTGGATCATATTTGAAACACACTATTCTTTTTCTAATCCATCTAAATGATCAGCATGATCACAACTTTGCTGAAAAACTTGTAAACAATCTACTACATGCCCTCTGTCTGATTGATAGTTTGATTCCTTGCCTTTTTACCAATTAAAAGGACTTTTAGTATAATTAAATAAAGTCCACATTCACGCTTCAAGTGTTTGCATTGAAGTCTAATGATATATAGAAAGTAAACATAATAATAACTTTTATATTGTTGGTAATATTTCAAGACGGACATTTACTGGACTGATACCAACTGGGGTTTACTTGATTATCCATACATAATTTGTTAGAAAAATAATGTTCAAATGTGAGTATCAAATTCCATACATCAGGCTTTGAGGAACATTCATTTATACATCTCTCAATCTTCTTTTGTAATTATATGTTTTGCCCCCATAATTAAAACTACAGAGCTTTGATCATGAAACTAAGCATTAAAATAAGACAAAGAATAGAATGACAGCTTATATTTATACACTGTCTGCTATACTGTTATAAAGATCTCATTGATTTATATTACAAGCTATCAGAATTTCATCTACGTTTTGGTCATATAAATATCAGCAACTGCCCCAAATTGCATATTTTTTCTGGCCCTCTGAAAAAAATGTGGGTGATTTCTCTGCCTTGAGTGTGAGCTCCATATTCTTCTATATCATACTATGCCTGATAAATCAAATATGATACTCAAACAAAAAAGCACATGCAATTTTTTTTTTAGATTTTAAAAAAATATTTTAAAGGTTCAATAAACTGTTCCGTTTAAAAACTCTATTAGTATTTTTAGCAAACATAAAAAATGAACTAGTGTAATTTAGTTTCTGTCTGTTGATTTAGAGATGTGATGTAGTTCACACGGTTTTCATTAAGTGAGACCTGCATGCTATCATGTGGCTCTCTGTGATTTGGGATTTTAATGGACTCAAAATCTGAGCAGATGTTTCGTTTGCTGTGGCTTAACATTGCATGAGACACAAGCTCAGTGTGTGGGCCGACCTGGAATCTCTAATGTCATTCTCATCCACTGTCCTTGTTACAGGGTGTTCAGACCCATGACTCAACACACAGTCCTCCATTCACACTTTTCCATCCAGTATAATCATAAGCATCGGGGCTGAGAGCCAGGTGATGGACAGGTCTAATTATATTTAATAGCACCGGTAGTAGCAGTAATGTCAGAATTCATTGTCATAGTTCATCTTCCAGCCTTCAGTCAAGTAAAATAATCAAATATAAGTTATTAATCACAGTAAATGTGAAGGACAGTGTGGGGCAGTATTGCATTTTAATTGCAATCTATGTTTAATAATACGTTGCTAGATTTTTAAAGAGATTTTATTTGAAAGTCATTTACTCACTATGGGCCTCATTTATCAATCTAACATAGAAACGAGCGCAGAAATCATCTTACAACAGGGTTCACGTGTGATTCATGAAACCTTTGAATGTGGCCAATCCCATTGTGCAAATGATCGTGCGTTGACAAATGTGATGATTGAAAACAATCGTCATTTGAATTTCACGCCCCTAAAAATCCACGGTTTCGAAGCCTTGCCCTTAGAGTTTACGACATGGAGAAATGTAACCCGTCCAAGAAGAGAGAAACAATTACATTAATTTATATGTGTGTGAAATAAAGCAAAACATTTACAAACGTTATAAACACTATAGCCTAGGCTATTTTCCCCTCACTCCACAACAAATACTTTAAATGAACAGTATTCCAAACAGAACAAGAATGCAAAAATAATAAATAGAACACAAATTAGTGGCATTCATTAAAAACAACATACAAACATCAAGCCAAAATGAATTTATTTAAAGACTAAACATGAGCGAAAATGGTCATGAATGGCCACGCTGATTTTACAGGGGACCATTTAAATTGAGCAGTGTAACTTTTATGTTTGGTTGATGGCATTTTAGTTTGATGATGAATGGATGAAATGATCAGTTGGATATAATAAAATAAAGATACTGGTAAAGAAAACAAATACAATGCCTTAGGATGTGTCAAATACGAGCAAGCTTATAGCCTACTACTTGTCGCATGTTTTTTCTTTCTTTTGTCAATCTGTTATTTAAGTGAAATATTTAGTGTAGTCCTAACTATTTTTTTTATTTATATATATATATATATATATATATATATATATATATATATATATATATATATATATACACTTAATTGTATTCAGTTTTTCTCTAATCAAACAAGCACTGCAAGTGTGTGATGTTACGATGTGTAAATCCTCATGTTCTGTTATTTAGCTTCTATTTGTGAATGTAAAATTAAACCTCTGAGGGGGAAAAAAAAAACATTTGTGGTATTTTTAATGGGTCACAGACACCCATCTATTCTAATTAAATTTCATTTGACTCTCTAATCTAGCCGTTTAATGGTTAATGATCGACTAATGAGCTTCAGTTGACAGTCAGGAAAATAATCGAAATGAGCAAAATAACAATTCAAAACTTGCGTACACAAGCTGAGGCCTGATGTGAGATTTGATCGTAGCCACAGTTCTCGACCATATTGATAAATTGCAAGTTTTCCGTGGAAACGACCGTACACCCATTTTCTGTCATACGTTTGTTTTATAAATGAGGCCCTATGGTGTTCCAAACCTGTATGACGTTATTTCTCGGGGAACACAAAAGAAGATATTATGAGAAATGTTTATTGTGCTGTTTTTTTTTTGTCCATAGAATGGAAGTCAATGGGCTCCAATGTCGTTTGTTTCCCTTTGTTCTTCAAAATGTATTATCTTGGGTTCCACAGTAGAAAGAAAGTCATACAGGTTTGTAACAACACAAGGGTGAGTAAAAGATGGCAACATTTTTATTTTTGGGTGAACTATCACTTTAAGGCACTGGCACATTACCCATAATTCCTGTGCCTAGTCCTAGACTTTTCTGTTAAAAGATTATTTCACCTAAATATAAAAATTCTGGCATTATTTACTCACATTTGTGCCATTTTAAACCCCTTTTAACTTTTCTGTATAAAAAAAATGTTATATTTTGAAGAATACAGATTGAGTCAGTGAGTTTAAATAGTCTGAATAAATAATTCCGTCAGATTTATAAATGGATCAACTGTTTAATTGAAAAGAACCAGTTCAAAAAGAAAGATTTGTTCACTAGTTCGGTTCGACTCAACGACCTGGTCACTTTAGTTCTCAACTCGATACTTTATTGATTACAGCTCACTGTAAAAGAGAGTCAGTAATTAATCTAGCCATAAGACTTCAGAAGACTTTTTGGGTTCTTGCTAACAGAAGTGGTCACTATGAAGTGTTCTATAGAAAAGAGCAGCATGAAGATTCATAAATTGATTTCCTTCATGAAGCACTGACTGCACTGGCCATCATAGCCTACCATTTGCTCATCTGAAAACTTCTGGAATGAAACTGTTGCTCATGTCTCACTGAACATGGGGACAGAAAAGTCATTAAAGCCATGTCTTTCGGAAGAAAAAAAAAGCGGGAAAGAAAAACGCCTGGAGTCCAAATTGCCACATAATCCTTGAAGCTCTCCCTCCTCCTGCTGGCATTAATATCCGTTATGGCTCGACGGTAGCTCCTCTCTGCCTCATCCACAGATATATACACTCACATCCCCCACACCATTACACCACCACCAGCCTGCACAGTGGTAACAAGGCATGATGGATCCATGTTCTCATTCTGTTTAAGCCAAATTCTGACTCTACCATCTGAATGTCTCAACAGAAATCGAGACTCATCAGACCAGGCAACATTTTTCCAGTCTTCAACTGTCCAATTTTGGTGAGCTTGTGCCAATTGTAGCCTCTTTTTCCTATTTGTAGTGGAGATGAGTGGTACCCGGTGGGGTCTTCTGCTGTTGTAGCCCATCCGCCTCAAGGTTGTGCGTGTTGTGGCTTCACAAATGCTTTGCTGCATACCTCGGTTGTAACAAGTGGTTAATTCAGTCAAAGTTGCTCTTCTATCAGCTTGAATCAGTCGGCCCATTCTCCCACAGGACTGCCGCATACTGGATGTTTTTCCCTTTTCACACCATTCTTTGTAAACCCTAGAAATGGTTGTGCGTGAAAATCCCAGTAACTGAGCAGATTGTGAAATACTCAGACCGGCCCGTCTGGCACCAACAACCATGCCACGCTCAAAATTGCTTAAATCACCTTTCTTTCCCATTCTGACATTCAGTTTGGAGTTCAGGAGAGTGTCTTGACCAGGACCACACCCCTAAATGCATTGAAGCAACTGCCATGTGATTGGTTGATTAGATAATTGCATTAATGAGAAATTGAACAGGTGTTCCTAATAATCCTTTAGGTGAGTGTATATAGACCAGACAGAGTCAGAATGCAGAAATAAAAAAGTGCCCTAGGTGGTCAATTTTAAAGGATTTCTTTTTTTAAGATTGTGCAGATTTAAGACTTTTCCAGAGCTTGTTAAGGGATCTCACAGATGATCATGAGCACGTAATGAGATGTGAATACAATTCATCCAACTTTTGATGTTGCAAAATAAATACCTCATTTTGTATTGCCAATATTAGTCTTCTGTATGATATAAAAATACTATTGAATTTAGAATCCATATCTATAATGTGAAAAGTGACACTAAAAATGCTTCAAAGCAGTCTTTGAAGAGCAAGAATTGTTTTAAGAAAGGGCCAGGCAGGGTCAGTCTTTTTTTTTGTAGGCATTTATGATGTTTTGAAGTGTGCAGGGTTGTGCGGCAGCATGCTAGGGTGGATGGGAAGGTGCTTAAGCAGCTGGCGGTGTTTCATGTGGCTTGTGCAAACTGCAGAGATAATTGTTTGTTTATCCTCCCCCACCACTGAAACTGGCATCTGGGCTCTCGCCCCACAATAGCAGCTGTGTGACTGTCAGGTTTGAGAAACTTTAGTGATGAAGTAAGCAGAGTGTAAACTATGATTGAAAAAGAGACACTACTGCAGAATTTCTGAATACAGATTTTGTTTTAATTGTGTTCTGTCTTGCCAACAATAAAGACAAAAGTTAACCATGTTGCTATTCAGTTCAAGGAGAGACTGTTTGCAGAGAGTTTCTATTTGCTGTTCCTCCTAAAGCAGAGAGAATGAAGTTGGAGGTTAACAGAAAGAATTATGATGTCTGTTTATTTTCTTTATATTATTTTAGTGATTAATGCAGATTTTAATGTAGATTGTAGTCATGTTTGCAGAGTGATGTTAAAAATATAGGAACAATTTAACTTCCAAATGTTTTTGTATTGTGGGGTGAAACTCAGATTACTATTAAGTAGATATTAGTAGATATTATTTTATTTATTTTAAATACTTTAGTTTTGGAATTAGACAGATTTTATTATGTACTAAATTTACATAATTCTTTGATTGAAAAATGTATGCAAAAATGTATATAAATATCTGTATCAATATTACTATTAATATTTTTAACACATTCTTCATAACATGTCTTATTTCATCTCTAGCATGCTTTTCACTCACTTTGTAACAAAGTGCACTAATATTTTTAATGAAACTTTATCAGAGGCAAAATACTGTGATAGCTGTTATAGAAATTACACCAGTCATAATTTGTGTAAAAGTTTATATATGTATGTATGTATGTACAGTCAACCCAAAAATGATTCAGGCACCAGATATAATGTTTTGTTAGTGGATGCAGGACACTATAGTTCATGTATGTAAGTGAGGATAGCTAAATAAAGTAAACTGTGACATACCCACAAATTCTTCATACAGTGGACTACCAGTAAAATTGATAAAAAATTTGGAACCAAAATTATTCATACACTTTGACCTGACCATGTTTTGCTTAAGTGTTTTTCTTTAATTGCTAATGCGACCTTTTACACCACAGACTGAACAAAATGAAGCATTGCTTGGTTACTGGTTGACCTCAATTGGTATTACCTAATTGTGTACTTAAATTTAACAGCTGATTGGTTGATTGTGATCAATTACGTACCTTTCTATCAAAGTTATCTGACATTATTAAGATGAATTTGAGTTAAACACAGTTTAACTCTGAGTTCTGAGAAAATGTTGAATACATTTTGGTTTAACTATGCATGTATGCATATATGTGTAGAAACGTGTGTGTGTGTGTGTATATATATATATATAATATAAATATAATTTTATCATCTTAGTCTTAATTTTAATTAAGATTGCAAGTGTGAGTAGGTACACAGATAAAAATCTATACATTCAAGTTTTTTTTACTAACTTTTTTCCGAGAAATGTTCTGTGGCACCTTCCTACTGAATAACAAAAAGTTTTTAAAAGTGCATATAATAGCTTTAGCACATTAAGCAAATAGAATTTTCTGTAATAATTTGTTACTCATCGTTCTGTGTGCCTTCGGCAGGTACCACGAGGCAGCCTCGCGAAGGGGAGGTTCCAGGAGTGGACTATAATTTCATCAGCGTGGGGGAGTTTCGTGTGCTGGAGGAGAGCGGGCTGCTACTGGAGAGTGGAACCTATGACGGTATGAAACAGTGTGTAGGAGCACTGGGAGTCAAGGGTCATTTCTTGTGGGCATGTTTTACAGATACTTGTTGAGAGCACAATCTAAACTAGATATATTTTCAGAAGGAACTACTAGGGTTTGCAAGATGCATGGCCCAAGAAAGGGTAATGCATTCTGTTACAGCAACATGCATCTTGTTTTCTATCAACTGTACATGAGAATAAACGCATAACACGAGTGTAAAGGATAGATAAGTATATAAAAGACATATACAACCAATCACAGTTCGAATGCTAGAGCTGCACAGCTGAACTTAATGTAAATGAGGGGTGACCTTAAAGTGTAGACAGTGAAGTGCAAGTGTTGGATTCAGCAGTCCATTTCTGAAAGCCTACTAGCAACCAATAGCTTAGAAACATTCCATAAAGGGATAGTTCACGCAAAATGAATATTCAGTAATATTTTACTCACCCTAATGGCCCTTAAAGCTGTACGACTTGCTTTCTTCTGCGGAACACAAAAGAAGATATTCTGAGATTCTTAGATATTCTTAGTGTTTTTTTGTCCATACAATGAAACCCACTGATTTGGACCCCACTGATCATCGCTATATGGACAAAAACAGAAAGGATCTTCTTTTGTGTTTTACAGAGGAAAGAAAGTTGTGCAGGTTTAGACCGAAATTAGGGTAAATAAATAATGACAGAACATTTATTTTGGGGGGAACTATCCCTTTAAGGCAAGAAATTACATTTACAAAGTCTGTATGTCTTTCCAGCTGAATTAATTGCATATGAAAAAGGAGAAAGTGGAATTTCAATACAAGCTCTGTAACTAGGTCATCTTAGTTGATGTTGAACATTGGTTTTCTTCACTCTTGAAGTATTGCTTTCAAATTCTGTAGATTACCAAAGCAAAAATTCACGTGGGCTACAGTGTACAGCTACTCAGGGGCGTAAATTTCATCTAAAAGTTGGGGGGGGGCAATAAACATGAAATTTCTCAAGAGCAATTTTTGAAGGGGACACAAATAATACAGCCAAAATACGTACTTGTAAGGATATGAGTACCACAAAAAAAAAAACCCAAAAAAACATTTCGTACTTATTTGGCGTTTTGGTGTACTGAAAAATTATCTAATGTCCGTTTTTCTTTTCTCTGTCATTTTATCTGACCAACAACACAAAGCGATAGTAGTTTAAATACGATTAAGGTTTACCACGCAGTCATATTATAATTATTAAATTATCTTGCGTCCTCCACATAGTATTTTATACTATGATATTCAGATATTTAGATATTCAACTGCAGCAAGCCCTCTGATCTGCCACTTATCATCATATTGAGCAAAACCCAACACAGATCTGACTGAACTTTCGGTTTAGAATTAGCCAATTTTTAGAATTTGGGGGCGGGTTGCTTGAATTTTGGGTTCGTTAGCCTATTATTCGTAATGAAAAACACAACAACAAAACAGTACAATGACACACTCCCTTAAATAGGCGCTTTTACGCTTTGAAACCAAATCTTCGATAATCTTGTCTGTCAGCTGTTTGCTCGTTCGGCTGGTGCTGTATTGAGCAGACACGTTCAGTTTTTAATTGTTTTGTCAGTTCTCTAACTGAACTAAATGATGTTATTACTATACAGCGGAGCGGGGCGGTGCGGCGGTGGGCAAGTGATGTTAACAGTGTTTTGCCTAATCTGTATTAAAGAGAAAAGAATCACTTCATCTGACGTTTAAAGTGAATAAAATAGCCTTGACAGCTACTTACTGGTGTTTCACAACTGCTGTCTGAAGAGCCTTGTTCTCTCCCCAAACTTGTGTGGTAGTTTTTCTACGTTCTATGGGTTACGTTAGTTGTGGTGCACGGTGGATCAAACCAATGTGAGGCAAGGGGGGAGGGGGGACTCAAAATGTTTCTAAACTTAAAACGCATTTTTTTGTCCCGTTTGCGTTTGTATTGTCTTACTACTTACACATTTATTTTAAGTATATATTGTTATATTATTTACAATACTCAGCATGGTTTTTAGGGGGGGTCATGTCCCCCCTGTCCCCCCCGTGATTTACGCCCCTGAAGCTACTGTGTAGTTGCAGCATCGGTTGCTGACTCACCATGTTTTTATGTTAGTTAAGGGAGACAAGTATGCTGAATGTTTGTATTGCATATGTTACGTATACAATTTATTTTCTGTATACCTCCTCTGCTGACTTGAAATAGCTCAGAGCACAGGGTGCTTCACCTTGTGTGATTCATGCTGTCTCTGTAACATGCCTAAAGGCTCTCAAGGTCTGAGTTATTAATGTAATAGCCTCAAAGCCATTGAGTTCCTCACTGATAAACCCCAAAAATGCTTGGCAAGTCCCCTAGCCTTTGTCCAGAGGTAGGTTTGGTTAATGATCCCTTGATGAGTCACTAAGTGCCCTGGTTTAATGGGAAGGTCTTGTTGTAGTTTCCAAGGTGTAGAAGTATATCTGTCCAATGTGGATGTCACAGTGGGGGACTTTTACCGGGGCCTTTCCATCTACATGAAATATCTTGACTCTTGGGCTTTTAGCCTGAAGGATAATTTCACACTCACCAATTCTGGTTAGTGATTTCTTGTCTTCCCATGACATCTGGCAAGAAAGCCGGTACATGCTGCTCTAGGATTTGATTCCTGAAACCAGCATGATTTATTGAGCTTATAAATGTATTTAGAATAGTGGACTTGTTTAGTTTTCTTCAGAATGCCCTTCGCATGTAATGGGGAGCAATTCATTGAATTGTTCAGCTTTTATTATATTTGAAAATAATTTAATTGCAGTATATATTTAATTAAATATACACTACTGTATTAAAGTTTGGGGTCAGTAATTTTATTTTTAATTAAATTAATACTTTCATTGTCACTTTTGATTAAATTGAACAAAAGTGACAGTTAAGACATTTTAAAAGATTATAATTTTATATTAAATTATTCTAAGCCATTTCTCTTTGGGGTCTTAGACAGAGTAAACACCCCTTAGACTGAGTAACTTGACTTTGGTTCCTATAAACATGTTTCTTGAACAAATACAATACAATCTTATTTGTGATGATCTTGAGAATGAAAACACATTTTTATGGACCCATCCTGTCCTCTGTTATTGTTAACTGTTGGTTTAGATGAGCAGACAAGATTGTGTTCAACTCCTTTACAAACAGGGAAAGGCACTCTATCCTGCTTGCACTGAGTATGTGAAATCATAAGACGGTGTTCAAGCTTTTTAGATGCCCTTTAGGAATTTTCCAATGCCATTCACCATTCACAAGTTCTGTGCACTGGTATAAATTCAGGGCTATGCTCAAGAGCAAACTCTAAGCTATAGATAATGTTGTCTGTATGCAATAGAGAGCGATTTTTATGTGTTCTCCAGAGTTGAGTTTTGCTGTTTTCAGGCTAAGGAAATAATTGACCCGTTTTTCAACATGCCCGGAGCATGATGTAATCAATGGTAACTGGTTATGCCCAAGTTTTATGGCACAAACTCTGTGTCCTGTTCAAATGTTACACTGGGTCATGTCTTCTTACAACAGTGATTAAAAATAATGAGAACTTGCATTTCAATCCCTTGAGGGAAATCTCCTGCAAGTTCCCTTGCTTTTCTAATCGTTGTTTCAATGTCAAATATTGAAGGACGGCCACCGTGACGCAGGTAGATCATGTTTATAAACCAGATCACGTCCACCCACAATTCCATGAGAAGTGAGCAATGACGACAGTCATCAGCAATCATACCCTCTCTCCATTTCTCTCTGTCATGTGCCAAGAAGGATCATCTGGATCAGTGGTTTTCAACCTTTTTGACTCTAATGCCCCATCCACATGAAGCCAGAGCTTTCCTTATCCAATCTCCCCCCCCCCCCCCCCCCCCTCATTTCAAGAAATATCTGCATACACACAAGAGCAATGAAAACAACTAAAAACGATGTAGTATACCTATGACAGGCCAGTATGTGGCGCTGTAATTCTGCCACAGAGATGCACTAAAACGGAGAAGAAGAGTTGTGGCTAGAAGGGGTACAGCAATGGTAGGGAGTGAGGCAAAATCTCACAATAAAATAACAATAATTAAATGTGTAACTTACCAGATGTGTTTTATTAACGTCTACACCCTAAACCTACCCTTACAATAATGCAAATACAGTAATTATTGACGCAATATTGATGTGCGCATGCCCAGTGCCTATAGTTGTATCCCTTTCTAGTCTTTCTGTGTGAAGACATTACCATTTCACAAAATATACGGATTGGCTGTACACACAAAAACGCAAAGGTGTCGTTTTCAGATTTATCCACTCTGGGACCTGGTTTAAAAAAATATTGGTTTCATGCTCCCAAAACGCCGGATCTGTGTGGACGAAACGCTGATACGGTACAAAATTTGAACGTATACAGCTAAACGCGTCTCCGTGTGGACGGGGCCTAAGGCCCCTCATTGTCCACAACAATATAAGGCCCCATGACTTTTCCAGTTGATCTTGATTTACAGTCAAACCAAAAAAAATTCAGACACCTTCAACATTTTCTCACATTAGCACCGTTTATTCGCTATAGTTTAGAAAATGGTGATAAAATATGACAAGAACTCAGTTAAACTGTGTCAGAACAAAATCATCTTGATAATGTCAGATAACTTTGATAGAAAGGTATGTAATGGATTACAATCAACCAATCAGCTGTCAGCTGTTAAATTTAAGTACACAATTATATAATACCAATTGAGGCCAACCAGCAACCAAGCAATGCTTCATTTTGGTCAGTCTGTGGTTCAGTCAGGTTGCATTAGCAATGAAAGAAAAACACTTAAGCAAAACATTGTCAGGTCAAAGTGTGAATAATTTTGGTCCCAATTATTATCCATTTTACTGGTAGTCCACTGTATGAAGAGGTTTGGGTATAATATGTCACAGTTTATTTTATTTTGCTATCCTCACTTACATACATGAACTATAGTGACCTGCACCCACTAGTAAAAAAAATATATCTGGTGTCTGAATAATTTTTGGTTTGACTGTACTTAACGATAAAAATAAAAATAAGCTCACAATTTCAGCCCAATAAAATTAAAGACATTTGGAACCCTAGTTCTTCAAAGAAAAAGAAATAAGACAGTTGTTGAAGGGGTCCGTTTTTAATTATTTATTTTTTATTCAGCAAGGACACATTAAATTAATCAAAAGTGGCATTGTAAAATTTAATGTTAAACGCTTACTAAAGCATCAAGCTTTGTAAAATTTGGGGATCCTTGGCATCAAAAACTTTGAAAAAATCCTGCCATAGTCACATAGATCAGTTATAGTTAAAGGAAATATGCTATTTAGATGCACAGGTGCTCATGTGCAATATCTGAGTAAACTGCATGTTTTGATTCGTTTTTTAGTGCAATGATTTTCAAATTGCACTGCAACTTGTCCCGAGTGGGTAAAGGTTATAGATGAGTCAACTCACAGTCTCACACCCTTAAAATGAAATGAAATGAAATGTAAGTGCTTGTGTGGGTGAGTGTGTGTGTGTGTGTTTGTGAGAGTAAACCTCATTCAGGGATAATTTCTCTGCATTTGTTGTGCTCGTTGATCGTCACATGTGAATTGTCATCCTCCATCAGTTCATCTGGGATGTGGTAGCAGGCATGATGTTATTTATTTGACACAAAACACTCAAATGTTAAATAGCTACCTGCTATCAGCATGTCGATCTTTCCTCCTCTGCCATTCAGTACGCAGTAGTGAAAGGAAGATGGTTTCAAATCATCGCCATTCCTCTGACCGCCCAGCCATCTCCCACAGATTAATGCTAACAAATATCATCACAGACCCCAGTGGACGACCCTTCCCTCCTCCTTGCTGTGTTTGCCCGTTAATCAAGGATGACGCAGTGCGCTGTTTATAAGCGATCCATCATGCTGTGGCCGCTGTTTGACAGGCGACCCTAGAGGCTGTGACATGGCATGATAATGGCCATGATTTGATCACACGTTTCTATTGTGCTACATACTCGGGTATAATCAAGACATTTTCTAAATAACATGCCGTACAGTCATGAATTACGGATAACTGAAGGGCAGAGGTGTAAAAAGTACCTGAAAACCATACTTGAGTTAAAGTACAGATACCTTACAGCGGAAATGGCTCCCTTACAAGTTACAAGTCACCAATCCCAATACGACTTGAGTAAACGTCATACCCCAGGTTTCACGACCCAGTCTAGAAGTCTAGACCCAGGCTAAAATGCATGCTTGAGCTTTTTTAGTTACTTGCACTAACATATCTTATAATATGTCAGTGCCATTGTTTTGTCTCAAGATGCACACCAGTAATGTTTTTTTTTCTTTCTGGCACAAAAGCTATTTAAATGTCCTAACTGAACTAAGGCCTAGTCCTGGCTTAATCTGAGCCCTGTCTGTGAAACCGGGCCTTAGAGTTTCTGATTTTAACAGTACTTAAGTATTTGACTAATACTGAATGTAAGATCAAAGATGCTAGTCTCACACCTAAGAGACATACCAGTGAAAAACAATAAACAGTTGATTTGAGAGGAGAGCAATCATATGTTTATTTGTTAAAATCAAAATAAAAACTGAACATCTCCATATTGCAATAAATCAAGGTCAACAAAACAGCCTCTTAAACGTCTAAAAACACTCAAGGCTTGCAGTCTCCACTCTAATTCATCCCAAAGGTGTTCTATCGGGTTGAGGTCAGGACTCTGTGCAGGCCAGTCAAGTTCCTCCAAACCAAACTCGCTTGCTTTGTGCACAGTCATGTTGAAACAGGAAGGGGCCATCCCCAAACTGTTCCTACAAAGTTGGGAGCATGAAATTGTCCAAAATGTCTTGGTATGCTGAAGCATTAAGAGTTCCTTTCACTGGAACTAAGAGGCCAAGCCCAACCCCTGAAAAACAACCTGACACCATAATCCCTCCTCCACCAAACTTTACACTTTGCACAATGAAGTAAGGCAAGTACCGTTCTCCTGGCAACCGCCAAACCCAGACTCGTCCATCAGATTGTACTCGAACAGAGAAGTGTGATTGGTCACTCCAGAGAACACATCTCCACTGCTCTAGAGTCCAGTAGCTTTGCATTAGTGACGTAAGGCTTGGATGCAGCTGCTCGGCTATGGAAACCATTCCATGAAGCTCTCTACGCACTGTTCTTGAGATAATCTGAAAACCACACGATGTTTGGAGGTCTATAGCTATTGACTCTGCAGAAAGTTGGCGACATCTGCGCACTGTGCACCTCGGCATGCGCTGACCGCTCTCTGTGATTTTTACATGGCCAGTTTCTTTTGTTCCCAATTGCTTCCACTCTGTTATGATACCACTAACATTTGATCGAGACACCGGAATTCAATGATTTGTAGGGGTGTCCCTATACTTTTGGCAATATAGTGTACAAAACATTTGCGATTCAGCAACTACTTGCTAATGCACTCGCATTCGTGTAAAGTAGCGTTATTAAAACGTTTGGGTGAGTAAGGGCAAAACGCACCTTCAATGCCCTGTAGATATCACTTCTTTTGTAGCAGATATAAACCGCTGCAGAAAAAGTTAGGTGCCATGCAAAAATGTAACAAGTAATTGCATTACTTATCACAAATGTATTAGTGTCAAGAGTACACATACATATTCAAAAATATTTAAGTCTAGTTGAGAGTAAAAAGTTACTAATATCTTTAAAACTCAGTAAAACTACAAAGTGGACAAAACGATATTTTAAGTACAGTAACTAATTAAATTTACTTATCTTTACACCACTGTTGCAGGGCGAGAATGTCAAAGCAAGGATTGAGAGTTGGGAACCTCTCTTGGTGGATCTCACATCGGGTCCCAGCGAGTCACAATACACTCAATTCTACCATTATATTTAGCATTACAACATAACCTGACACAAAAGCTTGTGCTTTGTGTTTTTTGCATTATGATGAATTGCATTTGAGTAATTTACTCCAAAATCATCAGGTATATCAGCAAAGAGAGCAACTTGCAACAACACACAAAAATGATAAAACTGCAGCGGTAGTCTTTGCCTACAGTACTGACTGTGTAACTTGATACTCATCCCATGGAGTACTGGGATATCACCATAGAGGGTGTCTACAGCTCATGATATTTAGGATAATAGATCCTTTTATTTCTACTTACCACTACATAGCTGTGTTCTTTAAAGCCCTTACTTTGAACTTTGCCATTTGCATACTTCAGTTATTCCAGTCACACAGGCTTCTATGCATTTATGAAATCTGGAGAGGACACTCAGCAGAACTGTTTTGAGTAAGCTGGTCTAGAGCATTCAGGTGTGTGTTAACACGATGCCAAAGAGGAAAGACATCACCAATGATCTTAGAGAAGCAATTTTTGCTGGCCATCCATCTAGAAAGCGTTGCAAGGCCATTTCAAAACAATTTGTCCATCATTTTACATCGAGGAAGATCATTCACAAGTGGAAAACCTTCAAGACAGTTGCCAATCTTCCCAGGTGTGGACGTCCCAGCAAATTCACCCCAAGATCAGACTGTGCACTGCTCAGAGAAACGGCAAAAACCTCAAGAGCTATTCAGACTCTACAGGCCTCAGTTGGCATGTTAAAGTTCATGACAGAACAATTAGAAAAAGACTGAACAAGTATGGCCTGTTTTGAAGGGTGTCCAGGAGAAAGCTTATTCTCTCTAAAAAAAAGAACATGGCAGCATGGCTTAGGTTTGCAAAGTTGCATCTGAACAAACCATAATAATTCTAGAACAATGTCCTTTGGACAGACTAGACCACATTTGGTGAAAACCAAACACAGCATATCAACACAAACAACTCATACCAACAGTGAAGCAGTGGTGGAGGGGTGATAATTTGGGCTTGTTTTGCAGCCACAGGACCTGCAGTCACCTTGCAGTCTTTGAGTCGACCATGAACTCCTCTGTATACCAAAGTAGTCAAATGTGAGGCCATCTGTCAGACAGCTAAAGCTTGGCCGAAATTGGGTCATACAACAGGACAATGATCCCAATCACACCCGCAAATCTACAACAGAATGACTAAAAAAGATGGCCCAGTCAAAGTCCAGACCTCAATCCAATTGAAATGCTGTGGCGGGACCTTGAAGGAGCTGTGTATAATCAGATGCCCACAAACCTCTGAATAATGATATATGGATCATGAGGATCATATGGATCAATGATATAATGATCATATAGAAAACGATTACTTCAAGTTATTGCTGCTAAAGGTGGTTCTACAAGCAATTGAATCATAGGGTGTAGGTGTACTTCGTTTGTCACACATGGCTTCTTGATTTTTGTTCAAAAATAAGTACACGGTGTAATATGTTATGTGTTGTTCTTCATCTGAGCTTGTATTTACCTAAATTTAAGACCTGCTAACAACGACCAGTTTTTTTTTTTTTATGCCCTGATACATAAAACCATAGAATTCAAATGTGTGTACTTTCTTTTTCACTTGACTCTATATTATTTATGTTTTGTATTTTAATATATTTTAAAATGTGATTTGGGAATCATTCATAAATAGAAAGTTCAATACAACAGCATGTGAAATGGAAATCTTTTGTAACATTTCTTTTGTCACTTTTGATCAATTTAATGTTCTTGCTGAATAAATGCATTTCTTTTAAAACGAGACAAACTTTTGAACGTGTGTGCACGCGCATTATTAATATTATTAATTATATTTTTTTATAATTATTAATAATAATTGAGCAAAGGATGCTTCATTTAAAATAAAAGCATCTTAATTTTTGGACTTTTGGACCCCACTATATATTTATTCCTCAAATGCATTATTTAATGTGAAGTCTCTCATTCCCTTATCATCATTTTATAGTTAAGGCTGTAATTAATAGGTCTGCATAGACAAATCCGCTGTTAGGCATTCTCTCTAACATCAACAAACACAGCTGCAAGTAAATTATTAGCACAATAAATATGTAATAAGTTGAAATGAACACAAATGAATGAAGGTGAACTCTGTGTGGTGAGATTTTTAAACCCATATTTATTGTTTGTGCTCCACATCAAGTGAAGACTAATGATGCAACTTGTCAAATGATAGTGTAAATTAAGTCTTAAGTGTGCTGCACTTAAGGTTTATGAAGAGGTGTCATTTTATTATTTCAAAGGAAAAAACGCCTGTCACGGTTCTCATTTGCTATCTTTCAAGCAATAAAAGGGATCTGTACTAGGTTTAAAGCAATAACTCTCTTCAATTCAATGTCCTAAACGTCTATGATGTGACAGCACTTGTAAGATGGAGTAGATTGTGATGGCTTACTTCTCAGGTCTTTTTCAAATCTTAAGGGTGAAAAATGAATCAAATACGGTTTTTTATCATCCTGTCCTTCCTGCTTGTTTTGTCAAGTAGTCGATGCTTTTGTGAATAGTCGAGAAAGTAGGTCAGCATGAAGTGCTACATAGTTTCCCAAACGTTGTACTGATACCATTCTCACCCCAGGAAGTTTATCCAGATGACACAGGACAGTAAAGCTTATAAAATAGACCTCCTGCCTCTCTGGGAAGTAGAAGAAGCCACACAGTCTTAATCTCTAGTGGAGGACTGTTGCCAATAAATAACACCAAAGTGCCAGAGTGCTGCGTCGCGGTCCAGAGGAGCGCTGCAGGGAGCCGAACAAACAAGACTTGCAGCTTTACTGAAGAGCGTCAGGCTGCAGGATATATATAGTGGGTTCAATGTTGTTACAGTTCAGAGACCAGCCATGCCTTGAAGACGCGACGCTTTAGAAGCACCCTTCAATCCGAATGGGGTTTGATCAGCTTGGTTTTTACTCCTACAGATTAAATATGTTGGGGATAAAGATGGCAGAACTTAATCAAGCCATAGCCAAGCACAGACGTTCTCAAACAGGGAGCCAGAGCCCACTAGAGGGCCTCAGCAAACTTCCCAATATTTCTTAAAATTACTTGCATTTAGTCATAATAATATAATCTTAATTACAATGAAAAACCCCGCTAAAAATAAAGATGTACAACATTAAACTGACATCATATTTTAGAGTTTATTTGTTTTTATTACAACAGAGATACCAGAGGTAACTATCAGGACAGCCTTCAAATATTGTTCAAATAAAAAGGTTAAGAACCGCTGCAGGTAGTGCACATGCTCTGACAGGTTGAGGCGTTGAATGTGAGTTTGAATCTGACATTGGTTGTTTACAGAACTTGTTCACCTGTTTACTTCCCATAATTGTGTCATCTCACATCCATTATTATCAATAAAAGTGACTAAAACTAAAGGCGGACAAAAATAAAACCGTATTTGTGTTGTTAAAATACACTCAAATTTAATATGCAGAGTAATCTTTATTTTTTAAACTAAAAAACTTGAAATTTACTGTTTAAAAAAAAACACAGCTCTAGTTGCTGTTTTAGTAGTTAAATTTTTTTAGTAAAAAATCTTTGTCTTTTATCTTTGTTCCATTTCAGGTAATTACTATGGCACCCCAAAACCGCCTGCAGAGCCCAGCCCAGTGCAGCCTGACCTGGTAGACCAGGTTCTGTTTGATGAGGAGTTTGACGCCGAGGTTCAGCGCAAACGCACCACGTCTGTCAGCAAAATGGATAGGAAGGACAGCGCAGCTCCTGAGGAAGAGGAGGAGGATGAGAGACCACCCATTGTCAATGGGCTTGCAGGTGAGACTGGGAATGTGTGTGTTCAACAAGATTGAGTGAGTTAATATAGGTTCTGAAAATGTATGGCCGTGCAGAATTGTAATGTACTGCATATTTGTCCTAGTATACATTTATATGGAAGAGAATTAAAACATCAATACTGTACAAATGCAACTCAGCAGAGTTGAATGATTGGAGATAAATTTGCAAAGACACTGTTAGTAAGTGAATTTATCACACCATGTATAGTGTTGGGGAGTATCTATTTTATTTTTGTAAAACCTGCGCTACTAAATATGCTACATTTTGTTTAATTGTGTGATACTAGCTAACTCAACAACTTAGCATTTCCATTACCAAGCTAATATTTCCAATGGTTAAAAAAAAAGTTTCTTAAACGTTTCTGTTCTGTATTGAACAGCCAAGTGTGTTAAGACACTAATCTGACGTAACTATATTTCTGAACTGTTTACTCTCTCAAATTAAGTGTTGGAAAGACTGATTCACTGTAGAGAATTGCCTAATTTGGAAAGTTCAAAAAACTATTTACAGATTCAAGAGTATCTTGAATGCTTTTTTTTTTTATAGTTTTATAAGTTTAGCTAACTACTTTTCAAAAAGGGTAGCTTCTGTGTAGTATAACTACTTAAAATTATGACTAGCTTATAGTTTGGCACGTTAGTTTCGAAGTAACTTCCCCAACACTGGACATGTTGTTTAAGCATTAATGTATGGTTTATATTTTAAAACCTGTGTGATTCGCTGTGTTGGCAGCTTGTCTGCTAGGCTTTCATTGTAAGCGTATTACTGTAAATGTGTTTTACTTCATTTTTGCAAGCTGAACGACTTTACTTTCTGTGGTAATCGACAGGAGGACACATGCTGTCAATAGAGCTTAAGTTGTTATGGGCAGATTCGATTGTGTTCCCTGTGAGAGCAATATGAAGAGCTTTACTGAGGGGTCCTTGGATGTGCAGTCAGTTGTAAAGAATAGAGCTCTGTGGTACTGAGGTAGGGTGCGATACACTCAAACAAATGACACAGAAGCAGTAACTGGGATGGTACTCTTTAAAAAGGTTCTAATATGTACTATTTAGATACTAATATGTACACTTTAGGTACTAATATGCACCCATCAAGGGTAAATAAGGTATAAAGGTGTACCTTTTTAAAAAGTATTTTTTCAGAGAGTGTAGTGTATTGTTTTCCACAGATGCTACTTCCAGTCATTCAGGAAGTCTGTTATCCTCTGTTGATCATGTCCTTAATAAGCTATCATGTAATTATATTATGCATAAAGTCCACAAAAAGGATGAAAAATAAGGGTGGCAGTAATTTAAGTAATTGTCATTGGTGATATTATATGTAAGGTGATGTTAGATAATTTCACAGTCTCTGTTCAGTTTAAAAATTAGAACTCAAATTTACTTTACCTTGAATCAGATTGAATCATTCATTGAGTCTTTGGTTATCTTTGATTCAAAATTATGAACAGAACTTCAGGTTTAGTACAGTGTATTCAATGTTTAGGCCAACTTTTATTCTTTATTCAAGCATTGCAGTGGTGGTGTCATCTGATTTTGAAGAAATTACGCTTATGAACTGATTCTATTAAATTAATTGGTTAAAAAGATTCACAAAATTCAAGCCCAAAGACTTCAGCTATTTGAATCAGGCTCAAAGTGAATTGTTCAGAGGATTTATTGAGTTTATAACTGATTACCTCACTCGTCGTTCTTCGGTTAGCTTTGATTAAGACTTGTGAACAGAGAGCCGAATATATAGGCCTATATTTTTTAAATTTTATTACATTCATGTTTTAGTTTTAATCAGTCAGTATACAGGGAGTGCAGAATTATTAGGCAAGTTGTATTTTTGAGGATTAATTTTACAACATTAATAATTAAACAACAACCATGTTGTCAATGAACACAAAAAACTCATTAATATCAAAGCTGAATATTTTTGAAGTGGTTTTTAGTTTTAGCTATTTTAGGGGGATATCTGTGTGTGCAGGTGACTATTACTGTGCATAATTATTAGGCAACTTAACAAAAAACAAATTTATACCCATTTCAATTATTTATTTTTACCAGTGAAACCAATATAACATCTCAACATTCACAAATACATTTCTGACATTCAAAAACCAAACAAAAACAAATCAGTGACCAATATAGCCACCTTTCTTTGCAAGGACACTCAAAAGCCTGCCATCCATGGATTCTGTCAGTGTTTTGATCTGTTCACCATCAACATTGCGTGCAGCAGCAACCACAGCCTCCCAGACACTGTTCAGAGAGGTGTACTGTTTTCCCTCCTTGTAAATCGCACATTTGATGATGGACCACAGGTTCTCAATGGGGTTCAGATCAGGTGAACAAGGAGGCCATATCATTAGATTTTCTTCTTTTATACCCTTTCTTGCCAGCCACGCTGTGGAGTACTTGTGACGCGTGTGATGGAGCATTGTCCTGCATGAAAATCATGTTTTTCTTGAAGGATGCAGACTTCTTCCTGTACCACTGCTTGAAGAAGGTGTCTTCCAGAAACTGGCAGTAGGACTGGGAGTTGAGCTTGACTCCATCCTCAACCCGAAAAGGCCCCACAAGCTCATCTTTGATGATACCAGCCCAAACCAGTACTCCACCTCCACCTTGCTGGCGTCTGAGTCGGACTGGAGCTCTCTGCCCTTTACCAATCCAGCCACGGGCCCATCCATCTGGCCCATCAAGACTCACTCTCATTTCATCAGTCCATAAAACCTTAGAAAAATCAGTCTTGAGATATTTCTTGGCCCAGTCTTGACGTTTCAGCTTGTGTGTCTTGTTCAGTGGTGGTCGACTTTCTGCCTTTCTTACCTTGGCCATGTCTCTGAGTATTGCACACCTTGTGCTTTTGGGCACTCCAGTGATGTTGCAGCTCTGAAATATGGCCAAACTGGTGGCAAGTGGCATCTTGGCAGCTGCACGCTTGACTTTTCTCAGTTCACAGGCAGTTATTTTCCGCCTTGGTTTTTCCACACGCTTCTTGCGACCCTGTTGACTATTTTGAATGAAACGCTTGATTGTTCGATGATCACGCTTCGGAAGCTTGGCTATTTTAAGACTGCTGCATCCCTCTGCAATATATCTCACTATTTTTGACTTTTCTGAGCCTGTCAAGTCCTTCTTTTGACCCATTTTGCCAAAGGAAAGGAAGTTGCCTAATAATTATGCACACCTGATGTAGGGTGTTGATGTCATTAGACCACACCCCTTCTCATTACAGAGATGCACATCACCTAATATGCTTAATTGGTAGTAGGCTTTCCAGCCTATACAGCTTGGAGTAAGACAACATGCATAACGAGGATGATGTGGTCAAAATACTCATTTGCCTAATAATTCTGAACTCCCTGCATATGCTGTATATATGTTACCTTGGAATCAAACCTGTTACCTTGTTGCAAGAGCCATGCTTTCTTTGAGCTGGGTCAATTTCTTAGACCATGATTTTTGTTTTTTGTAAAGCGCTTTTTACAATACATATCATTTGCATGTTTCTATATTACAGTTTAGTAACATTACAGTTGTCCAAGTAATGGCCATATGTCAGAAATGTACTAAGATAATACAAATCATGCAGTTAGCTAACATCATGTATACATTTAGGCAGGAACAATGATCTAGAAAATTTGGCAGTTGTGCATGTTGATTCAGAGTTGGCATCATCTGAAGTTCTAGCAGGTGTTGGGTCATCTGAAATCTTCATAAGAGGCTGGATCCAAACTAGAGCTGGAGTAATCTCTAGTTACCTAGAGACAAAAAAGCAAATGGAAAATAATTAACGTAGCTGCTGTTCATAACATTTCAAGGAAAAGATAATCATGTGCATTTCATCTGATATAACTGTAGTACAATGGAGATTTATCATGTGAATGCTTAGTTAAAGAGATGTCTTTAATCTAGATTTAAAGGCAAAATATATCAGATTTCTGCATTAAATTATCCAAAAATCACTAGCACTGACAGTGCTATATATTTTGTTCACTTCTGTACTTTATCCCAAATGTTTCCAACAATGTTTAAATCCAGATAAATTAGCAATTTTAACCAGTGTAATGTCATTGTGTTACCTTTCAATTCCTCTTTTTTGTCCTCTTTTTATCCTTGTTTTCCCTTTAGAAACCACAGCAACACAGTGAGTCAAAAAAAAAAAAAAAATGCGGAAGTAGCATTTGTAGCACCTAGCATGCCACTCTGTTGCTTTTCGCACAGTCATCATGGACCACAATTATTCTTTATGGTTTGCAGCAGGTTCTGTCACAAAAGATAACTCCAAGAAACGTACATTTACCGGTGAATCAAATGGCCCAAGAAGAGTTTTGGACAAGAGGAGAAATAAAACGAGGATCAATACCAGTGTGGGATTCCTTAGCACTGTTTAACACGTCTGTTGAACAAGTTTATGACAGTATAATTAAATACACTATGTTTACATAAATAGCAAGTGAGCCTTAAAACTGTGTGACATGTATAAGTAGTAATTTAGCATTAAACATTACGTTACTTGCGGCTAATTCAAACATAATGGTTATACAATTTTATTTCATTACCTCATCCATGAACATGATTTGTGATTCCCATCGTATTGATTTCCATCAGCAGTGGAAGTGAAGATGACAACTCCCATGATTCCACGCTCCTTCACAGCATCATCAGGCTACACCTTTGTTTTGAATACAGTATGTGACCTCTAGCGGTGAAAATTACATAGTTCCTTTTAGTCTCAGCCTCAGACGTCATGCCCACGGGCCATTGGCTGAACGTCTTATGCATATGGCACACTTATCTGGAAACACTTCAGGAGTTTCAAAGTCGTCATCTGATTGGTTCAATTCTACAGGATGTCCGCAAGATGTGTCTGTTGCGTTTTTTAATATTCCGCTTGGAAACAAATGCCGTGATGTCAAACTCCCTTGCAGAAGAAGAACACGGTCGTGTTTACAACTGTGACAATGAGCGCTATCCAGGATCAACCAAACGCTGGATTTTCAAGTGTATATATGAAGTTTACGGTGCCATTGTTGCAGTAAACTTGCACAATGTTCTTGAATTAATAATTTATAGATGCACGGCGGTCTGTTATTGCAGGGACATCGACTTTACATTTTCACGTCCATAAACTTGACGCGGAACAAAACGAACAGTGATTGGTTGCATTACATGTTAGTCAAACATCCTCTTGGGCAGTCCTTGACCAATGAAAGCTGCTATTGAGTCCAGACCTTCTGCTGTCAGTCTGAAGGTCTGGCTATGCGATACTAAATTCCTTTAAACTGGGAGAATATGTCTAAGCCCGAGAATTATCAGGAAGGCTATTCCAGGGTTAAGGAGCCAAATGTGAGCCACTAAAAGTCTTTAAATTACCTCCTTTAGTGGACTTAGATATCCTAGGTACTACCAAAAGTCCAAGTGTTTTAGAGACTGAACATTAGTTGAGCTTTTAAAATAGGCCAAATGCACAGTGAGTCTGAGATTGTTTTCCCAGTGATTATCCAGTGGCATAAATAGACCGTATTGAGTTCAAAATGAATGAGCTTATGGTTGGTATCACTTCAAATAATGAGTGTGTTAAAGGGACTGCTGTTTGCTGTGAGGCATAAAAGTGTCTCTGCACTCTTTGCACACAGTAACTGCTGTGCCGCTACCTATTTCTGACTGTTCAGTACCAACCCCTGCACTCTGTCTTCTACCTTCTCATTAAAAAGATACCTCAGGCTTATTATTAGTCTTTTACAGTCATTTTTGTTCTGCATTAATGATTAGGATTGAGCCAACCCACTGCCACCCTAATGTGCACTCCTGCCACCACCCACCTAGATGATACTGGGACTCCAGTTTGATGTCCAGATGATGTCACTGTAACTGTTTAAATTGATTGATTTGTTTATTTTAGCTCTAGTAGTGTTTCTTACGGAGCCCTGCACATGGCATGTGGACAAAAAGTATATATATGTGGCCTCAATCCGCAATATTTTCTAAGAATTAGCTACAGTAAATAACATCAATATTTAAAATACATGCCTCTACATTCTCAGAGATCTCTAGCTCTTGTGGCAGGGTGAAGAATCACACAACACAGGATAAAGTGAAAAGCCCCCAGAGGGTGGGTTTTAATGTGAACAGGTGAATAAAGATATACGGTGAAGTGCAGGTGCGCTGTGCTTCCGTCTTTCTTCAGTGCAGGGTGCCTCGCTGTGACGTCAGTGGGACGGTGTGGCCGGAGTGTCACAGGCTGCTGTCTGGGTGAAAGAGAGAGAAGTGTTAGCGTGCGCTGCATGGAGTGTAGTGCTCAAACTGGAGTCCCAATGTGCTGTGCTTTATAGTGGTTGGTGATCGCCCGCAGCTGTGACGGTCCGGTCCGTGCGGAGTGATGGCAGGTGATCCTCGTTTATTGCCAGGGTGACGCTGACGAGAGCTCGGGAGACTTGTCACCCCAGGCCCGTGTCCGAGGCATCCGTCTGCAACAGGAAGGGGCAGTTGAAGTCGGGCGCCCGCAAGACCGGCTCCGTGGTCAGGGCGGTCTTGATGTCCCGGAAGGTCCTGTCCAAGGTGCTGTCCCACTGTACCTTCTCCGGCTGCCCCTTCCTGGTCAGGTCTGTCAGGGGAGATGCTAGGGTGGAGAAGTCGGGGATAAAACAGCGATAATATCCCGCCAACCCCAAAAAGGCTTGTACCTGAGTTTTGGTCTCCGGGCGGGGTGTCGACAGGATGGCGTCTATCTTCTTCTGTTGGGGCTGGATCAGTCCTCTACCCACCCGGAAACCCAGGTACTGAGCCTCGGCGAGGGCAAGATGGCATTTCCGGGGGTTGGCGGTTAGTCCAGCCCACCGGAGTTCCAGGAGCACCCTCCGCAGCCGCTCCAGGTGGTCCTGCCAGGTCTCGGAGTGGATTACCACGTCGTCGAGGTAAGCCACCGCATACGCTTGGTGGCGACGAAGAAGAATGTCCATCATCCTCTGGAACATTGCGGGGGCCCCGTGCAGGCCGAAGGGGAGGGTCCGGTATTGCCAGTGCCCACTGGGTGAGGAGAGTCTTCTCCTTGGCGGAGTCTGTCAGGGGAACTTGCCAGTAGCCTTTAGTGAGGTCTAAAGTTGAGATATACCGGGCCCTCCCCAGGCGTTCCAACAGCTCATCGACACGGGGCATCGGGTAGCCATCGAACTCCGAGACCTTGTTGAGCCGGCGGAAGTCGTTGCAGAAGTGGAGGGTGCCATCCGGCTTCGGTACCATGACGATGGGGCTGGACCAGGTGCTGCGTGATGGTTCAATTACCCCCAACTTCAGCATCTCACAAACCTCATCCTCGATGGCCCGTCTCCGAGCCTCGGGGACCCGATAGGGCCGCTGCCTCACGATGAGTCTGGGTGGCGTGCGGATGTCGTGCTGGATCACATTAGTCTGCCCGGGACGTGTGGAGAACACATCAGAGAACTGACGGACCAGATGGTTCAGCTCCGTCTTCTGGGTGGCTGACAGCTGTGCTCCATCGTCCACAACCGGGGGCTCGACAGAGGCCAGCGCGGTGAGCTGGTCTCTGGTCCCCACCCACCTCTTCAGCAGGTTGATGTGATATAGCTGCTCTTCACGCCGCCTACCTGGCTGGCGCAGTCGGTAGTTGACGGGACCCACTCGCTCTATGACGGTGAATGGACCTTGCCAGGTCGCAAGGAACTTGCAAGCCGTGGTGGGGACCAGCACCATGACTCTGTCGCCCGGCTGGAACTCATGGGGCTGAGCCGCCCGGTTGTAGAGCTGCTGCTGGTTCTGTTGCGCCTTCGTCAGGTGTTCCCGGACTAATGGCATGACCCTCTCGATCCGCTCACGCATTTCCCTCACATGTTCGATGGCAGAGCGGAGAGGTGCCGGCTGCTGCTGTTCCCAGGCTTCACGGGCCACATCCAGGAGCCCTCGTGGCTGACGGCCGAAGAGCAGCTCAAACGGGGTGAAACCAGTCGAGGCTTGGGGGACTTCTCGGACTCCGAACAGGACGTAGGGGAGCATCAGGTCCCAGTCCCGTCTGTCTTCGGCGGCCACTCGCCGGAGCATCTGCTTGAGGGTTTGATTGAAGCGCTCAACCAAGCCGTCCATCTGCGGATGGTATACTGAGGTCCGGAGCTGTTTTACCTTCAGCAGCCGGCAGAGGTCAGCCATTAGCCGGGACATGAAGGGAGTTCCTTGGTCTGTCAGTATCTCCGCTAGGATGCCGACTCGGGTGCAGAAGAGGAAGAGTTCCTTGGCGATGTTCTTTGCCGTTGCCTTTCGCAGGGGAAGTGCCTCTGGATACCGAGTGGCGTAGTCGACGATCACCAGGATGTGTGTTCGTGTCCACGGGCAGACTTAGGCAACGGCCCCACCAGGTCCATTCCAATTCGCTCGAAAGGTACCCCGATGATGGGCAGCGGAATGAGCGGACTGGGGGGAGGAGCTTGTGGCGCGGTTCTTTGGCAGGTCGGACAGGCTTGACAGAACCGCTTCACATCTCTATCCAAGCCCGGCCAGTGGAAACGGTCCCGGATGCGCTGGATGGTGTTGGCGGTCCCCAGGTGGCTGGCCATCGGATGGCTGTGGGCTAACTCCATGACCATCTCCACTTTCGGCTTGGGAACCACGAGCAGTTCTTTTACCTCCCCCCTTCGCTGGGAGACACAGTACAACAGGCCGTTTCTCACAACGAAGTGCGGGAGAGGATGGGGTGCTGGCTGGTGCTCTTGGCCAGATGGACAATGGGAGAGCTCGGAGCATCCGGTCAACGGTCACACGCTCCGCAACCTGACCCGCGGTGGGTGTTCCCTCGAGCAACCAGTGACGGGTAAGCCACGAGAGCTCGGCAGCTTGGGTGCGGGCTGGGCGTCGAGGCTTAAATTTCCACTTGTGGAACAGTTGGGCCGCCGAGATGGCGGACAGCCCGAGGCGTCCGAGGATTTCTTTCTTTAGTTCATCATAGTTGTCAGCCGTCTCAGCGGGAAGGGAAAAATACGCTCGTTGAGCCTCACCAGTCAGAAGGTGGCCCGGCAACCGCACCCACTCGCGTCGTTCCCAATCCTCCCGAATCGCCGTGGTCTCGAACATCTGCAGGAATAGTTCAACATCGTCTTGAGAGGTTAACTTCGGTAGCAGTTAGGTTGCTCGGACACACGGGTCAGGAAGCGGAACGTGTTGCGCGGCGGAGGGCGGCGAATTCTTCTTCCACCTTCGCCTGACGCGCCGCCAGGTGTTCAGCGATTTGTTGCTGTCTTGCACTCACTTCGGTCAGGCATTTGAGCAGGTCTTCCATGACGGGAAGGAGCGCCGCCCTACTTCCGGGTTCCGTGAGTTGACTGGGGGAAACAACAAAAAACAAAGTAAAAGTCCGGGGATGGTTGGTGATTCTTCACGCTGTTGCCCGCATTCTCTACCACTGTGGCAGGGTGAAGAATCACACAACACAGGATAAAGTGAAAAGCCCCCGGAGGGTGGGTTTTAATGTGAACAGGTGAATAAAGATATACGGTGAAGTGCAGGTGCGCTGTGCTTCCGTCTTTCTTCAGTGCAGGGTGCCTCGCGGTGACGTCAGTGGGATGGTGTGGCCGGAGTGTCACAGGCTGCTGTCTGGGTGAAAGAGAGAGAAGTGTTAGCATGCGCTGCATGGAGTGTAGTGCTCAAACTGGAGTCCCAATGTGCTGTGCTTTATAGTGGTTGGTGATCGCCTGCAGCTGTGACGGTCCGGTCCGTGCGGAGTGCTGGCAGGTGATCCACTTTTGTTGCCAGGGCGACGCTGACGAGAGCTCGGGAGACTTGTCACACTCTTGATTTTAAAACATAACCTACTTCCTCGAATAATATTTCTTCTGCCAAGTTTGGGTCTGTGGGAAGACTTCTGGGGAGCTCGGCTGGAGTTCTGCTGCATCGTGCTGAAAGTAGGTAGGATTTACTGATGCTCCCTGCACAGCAAGTTTTCTTTCCCATAAATCAACGGGATACAGAACAGCGAACACCTTCAGACTATTCACGTGCAGCGATAGTGTGCATGAGGAAGAAAGTGCCCCAAAAATATTATATTCACAGCGCATTACCCCACTGCAGTTGCTCCTACTGTTCTGTTTGTGTTGCTATGATTGATCACCATGGGAACTGATATCCTATCCCATAACATTGGCTTCCTTTTTGCTTTTCACCCTTCAGAATAGAATGAGTTTTAAACTTTTACTTAGGATTTATAAAGAGTTTATTTAGGCTTTACGTTTTAAATTCATTTCAGTGAAAGTCTATGTAACTGAGACCTCGCGAAAACCTCAATAAACCTGCGCTATTTTTCAGAGGGTCACTGGAGGAAATCTGAATTGTTTCACCACTAGGACCAGGAGAGGTTTCTGGATGCACTGAGGGAGGCTTTGTTGGCCATGTTTTTCTAAGCAAATCCAGTTGGACAAGATGCCTCACAGCTGTCCTCCATTATGATTGGATAGAGCTTTGTAAACCCTCTGGCACCACTGCAAGGACAAGATGCAAATGGCAACAGTATCTAACTGGACTTTGCCAAGTGCAAACTGAGACGATTTTGCAACCCAGAAGCGTGTTAGTGGTTTTCATCGATTAAATTTGCTTTACTAAAATGGCCAGCATTGTCTTTGCAGCGAGCCTCATGGGTTATTACTGTATGTTTTGGTATACATGTTCATTGATAGATACAGCCTCTGTCTACTTAAATGCAATGCAATGGTTGTGGGAAGCAGCCAATGGTAAGGTCTGGATGGATGTTTTTCCATAGCCTCCATGTAGAAGCAAACAATCACCATCAGGTATGACCATAGGCAACATCTCGTCCTATTTTCAACACTCAATCTGCAACTGTTCCCGTTACTCTGTTTTCTGTGAACACTCAAGTATGATTTGTTTTTAAAAATGTTTTTATATTCACCACACTCTACCCTCTGTTTATCATCGAGTTCAACTTCTTTCTCCACTCGTCCACTCGACCACAAGCATAAAAGGCTTCTTATGATATTTGATTTTCAATACCAGAGCTTATGTTTCTGCCTGTGTCATGAATGGTGCCGCCATGGTTACGGCACAGAAACAACAAGTGCTGATTCATCTGCCACACATGCTGGCGTCCCAGCGCCAGGCTAGAATCATTTTGATGAACGGACTTTAATCATGACTATGTCAGCAAAATCATATCAAGCCTTTTTATGACAATATATACACTTTTTCCATCACGTGTACAACCAGTATATCCACATCCAGAACAATACACAAACAGAGACATGTTTTCCTCTGTCAATGTCCCATTAAGACTCATCAGTTCACAATATTGGTAACACCCTGTGCAACTATTTTCCATGCGTTTAATAGGACAAGTAATAACTGCTATCTTTTTGATTGCAGAGAGAGCAAAATCTCCAAAACTGTGTCAAGATTACGTTTTAACTATTGATTTCAAGTCTAACAGCAATGGGATCCTAAATGTAGCAATCTAAACTTTTGAATGGTCGTAAAAGGAAATTGATGTATATGTTTTATTCATACATTTTATCACTTTGTTTTTTTTCCTGGGACTCAAACCTATGACCCTGGCCTTGCTTCAGTAGCATCATGTTTCAGGAACACGTGCACTCTAGAATAAACAAAAAGACAACTGGCTCTTTTAACTGAAGGATGGGACTTTTAAGTGTTACATTTTCTCCCTCTTATACTGTCTCTGCCTGTTTTCTCATGTGCAAGCAGACTGTCTGTCTCACTCACACAAAGACAAACAGACGCACATTTGTGTATATGACAGATATCAGCTTCACGGAAGTGTTAAGCAGCTCTGGCCCTGCCCGAGAGGCGGCTCTCTGAACATCAGTCCTGGCATGCAAATCTAGTGGCTCTTGTTGTCTGCTTCTCTCTCTCTCTCTCTCTTTCTCTGTTTCTCTCTGTCTCTTGAGAAGGTTGGAAAGTTTGTTCTGCGTTGCTAGTGGGAGTTAAAGTATGTATTACTCCCCATTTCTGTGTTTCTCCCCACCTCTTTCTTACCGTCTTTCTTTTTGCTCTTTCCACTAACAGAACACAAGGAGGGACCGGACTGGAGGAAGGCTGTGCCCAGCTACACACAGTCCAGCAGCAGCATGGACTTCCGCAACTGGAACTCGATGCCACGTGACGAGAGCCAGGAGTCTCTGCCCAAGAACTGGGAGATGGCCTATACGGAGACAGGCATGGTCTACTTTATAGAGTAAGTCCCGTTTGCTAAGTAGGACATGTTCCTGGACCAATATTCCAATATCAGATTTTAGGGTTTGGGATTCAGACTATGTTTGTTTGACAGAAATGTAGCCCCAGGAATTAGTTAAATGTGTTTAATTATTATTTTTTGTTTGTTTGGGGGGGGGGGTTTGCACTTTTTTGATTATTTCATTTCACTTCTGCAAATAATAAATGAGCATAATTAAGGAAAATCAGCTCTTTTGTGCCCATTGAATGCAGATTAAATACTGCACTAATTCAAAAATCATGTGCTGAATGGAAGATGATTTTTGATATCAGTGCAATTTTGTGATTTGCTTGATTGTGTACATTTTGCGTACCGGTAGAAAAGTTTTATTGCAAAAATAAAAAAATTAAATAAGTTTTAAGCTAAATATAACTTTAAATAAGTCATAATGTAATGATAGAAATTCACTTATGACCTTTCAGTGCATTTTTTAGGAGAAATTCTAAATGAAAGAACTTGCACTACTGATGCCGTTATTCAGCAAGGTTGCTTAAGGGGCGGGTCTAATGCTATTTCATGCATTCTGACTTATTACACTGTTAAAGAGTTGGATTCTCATGCTACACATGGCCAAAGTTTAAAAAAATGAGTTTGACGTATGACAGAGTATTTCTGTGCTTCATGATTTCTCAATGAAGTCATAAAGGCCGGTAAATCCATGTATGAATACTTCTCTCGAAAAGCGCACACACAAACCAACCAGAGCAGGACCGAGAGCACGGCCATCGTAACGCAAGTCGAGAAGGATTTTTTAATAATGTCACCAAAGAAGTGTGTTTTTGGTTTTGAGGAAAAGATAACCATGTTCAGCTTCCCAAAGAACCCAGTGTCGTTTTTCAAGTGTGTTCCTGGTATTTTCGGTGAAGAATGTTTTATAAACAAGGCCCGTTGGATTTGCAGATTGTTGCAGATGGAGAGTGAAACTGCATCAAATATCTGGGTTTTTTTGGCAATCGGCGCACAAGTGCATACATTTTGATTCACTATACATTTGTGTTGTTTATATTGTATCCATAATGCGATGCAGTGGCGTAACTTTGTTTAAAAATTGGGGGAAGTCATGAGAAGTCATGTTTAACGTGGTAGTTTCATCCTTAACGTTGCATCTCCTAACTATAGCATAATACAATATTGTCGGTCCCGGGATTTTTCACATATATTTGCAATGGTCCAGTGTTAGAGCTTTTGCAAAGGGTGTCTGAGGTTCGGTTCTGGGTTTGAATTCACCATCATAGTTTTTATTTCTCATGAAAACCAAAGGTGTTCATCAGTGATTCTGTATCAAGAGCAGGGACATGTGTGTGTACATTTGATTTTGTGATTTAACCGGAACGAATAGAGAGTCTATGATGCGTGTGTGTGTGTGTGTGTGTGTGTGTGTGTGTGTGTGTGTGTGTGCGCATGCCTTCCGGAGCTCTGCTTTTTTCCAGAAAGAGTCGGTACAGCTTATCTGTCTTTTATAAATCTAATAAAACTAAAGACTTTTTGGAGATATGAAGGATGAAATGCTACTCTGTAGTTAGCCCCCCTAACTACAGAGTAGCATGAAATATGAAATATTTCTATCAAAAATATTATGCAGAATAATTGTTTTCAACATAATAATAATACAAATGATAAAAAATGTAACTTGATCACCAAATCAGCATATTAAAATAATTTCTGAGGGATCATGTGACACTGAAGACTGGAGTAATGATGCTGAAAATACAGCTTTGCATCACAGGAATAAATTACATTTTAAAATGTTAAAATAAATAACATTTATTGTAGTTTATATTTCACACTATTGCTGTTTTTCCTGATTTTTTTTTTAATCAAATAAATGCAGCCTTGGTGAGCATAAGAGGCTTCATCCGAGCCTAGATAAGTCTATAGTTCTGTTATGCAGGTGTGTAGTGTGAATAGTCTGAATATACTACATCCGCCATGTTAGCATTGTCAGCCATACACTGTTCTTGGCCACATGGACAGTAAAGTGTCCATCGGATGCATACTACTGTATCTCAGCGGTAGCGGAATGTCATCTGTGTATTTTTCACCTACTGATTCATGAATATGGGATTACTATCATTTGACATGCTGCTTTTAGCTTAGTGTATAGAAGGGAAGTGTTTCGTATTAAGTTTATGGACAATGCGCATGTTGTGCTGTACAATGTTTTTAAACAAGGGAACAAAGAAAGATTTGTGGGTCCATCTTTTCAAATTCTGCCTATGATTTACTGTAACCGAGCCTAGATGTAGACAGCAGCTCTCCAGCTAAGGGCTCGCTTAGTAAACAGGAACTCCGGAACTCTTGCAGACACATCAAGCATGAGAGACCGCTGGGAATTGAAGCAGCTCTTCTCTCGCATGCTGACGCCGAAGCTAGTTAAAATTTTTTCACAGGCTCTTCCTTTCAGAGCGTCCATTACCTGTGTCTGTGGTCGCAGCCCTTATCCAGGCATCTCTGCTGTATCCACCCAGATGAAGAGAGAGCCAGCGAATCAATACTTAATTCTCTGAACAATGCAAACAGTCGGCTAAATGGAGCCTTCCCAGCGGGCCTTGCTTCCACACGCGTGTCTGTCTGCATGAGTCTCGGAGGATGAGCTGCACCTTGCTATGAATATTTCAGATTTTAAATGGACTCCTTACCTCTCCGCAGCAGAGACAACTAAAGTGCTTTTTGAAAAGGTCCTGCTGATGCATGCTTGCAATTTTTTAAAATATAAATAAGTTTTATAAATTATCATTTATATTACCGGTATATTATGTTACAGTGCGTTGCGCTATATTATATTTTATTAATTATATGAGATTTATTATATTATATTTAAGCTCTGCATCAAATTATATAATTATTAATAATTATAAAATGTTATATAACATATTTATGAAAGATGACGTTAATGTACAAAAACGTCATTGTACAAAGTGGTAGATTGTACAGCACTTTGGTCAGCAGTAGCTGTTTTAAATGTGCTTTAGAAATAAAATTTGCTTGCCTATATAAAATGTTTTACTATTAATAAGTCACATGAACAAAAAATAATCGATAATTCTATATATTTATAAATGCACATTAAAGGGGTACTTCACCTCTGGAAAGATGAATGTGTATTTAATTTGGATCATTTTATGCAGTAGAAATGTGAAATTATCTTGGAAGTTGGTGCCTTCTAGACTGAGAAAAGCCAGAAAATGTATGTTTGGCTCATATGGATGAAAGACAACAACTCCCAGAATGCACTTGCTTCGCTGCCCTATGAGGTCACTCCCAGCCACACCTACCAGTTACATCACTTGCCCACCGCGTCACCACCCTGCCGTCATTTTGATTTTTATAGTAATAAAATAATTTAGTTCAGTCAAAGAACAGACACTGCAATTAAAAACTGAACGTGTCTGCTCAATTCAGCACGAGCCGAATGAGTGTTTCATTCATCAGAGAGTGAGGAGCTGACAGACCATATGATCGCGGAAGATTTGGTTTCAAAGCGAGATGCGCCTATTTAAGTGAGTTTGTCATTGTACAGTTTTGTTGTTGTGTTTTCATGAACCCTCAATTCAAGCAACCCGCCCCCGAAATGATGCTAATTTTAAACCTAAACTAAAATGAGCAGGGCCGACCGGCATTCATTCATGGACGCATTGTCATTAATTCACGGCTGCACAGTCATTCACGGCGCGTGTCCAGTCTGCCGCGTTTTCAGTGCATGCCTATGGAAGCTTAACTTTCATAGGAATTCATTGAGAACACTCACTATGCTCCGCACCGCTCCATTATGAATGTCCATGTGCCGTCTGTGTCTTACATTCTGTGAGTGAGATCCCATGGGAGGGGAAGCATACTACCGGGTTTCTACTGATACAAAGCTTAATGCTAATTGCTGAAGTAACCCTTTAAATACTTTTGACAACTCTAAATTTTAAAAAGCAAAATCAGAATCTTTCTGTGTACTGCCAAGTGTACAAATCACTGCTTTGAAAATATGACAAAAACATCTTGCCATCTGTTATCAATCATTGAGCGTTGTTTATTGTTGTTTCTGTAATTTTTACATTGTTACAGTGAGGTATAGTCGTATTGCTGTTGTTTCATGAGTGTTACACTGTTTGGCTAAGCTGCAGATGCACTCCAATTGTGTAATTAAGGGGCACGCTCAGAAGGACTACCAGGTGTTTGTTTGCTAATGCTTCTTTCCCTCTCTTTTCTAGTCATAATACCAAGACCACGACCTGGCTCGACCCACGACTGGCAAAGAAAGCTAAGCCTCCTGAAAAATGTGAGGATGGAGGTAAGACTAAGTTCGTTCATGAATCACACAGAAGAGTAAACAAACCCTAGCTGAACTGTGAGACATTAGCCTCTCTCTCTGGCCCGTCTGACTAATGGCTCACAGGAGACATGCTGAGAGCCCATCAGTGTGTCATCTCACACAAGCAATCCCAGCACCACTTTTTTGCAATGGGCATGTACATCCATGTCAGGATGGAGGCTTCAAACAACTCGCATCACATGGAAAGATAACTAGTCATTTTCCATACAGCTTACTAATACCTGCACCCCCTCGTTTCCTCTGCTCTCAGCCTTCTGATCTCTTCTCTGCCCAAATACGCATGCAAATGCAGACAGACTTCTTGACCTACCTGGTATTAGGCTTCTCAGAAAATCACTGTCTGAAAATCAGACCCCCTGGTGTCAAGCGCATGGGTGATTTGCGTCTGTTCAAGCTGTCTCTGATATGCCTGTCTGATTCTCTGCAGAGCTTCCATATGGCTGGGAGAAGATTGAGGACCCGCAGTATGGGACTTATTACGTGGAGTGAGTATGCTTATATCATTTATGGTCCAATAAGAATGATGGATGACGCATTTTTGTCCACAACATCTTGGTTTGCTGTACGCTGACGTTTTTGGCTTTGTCTTTTACTTCTTTTTTTCCATTGCGTTTCATTTTAAATCCAGCTTTTCAGAGTATAACAACAATAAAAGCATAAAGGGATTGTAACCCTCATCCCCAACCAAAGGAGACACAAACCAATTACAGAAAAGTCATCGTTTTACTTTTTTCAAGTTGTACATAAAATAACGCATTACCTTTAAATTGACAACAAAATATCTAATTTACATTTTTAAATAACAAGCTACTTTGTTTTCCCATGTATTGACTGACACCTCTCCTGTCCCCTTGTTGAGAGAAATGGTCAGGAAGTGCAGAGGCGTTGTGTGTGCTGTGTGAACATGATGGTTATTGTAGTACTAGACCAGGGATGGGCAACGTCGGTCCTGCACTGTCCACAAACATCACATTTGTTTCATTTTTGTTTTTTATTGCTGAAGTAAGAGTGTTAAACTTTCTTCTTCTGAGTCATTTCACTTTTGGTGTGAAAGGGCTTTTACATTTGCTAATAATACAACTTTTATGTTGTTATTTAAAAAAAAACAAGCAAGCCAAGTCCAGGGGTCCGGTCCGTTCTTTGTGCGTCGCTAACTCTGTTAGCTGGGTTTGATTGTTGACGATTTGGCATGATCTTGGATTGTTTGGTTCTTCGATGCTCATCCTGGACTTGCTGTCATAGCAACATAAACCTGCTCGCAAGCGGCTTATTTCATGTAAACAGGATTAGATTGCACCTTTTTAAGTGGCGTTGATACTTAAAATTTGTCTCAACCACTGCTACTTTATTACAAGAGTTCCTTACTGAACCAGGGGCAATAATAATTTTAAATAATAACAAAAAAATATATAAAAATGTATTTGAAAATATTATAATGATGTGTATAATACTATAGACACAGCCACTTGATTGAGAGATTTCTTTTTGATAGAATAATTACTTTATAATGCTGTACAGTTACTCTGAGCCCTGCATTAATTTGAGTGATGACGGATATTATGGGATGGCTTGACGTAGCGCAGGAGATGCAGATCAACTTGATCTTGACCCTTAAGAAACTTAAATGCTGTCACGTAACAAATCTTGCTTCAAATTGAATTAAAAATTAAATGAATTGCTAATTACAACATTGAAATAAAAATGTAAAGTTTGTACAAATACTATAAAATCGTGATTATAAATAATTATAAATAATTGGGAATAATGTTTAAAAAAAATGTTATAATTTATCTATTATAACTTTTATGTTGGTTTGGCTGTTTCCTTATAAAGGTCCAGAAATGTGTGGGTTTTTTGGTGTAATGTTTAAAAAATGTTGCCAGGTGGCTTTTTTAATTATATGATGTCTTGAAGCCAGCCAATCGCTGCATTACCGATCGTGGTTTCTAGTATCGATGCATCTGCCCTCTTCAGGGAACACAAGAACGCGTAGTAATTTTAGATAATTTAATCCAGATATTTTAATCCAATAACTAAATTAGCCAATGATCAGCTATCACGATTAAAAGATCTGGGATCTGTCAAATCATCTAAGATGTATTAAGCGAGGTACGAAGAACGGACCTCAGGTGAGAAAAGGTAACCCAAAAGTAACGGAACACATTACTTTCCATAAAAAGTAACCTAAGTAACACGATTAGTTACTTTTTAGGGAGTAATGCAATATTGTAAAACTTTACTTTTAAAAGTAACTTTTCCCAACATACAAGGGTCACAGTTTTCCCACTGTTGGGGTAACAGCTTAGGACCCAGGACCAGTAGTGAGAAATGAAGACCATCAGTCAGGAGTTAGATTAATTAAAGAAAAATTTACTGAAGAATAGTTTGCAGTTTCATCAGCAGAAGCCAGCTTCAAGTCTCACAATGAGTTTGTAGGCCGCGCTCCCTCTAACTCCCCGCCTCAGCCTAACGTACATACAATGTCTGAACAGTTACACTGTTTTCAAGGTCTAACCACGTCTTTATTGTCATGTGGAAGGATTCTGATTGGCTCTAACAACAAGCAACGTAAGCAACTTTCCACACGTAAACAGATAGGAGCACATATCACTAAAAATGCATAGACTCGTTGTCGCCCAGTCCTAGATTTAGATCACAAATGACGCAAGTGGTCACATAAAGGCGCCTCCAGGTCAGGCATCGTCTGCAGAAAAGTCCATCTCCAACACAGATTCTGCAAAAATCATACAACGCACATACACACAAAAGCTCCAAAGAGTAACAGTTTCCTCAAGGTTGAGAACATCTTAACTATCAACAAGGCATGTCTCCAAAACATGCTGATACTATATTTTAGTACAGAAGTGAAATTATTCTTTAGTAAGAAAGGCACATATAAAAGAGGTACAGTTTCTCTGGGTCCCTAAGAAGTCACGTAGACCTGACATCCAATGACCCTAAGGTCACTTTAGGAAGACATATAGCACAACACATGCAGAGGGTTCTCCCGGGGTGTTGACACACACACACCAAGGACATTCGCCTGTCAGCACGTTTAACACAGACATCAGAGCAGCACCTAAAGAAATGTGTTTCCACAAGCACACAGCAAATATAATACTAAAATCACTCATTAAATATAGAGAGGTTATAGATGAACTGATTTATCAAATGTAGAAAATGGTTATTACTTAATTATTCAGGTTATGGAAATAATAAAAAGGACACAGGTATCTGACCTGCCCCAATAGTCCCCCATTTTAGACCAACGGCGGTCCCATACCGCACGTCTGGTCTACCAGTGAGGTCACTACGGAAGGTGGAGTGGTGACGCGTGCTCCCCTGGCGGGTCACATTTGTCTCTTCACCTCATTGCGGACAAGCTGGATTCTAAATATTCCAGTCCCCACGTTGAGGCCCTCACACCTCCCACTCACAACAGGGCGTCGATGTTTTCTTTTCTCAAAACTCCTGATCAACATACTGATAACGTGCTTTCTCTCATTGAGAGAGGAACAGACAATATAGTACAATAGTATTCATACAATTATTTAGTGTTTCAGTAAAAGGAAATATAAAATAAAATCAAAATAAAATAAAATGAAAGACAAATCCATATTTAATCTCTGGAAGCCGGGCTAAATGAGCAATCTCTGTTACTGCATTCCCATCTAGTTAGAGGTGTGTGATGCCGCCAAAATCTGAACACATGACTGAAATCCGCAAGGTTAAGGATGACCAGAATGGTCTCAGCCGGCTCCTGAATGCCAATCCAATCTTTTCTTCTTGGTGTTTCCTGGCTCTCAATTTACGTGGTATTTGGTGAGCGGTATAGAGGGGCCAATATTAGGGCAGGGGCTGCTGCGTCCAGTCTTGACCTTGGTCCTTACGAAACACAGCTTCCCGTCCCAACACCACACAATTGGGATATTTACAAAATGAAGTTGTGGGAAAAATGACGTCTTGTTTTTGGGGTTGCTTTAATAATGTACCACGGCCGTGAAATTTTTGATCTGTAGACAAAGGATCCTTTTACTAATCTGTATTGATCCTTAGAATGAATACCTGGCACCCTAGGACCACTGAAAGAGTGACTAAGCGAAACAGAGATGGCATGTGTGACATGTTTAATGTCACTCCACATATAGAGATTATGCAAGTTTTCCCCAATTAGGGATTTTAAAGGGTTAGTTCACCCAAAATAGAAAATTCTGTCATTTTTATATGCTGAACAGTTTTAATTTAGGCTTTTATTCACATACAAACATCAATCAACGCACACATCAGTTATGGTAAACGGAAGCTCAAGCATGCTTGCTTGACGTGCGAGAACCTATGAGGTTTATTCTTGTGTGTTACACAGTACATTTGAGCTTTGCGCGTCAAGCATGTTTGGTTGAGCTTCAGTTTATGTTCGCTGATCATTGTTTATGTGTATAAAAGCCTAAATTCAATCTGTTCATCATGTGATCACTCATGATTTGACTAAACCGCTCAATTCAAATGGATTAGTTTTACGGCCTCTTTATGAACGTTTTGAAGTGACAAAGTGGTAGTTGTGTAGCTGTCAATGGAGGGACAGAAATCACTCAGATTTTTATTAAAAATGTCTTCATTTGTGTTCCGAAGATAAACGAAAGTTTTATGGGTTTGGAACGACATGAGGGGGTGAGTAAATGATGACAATGATCTAACCCTTTAAAGTAGTTTGGCATTGTAGATTAATTACACATTGATGCTTAAGTCTAAACAAAACAAGAGTGAATGTGGGGAGAAGAAGAGTGGTGAAGAGAAAAGAGTATGGAGTCTATTAATAATAAGTTTAACATAACTAAGATTGCCAACTGTTCTGTATAATACTGAATCGTCCCATTAAGCAGTGATTCATTCATAAGCATGGATAAAGTTTAAGACATCAAAATAGCATTTTAAACCCATACTAAACGCAGTTTGTTCCGTATAGGCCTTAGGGTAGTCTTGGCCATTTATACGCAGGCAAATTCATTATGACCTAGTTTTAATGGGATTTTGCATATGCCCAACCAGCCACGCAAGAAAAAAGGGAAGGGGAGTTGTCTTTTACTTTTGTATGGTAATGTTGTTAAATGGAGAAAAACATTGCACATTTCGCCTTAGTAACTTTTACAATTCTTAACCTTGGACCACATTGTTGATAGTCTTGTGTTTTTTTTTTTTTTTTTAAAGAAACACAAAATGACCAATAAATCATACTAATTCTCTAAGTTCTCTGTAACATGAAAAATATGCATTTTCATTCATACAAATTTTTTTTAGTTCAAAGCGCCATTGTTTAATATTGCTTTACTGACAGATATATGTGTATACAGTGTGGGGGAAATTGGGCTAGTTTTCTTTCTTGCAAGTCTCCTTTGCGCTGGACATTTTTCAGGGACCTGGCAACCCTGATGCCAAGTCATTGTATAAAGCAGGGGTCTCCAAACTCGGTCCTGGAGGGCCGCTGTCCTGCAGAGTTTAGCTCCAACCCCAAATAAACACACCTGAACCAGCTAAACAGCTGGTTAGCGTGTTCACGTGTGCTTAATTAGGGTTGGAGCTAAACTCTGCAGGACAGCGGCCCTCCAGGACCGAGTTTGGAGACCCCTGGTATAAAGCATTATATTCAGTATGATTGTAGTACTTGGGATTGTGTGAGTCAAGAGCTTTCATAAAACATATAATTGTGAAATGAATAATATGAATGAAGAAAAAAAAAAGTTTTGCCAAATACTAAGACATTTAGAAATTATGTTCTCTTTCATAGGTTCACTCGACGCTGCGTCACTTTAATGACGTAATGGGACGCCCTCTGGGTGTGCCGATTGTCTGAAGCCCTTATAGAATCACGCCAATTGATTGGCTGATGGCGCGCACGTCGCCCACCTGACGTAGTCACCTATATCAGCGCGCGCGCGCCATCTGCTCCTCAGATTTCTCTGCCTTCACGAAGCGGTCATTTCTGCCCTTCGGTTATCGATTTTTCTGGCCCAAAAACTAGGATTCAGTATACATACTTACCTCAGCACTTCAGCGACCGCGGATTGTGGAACTTTGTTCTCCTTGTGGTGAAGTGCTATGGAATTCAGACGTTGCCCACCGCCGTGCACTCGCTTCATCGCGATTGACGATCCCCACAGTAAGTGTGTTAAATGTTTGGGATTTACTCACGCACGCGACGCGGTTCAGGGGTTTTCTAATTGTAAATACTGCGATAATCTCCTTCTCAAAACCCTCCGCTCGAGGCTCGCGGTTTTTGAGAGGGAGTCATCCGTTTTTCCCCGTCGCGCTCCCGAGGCCGCGCAGGCCTCTCTTGGATCCGCGACCTGGGGTTCGGATGTAGAGCTCGAGGATGTGGAGTGCGAGCAGACGGGCCTCGCCCTTTCTCTCCCTCTCTCTCCCGAGCACGTGCGCGGGACTCCGCCTGTGGAATACTCGCACGACTATCTCTGTCCCAGCCCGGAGGCACGCGATGCGGTTTCCTTCGGACTGGAGGATGTCATTTTCACTGCAGCATCCGACTCCGAGGATTTCGGTGCTGCAAATACCGACGACGCTCTCCCGCCGAGCGGCCAGGAAGCGCGACCATCAGCGGCGTATGATGAGCTTGTGGATGTACTCGCGCGCGCTACTCAGAAGCTCGCGATCGAGTGGCCGGATGAACCCCGCGAAGCTCAATCTTCTCGGTTGGATGAGAGATTCCTCAGCGGCCCTAATTCTAGGCCTCCGCGGAGGAAGCTACCATTCTTCAGTGATCTACACAGTGAGATTTCTAGATCCTGGAAGCAACCGTTCTCAGCCCGCCTAACTAACGCGGCAGCCGCTGATTTCACCAACCTCGTGGGTTTTGAGGAACAGGGCTATTCCGCTATTCCCGCGGTTGAGGACACGCTGGCCACTCACCTCGCGCCATCTTCAGCTCCCTCGTGGAAGTCCCGCCCCCTTCTTCCCACTAAGCCGTGCAGGACCACTTCTGCCCTGATTGGCAAATCCTACATGGCGGCTGGTCAGGCTGGCATGGCCCTTCATACCATGGCCATTCTCCAGGCATATCAGGCGGATGTTTTAAAGGAAATGGATGAGGGCTCCGGTTTGACACCAGAAGCTGTAAAGGAGCTTCGTAAAGCCACGGATTTGGCGTTACGGGCTACTAAGCACACAGCTCGCGCTGTAGGGCGCTCTATGGCGGGCTCGGTGGCGGCGGAGCGCCACTTATGGCTTAATCTCACCGAGATCCGCGACAAGGAGAAAGTTTTCCTTATGGACGCTCCGATTTCCCAGTCCGGATTGTTTGGGGAGGCGGTTAATACTGTGGTCGAGAAGTTCAGATCTGCAAAATCCCAGTCTGCCGCTCTAAAACAGTTCATGCCGAGGAGAGCGAGGGACGCTCCTTCCCCCTCCCCCTCTCAGTCCAGAGATCGCCCCTCTTTCAAAAGAGAGTTTTCCGCCCGGAGGAGCGACCAGAGTTATCCTCCACCCACCACGGTCTGGGGAGCTCGCGGTCGTCCATTTCCCCGTCAACGTCCTCACAGACGCATCGACCCAAAGCGGCCCAGCAAACCTTCTGCTTCGGCCACTTCGAGTCGCCCCTGACCCTCCGGTCAGAAAAAGGGGAGCTGCAGTTCACGACCGGGGCTGGGTCAGACCGCGCAAGCGTTTCTGCCCGCCCCCCTCCAGCTCTCCCTATCCAGCTCTGTCATTTCCGCCGCCCAGCGCGCTTCGGAATACAGATCCGGTTATATCCCCGCTTTTTCCGGCGCTGAAGGAAGGAGACGCGGTCTGCTTTCTCCCCTCACGTCTGATTGGCTCACCATCCGCCGCTCGTCCATACGGAGACACGTCCTGTTTTCTCCGGGATCCAGAGCGGCCCAGCCTTCCACTGCCTACTCCGCACCAGGACGCCACGTGCTCTCCTCTGCGGATGGCCACACCCCCCTCAGAGGTCCACGACACCCCAACTCAGGTATGTCCACCGCACCTCATAATACCTCCCACGTTGTCAAATTTCTTCCACGAGTGGAAGCTTTTGCCAGGGATATCATCCTGGGTCCTCCGCACGATTCAGTCAGGCTACACGCTTCAGTTCTGTCGCAACCCTCCTCGCTTCGACGGGGTCGCTCACACGGTAGTAAACAGCGCCTCTCAGGCTTCTGTGCTACAACAAGAGCTCTCTTCTCTCCTCCTAAAGGGGGCAATAGAGGAAGTTCCGGCAACAGAGGAGAAATGTGGCTTCTTCAGCCGCTATTTCCTTGTTCCGAAGAAAGACGGCGGTCTGCGTCCCATCCTGGACCTCCGCCGCTTGAACTTCGCCCTCTACAAAGGGAAGTTCAAGATGCTAACGCTAAAGACTATCTTGTCTCAGATACGTGCGGAGGACTGGTTTGTCACTATAGACCTGAGAGATGCTTATTTCCATATCCAGGTTGTCAAACGACACAGGAAGTTTCTCAGGTTCGCCTTCAAAGGGAAGGCTTATCAATACAAAGTCCTTCCCTTCGGCCTTGCCCTGGCACCAAGGACGTTCACGAAGTGTATGGATGCTGCGCTGGCCCCGCTGAGGCTCCAGGGCATCCGTATTCTCAATTACCTGGACGACTGGCTCATTCTGGCCCACTCCAGGGAGTTAGCCTGTCATCACAGAGATGTCGTTCTTCAACACGTTCGATCTCTTGGCTTGAGAGTGAACACAGACAAGAGCGTTCTTACTCCGGCTCAGCAGACCACCTTCTTAGGTGTTCGTCTGGATTCCGTTCCGATGCAGGCCCGTCTGGCCCCTGCTCGGATTTCCAGTATCACAACATGCTTGGTCCGCTTCAGGCTAGGCCATCATGTTTCTGTGGGTACTTGTCGCAGGCTCCTGGGCCTCATGGCCGCAGCTTCCCCGGTGCTTCCCCTGGGACTGCTCCATATGAGGCCCTTCCTCTGGTGGATGAAACGCTCAGGGGCTCGGTCAACAGGATCGGCCCTTCGCCTATTGAAGGTGTCACGCGGCTGCTTTCGTGCCCTATCAATGTGGCGAGACCCTCTTTTTCTTCAGAAAGGGGTCAAGATGGGGGCTGTTTTCCGTCGCCAAATGGTTACGACGGACGCCTCTCTTACCGGCTGGGGTGCGGTATTCGAGGGCGGACCAGCTATGGGGATCTGGGAGGGGGAAGTTCTCTCCTGGCACATAAATTGCCTGGAGTTGAGAGCGGTATCCCTGGCCCTTCAGCATTTTCTCCCCTCACTCAGGGGACATCATGTCATTGTCAGGACCGACAACATGGCAGTGGTGTCTCACATAAATCGCCAGGGAGGGTCACGGTCGCGCACCCTGGACAGGCATGCGCGCCGACTCCTCCTGCGGTTTCAGGACAAGTTTTTGTCCCTGAGAGCAGTCCATGTACCCGGAGTCTTAAACCTCGCTGCGGATTATCTGTCGAGACAGAAACTTCGGTCGGGGGAATGGATGCTGAACCCTCAAACTGTGTCACAGATTTGGGAGATGTTCGGGAGAGCGGAAGTGGACCTCTTTGCCTCGAAGGAGTCGTCCCAGTGTCGGCTCTGGTTTTCTCTGAGCTCTCCGGCCCCGTTGGGGATAGATGCGTTCGCGCATCCATGGCCCAATCTGAAACTTTATGCGTTTCCGCCCATCAAGCTGATTCCGGCGGTTCTGTGCAGAGTAAGGGAAAGTGGGGCCAGCCTCCTGCTGGTGGCTCCACACTGGCCATCCCAGACTTGGTTCTCGGAGATGGTTCTCCTCCTGGACTCCTCCCCATGGGAGATACCGGTCAGGAAGGACCTTTTGACACAACTTCAGGGCAGGATTTGGCACCCTCACCCGGAGATTTGGAAGTTGTGGGTATGGCCCATCAAGGGCCAACAACACTAAACGCTGGTCTTTCTGCGGACGTTCAGGAGATCATTGCTAATGCGAGAGCCCCTTCTACAAGGAAGCTCTATTTCTCCAAGCGGAGGGTCTTCGAGTCGTGGTGCTCGGCTCATGCAGTAGATCCAGTTAACTGCCCGGTTGGTTCAGTTCTGGAGTTCCTGCAGGAGAAGTTTGCTGCTGGAGCAGCGGCTACCACCCTTCGGGTCTATGTCGCAGCTATAGCTGCCGGTAGGGAGTCGGACGAAATCCCTCTGGGCAAGCACAGACTGGTTTCATCTTTCATGCGAGGGGTTAGGCGCCTGAGACCAGCACGCTCCCCTGGTATTCCCTCTTGGGACCTCTCCGTGGTCCTTGAAGGGCTAACTTTGGCTCCATTTGAGCCTTTGGAGTCAGCTCCTGAGCGAATTCTGACTCTCAAAGTTGCTCTTTTATTAGCTCTGTCTTCTTTGAAACGAGTGGGCGATCTACAGGCTCTCTCTGTTAATGGGACCTGTATGGATTTTGCCCCTGGCCTAGTTAAGGTTACCTTAAGACCTAGGGTGGGTTATGTGCCCAAAGTTTTGTCCACATCATTTCGCTCTCAGGTTATTACTCTTCACTCCTTTCACCCCCCTCCGTTTGACTCGGAGGAAGACGAGAAACTTCATTTGCTCTGCCCAGTTCGAGCGTTGAAGTGTTATGTTGACCGTTCGGACAGCTGGAGGAAATCTAACCAGCTGTTGGTGTGCTTCGGTGCTGGCCGCCGCGGGCTTGCCGCTTCGAAGCAACGGGTTTCCCATTGGGTGACAGAGGCTATTTCCTTAGCTTATGAGGTGCGTAGTTTACCTTCACCTCTTGATGTTAGAGCGCATTCTACCAGAGGTGTGGCTTCCTCTCAAGCACTTTTTAGAGGGGCTCTTTTGGAAGATATTTGTGTTGCGGCAGGTTGGTCCTCTCCGCACACTTTTGTGAGATTTTATAGTTTGGATCTCGACATGGCTCCGGGTTCGCATGTCCTGTCTGCTTAACCTAGTCATGCAGGTTATCTGGTGTTCTTTGAGCCAGATACGGCAGCGCTTTAGCTTGGCGTGTTTGGTATATCGTTCCCATTACGTCATTAAAGTGACGCAGCGTCGAGTGAACCTATGAAAGAGAACGTCTCAGGTTACTTGCGTAACCTATGTTCTCTGAGTAGGGAACGAGACGCTGCGTACGCTGCCAAGCTCCTCGCGCTGCCGACAGGCTTTCCTTTTCGGCAGAGAAATCTGAGGAGCAGATGGCGCGCGCGCGCTGATATAGGTGACTACGTCAGGTGGGCGACGTGCGCGCCATCAGCCAATCAATTGGCGTGATTCTATAAGGGCTTCAGACAATCGGCACACCCAGAGGGCGTCCCATTACGTCATTAAAGTGACGCAGCGTCTCGTTCCCTACTCAGAGAACATAGGTTACGCAAGTAACCTGAGACGTTTTCTTTCATTTCATTCACATGTCTATGCTAATTTGATAATAAATCAATTAAAAATGCACAAAAAGTTTTCAGATTTTTCGATGCTTAATTAATGAAAAAAATGCAGTTTATTATTATTTTAAGTAATAATGTAAATATTATAGTATTATTATTATATATTATATAATAATCTATAATGAATTAAGAATATTTCACCACAATAAAAAAGGTCATTAAAGTGTTTTGCCAAAATATATAAAATATTTTTTTTCTTTAAATTCACTCACCTTGCTATGCTAATAATTTTAATTAACAATAATAATTAACAATATATAATTTTTTAAAAAACACACAAAATGTCTCAGATTTCTAAACCCCTGATTATTGAGAAAAATATATTGTTTTGGTGTAAATGAAAGCTTCTGAAATGGCAGACTGATCAGTGTCACTTATCGATCATCATATTGGCTGGATTTGCTCATTTTCTGCTCTTGAAGCATTGTGGGATATTGAAGTTGTTCAATATCAGGACAGCCGAGGGCTTTCAGAAGCGAATGCATGATTTGATTTTAATGGCATTTATTTTGTGTGAGGTCAATCCCTGCTGTACCAGGATATTTATGCAAGGAGATCAACAAAACGTTGTTTTATTTTTTATTTGAATATGGCTTGGCACAGGGCCTCATTACATTCTGCCTGAATTATCACAAATGGTAACTTTAGCAGTCAGATGAGAGCACTCAGTCTCTCGCTCTCTGTGGATTGGGTGGATAAGTCTCAGCATGAGTCACACACAGCAAAAGCACAAACAGTACCTTTCTTCTACAAATTCGCAGCACACCGACTGGTTTTACAAGGAATCTGTGGCTGTTAAAGCCTTCCCGAGGTGCAGTCACGACTGGCAGGTACAACAGATAAAGCAGAGTCACACAATGCAGACAAGCTGCTTATTTCACTTTATGTGCAACCTGTGGGGTGGGAGGGGCTGTGTGTTAGGAAAAAACAACACACTCCCGCACTGAGCCAGAACCTTTGCAGAGGAAATGCATGTGCTGTGAAGCTTGTGTCTCTGGAAAGGCTTGCCAACGTAATATTGATTCATTTCGGCGGCTAACAAACAAGAAAACAAATAAGGCGTTTGTAGAGGGAATGTACAGCAATTACAGATGGATTTGAAATGGGGTTGTTCTGTGGTTTAATCAAGGATGTTTTTAGATTCACTGCAAAGTATATTTTCTTTATCAATGTTCTTGTGTTGTAAAAACATCTTTATGAAAACAAAATCAGTTCTAAAGTAAGCGATTGACCCTATTGCATCTTTGCATAGTTATTCCAACCATAATGGGTCTTCATAATCTTATATCAAATCAAATCTGTTTTCCTCTGATGTCGTTAAGGGCATTTTAACCAATAGCTAAATAGCTATTGTTTTGACAAACTCACTTTGTTCTGCCTACATTCTGTTATGTAACTCCCTCTTTTTACCATCCGATCAATTTCCACTGCATAGTCCTACTGTATGTTCTTGTTGACTTTCCTGTTTTATTTAAATGTGTCACACTGTGGAAGTGAGGACAATTCACATGAACTTCGAAATATGTTTTCAGTGAATGTATACTACATTAAATGTATAGTACCTCATTGGTCATTTTTCTGTTTTCTAACAAAATGTTGTGAGGTTTATGGTAAAACAAACAAAAAAGATCTCAATTTTGATATGTTCTCTGCCCTGGTAAGGTAAAATAAATAATACTAAAGCATTGATTGAGAAAATACTTTTTGTGCCACGATTTTGTGGCAGATTGTGTCTTCTCATAGTTGTGTAGTTGGAAAGGCTTTCTGAGTCAGGTCAGTTCATGCCGTTTTTCCAAGTTTCTGTCTCTGTGGTAGAGGAAAAAGTGACTGCCTGGTTAGCAGATGACAAACAGGAAGAGATGCATGAGCACAATGAAATGGTTTTGTTCCTTCCTTTATTCATATCATTAAAAGACTGTTTGCATGAACAGATGAGCATTGCTACTGTTCTCTTTACCCTGTGGGTTTGTGCAAGCGTGTATGTCATTGTATCTGCCAACTCTGGTCCTTTGCAGTGACTGTCTCACTCTTTCCTTCAGCCACATCAATCAGAAGACTCAGTTTGAGAATCCGGTGCAGGAAGCCAAGAAGAAAATCAGCCAGGATACGTCTCCAACCAGTCAGCCAATAGCAGCGACCGCAGGAGCAGTACCGACGCCCTTAAGTAAAAATCTTAACTTTCTTCTGCGTTATTCCTCCATTTCCTACTACCTCTGTTTTTGTCACTTTATGTATCTACTTGAAACCATTTTTTTATTCATGTGATGGCAAAGCTGAATTTTCAGCAGCCAATACTCCTTTTAGAAATCGTTTAAAATGCTGATTTGTTGCTCAAGAAACACTTCTTATTATTGTCAATGTTGAAAACACTTGTGCTGCTATTTTTGTGGGAAGCATAATATATATGTTCAGGATTCTTCGATTAATATAAGAACAGACATTTGTAAATGTCTTCACTTTCACTTTTGATCAATATAATGCATCCTTGAGAGGATAGAGTTTCTAAAACCAGCCTAAGGTGGTTTGCTGGTCTAAACTGGTTAAAACTAGTTCAAGCTGGTGTTTAGTTAGTCAGCCAGCTGTTCTCCCTGCCTGACTACAGCGTTCTATCAAAACCGACCAACCTAACAATTCAATGGGAATGAGATCAGGAAGTGACAAAAGTCACATGCAAACTGTTTCCTGCATTGTCATGTAATATTTCTGTCCTGGCTGAAAATGAATATTATGTGAAGAAGTAACAACATACAGAAATCTGAACATATTTTATGCTTAATATGAAGATGGTGACGCAGGATTTGAGACTTTAGAGCCAGCCGGCTCAAAAATAGAAACCAAGCGACCATCGGAATATCTAGTCAAGCGTTGCTTATCAAGGTCATTGCTTGTTAGGACAAAAACACAGATTAGCATGGAACAGAAATTATTTATTTCTTAATGTTTTATCACATCACACGCTCTCTGAATTTTTTTTACCAAAGCATGGGCAGTACCCGTTCAAAGGGTCACTTTAGGTACAAATATGTACCTTTAATGTACTAATATGCAGGTAAATAAGGTACAAAGGTGTACCTTTTGAAAGGGTATTGACCCAGTGACAGCTTTTGTAGCCTACACCTGATTAGTACACAGTTTAAGTGTGAAGTGAACTCAAAAGAAGGTCAGGTGTTGATTTAAGTAGGGGTAGAGCATTTCCATCAGGAGAACATAATCAGCATCTGTGGTTGATATGTTCTGTGGTTGAATTCTGTCAGCTAGCATGTGTGTTTTACCATCTGTGTGTGTATTTATGTGTGGCCGTGTACTTGCTCAGTTACGCTCACCTGCACCAGCTATGTTAATGTTCGCGTTCCACTTTGTTGCTGGTGTTTTACTGTTAATTTAACATCCTTGTTCTGTCCTCTAATGGGACTAAGCAGTCGCTCCGTCTCTTTCATTTTGACGTTTTCTCTCTCTGCGTTTTTCTTGTTTACAAAAGGTGTTTGCCCATGTATCAGGTTTCAAACATTTTGCATACATTTTGTCCCAATTTGCATACTGTCCGTCCTAAATGGGATGCAAAATAAGAGTACACTGAAAAGTTTAGTAATGGCTTACTGCTAATGCTAACATGCATTACATTGTGCTAATGCTATCATGTAAACACAATGGCTGTGTGATAACTTAGGCAGCTGACTTGTTTCCATGCTGCCCTATCAGGCAATGACTGATCTCGGGCAGACTTCTGAGGCAGATAATTATCTAAAACAAGATTGAGAGAGCTTAACTAAGCAAATAACTAAGCAAATGTTTAATTACTACAATACTCAATACATCAAAAGCAGAAATCGTTAGTCAAAAACGTACACACAAACTCCAACCGCAACTTTCAGACGCCATCTTTATTTTTTAGCTCGACTGTCATGGAATAGAACGTACAGGATTATGTGATATCAAAGGCAGTGAAGGACACATCTATGCTGCCTTCAAAAATCGGAAGTGAAGCTAAAATTGGATTAAAATGTGCCTTGGTGCATTCCTACCTTGGAATGCACGCTCTGAAGGCAGCATTATTAAGCTTTTGGACGCAGTCAATCAGTAAGCAACAAGAAGGTCTGTGGTGTTAAGATGCTAAACAAAGCTGCATTTATTTGATAAAAAAATATGGTAAACAGTAATATTGTAACATATTACAATTTTAAATGTTTTGTAATTGATTCCTGTGATGGTAAAGCTGAAATTTCAACATCATTACAAATGCTGATTTGCTGCTCAAGTTGTGCTGCTTAATATTTTTGTGGAAACCGTGATAGTTTTTTCAGGATTCTTTGATGAATGGATTTATTTAAAAATATGTTTTTATAAAAATTTAAGTTTTTACTGTCACTTTCGATCAATATTCATAGTTTATCTACTGCCTAGCCCTCTGTCCTGGAATTATGTCCTGTTTATTCTGAATGATTGAATTGAATGATATATTTTATATTTTGACTGGCCAACACAAGACTCACTCATGAACTTAACCTTGAAGCTTGTTCAAGGTTAAACCAGACTTTAGCTGTTTGTTGTTTGAATTCCATGAGCTTTGCTGTCTCCTGTGTGTTCCTGTGTCCTCTGAGCACTGATTTTGTCCCCTATCCCCTCTGGAAGGCTGGCAGTGGACGTCTTTTCTGTCCCATTAGTGAAAGCAGACGCTGCCCCCCTACGCTTTGCTCTGTTAGCTGGCCAAGACACTTTAATGAGTGGATGGTGACGGTCTAGCTGAGAATAGGACAGGGACGAGTGCGCACAAATATAAGCAAAAATATGATTTATTTTCAGAGAATAATCAGAAATGATAGCCATAGGTAGATCTGCTTGGTTACAAACATTCTTCCAAGTATCGTCCTTTGTGTTCAGCTGAAAAAAGAAATTCATACAGGTTTGGAACAACTTGAGAGTGAGTAAACGATGACAATTTTCATTTTTGGGTGAACTATCCCTTTAATATGATTTATTAGCTGTTTTCCTCATGGGGACCAAAAAAATGTGGTATTAAAAATTTGTGGTATTACTATCCTTGTGAGGACATTTTGTCCCCATAACTTAGTGTTTACCATGATCGCACACACACACACACACACACTCTTGTACATCTATCTTTGTGAGGACATTCATTGGCACAATGCAATCTCTAGCTCCTTACCCTAACCCTAACCCTAACCCTAACCCAAACCCTTACCCTAAACCTACCCTTAACCTATAACCTTATCCCTAAAACCAAGTCTTGACCCTCAAACAGGCCTATAAAAGGGCCTCAGAAAGCGAGGACCGACCAAAATGTCCTCACTTTACTCTCTTTGTCCTCACTCCGATGGTCTAAAACTCAAACCGGTCCTCACAAAGATAGTTGTACAAGTACACACACACACACACACACACACACAGCGCTCATATTACACTTTGAATTATACTCCAACATTTCTTAATAAGACTCCTTTATGCATGAGAAACATAATAAAATGAGCATGAACATCAACCCTCCCCCTTTTCCCAGAATTCCCTCACCGGCTGAGGCAGAGAGAGAAGGATAAATCTAGTATGCAGTAATGGGTTTGTGTGTACCTGTGACCAACAACCAACTTGCACACACTTGTGGCACACAGTTCAAATGTGTGCCATGGTTATTACAATCAACATAATCCTTTTCATAGGGCCAGTCCAACTCATCAATGTGGCTATTATGCAAATCCAATTCCCACCACACATGCTGAGATATCCATTCCTGCTCTCCTAATGAGATTGATGTGGCCTCATCTGATGCTGCCGCCACTCTCAAATGAGACAAGAAAAAAAATTAAACCGCTGTGTTATAAATGACAGTAATTAGTGTAAGATCCGCCATTTACAGCTGATTCAGAGTCTGTGCACCTTCTTCTTAAAGGGATAGTTCACCCCAAAATGAAAACGACATGGAACCATAGTGAGCTTTTAAGAAAAAAAAGTCTTTAAAAACAAGTAGAAGAGGTGAAATGATGTTCAGACACTCAAACCATGTGAGAGAGAACAAATAAATCACACTTATAATGTAGAGTTTATAAAAGATTGAAAATGCAGCTGTCGTTTTCTCTTTATTTTTATTCATCAAACGGGTGAAACTGTAAAGTGCTACTGGTTGCACTTTTATTTTACAGAACCTGCACTTACATGTACTTACAGTGTACTTGCCTAAGAAACTACTGCTTTAGGGGTAGGTTCAGGGTTAGCACCTAGCTATTACCCAGTTATTGTAATTACTATAATAAGAACATGGTATGTACACGGGGAACAGGTGTGTGAAATAAAGTGCTACCATGCTACTTTCAGTCTCTATTGTTTCATAACTCTGTGTGATTATCTGATGTAAGTGCTCAGTGCTGTTGCGCTTCACATAACTTGTTGAGCAGCAAGAAACAGACTCTTTTATTTAATGGATACTACAGATCATTTCCACAGTCCTCCAGGGGTTTTTGTAATATCTAATAATTGTAGAATGGAATTTCGAAATGTGTAATATCCCCTTCAAGAATAGGAAACCATCATCATTGGTGAAGTAGAGAATGATACCCAAAAAGTATTGTGCATTATTTGAGTAGTTTTTGTTGTTATTCTTTTATACACTACCGATCAAAAGGTTGGGATCAGTAAGATTTTTTATGTTTTTAAAATAAGTCTCTTGTGCTCACCAAGGCTTCATTTATTTAATAAAAAATACTTTTGCTAAATAAATAATGACACTGTGTAATATATCATGTGTTGTTGTTCATCTGAGGTATATATACACTCATCTAAAGGATTATTAGGAACACCTGTTCAATTTCTCATTAATGCAATTATCTAATCAACCAATCACACGGCAGTTGCTTCAATGCATTTAGGGGTGTGGTCCTGGTCAAGACAATCTCCTGAACTCCAAACTGAATGTCAGAATGGGAAAGAAAGGTGATTTAAGCAATTTTGAGCGTGGCATGGTTGTTGGTGCCAGACGGGCCGGTCTGAGTATTTCACAATCTGCTCAGTTACTGGGATTTTCACGCACAACCATTTCTAGGGTTTACAAAGAATGGTGTGAAAAGGGAAAAACATCCAGTATGCGGCAGTCCTGTGGGCGAAAATGCCTTGTTGATGCTAGAGGTCAGAGGAGAATGGGCCGACTGATTCAAGCTGATAGAAGAGCAACTTTGACTGAAATAACCACTCGTTACAACCGCAACACGCACAACCTTTTTTTTTTTTTTTGGTTTGATATATTTTTATTGAAAAAAAAAAGAGAAAAATATAGCACAATGAAAAACACATAACAAAGAGGTAGAGATGACACAAAAATAAAGCCATACTTAGCTGTGTTTTCCTTTTCTTTTCTTTTTTCATACAAAAAGTAAATAAACGAGAACACAAAGTTCAAAACATTCGGGCATTCATAAATTCACAAGCAGAAAATAAATAAATAAAATAAAACCAATGAAAGATAAATAATAATAGGGGGGGGGGGGGGGGGCTGTTCCATCAATCAGGGGGTAAAGAAGGAAGAGATTTAAAGAAAGTTAAGAAGGGCTGCCATTTATTGTAAAATTTGTTGGAATCACCTCTCAAAGAATATTTAATCTTTTATAATTTCAGAAAAAACATAATATCCCTTAGCCATTGAGCACTGGAAGGGGCTTTTGTAGATTTCCAGTGGAGAAGGTGTCGTCTCGCCAATAAAGATGTGAAAGCAAAGATGTCCAATTGTTTGGATGTAAATCTATTGTTATCCTCTGGACATCCGAAAATGGCAATATGAGGAGAGATATTTACAGTCGTCGCAAGTATTTCAGAGATAATGCCAAAGTACCTCTGCCCGAAGGAAAAAACGAATGGGCAAGAATAATTAATCATATGAGTTAGATTGCAGGGAGAGGTATGGCATTTGTCACAGCTGTCTGTGACAGTGTGAAAAATTTGTGACAGGCGTGCTTTGGAGAAATTAATCCTATACAATACTTTGAATTGTATCAAAGTTAGACGGGCACAGGTTGAACTAGAGTGGATTTTGTTGAGGGCAACATCCCACCAAGTGTCAGGTAACTCCAACCCAAGTTCACCCTCCCAGGCAGCCTTAACTTTAGTGATGGATGAGGTGTCATGATTCAGAAGTTTGTTATAGATTTCTGAAATGAAAGACTTCTGAGGGGGTCCGGGGAGAAAAACTCTTCGAACCATTGGAGTGGGGGAGAAGAGGGAAAGGCTGGGGAAAAGGATTTGGCGCAATGTCTGATTTGGAAATAGCGGAAAAGGTGAGATGGCGGGAGTTGAAATTCACTAGACAAATCTGCAAACCTACGGAAAGTACCATCTCTATAGAAATCTTTGAAAGTTTTCAGGCCTTTGTCATACCATATAGAAAACGTGGGATCAGATAGTGCAGGTTGAAACAAATGTTTTTTTAGTAAAGGAGTTGAAATAGATGGAGAAGTGCATTTACGATACCTTCTAAGTTGGTACCAGATTTTTTGAAATTACCGAAAATTACCACTGGGTTAACTGTAAAGCCAGAGAAGTTAGTAGGGATGGAGGAGGTGAGCAAAGCAGGCAGAGAGGATGAGCCGCAAGAAAGTATCTCTAACTTGCACCACGGGGGATGCGTAGATTTGGACCAGAATGAGATTTTATGAATATGTGTTGCCCAGTAGTATAATTGGATATTTGGGAGAGAGAGTCCGGCATTAAGCTTGCATCTCTGAAGAATTGATTTACTTATTCTGGATGCCTTTCCACACCATAAAAAGCTAGATATATCCTGGTCAACAGTTTTAAAAAAGCGCTTAGTTGGCAATAGAGGGAGACATTGGAATAGAAACAAGAACTTGGGTAAAATATTCATGTTGATCCTACCTATAAGCGATAATGGCAAGCTCCTCCATCTTTGAAGGTCAGACTTAATTTTAGACATTAAAGGGGCGAAATTGGCAGAGAAAAGGGAGGTTAGCTTCCTGTTTACATTAACTACTAAATACTTAAAACCTAAGGGGCTCAATTTGAAGGGGATGTTAGACTGACTCAGTAGACAGGCCAGAGCGTTAACAGGATAACATTCGCTTTTAGAGATATTAACTTTGTAACCTGAAAATGAGCCAAACTTGTGAATAAAGGACAAAATTAATGGTATAGAGCGGCCGGGGTCGGAGACATATAACAACAAGTCGTCTGCATAAAGAGAAAGTTTAAATTCCATTCCAAAATGTGATATTCCAGACAAAATGGAGGAGGATCTCAGATAGATAGACAAAGGCTCTATGGCCAGTGCAAAGATAAAGGGCAACCTTGTCGGGTGCCTCGGGATAAAGGAAAATAAGCCAACTGAACGAAGATAAGACTGAAAATCGAGACCATCTAAAAAAGCACCAATTTGAGAAGCATCAGATAAGGACTGACTTATAGAGAGAAGAATAGAATGAGGAGAATACAGAGTTAATGGTATGAGGGTCAGTGTGTAGTGTGCCGGAGGGATCCTTGATTTGAAGAATCATACGTGAGGCAGCCTGGCGGCGCAACTGATGGGCTAGTAGCCGGCTTGCCTTATCGCCATGCTCATAATATGTGGAACGCGAGCTTAAGAGAAGGCGCTCTGCCTCAGTAGTTGTAATAAGGTCAAATTCGGTTTGTAAATCAACACAGTCTTTGAGCAAGCTAGGGGAGGGGCAAATGGCTAGTTGTTGATCTAATTTGTCCAATCTTGTTAAAAGCTCTTGAAGTTTGGCTATACGAGTTATATTTAAATGCGCAAAGTAGGAAATTATTTGACCCTGCAAGTATGCTTTGAGTGATTTGAGTGAACAAGGAATAGGATCGGCCTCTTTTTGATTGATCATGATAAAATCATCAATTGAAGATACAATAAAAGAGTTAAATTTGTCATCTGATAGGAGCAGAGTATTTAACCTCCAAGGAGAAGAGTATCGGGATTGCGGAGAGAGTTGAATATCCAGAGAGAGCGGGGCATGGTCAGAGATAACTATAGGATGATATTTAATCATTGACACATTGGAGATAAATTTAGCATCAATGAAAAAATAATCAATCCGAGAGAAGGATTTATGCATATGTGAAAAAAAGGAATACTCCTTGATGGTAGGGTTGTGGAATCTCCAGGTATCAATGCAACCATTCTTGGCCATAAAGTCAGAGAGTGTCCTGGACATTAATGATGGTGTCAAGCTTTTGGGAGAGGAGCGGTCTAACCTAGGATCAATAACGCAGTTCATGTCCCCTCCAAAGATAAGGAGGTTATCATGTAGAGAAGGGAGACGTTCAAATATTTTATTCATAAAATCTGTGTTATCAAAATTTGGGGCATAGATATTGACTAGTAATACAGGAATGTGCGACAGCGTGCCTGAAATGATTAAATATCTGCCATTTTCGTCAGAAAGCAATTTAGAAGTAGAAAATTGAACTGATTTACCAATTAAAATAGCAACTCCTCTGGCTTTAGAGTTAAAGTTGGAGTGAAACACCTCAGAGACCCACGGGCATTTTAGCCTGACCTGGTCTGTGGTGCGCATGTGAGTTTCTTGTAGAAACACTATGTCTGCACTAAGCCTTTTCAAGTGAGTAAATACCCTAGATCTTTTAATGGGGCTTCCCAAACCCTTGATGTTCCAACTCACAAGCCTAACGTGTGAACCTCTAATAGTGGGTAGTGGGAATTACTAGTGTAAGTAGACATTTATGGATTATTAACTAAGAGCTGTATATGAATGTAGAACACCACCCTGGGAGAAAAATAAATAAATAAAAATAAATAAATAAAATAAAAGGGGGGATAACGATAGACACAAGAACACACACACATACACAGGGTGTCCAAACAGGCCGAACCTTAGCCACACCCCTCCCATCCTCTCCAAAGCACTTACAACGACCCCATCCCCAAATGATGGAGAACCCAGTGCTAACTCCAATAGGAGTTCCCTAAGGACGAGGCTACCGGCTTTTGCCTAATGGAAACAGTTAAGCTTAAAACGGGCTCCTGCAACTTACAACAATAAAGAACAAGGCACCCATGGACATATCAGCTGTAACAGATAACTTAGCGTGTTAAGTAAACAGATTGTAATTGTCCGTACCACTTCAACAGTGGTAAAACTGCCTGAAAAGATACCAGATCTCTTACTTGGATAATGTCTTAATGTATGTTCTGCCGTCCTCCGGTGATTCAAACTCTCTCTCGGTACCGTCATATGTAACACGGAGGCGAGCCGGGAACAGAAGGCCATACCGTAACCCAGGCAACGTTATCTCACGGAGCTGGCGGCGGATGTCATTGAAGGCGGCACGGGCATGGGCAGTCTTCGCGGTATGGTCAGGGAAGATATGTATAGCCATATCGCCGATCTTTATTCTTTGTTGGGCTCTAGCTCTCTGCAGAATGTCCACACAGTCTGTATGATAGTGCAGTCGGGCGATTATGGGGCGTGGGCGTTCCCCGGGTTTGGGCTTGGCCTGCAGGGTGCGGTGAGTGCGGTCCAAAATGGGCTCTTTATCCAGCTGAAAGGCCTCTTTGAGCAGAGTGGAGACAGCCGAGATCATGGAAGTGCTGGTTGAGTCTTCACGTACCCCTATGATCCTTATATTATTGCGACACAATCTGGCCTCAAGATCCTCACATTTATTGTCCACTCTTAGCAATCCGGCAGACAGATGTTCCACTTTAGACTGTAGTGAAGCAATGTCATCACTGCAGGTGGAGAGTGAAGTTTCCATTTCAACTACAGTGCTCTCCAGGGCGCTCACTTTAGCCTGGATGTTTGTGATAGAACCATTCAATTCGGATTTAACTGCCTGTAACTCCGTCTTGATAGAGATAAAATGTTTGCTTAGGGCAGCCTGAAGCTCGGTTTTGAAAATAGCCGCCATCTCTTTACGAAGAGATGAGAGCAGCTCCTCCTTGAAATCGGGTGGGACAGTGGGCATTACAGCACCATCTCAAGGGGAGGAGGAATCACTACCAGGCGAGGATGAAACGTGTGCAGCAGGCCGCTGAAGCGCAGTGGAAGGAGCACTGCCAGATTTGAGTTTAGCAGGCATTTTACTAAGACGTGTTAGATAGATCACACACCAAGACAAATAACGCGAAAAAGTGCCAATTAACTTAATTTAAAGCTAACTGCAGGAGCTCCGAAAGTTGCGTCCTACTCCATAGATCGTTAAACCAGAAGTCCACGCACAACCTTCATGCGGATGGGCTACAACAGCAGAAGACCCCACCGGGTACCACTCATCTCCACTACAAATAGGAAAAAGAGGCTACAATTTGCACAAGCTCACCAAAATTGGACAGTTGAAGACTGGAAAAATGTTGCCTGGTCTGATGAGTCTCGATTTCTGTTGAGACATTCAGATGGTAGAGTCATAATTTGGCGTAAACAGAATGAGGACATGGATCCATCATGCCTTGTTACCGCTGTGCAGGCTGCTGGTGGTGGTGTAATGGTGTGGGGGATGTTTTCTTGGCACACTTTAGGCCCCTTAGTGCCAATTGAGCATTGTTTAAATGCCACAGCCTACCTGAGCATTGTTTCTGACCATGTCCATCCCTTTATGATCACCATGTACCCATCCTCTGATGGCTACTTCCAGCAGGATAATGCACCATGTCACAAAGCTCGAATCATTTCAAATTGGATTCTTGAACATGACAATGAGTTCACTGTACTAAAATGGCCCCCACAGTCACCAGATCTCAACCCAATAGAGCATCTTTGGGATGTGGTGGAACAGGAGCTTCGTGCCCTGGATGTGCATCCCACAAATCTCCATCAACTGCAAGATGCTATCCTATCAATATGGGCCAACATTTCTAAAGAATGCTTTCAGCACCTTGTTGAAACAATGCCACGTAGAATTAAGGCAGTTCTGAAGGCGAAAGGGGGTCAAACACAGTATTAGTACGGTGTTCCTAATAATCCTTTAGGTGAGTGTATATATATATATATATATATATATATATATATATATATATATATATATATATTTTATATATATATATATATATATAGCTCTGGAAAAAAATAAGAGACCACTTAACATTGATTTCTCAATGTTAAGTGGTCTCTTAATATTTTCCAGAGCTGTATGTTGTGAAAATATTATGACACAAAATGTATTGAGGCACCAGTATATATTTTCCTCATGTGTATATAAATATACCAATAATTTTATTTAGCAAGGATGTGTTAACTTTAAAAATATTAAGCAGCACAACTGTTTTCAAGATTGATAAAAATAAGAAATGTTTATAGGGCACCAAATCAGCATATTAAATTGATTTCTGAAGGATCATATGACACTGAAGATTGGAGTAATAATGCTGAAAATTCAGCGCTGCCATCACAGGAATAAATTACATTTAAACATATTACATGATTGGAGTATGGCAACACAATTTACACAGCTGGTAAATGTGCTCACTGACCACAAACATTGGTTTAAGAAAAAATAAATGATTTGCTCATCAGAGAACCTTTTTTTTTTTTTTTTTTTTTAATGAAAACATCGCCAAATATAGGGGAATTTACTTAGTGGTTATTTATTAAATAGTTCTTAACCAGAACACTTTTATAAATATGCTGCTTTGAGGGTAAATGGTGAGGAGGAGTAATTGCGGTAGAGTGTAATGAATGGACTGCGACGATTAATTGAAGTGTGTGTGGATATTTATAAAACAATCCCTCTATCATTCCCTCATTTTGTAATGTAGCCTACTTTTTGCTCTCTCTATTTCTCTCTTTATCTGTAGTTCTCTCTGAAGTTCTCACTCTGTGCCGCTGTACTCGGTTTCGTTCTGAGCCTGTTTTCATGATGTTTCAGTAGAGCAGTAATAAGCACTGCACACTCAGTCATGCTATATGTTAAAATAACCCAACCAGTAACAACTGAAAGGTTAAGATCTCAGCCAATCAACAGTTATACCATACAGTTATACCAGTATGGGGGTTAGTTGGCACATGCAATGGGGTTGGTTGGCACAGATGCAGTAGTTACAAAAAATGAGGTGACAAATATAAAGAACTTTAGTATTCAAAAATTCAAGCAAAGTATCTGCTTAATGTGCTGAATGGTATTTTGATGTCCTTTGCTGTGCTCTAATACTACTAATACTTTAATACTGTTTTGAGTCTTCATCTGTCTGGCTGTCTCTAGCATAATCTGTGCTGGTGTCTTTCCTGTCTATTGTTCTTAAGTACTTTCTGACCATTTTGACTTCTAAAAGAAAATTATTTCATACATAAGTTTATGTTCATGATAACTTAACATACAATCCTGATAAAAATGTAATTCATAAATATATTTATATACATGCAACATATAATATGTAATATTTATCATGTTGGTTGGCACGTGTGTCAACTATAGTGTCAACCAACCCCACCCACATTAGGACACACCTCTTTACTGACTTGATGTTAGCCACATAGCATAGCTCATCAGAGACATTTACATTTCATATTAAAATATAGATGATTCCTATCTCTATCAACTGAAATCATTACATTTTGTATATCTCTATCTATCATAGTTCTAAGACAGTTTTTTTGTTTTGACACAGTAAAATAGAAATAGTTCGTGACAGTTTGATGATTTTAGTAAATGGGTGTGTTCAGGTCAAGTTGGCAGACATTTTAATGTTTTGGGTTTTTTGGCAACACCCTCTAGTGTACTGGAATTTAACTGTGTGCCAACCAACCCTTGACCCAACCAGCCCCACCCCTACATACACCTTGTCTTGCCTAGTAAACAAATTGTTAGTCTCTCTCTCTCTCTCTCTCTCTCTCTCTCTCTCTCTCTCTCTCTCTCTCTCTCTCTCTCTCTCTCTCTCTCTCTCAGATGAAGCTGGTTTGAGGGGATTCACACGAGACCCATCTCAGTTGCAGGGTGCTATCCTGCGCACAACTCTGAGGAAGAGTCCTCAGGGCTTCGGTTTCACCATCATCGGTGGAGACCGACCCGATGAATTCCTTCAAGTGAAAAACGTCCTACGAGATGGACCCGCCGCACACGATAACAAAATCGCTTCGGGTAAGTCCGTTCATTTAGCTCTGAGGGAACGTGTTACTTAATTTGTTATTTTGTTATACTTTATTATGTTATTTTATGAATATTGATATTATCGATATTATTAATTGGATCTAAGTATAGCTAAACACATTAACACCCTGACTCATTCAATCTCGCATTGTCAGATGCCACATCCATTTCTTGGCACATTGCTGGGTTACCAGATTCCAAGTAAATAATCATGTGAAAGTGCCCACAGCGGGACCACATAGATAGCGATAGAATAAATCAGAATCAGTGGGTGAGCATCAGGGGAACTGGCTTTCCCGCTGAGTCGCGTTTGGCGATAATTGCAGTGCTTGCACTAACACTCACTACATTTCATTACAATGTGAGGAAACAACTGCCAGTAAACTTCAACTCCCTGGAGACATCAGGCTGTACATAGAATTGTAAAACAGTTTAACCGAGATATACATTTCATTCTGGATTCGAGTGTGGGGCAATAAGCATGCTTCAGCTGGCTCAAAGAGGCATGCTGAGGGGTAAATTCATCTGCATCGAATTTATTTATGCAAATTCTTACGGGTTTTTTTCAACAAGCTATAGAAAAAGCCATGGATGGCTGTTACATTTAACATTTAATCCATTACGAATATACTTTAATTGTAGATTCTCACTATTTACTTTATGTTGGTATTTGTCCTGCACCGCAAGACTTTTGACTTGCAGAATAAAATCTGATCCTTGACTCATTCAGTGCATGCAAATCAACCAATGACAGTTTGTTTCATTCTCGTGTGTCGTTTAGGGCTGGGATTCATTTAAAAATGTTTAAAGAAAATAACAGATTGTTATGGCCAAAATTCACATAATGTTCAAAAGTTTGGGGTCAGTATTCCAGTTATTCCAGTATTCAGTGTCATTATCCTTTACAAACCATTATAATCTTGCCGCTCAAGTAACATTTCTGATTGTTGTGCTGCTTGTCTTTTTGTGGAAACCGTGAAACATTTATTTTAAAGAACAGCATTTATTTGAAGTTGCGTGAAGTCAGCCAAACAGATTGAAACAATATTTGCAATATTTATTGGTGATCGGAAAGAAACATTGATGCTTGTGGCGGTTTGGCAGGTTGTGTTTTCCATGCCAATATTAGGCCTACTGTATAAGCAGAAGGATGACTTGGGTAGAACAATCACTTTCAAGAAATGAAGGGAGCCTGGAAGAATCCCATTGATTGGTCCGGAGTAGAAAAGGATGCAGGAATCCCCCAACGTTCTCTGCATTGATCAATAGACACACTTACCATTGTACCAACTGAGCGAATCATTGACTTTAGCTTTAGCTCGAGTAATGGTTATGTGGGCACTGCCTCTTTATTATGGGGGTAGATTTGTTGCGTTATTCCAAACAAATAGATTATTATCCACAAATAAATGTAAAGAGATTCACAAAAATTAAATAAATTCACAAATAAATAGAATGACATTTGTAAATTAAAAAAAATATCCACACATATGTTTTTATGTCACAAACACAACTCTGCCTTGCATTAATTTGTGAATCGCTTCCTGTGCATTTGTGAATCGCTTCCTCTGCATTGGTGGATCTCTTCTTGCATATTTGTAAATCGCAGCACAGCGCGTGGATTTTGATTTTGGCCAGAGCCGTTTAAAAACCACTCCCATAGACTTAATGCGTAAGTAAAGCGTGTCATGGAGTGACCAATAATAGTTCCAGCATTGAACCCCATTCATTTCAGTGTAGGCTATCTCAAGCACACTCCTGGCAAATTGACGAAATTACTGCATATTTTGAGATTTTATGGCATTAGTTGACCTCTCAGGAATATTGATAGAAGATGTATTTTATGAAGCATGTTAGAGTTAATGTTTAGTGTTATATAATATATCGTTAGACTCTGCTGCAACAGCTACTATATCCAGATGCTATCTGTCATTTCAACAGTTTTTAGATTATCTGAGATCTTTCTGTCAAAAGCGTTTCTATGAGAGCTCCGTGAACCACGTGACAGCACGCGCCGCCGGGAGATGAGAGCAGGTCGCACCTCTGTTTTTCAACGCCTCTGGCTTGAACTGTTACACATTAGTGCCACAATGCTATTTATTGTTTGAATTTCGTATTAAAACTTGAAAAAATGTAAACGCTTAGACTTTGTTTCATATCAAAAGCAGATTTGGTAATTTGAGAGCGAGAGACAGAGAGACGGAGAGCAGGGAAAGGAAATGCAGCTGAACGTTTTAAATAGCGTTAAAAAATTAGTCTATGTGTGGGAACCACTGTGATTGATTGGTTATTTTTTTCAACAGAAATGCCTGTGATTGACTACAATAATCATGTAAAATCATGTTGTACTGTCGTGTGACCCAAATAAAATGACCAGATCACTCAAAAAAAAAAAAAGATTAACGTTGTCTTTTCTTTATCTCTCCCCAGAATAAAATGCTACTGTAAAGCCTAATCGAAGTCAATGCACATATTGTGTTAATATTTGCCAGAAATCGCTGCAAATACAGTGAAAATGCTGTCTATCCTGCTTAATCCTATTAAAACAGATTGACAGCGCGGAGTTGTTTAGAACTATTGAGAGCTCTGTGGCTCTAGTTAGCACAATATGGCCGTTATCTGATTGGCTTAAGTAGACGGTGGGTGGAGTCCACTTATTTGTGTGAGTGTAGAAGCTAGAAATGTTTCAAAATCCACGCGCTGTGCTGCGATTTACAAATGTGCAAGAAGAGATCCACCAATGCAGAGGAAGCGATTCACAAATGCACAGGAAGCGATTGACAAATGAATGCAAGGCAGAGTTGTGTTTGTGACATAAAAACATATGTGTGGATATTTTTTTTATTCACAAATGTCATTGTATTTATTTGTGAATCTAATTCATTTTTGTGAAACTCCTGCATATATTTGTGGATCTCATTCTATTTATTTGTGAATTTATTTAATTTTTGTGAATCTAATTACATTTATTTGTGGATAATAATCGATTTGTTTGGAATAACGCAACAAATCTACCCCATACTTTATCACTGCATATCATACTCATACCCCCATGAACAGAACAGAAGGAGCCAAGACAGCTCTCATTGCTGGAATCAAAATGAACAGTTTAAACACACTGGCAGGATTTGTGTTTGTGCCGAAATTGACAGTCTGTTCACACAGTCAGTGCACAGCTACCTTCAAAGTCACTATGCTGGGTAAAATTATATCTTATTTGTGACTGATTTCAAAGACTCTATATAGACTTAAATGACTTAACTTTAATGATCACTCATATCCCACACACAAATGAAGTGCACAAGTCTAATGTTGCTAAGATAAATCAAATTGCATAGCACACACAGATATTGGGTGAAATTGTGTTTTAATAAGAAATAATTATGAATTATGTTTTTGTTGGTACTTTTCAGTAACTGAAAGAATAATAAAAAACATTCACTTAAATTGATGCGATGCATTCCGGAAGTTCCTTCCATTCTGCCTTAGACTTTGTGAAAAAAGGTATTCTTATACATATTTTGATGCAGCCTATTTACATTAGGAATGCACAGGAAACTGAATCTAGTGTTAGCATGTTGATAAGCTAAAAAAAAAAAACATTCCAAAAAGCACAAGAACAGTGTTGCTATTGTAAACTATTGAATGAAATGAAATGATTTGAAAAATGAAATGAAATGATGAAATGAAAAATAATTTTCATTCATTGAAATAAAGCTAAAATTAAATAGAAATTATATATGAAAATCCTTAACTTAAAGGTGCATAATGTAACTTTTCCATCCATTAGAGGTCGCCTATTCAAAACAAAGGCGTAGCTTGATGATGCCAAGTTTGAGTGCAGAATTTTGGGACATGTGGTCTTCACCTCACAGCCGGTGGAAAAGAATCAGGATAGGACTCGGGCAGTGTGGTGGGAGCTGAACAAAGCCGCTGGAGTGATTGTTAATAAGATGAACACAACACACACCTCACAAGCAGTGGGACTTTTATTATGCCACTGCCGCTGGCGCCATTTCCGCTTTGCCGGTCATGAGTATGAGATAACGCAGCTCTGATTATCATATTAAATAGATTTGAGTGTGTTGAAAATTATGTTATGACGTTACTCTGTGCGTTCGCTCGGCAGCTGGTATGACACTTGTTCTCCCTGCAGTAAGAGTAAAGCGTTTCTGCAAAATAAAACCGGAAACCGAGGGTAACGCAGATATGACCCAATCGACAGGCGACTTCCTCACACGTCCCGGTTCCTTGGTTTCTCACGATTTGGGATATTGTAAGTACTCAACTGAACAAAATATATTACACTGGCCTAGTGTTTTTTGGATATTTTACTGCAAAAATTTTACTACATATTTTAGCTTTAACAAAAACTATAAATAGAAATTATAAAAAATTACTAAAGCAAATAACAAAATAACACAGAAAACTAAAAACACAGAAATATTGGGGTAAATAGTGAATTTTAATTACATGGAACAAATTCATAAGTCAGTACAAAATTAATATCACTTTTACTGAGCTTGTCATGTGATGATGCCTTACATTTAGGCCAAAACAAGGTATCTTATGTGGCATAACATTTTTGCTCCATCCTGTTTGGAACCGCTTTTGCATCAGGATTGCTATTTTGGTGCCTAAACATGCTTTTTAGGTAGGCAGCACACTAGGGTTTGGAACCGATCCGACATCTGCTTCATTCATGCTTCTTCTTCCTCTCTCGTTTAGGTGATGTTATAGTGGACATAAACGGTGCATGTGTTTTGGGCAAGACCCATGCAGATGTGGTGCAGATGTTCCAGTCCATTCCTGTGAATCAGTATGTGGATATGGTCTTGTGCCGTGGATACCCACTACCAGAGGACACGAATTCCAGCGAAGAGGGCGCAGGCGACAAAATGACTGCCATGCCGGGGATAGACGGGCAGCCCATTCATTCTGATGGCAACCCTTCCCTGCAGGACCTCCATTACATGACCACCGATAGCAGACACCCAGCTGCAGTAATGCCCAACGGACGCTACCCAGAGGCGGGGGAGACCACCCTGCTGCAGCCCGAGCTGATCAGCGTGCCTTTGGTAAAGGGGCCGAGTGGATTTGGCTTTGCCATCGCAGACTGTCCACTAGGCCAGAAAGTGAAGATGATTCTGGATGCGCAGTGGTGTCGAGGTCTGCTGAAGGGGGATGTGATAAAGGAAATTAACAGGCAGAACGTACAGACCCTCTCCCATGCGCAGGTGGTGGACATCCTCAAAGACCTGCCCATGGGCAGTGAGGTCAATGTGCTGGTGCTCAGAGGAGGTGAGTGATTATGTATTGCCTTATTTTGACTACACCCCCAATGCATACCAGATCTGGCCCTAGTGACAGTTAACGGGATGGTTCACCCGAATATTAATATTCTGTCATCATTTACCAGTTATTAGTTATTCTGTCATCATTTATTGTTACTTAAGCATATACTATTGTAGTATTTATTAAAGGTCCCGTTCTTCGTGTTTTTTTGAAGCTTTGATTGTGTTTACAGTGTGCAATATAACGTGTTCATGTTTCGCGTGTAAAAAAAACAGTATTTTTAACACAATTTACTTATCTGTATACCGCTGTTTTCACTGTCCTAAAAACGGCTGATGAGTTCCTTGTTCTATGAAGTCCCTCCTTCAGAAATACGTAACGAGTTCTGATTGTGCCAGCGGTTCCCGTGTTGGGATTTGACCGCAGCTTAGCGAACGTGTCACGGTTCCTGTGTTGTGATTCGACAGCAGCTTAGCGCACGTGGAAAGGTCACGCCTCTTAACGGGAGATATATGCGCTTAATGATCTCTACAGCGTCTCTGGGAAAGCCAAACAAAGGTGATTTGACTCCGGGATGAAAATAACAGCGTCTCGACGACATGGCGACAAACACACTCAAACGCACCACTTCCTTTTCTCCACGCGACACGTTCCTCTTCTCCACGTGGGACAGCAACAAGACCACGCCACCTTTTTCCGCGTATTCTTGTGGGCGGAGGTTAGTCTGTTCTACTGACGTCATTTATGAAGGAAGTACCAGGATGTAGTCCAAGCCAGCCGTTCGCTGTAGGCTTTGAAAGGGAACTTCTGTTAAATAAAATATCTCGCTTGGTATTGAACTTTGAGCTTTATAATTTTACAGGTATTATTTATGCTCTAACAGCAACATTACACACTAACTAAAGTTTGAACAATGGGATCACGAAGAACGGGACCTTTAATATATTGAATACATTTTTATTTGTATATTTTAAAAAAAAAATTATTTTAGGGTAAGTTTTAGTAATTTTGTTATATAAAATATAGATAGGCTAATCTTAAACTTAAAACTTAGAAATGTTGCTTTGGTGAAAAGTTTATTTGTTTAAAAAGTTTTTCACCTAATATTTATTTTGTATTTTATTTTAGCTTTTTTAACATTTCACAAAAAGGATTTTCAGAGTTTTAGGGACGTTTACACAACACTGTTTTTTATTTTATCGTTTTTTTATGCACTTTGGCCATTCATTTACACGAAAACTGCATTTTTGGGGGGTTTTGAAAATGGGTTTCAAAGTGAAACCGTTGATACCGTTATCGTCTCCATGTAGGCTACACCAGGGGTTTTCAAACTTTATGATGCCAAGGACCCCCAAATATGATGAATCTTTATGAGGGACCCCCTTCCTAAAATCCATCTATTTTTATGTACGAAAAAACATTTTAACTGTTAGATAAATAGTCTGACATTATAAATACAACATATTGTTTCCCAACTTAAATTGACTATTAATGTTGGATCATGTATAAACCCGAAGAAGAACATTTTCAATTAAAAATTAGGCCCCACTTTATATTATGTGGCCTTAAGTACTATGTACTCACATCAAAAAACAAGTACAATGTACTTGCTGTGTTCATATTGTGTTGCAAAACACCTTTGCTGATATTGAGGTGGGATACGGGTAGGGTTAGGGACAGGTGTGGTGGTATGGGTAAGTTTAAGGGTTAGGTGTAAGGGAAGTGTCAACTGTGTAATTACAAATTAAACTACAAAAATGAATTGCAGATGTAATTACATGCAGGTATTTTTTTAAATGTAAGTACAATGTAAAAACATGTATGTACACAATAAGAGCGTTGTATCAAATGATTAATTAAAATGTTAGTACATAGTAGTTAAGGCAACCTAATATAAAGTGGGTCCAAAAATTATTTGTATAAGCAACTTTCATGATAAATGTATACAAGCAGCGTACGTACTGTGTTAAGAAAACTGCCTTTCAACCCCAGTGAGCGAGATAAAGGGGACTATAGTGAGAAAAACAAAGCAAAACATATACAAGCAACAAGCAAACATATACAATTCTGGAATGTATACGGCAAGAAAGGAAAGAAACATTTAGAAATGAAACCGTTAGAATATTCGGTAGACTTTATCCCTTTTTGCTTTGTCTGTTTATTCTCTGAAATTTTCTGGGGACCCCTTAGAACCTTCTGGAGGACCCCAGTTTGAAAACCCCTGGACTACACAACAAAAACATGAATTTCAAAGGAAGTCAAATCTTTATCTCCTCCATGTTATAATGCCCAACTTTACAACAGAAAAAATATATGTTTACAGCCTGGTACAAATTGTGGTTTTGGTCTATACAGCTCATTTTGCCCTTCATGACAATTGTGAGGGGGTGAATTTTTTTTATAACTCATCCGTTTAAATTATATTAGGCGTTAAAGTTCAGCATAATTAAGGGCGTGGCCACTTGAGTGACAGGTGGATTGCCACTATGGTCGAGCTAGGTGGGCGTGGTTTCAGCAACCAGGCACCTAAGCTCCATTCACATCCCGCCTCTTACATTTTTAGTTATGCAGGAGTGACGCTCGATGACACTGCCAAGATGGCAACGGCCGGGTTTTAGGCTTTGTACGGGTGACGTCACGGACACTACGTCCATATTTTTTTACAGTCTTTAGTATTACGTGTTCAGTCTATAGGCACGTAGTATTTCTTTACAAAGTGACATCGCCAACTACTGGCCTGGCATGCATAACACAGCGTTTTAATCGTTTTCGTCGATCCATGTGAACAGGGATCGTTTTGAGAATGTTGTCATCTGGACAGGAAAAACGCAAAGGAAAAACGTACATTGTTGTTAAAACAATGTAAAAATGTACCCTTGGTTAACAATAATAGCTCATCATCCTCATGTTGTTTCAAACCTGAATTACTCTTTAGAACTTATGTAGAAGATTTTTATTTTAACAAAATGTCTTTTTTTCCAACAGTGAAAGTCAAAGGGGTCCAATAAATGTTGTTTGGTCCTCGTTTAGTTTTGAAATGTTTGTGTTGCACAGAAGAAAGTCAGTCATACAGGTATGGGATGACATGAGGGTGAGCAACTGATGACATTTTTGGTGAACTATCTCTTTAAAGAAAGAGAGAGGCAACCTTAGAGAGGTAAAGTTCAAGAAAAAAAAGGAATTATATAAACTGAAGATGTGTGAAGAATAGAGTGAGAGACGTAGCAGGGAGGGTGACAGGGAAACGGTTGTGTTTGTGAGTGAGAGATCTTCACATTTTAGCGAGACTGAACTTCATATATCCTCATGATACTGTTCACGCCTAAAGGAAAAAGTGTTTGCGCTTATGCTCCATGACACGGAAAATTGATCGCACTATCTCCGTACAGCAGGTTACTGGGGTGATTTAATGTTAGTTTGTGAAGTAATCGAGGTAAAGTGATGTCATTCTTACTTACTCTTTATCTACAGAATCTCTCATTACAACTTCAGTTTGTGTATCAATAGTTTATATACAGTAGATGGAACTCAACAAAACAGTTGTTACACCAGTTCTACAATCTCCTGAACTTTCAGAGAATAACCCCCGACAGCGTTTTAATTGAACTGAAGCCTGTATTTGCATGCACAGCAGCGGGCGCATAGCAGCTATACACACAGATCTATATTGCATCTAGTCTGTGGTTTGTCTGGAGCCCAAGTGAAAATATCAGGTTCTGTGTTCATTTGCTCACTTCCAAGATTCGGCTGTCACAGTGTTGCTATCGGGTTGTGGATACAAAAGGTCAAGCGTATTCATAAGCAAGCTTTTCTTCTCTGATTTATACAAACACGGTTATATGCTCATAAATCTTCACGAAGCACAGCATACAGCAGGTTTAGATGTTCTACATTGTCAATTTTTTTTTGTAAAGACTGCTAGGCGGCCTTATTAGTATTGAAGGTTAACATGCAGGGCTTCATCATATTGCACACACGCTTGCCGCAGGCCATCATACCCCACATTGTGTACAGTGTATATTATGTAAACGAATGTACTTTTCCAGTATACATAAATGCAACGTGGAGTACACTGCCCCTTAGTGGCCACTGTATTAATATAAACCAGATTGAAATCCAGCTTCAGGAATGAAATTTTGGATTTTAATACTTTTTTTTACACTATCGTTCAAATGTTTGGGGTCAGAAATATTTTTTTAATGCTATTTTAATATATTTAAAAATGTTATATATTCCTGTGATGGCAAAGCTGAATTCTCAGCATCGTTACTCCAGGATTCAGTGTGTCACAATCGTTCCGAAATCATTCTAATATACTAATATGAATTTTAATTATTATTATTATCATCAATGCTAAAAATGAAAAAAAAGTTGTGCTGCTTAAAAATTTTGTGGAAACCTTGATGCATTTTTTTCAGGATTTGTTAATGAACAGAGTTAAAAAAAAAATTGAAATAGCATTTGAAATAGAAATCTTTTTTTATTATTTAGAAATGTCTTTGCTCTCACTCTTGATCAATTAAATGCTGAATAAAATGATTATTTATTAGTATTATTTTCCTTTAAAAAAAATACTAACCCCAAACGTTTGAACGGTAACGTATGTTATGTTTTTCACATGAAGACAGATATTGACATGATTCATATTTTACAAATCTCTTGATATTGGTATTATATATGTGAGATGGTGGTCCAGTGGGTTAAACCATGGAACTGATACGCAGAAGGATGCTGGTTCGATCCCAGCGGTCACCACCAGTGTGTCCTTGAGCAAGGCACTTTACTCCATGTTGCTCCAGGGGGATTGTCCCTGTAATAAGGGCACTGTAAGTTGCTTTGGATAAAAGCGTCTGCCAAATGCGTAAATGTATTAATGGTAAAGTGTGCAAAACTTTTTTAATGTTAAAATACAGTACTTTCTCTAGCTAATATACGCAGTGTTTGTAGTAAGCAAGCCATTTGTAGGCTGATTTCTATTGTTGAAAATATGCTGTTTGTTTGAGCATCCCAACAGCAACAGCTCTTTCTCTCAAATCATTTTTTATCAGACCAATGACACACTCCACATTTAAAGGTTATAAATATAATAAATGAACTGATGAATTGCCCTGACTAATTATTTAGTCTCAGAACGTCCCTTTCCAACTGTTCTTGCTCATTCTCATTTCCCTCTTTATATCTGTTTGTGCCTGCAGGTCAGACATCTCCCGTGAAGTCTCTGAAACCTGTAAGTTCAGCTAAATGTCTTTTAATTACACAATTTTGGTGATTTAATTCAGACACACTGGGGAATTTTGATGAAATTAGGATGAAGCAGGATGAATTATTTATCAGCCTCGTTCTCGGTTTTTCAGCAAAGCGGGTTCCTTGCGGTCGTACATTATTCACAGAGCAAGTGCCAAACGCTATAATGTTATTTTAAGAGCAGGATGTGGCGAATCACTTGGAGGCAAACAGCATCTTCTGCACCGAACATCTCTGCTAAGTCAACAGGCCCCTCAGGAGCGATCCTAGTGGGCTTCTCTCACAAGTGTTTCTCACACAGGCTCTAATGTTGATTATCAATTTCAGTGCAGTTTGTATAGCATTGTACTCAACGGTGTGAGTCATAAAGACACGTTTGAGTGACTGCGGGACAAATAATGAGGATTAATGCATGATCAAGCAGGTCTTCAGATCGATACATCACATTTTCAACAAATAGGCTGTTTCTTTATCCTTTAAAGCATTTTACATAATAGCCTAATTAATATTAATGAGCAATGCCAGGGTTTAGGATAGTATTTAAAGAGTACATAGCACACACAGTTTCTGCCAATCTCATGTTAATCTTGAGTAGTAGAGTAGTATTGCATCATTCATATCTCCGAAGAGCCTTTAGCTTTATCATATTTATAAAAGACAGATGCGCTGTACCGATTCTTTCTGAAAACAGCCGAACTCGTGGAGGCTTGCAGTGGGCGAGGCTTAAGAGAAACGAACACACACACACACACACACAGGTTTGTTTTGCTATCTAAGTGAGGACATTCCATAGGATTTTATACTGTACAAATTCTATTGCAGAATTTGCTATTCTACTGTATTATATTCTATACCCCTACACTACCCCTACCCCTAAACCTACCCATCACAGGAAACATTCTGCATGTTTACATTTTTAATAAAACATTGTTTAGCTAAAGCTATTTTAAAGCCATTTTAAAGCTATTTTAAATATGAGGACATGTGAAATGTCCTCATATTTCATGTTTACGTCGTAATACCAGTGTAATACCGGTGTCATTTCTGAAACTTGTTCGAAAGTTTCCTTGTTTAGCATGAAAATCCAACTCTTTAACAGTGTAAATAAGTCAAAAGTGATTGCTCTGTGTGTCCATCTGTTCATTTAGATCACCTCAGCTATTCCAGTTACCCAGAAGCAGGACATTGCCACCAGCTCCATCAGTACTGAAACTCCCAGTCCGGCTGAGCCTGCACCCCAGTCCCTCCCCTTCCCTCCGCATGCCATCCGCTCCAACTCCCCAAAACTGGACCCATCTGAGCTCTACCTCAAGTCAAAAGCCATGCTGGACAGCAAACGTGAGTTATACTTTGACATTTGTGAGCTGGTTGTGGTCAATATTTATGACTGACAACTAACTTTGCTGTTTGTTTTTTCAGCCTCCAACACTAAAGAGCTGGATGTGTTTATCAAGAGGAACCAAGAGACGGGATTCGGGTTCAGAGTGCTTGGCGGAGAAGGACCAGATCAGCCAGTGAGCGTTGACATGCTTTGCAGTGATTCGTCACCATATTGTCACTAGGGATGGGCATTCGATTACATTTTCTTAGTCGATCGTCGGGAGAATTAACGATCGACTATCGATTAATCATTAATATTTTAATAATAAACTTAATTATTTAACTTTTATAATTAAAAAATGCAATGAATACAAAAATACAGCGTGTTTTTCCTCGATGAGACCTTTATTACAAGATCAACTTGTGGCAGACAGTTAAACTACGTTCAGTTAGGCAAACAGAACATATGCGCGTGGATATGCGGTGCTCTAAAGCAGCGGAACCTGCAGCTGCGAGCCGGCGTTCTTAAACAGACACCTCATTTGTTCCAAAATAATAATAATAAAAAAGAATCATGTTAAACAATAACTTAAACAAAAAACATAATACTTAGATCTGACAGGTTTTGTCAACATGTACTAACTAAAAACTGGCAGGCTTTCTGACAGAAAGACGCTATAGTTTCAGCCTTACTCAAAGGCCGTGCACAGCCCAGTTGCACGTCAATCCATTCCCGACGATCTTGGTTTGCTTCTTATTTATTAAATATACAGGCAAATAGTGTATTAAACATTGATCAAAATTAAAATACAATTTATACAAAATGAAATTAATTTTAAAGAAAGACTTTATAGAAAACACAATTCAATTAAGTGCTCAAAATCCATGTCCCCAGACATATGCACATCTGATGTTTACTCATGCTGCTCACTTTTCATAATCAACATATGAAATTAAAAAATTATAATATTTTAACATAGCTTAACTATATGAAATAAATAGGCTACGTTTTCTTTAACCCTCTGTCCCACGAAGTCATCGGCGCCTTCTGATGGATTTTTTCCTTTATGACAGCGCAGAAACAAATCATAATACTCCATAATGTCTAGCCATACTACAGATAAGTGCAAGACATAATTATAATAAACAGTGAACTATCTACTTTTATTTGTGTACACTCACAATAACGGCAAAGGCCGTGGATTCTGGGAACAGATTATTTTGCACTCCACTCCAAACGCTGTCTTCATTTCAAAAATATATTTTGTTTATTAAACGCAAAGTTTTTCGTTTCAAAAGCATTTCTAAATTCAGTTTATATTTCCAACAAACGAAATTCCAAGCCAAAATAACGAAGTGGTAAAAAAACTTTGAGTTATCACCAACTTTTCGCTCGTCTCTGTATGTGGCAATGCGTCAAAGTGGATCATTCTTTACAGATGATGTTATGTTTGAACAGAAGACGAGACAGAGTTCTTTATTAAACTCATAAAAAACAATAGAATATAAAATGCCACAATTTATCATAACACCTCATATGTGCCGCTCAAGTATAAGGTGCCTTCCTTGCAGTCAATGCTTGGATAACACACACGTCTCTTTCCATTAAAAATAATGGCGCGTGGTGGCTAGGATATACATAAACCTAACATACGTAGCATAATTTTTGCAATGACTCATCACGAGAAGAAAAAAATAGTTTTAGTCGCATAACATCAGTTAATGGAAACGCCTTCATTTCGCTATATTTTTTTATCGACCTTTAGAAAATATCGCAAAAGTTTTGGGCAAATCTGTAATGGAAACGCGGCGAATGATGTAGTGGCAGGTTATGGTGTGGTAGCTCTCAGCTGTTAAAGCGGTCCAGCAGTCTGTAGTTAGAGCAACTCTCTCAGCTTTGCTCAATTCTTTTAACAGCTGCTGCTTTCATTCTTCGTAGTGAGTTTCTACCAGTCTGGTGATGGTACGTCGTGATGGAATTTGATATGCTGGTTCCAATAAATGTATCAGTTCTCGAAAACCATTGCCCTCAACAATACTTAAGGGCAACTTAATGAACTTGCAGATCCCTTGGGTAATTTTCTCTTGTCGTTGTGCGTCACGGCTCCGAGTTCGTGCTAACGCCGTCTTGATGCACCGCCACCGACATTAACCAGGGACGGATGCGCTTTAAGTGGTACATCATTTGAGTCGTGGCCCTGTTGTACTTATACACGGCATCTCAATACTTGCAGTGAACTTCACCACACAGTGAAATTCATTTAATTGCTCCAAGACTCGCACTACGCAACGCAATCTGCATTAGATTAAAAAAATGCATTAGATTAATCGATAACAAATTAACGTGATCGACAAAATTCTTAACGATCAATTATCGATCGTCGATTAATCATGCCCATCCCTAATTGTCACAACAGAAAATGATGTGACCTTTAACCACGCCGTCTCTCTTTAGGTGTACATTGGTGCCATCGTTCCTCTGGGTGCTGCAGAGAAGGATGGGCGTCTGCGGGCTGGAGATGAGCTCATCTGCATTGACGGCGTTCCCGTCAAAGGAAAATCTCACAAACAAGTTCTGGAGCTCATGACCAACGCTGCCCGCAACGGGCAGGTGATGTTGACCGTGCGCAGAAAGCTCACCTATCCAGGTGTGTACCCTGTGTATCCGTATATGATCAGTGCATGCCTGCGTTTGTCTTGAATGCTGTAGACATCCTCCAGAGGTTTCAGTCATACTCAGCACTCATGTTTGGAACACGATCCACTCCCTATGAGGAATGAGTGTTTCGCTCCATTAGTTCTGAGTGAAAGGCAGAGTTGAGCTATAAAATAATAACCACAAAATCAAAATTTAATGACCAGTGTTTTCAGTCAAAGCAAAGGACTCTTTATGTGCTAACAAAACAATAACTCAGAAGCACTGAGTAACTATAAAAGAAAGACGCCTCTAGACAACACACACTGGGTAATTTGGAAAAAACATCAATTATGAGGCCATTAATGAAATTTGGCTTTATGCCTCATAGCAGTTTTTTTTCCCCAACACTTTCATAAATGTTCTTTTTCAGTTTTGTTAAATCACACAGGGATTTTGTTTGTTTGTTTTACTTCATGTTGCGCATTGTTAGAGGGGTTTTTTTGCAGATAATTCTTTCACGAATCATCAAGGCCAGATGGCATCGACTCAGTTTTTCAGAATGGATGTAAATGACAAATTGTGTTAAGTAGGAGTGGGACTGAGTGTACAGTGTTTATTAGATGCTTAAAGCATTATCAAATTATCCTAACTATTTTATAAACAATACAAGAGGTTGAAGAAAAACATTAGGAATTGACACTTTAAAAGCTTACTCTGGCTTTGGCAAGTATTTAAATCAGAAATACTCACTGGCGACCAATCACTTCATAAATAAATAAATAAAGTCGAACTGTAAAAATGATCTGCATAACTAAATTTGTTACGTACCACTGTTGTTTTTGTTAACTAAAAAAAAAATAATAATAATTTTAATTGCTTGAAATATGTCTGAAATAAAATATAAATATTACTTAAATTTAAAAAAACTAACTAAAAACGTTGAAGTACTAAAATTTTAATAAAAAACATAAAATTGCTAAAACGTGAAAAATAAAATAAAAGCACATTCAAAATATAAATAAATACTATAATGGCATATAAATACTAAAATAATACTTTGCAGTACACATCTGTAGTGTTTGGCGTGGAACACAACATAAATCTTTGTTTCTTTAAACACTGAATATTGAATATGCTTGAGCAGATAGAGAGGAAGATGATGGAGGACAACCTCAGGCTCCACAAGCTCCAGCGCTGGTCAACGGCTCACCCAAACCCCCCCACATCGAGGTGTCAGGCCACAGCCACCCTCAGCCCTACGAAGTCACTCTTCAGCGCAAGGACAACGAGGGATTTGGATTTGTTATCCTCACCTCTAAAAACAAGCCTCCGCCTGGAGGTGAGAAATAACTTTCAAAGCTGTTCTCCATTAGTCTCTCCCTGGGTGCCTCTGTCTGTCTCTCCTTCTCACCCCACCTCAATTCTTCAGCTTTTTGCTACTTTGCTGTCAGCTTCAGAATGCACACCTTGTTCTATTACAATAGATGTGCAACTACAGAACATTGTTGAAAATGTGACTGAAATCTACATTACGTCTTTCATCCAGTCGCTTGAAGGTGTGATGTACTGTACAATTACAATAATAAAATCTAAGCTAGCTTAGATATGAAGTATAACAGTAATAAACCCAGAGCTATTCAGATCTAATAGCTATTTCGATTAGTTCTGAATAAGGGAAATTGCTGTGAACATTTGTAGACTTTTTGTGAAATTATGCTGTAAGGTTGAAAACGTCTTTTTTTTTTCAGCATCATTACTCCAGTCTTCAGTGTCAAATGATCCTAAATCCTTTTAATATGCTGATTTCTTATTATCAATGGTGCACACAGTTGTGATGCTTAATATTTTTGTGGAAAATGTAATAAATTTTTTCAGGATTCTTTGAGTAGAAAGTTCAAAAGAACAGCATTTATTTGAATGTTTTGTAACATTTTAAGTGTCTTTACTGTCACTTTTGATCATTTTAAAGCATCCTGTATTTTATTTTAGTTTGAGAAAGTATTTTAACATTGATAAATGACATTATATTTACACCTTTAATTACCATATACAGTGCCCTCCACAATTATTGGCACCCCTGTTTAAGATGTGGTTGTGGACTTCTAAAAATTCTCCTTTTTTTTTAAACAACATAGAACCCAAATGCAAAAAAAAGAGAAAAAGTACAAGTTACATTAACTACATTACTTTGGTGGTAAAAAAAATCACACATTTAGAAAAAAAAAAAAAACTTGAAATCATGTGTCCCACAATTATTGGCACCCCTAACAATTCCTCTGAAAATTTTTATTGATTTTTTTTTAAATATATTTTTCTGTAGTTGCTAAAGTTGGTCAGGGTATCTAGGAACTTTTAATTAGTAATTCATGACTTCCTGTTTCCCTGGGGTATAAATATTACGTGACACAGAGGCCTAATTCTCTTACCCATTTGTCAACATGGCAAAGACAAGAGAACACACCATTCAAGTAAGGCAGATGTGTGTCGACCTTCATAAGTCAGGCAATGGCTACAAGAAAATAGCCACTCGCCTTAACTTACCCGTATCTACAGTCAGAGGAATCATTAAGAAGTTTAAAACAACTGGAACAGTGACAAACAAGGCTGGAAGAGGTCCCAAGTTTATCTTGCCACAACGCACAGTGAGGAGGATGGTAAGAGAAGTAAAAAAATGTCCTAAGCTCACTGTCACAGAATTGCATCAAAGAGTGGCATCTTGGGGTCACAAAGTCTCCAAAACAACCATCAGACGCTCTCTACATGCCAACAAGCTGTTTGGGAGGCATGCAAGAAAAAAGCCTTTTCTCACTAACACTCACAAACGTAAACGTCTGGAGTTTGCTAAGCGGTACTGGGACTTCAACTGGGATCGTGTGCTTTGGTCAGATGAGACTAAGATTGAGCTTTTTGGCAACAAACACTCTAAGTGGGTCTGGCGTAAGACAAAAGATGAGTATGCCGAAAAGCACCTCATGCCCACCGTGAAGTATGGTGGAGGATCTGTGATGCTGTGGGCCTGTTTCTCTTCCAAAGGCCCTGGGAACCTTGTTAGGGTGCATGGCATTCTGAACGCTTTGCACTACCAGGACATTTTAAATAAAAACCTGATGGCCTCTGCCAGAAAGCTGAAGATGGGTCGTCATCGGGTCTTTCAGCAGGATAATGATCCAAAACATGTGGCAAAATCTACACAAAAATGGTTCAGCAGTCACAAACTCAAGGTCCTCCCATGGCCATCTCAGTCCCCAGACCTCAATCCAATTGAAAACCTGTGGGGCGAGCTAAAGAGGAGAGTGCATAAGAGAGGACCCAGGACACTGGATGATCTAGAAAGATTGTGCAAAGAAGAATGGTCAAAGATCCCTCTCTCTGTGTTCTCCAATCTTGTGAAATGTTATAGGAGGAGATTAAGTGCTGTCTTGTTGGCAAAAGGGGGTTGTACAAAGTATTAACATCAGGGGTGCCAATAATTGTGGGACACATGATTTCAAGTTTTTTTTTTTCTAAATGTGTGATTTTTTTTTTTTACCACCAAAGTAATGTAATAAAATGAAAGGTTGGATTTTTGTCTTTTTTTGCATTTGGGTTCTATGTTGTTTAAAAAAAAGGAGAATTTTTAGAAGTCCACGACCACATCTTTAACAGGGGTGCCAATAATTGTGGAGGGCACTGTATATGTATATATGTTTTTCCTGATCATGTGACACAGCATAATCAGACGGCTGTTTCTGGAGTTATTGAAAGCTCTACTCAGTGGTTTACAACCATCTCAGATCTTGTTGTACTTGTAGTCTGTCAGTATTTCTAAGATGTATAAATTAAATGAACATTGATCTCTCTGTCCCCAGTTATCCCTCATAAGATTGGTCGCATCATAGATGGCAGTCCCACAGACCGCTGCGGTCGGCTAAAAGTGGGTGACCGCATCTCTGCTGTCAATGGCCAGTCCATTATTGAGCTGTCACACAACGACATCGTGCAGCTCATCAAAGAAGCTGGAAACACTGTTGCCCTCACGGTAGTGCCTGAGGAGGGTAAGCATTGTGAAAATATATTTTCTCTTCGTAGCTAGTGGAAGGAAACTATAGATTGCATATTTATTTTTTTGTATAAAACAGAAAAGTTGTTAAAGCGTTTGACTTTGAAGGTTGAAACTGAAACTTGGGATGGAGTTATATGTGTGTATATGTGTTTTTGCCACACTGATAATCCTATTTATTTTTCAGAACACAGCGGACCTCCGTCAGGCACTAGCTCAGCCAAGCAGAGCCCAGCCTCTCAGCACAGAGCCATGGGACAGCAGCCTGCCAACCGAGATGACAGGTACAAGCTCCATCCCGACAGCCAGTTCAGTCATAACACGCACGTACACACACATCACATAATCGTTACATTCAACACACAAACCTTTTAGTCTGCAGTTTTATTTTAAAAGTCTGTTTTTTCAAAGTCTTATTGCTATTTATTACATTATAGGAACCGTGATAATCTAAACAACGTGATTTTGGTCAATTTTCATTAGGTGTCTTCAACCACTAGGCACTTTTACAATGTAAAAATAATTGTTAGGTACAATGTGCTTATTGTGTATTGCCAAACACTTTTGCTTCTATTGAGGTGGTATACGGGTACGGTTAGGGACAGGGTTGGTGGTATGAGTAGGTTTAAGGGTGGGTTAATTTATATTTATATATGTGTACACCAATCATAACATTATGACAGGTGAAGTGAATAACACTGATTATCTCTTCATTATAGCACCTGTTAGTGGGTGGGATATATTAGGCAACAAGTGAACATTTTGTCCTCAAAGTTGATGTGTTAGAAGCAGGAAAAATGTGCAAGTGTAAGGATTTGAGCGAGTTTGACAAGGGCCAAATTGTGATGGCTAGACGACGGGGTCAGAGCATCTCCAAAACTGCAGCTCTTGTGGGGTGTTCCCGTTCTGCAGTGGTCAGTATCTTTCAAAAGTGGTCCAAGGAAGGGTCAAAATGGGGAACGAAGGCTGGCCCGTGTGGGGCCAAGACGTTAATGCTGGTTCTGATAGAAATGTATTAGTATTTTTTGGGGTAACTTAGCTACGACATTGCACGTCATTTCATTTTTGCTCTTTATATAGTGAAGTAACACACAACACGCATCTCCACATTTGTGCACATGCACAGAATGACAGGACAGAAAAGTTAGTTTTTCTGAGGTGAGAAAGACTTTTTATTTTAATAACATTAGAATAATGACACTGACATATTAGCCTGAGATCATCTCATCTGACAGCAGATACTGAATCAAGACAACACGTTTTTCTCAGGCATAAGATGTGTTAACAGTTTCCATGCACATATTTCATAATAAAATGCGGCCCTGCAGTTGAGAAACAGTTTTAACACCCAATACACTGTCCGCAAAAATAGCTTGGCTTTTATACCTGTACAAAACTGTGCTCTTCGGATATCAGACATGATATCTGTTGCGTATCATGACATCCTACCCACTCCAGACCTGTCTCTTCTGTCAAGAACGCTCACTACCTCTCTTTTCATTTCAAGCCCAAGCACATGGTCCAGGTCATTCTTTTCAGCAAAAAATTGAGTAATCTTGTTGTAAACTCGCACCACAGTCAAGGCTTGGATAAGATGGGCAGCCACTGTTGAAGCTTTTGCCCACACTTAAGACCAACAAAAGGATGTAATGAGCTCCGCAGACCATTGAGGTCTGGAACAGAGACTATCAGCCTCTTTGTAGGAATTACAATTTTGCTGCACATTCTCGCAAACAACAAAACGCTCTAAGCCGTGCTGGATAACATGATGTTGGATGAACGGAGATGCTTTTACTTTGTTCACCAGTTCATTTAATGCTCTAACGTAGCGTTTAATTGTGTCACTTAGGAATGGCGTAGAGACGGAGGAGTGGAAAGACACCATGGCCAGAGCGGAGTACAAATCCCTGCCTCAGGGTGAGATGGGTACTGTCCTCACCTTAGGACCAAAGCAGGTGAGATTTAAATGAGATGGCAGCAGTTCTCCAAGTAATAATTAGTGTTACGCTTGCAGTAATAGAGTTCACAGATTATGCAACTGATTTAAGTACTTAATTGTTATGCAGCCCATATTTTCTGAAGATTAAATTAAATTAAAAATTTTGAGATGGAAGAATTTGTCACCTCAAGCTTTCATACTGTAGGCTACAGTAACTTTATGAGCAATGAAATGGAGGAAATGTTTGCAAAATAAGTCATATATAATGATAAACACTGAGCTGAGATGCAAATCAAGTGTCATTTCTCATTAGCGCTGACAGGTGTGGTAGAGCAGTTTGCTTTTTTGGTGTTTTAGATGAAAGCAAGACATGTGTGATATTATATTTGCATAGTTTAGTGACTTGTAATGTGAACCGTCTTGAAGTTAAGTTATGTGTTTAATTTCTTGTTTTAATATGCAAAAACATTGTTTTTCAGGGCTGTTATCCCGTGGAGTTAGAGAGGGGACAGAGAGGTTTTGGCTTCAGTCTGCGAGGAGGGAAGGAATATAACATGGGCCTCTTCATCCTCAGACTAGCTGAGGACGGTCCTGCACTGAAAGATGGCAGGATACATGTGAGTTCTTACAACGTTACAACACACACGAAGATACATATCAACATATACATATCATTTGATACACAAAGAACCACATCAAAACAATGAATGCATAATGTTTTACATATTTATATAAAATAGAATAATACACGGTTCAAAAGTTTGGGGTCAGGTAAATGTTTGTGAATGAAGTATCTTAAGGGTTTGTTTATTTATGGATATAAATAATATTTCTTTTACATACAGTAAAAACAGTCATATTGTGAAATATTTCAATTTAAAATAATTGTTTTAAAATTAATTTCTTCCTGTAATGATAAATTACTCCAGTCTTCAGTGTCACATGATCCTTCAGAAATGATTTTAATATGCTGATTTGGTGATCAATAAACATTTATTATTATAATCAATGTTTTTTTTCCAGGATTATGTGATTAAAAGTTCAGAACAACAGCATTTATTTTAAATAAAAAATAAATAAATATAACATTATAATAAATTAAGTAGAAATCAAATTCATAATGAAATCAAATAAAAAAAATATTATAATAAAAGTATTACTGACACTAAACTTAAAACAGTAGTCTATATTGTATATAAGGTAAAACATTGAATAATAAAATTCAATAAATATAACATTTATTATTATATTTCATTCAATATAATACAATTAAATGAAAATACAAATGGAAAACATTTTTTTTAACATAGTTACGTTTTCTAACATAAAACAATATTTATTATATTATATATTGTTACATTTAATCAAATCAGTGGTTGTTGAAATGACAGAATACTCTGTTTGTGTGACCTCACAGGTAGGAGATCAGATTGTGGAGATCAACGGTGAACCCACGCAGGGCATTACACACACACGGGCCATCGAGCTCATCCAGGCCGGGGGCAATAAAGTGTTGCTGCTTTTGAGGCCCGGACAGGGCTTGGTGCCTGATCATAGTGAGTCTATTTAATACCGGTCCTCTCGCAGATAATCACACAAACAATACAAGTGTTAACCAAAGAAAAGACGCAAAACACTGACATTGATGAGGGATGATCTCCATACCAAAGCGCCCTGTTTAAGTTTGTTCAGAAGTGCTAATTTGAATTCCATCCGCTTCATGAACTGAGAAAAATCAGTTCCCTGAAGCCTGCACCTTCCCCTCTGAGAAACAAATCAATTTCTGAAGATGGGTTTGTTTTCTGCTGCTGTTTCAAAAGCCATTGAAAATGTATCGTGACCGAACCTTTTCTCAGCAGTGTTTTCTAAAGCTACTTCATGCTACATCAGTACTCTTGTTCAAAACGTTATCACAAAATGGACTCATACAGAGTATAACGAATGTGGATTTATTGAAAAAATATTACAATCATCATCACACCTACCTTTTAAATTGTCTAAACATTGCATGCATATTGATCATCAACAGAATTAAGTGCTCAAACAAGTACACAATTTGTACTCAATTATTAGAGAATGATTTTGGGGTCATATGCATGTTATGTCAGATCTTCTATCTTCACGCATTACATCTCTCAAATGCTGTCACTCTTGCTTCCTGTCTCTATTCCTCCTTTGCTCATTTCTTTCTCTCTGTCTGGGCACTGTTCTATGCAACTCTCTCTCTCTCTCTCTCTCTCTCTCTCTCTCTCTCTCTCTCTCTCTCTCTCTTCCTTGTTTAGGTCTGAACTCTTCCTCCACACTGTGCTTCCACATGAAACCAGAGCATCACTAAAGGCTTCTCTGCTTTTCTTGGTCTGTCCCTAATAACTTTGGTAAACGTTGCATTCCTCCTCTATGCCTGTTGTATGTATGTATGTGCAGTTCTACCTTTCTTTTCCTTTCCTTTGCCTTGATATGAACCTTTTGCTTTTGAAAGTCACTAAATGAAAAAAGGAAATGTCAGTGATCACAATTCCTCAGAGATATTAGTTTTCGAGAACATTTATTTGTTAATTGTCTTTTGTTCACATTTTTAACCAAATTTGCTGTCTATTCAATGAAATTTACATAAGAATGGTTAATAATAATTTTTATATTAAGTAACTATATGATTTAGACATTATTTTATTTTAGTATGTGCTACTATAGTATTTATTAATGTCTTTATTTATATTTTGAGTTCATTTTAGTTTAAGTTTTTGCAACTTTATTTTGTTTTGTTTTTTAATTTTATATATAAAATATTTCTGTTAAGCTTTAATCTATTTTTTATTTTAGTAAGTCTTTCAAGTTTGTTTTTCCATCTCATATTTGTATTATATTTTATTTCAGCTTCATTTCAATTAATGAAAACTATTTTTTATAGTTTTAGTTATAATAACAATGCTGATCTTGATTAGTTATTTTGATCTGTGACAGCCATTTTAGTTGTAAGGTGTCATTTGACAAGTCATAATTGAAAAACTGAAATCTTTCCAAGAACCCCCTGGTGTATGCAAGCCCTTAGCTAGGAATACTGCTCTGGAATGATGCATCCTGGGGAAATTCTACAGACGAAATGTAAGACCGAATATATTTCTCACCAGACAGTTAAATGGCAAATATATTGAAACCCATGTCAGGAGCCACCAGCTTGGTTTAATTTTGGGTTCTTGTTACCTCTCATCTGGCGGCATGACATTTTATCTTGAGAGAAAATTGCAACTTCTTCCATTCTGGGTCTGACTCATTCTCATAGCTGGTTTCAACTGCTTGATATATTTGTCACTGTATCTGGAGGCCAAAAGCCACTGAAGACTAAAAAACGGTGACACTTTAATTGAGAACTTCTCTACCGGAATGCATTTCAGAAGACAGGTTAATTATGTTCAGTCTATCAGTTGTATTCTGCAGATTTACAAAATCCAATTTGCAAAGTTTAAACATGCATTTTTTCCTCATTAGAAAAGTTTTACAAAAAGAGAACATTTGAAAAATATATTTTAAATTATTGTACGTTCTCTCTAGTCATTCTATATCAGTCGCCTCATAAAAGCTCTTTTATATTTTATGACATATGTCATATTATGTCATATTGAGATCACATGACCAGCCGTATATGAATCACTTTATCTGTGTATTATCCTAGTTAATAGACACTTCCTTTTGTGGACTAAATGAATCGTTGCTCACTGTGAATAGGGAATTTCTGCAAGGGAATCAGAATCTGCTAACTTGTTTTTGTATGATGCTGCACCCACACCACTACATTTCAGTACAACGACCGCCATTGACCAATGCAATAAATAAAAAACAAATCACCTTTTTTACACCATCTTTTTTTATTTGTTCAAAATATAAGAAACTGAATATGAAGTTGATTTAAAAAGGTTTAGCAGGTATTAACAGACAAAATAAGGCAAGAAATACATACATTCTGTGCAAAAATTTGTATTCAAAAGGTATATTTTATAACTGCATTTATTTGATTAAAAATACAGTAAAAAAAACTGTAATATTGTGAAATATTATTACAATATAAATAACTATTTTCTATTGTAATATATTTTAACATGTAATTTATTTCTGTGATGGTAAATCTTAAAGGATTAGTTCACTTCAAAATGAAAATTTCCTGATAATTTACTCACACCCATCTCATCCAAGATGTTTGTGTCATTCATTCTTCAGTCGAAAAGTCTTTTGAGGAAAACATTCCAGGATTTTTCTCCACATAATGTATTTCAATTGCAACCAACGGGTTGAAGGTCCAAATCAATGCAGTTTCGAAGGCCTTCAGAGGCTCTGCACGATCCCAGCTGAGAAATAGGGTCTTATCTAGCGAAATGATCTGTCATTTAAAATGTTTTTATTTTAAATGTATATACTTTTTAACCTAAATTGCTCATCTTGCGCTGCTCTGCGGCGCATTACGGATTATGTAATCACGTCGTAAAGGTCACACTAGACGTAGGCAGAAGTACCGCCCCTGTGTCTACAAAGTACACGTGCGAAGACTAATACAAACGTCCTTTAGCAACAAAAAAAGGTGAAACAACAACGATTTTGAAGTTGAGATGGAGTTTTTGTTGGTAAAGGGCGATTGTATTAGTCTTCGCACGTTTGCTTGGGGCGGTACTTCTGCCTATGTCTAGCGTGACCTTTCCGACGTGATTACGTAATCCATGGTGCGCCGCAGAGCAGCGCAAGATTAGCTATTTAGGTTAAAAAGTTGATTTTTTTTAAATGACCAATCATTTCACTAGATAAGACCCTATTCCTCAGCTGGGATCGTGCAGAGCCTCTGAAGCCCTTTGAATCTGCATTGATTGGGACCTTCAACCCATTGGTTGTAATTGAAATACATAATGTGGAGAAAAATCCTGGAATGTTTTCCTCAAAAAACTTTTAGACTGAAGAATGAAAGACACGAACATCTTGGATGAGATGGGGGTGAGGAAATTTTTGAAGTGAACTAATCCTTTAATTTTCAGCAGCCATTACTCCAGTCTTCAGTGTCACATACATGATCCTTTAAATGTCTTGCTGTCACTTTTGATCAATGTAATGCATCCTTGCGAAATAAAAGTATTAATTTATTTTAAAAAATAGCTTACTGACCCCATTCCTTGGAACAGTAGTGTAATAAAGAGGACAGTAAAGCCCTAGGTGCACGAAGGTGTACGCGGCAAAAATGCTGCACCCGGCACCCAGTTTACGCGTCTAAATTAGTTGCTTATATTTACAAAATGAGCAGAAATAAGCCCTTTTAATGAAAATAAAGGTCCATGTTTAATAAAAATGTTCACGAAACGAAATTAAAATGTTTAGAGAAATTAGAAAATATAGTTGTAGGCCTATATGTTCTCCTATCCATATATTTTGTTCTAATGTCACAAGTAATAATCTCAAGGTTTACTGGGGTTTTACACGATTCTTTTGTAGTGTGGTTTTTTTACTAAAGTAAACATTGTCACATGTATACCTTACTACTTCTTACCGCTGTTTCCTGATGGTTTATAGAACCATTACTCCGAGTCGCCCTCTGTCGTTTCAAAGAACAGTACAGCGGCAAGCGGGTCAAGTATAAACGCCTCGTCCGTTCGCAGAGGAGCGCGTGTAGTCAGCGGAAGCTCGTGCTGCGGAGCCTGGCGAAAGTATAAACAAGGCTTAAGGCGAGAGGAAAGGGGGAGTTGAGCGCATACAAGATTTGATTTGCACCTTTAAAATAAATTGTAATTGTCATGTTTTGCATTTGTTTCAGACATTAAGGATAGGACAGGCCCATCTGCAAACTCTCCAAAATATTCTGCATCCAATGAGCCATCGACACCAGCATCTCCATCCTTCATCTCTCGCTCCCCCGAGGTCAATCCCTCCCCATCCCAAACCTCTCCACCCCCATCCCAAACCTCTCCACCCGAGGAGCTCCTCCTCGACCCGGTGGCCGCTTCTCACGGGCTAATTTACCAACATTACAGAGACGCCAAACAGCAAACTAGAAAGAGTGACGCAAGCATGTCTCATGACAACAATGACAATTTTACAATGCCCCGAAGACTGGATGGAAAGGAGCGCTCGCGCAGTCCAAAAAAGACTCTATACGTGGACAACAAGAACGAACCTAGTGAGCGAGAACCTCGATCCACTAGCCCCAGGAAGACCAAGAAGGAGAGCGTTGGGATCAGACAGGAAGTACCTCAAAAGGCTACTGATGGATTGAAGCCTAACTCTGGAAGAAGACATGAAGACACTATGCACAAGCAGGACAGGGAAACTGGAGATACCAGACCCGAGGTCTCAAGAGGTGGCAGTGACAGACACCAGAGGGACAAGACGGCAGAACCTCAGCGGGCTCACGTACAGGCTCAGAAAGAGCCTGAGAGTGGAACCCTCAACCGAAAGGACCATAGAGGACGAGACAGGCCTCGAGGGGAAGAGGAAGACAGGGGTGTTCCTCAAGAGGCTCCCCACAACGGGAACCCTACCACCAAGAAAGCCCCTATTACCCCAGGCCCCTGGAAGGTCCCCAGCTCCGCCAGGATTCAGCCTCCGGTGCATGGAGTCTAATGCATTTGGGAGCAGTTATCAATGTGAATCACTGTGTTTTTTTTTGTTCTTTCTTTTTTTGTATGACTATCAACATCTACACTGATAACATGAAGCGTACGCTTGTGTCCACCGACAATAAGAGCGTCATTTTTTGTGTGCCAATCAGACTGCAACTAGACTCGTCCATGTCTCCTTGCTCATGTGATGATAACATGAAGGATGCTTTTCTGTGAAGGTTTAAAAAAGTGTGTATTAATATGTATTAATTCTTCATCTTTGATTTGCCGCATGTCCTTACGACGACTTCCGATTTACAATGATGCAACTATCCTCAAGATCCAAATGACTTTGTATAGGCTGTGCATTAATCAGCTTTGCGTTGAATTTTGGACACATCCATCTTTAAAAGACCAGAAACTTGTGGTTAAGTATATTGTTTACTACCTGTGTGTTCATGAAGACGCATATGTAATTTATTGAAATTAATATGATGATATAAACATATACATGTATAGAGGTATAGGTATTTGTATCCATTCTGAGCCAGGTCACTTATTAGTGTTCCAGCTTGCCGATACTACTTTCGGCCTCCTAACAAACATATTTTTTCACAGTGCTATAGCTTTTACAGTTTATCTCGGTTGAGCATTTGCAAGGTGTGTACATTTGGAAGCAAATGTTTGCTCGTATCATTAGAAGGTGAAGCAGAACTGGGAAATTCAGATATATTTTTGCATACTATCCAATCTAACATATATTTTTTCTTATACTTTTTGCACATTTCACTCGATCAAATGATTTGTACTGCATTGTTATCCCAATATTGGGGACTTCATATTCATTTAAAGTGTCTTTGTGCATCTGTATCTTTCAGATCATCCTTTGAAATGTCAAGATGCTGTCTTATATCCAAGGGAAATGTAGCTCAGAAGCATGTACCAAACATGGTGGATGTTTCCGTCAAGTTCTTAAAGCCTCAAACAATTGGCACAAAGATTCTGACTCGAGATATAACATTAATGCTGACCAATATCTTTTTTCGTAACAGTATTTTTGAAATACCATAAGAACCGATTGTTCTATATACGTGCAGGGCAGACATCAGTCAAACATTACATATGCTACAGTGACTGAGTGATGTTTTGTCATGATGAAAAATGTGAATACTTTCTAATATGGTTTATGATTGATCATTAATCTCAACCCTTTTGTAGCTTGTTTCTCTAGTGCATCTCATATCATGAGGTTGTATGTATGATACTGTGGCCTTGCATTGCTTTACCTTACACAAAAAAGCCTTGTGGTCTCTACATTGTGGTAGTTGTAAATGTTTATAAAAAAAATACAATGTACAGCACCTGTATAAAACTCGCCTTCGTGAGGGAAAAACAAGAAAAAAATTCTATAAAATCGCTCCATTATTTTTTTAAGTAACTGAGAGTATGAGCATATATATATATATAGAGAGAGAGTGGTTAAAGAAATTAATCTGGTCATGACCTTCTGTTCATGCACTGATGAATAAAGATTTACTGAAAACGTGTTTTTTTATGCCTCTTGTGGTCTATTAAGTTTATAATTTCGTACATTATTAAATATAAAGAAGCTTGCATTTAAGGGGGCGTTCACACAAACGTTAGTCAACATCCATGAACGGTTTCTTTTGAACAGTTCATACCAAAGAACCAATTCAAGCTCGATTCAGTGATTCCTTTGTAATTACGTAATCACGTGGTCCCATCCCAGCATACTAACGCTGTAAAACGTTTACCGGTAAATAGCCTTTTTTTCGATTTCATTTGTTTATTGAAGCATGTGTTCTAGTTAAGTCTGTTACAAAAAAAACAGCAATTTAGAACCTAGTTTGCATTAAATTCTAAAATGAGCTTTTTCAGATGTTAAGGCTGTATTTATTAAAACCAATTCTGTGTTGATAAAACAAGTCATTCAATTTAAGCAATACAATTCCAGTATTTTATTTATTTAACATTTCTTCACTGCACCAGTCAAATTATCAATTTATTTAAAACTCTCTTACCATCGCTCCTCGTTTTAACGAGTCAGTGAATTGTTGATTCAAAAGCATCATGAACCGATTCGTAATCGAATCTTTCAGAACGGTTCTGTAAACAGGTTCAACCAGTCATTTTTTACAGTCTATGGTTCAACCCAACATGTTCCTTGAAAAGATCCGACTCACAAGAACAATTCGCTCATGCCCACTAGGCAGACAGATGCGACGCATCGCACTCATGTTGTAAACATAGATTAACCAAAAATGGCGGAAATGAAAGACAAAAAGGCGTCTCGCGTAAACGCCCACTGAAGAAATCCGACACCGCGCAACTATGATCTGGATGTCGTGTGTTGTTCTTTTGTTGGTTTTGAGGTCAAGGCAGAGCGCATAGAAAGATAAATCTCCTCTCGACGAAACGGAACCGCCCAACCCCTGAAGCTGCTACAGCATTACGTCAGCCACTGGCCGAGGCGCGTGCAGTAGCGCACGCATCCCTTGAACCATAGCCGCACAGAAACATCACTACCCACAAAGCTACAGGTTGTGCGCATGCGCGCTCCGAGCGGGAAAACTACAAACGCGTTAGCTCCGATTGGCTACAGACAAAAGAACTACAGCTCCCAATAGACATGCGCAAAAAGCCCCTCTTAAAGCCTTTTAAATTTACGTGCAAAATGGCTGCACAGGTCGATCTGCTGCGCGTCAAAGTAGAGGAGAAGAGCAGGGACAGCTTTGACAAAGCCACCAAAGAAAAGAAAAAGAAGAAAAAACGAGAATGTTCGCCGTCCGATGACAAGCGCGAGAGATCGGAGAAGGAAGCGAAGAAAATAAAGCTTCATCACCACCAACACAATCTCCAACATGCCCAACAACGAGCGCATCCACCGCACCAACAACCGAACAGCCAAGCGCGCAACTTCAGCAAAGAGCAGGCACCTGTGCAACACCGTCATCCTCTCCATCATCAGCTCAACAGCACCAAGAAGGACTTACCTCCGGGCTGGCCGCCGCGCAAAGTGACACCAGCAGCCCACGTCCCGCAGAAGACGGTCCTGCCGCCTTCCCCGCTGTTCACTTTCACGCCGCTCAAAGTAGCGAAGGCCAAGCCCCTCAATAACAAGCCCAAACACATTGAGAAGGACGCGAAACTTAAGCCCAAGAAGGAAAACGCCGAGGCGAACGTTAAAGTGGAGGAATGCAAGAAGAAGAAAGGTACATTTTAATAGCGTTTGTACGTAAGCCAAACGATTTTACATTTCTGGCTGGCTTCCAACTTGAGAAGTGAGCGGAGAAAGTGCCGTTAGCCTCAAGCTGCTAACCCATGCGCGAGCACGCCCCCGTTCACACGAGCGCACTGTTACTAAATATTATCGAGGAAGAAAGTTTTCACAGCTGTGAAAGTACATTTTAATGAAACCGTATAACAACTTATAATTTTCTCTGCTTAGTATCAGATGCGTTATCATTACATTTGTCTTGCTTACTAAACTCGCTACTACACAACTGCAATTTAACAAACATAAGTAAGGTTGGTACTACTATAGCTTTTTATTACACGATACCATAATAACACCTGGGATTTTGGACACAATACCGTGATATTCTTTGCAATGTCATGTACTGTATCTGGTAACCATTCTGGACTATACAGTACCATATTATTATTATGATTGTACCATGTTACCGCCAAAGCACTTTTTAAAATGATTGTTATTAGTTAATAACAACAACTGTAGTAATTATGGTATTGTGCCTGAAACTATGTTCACCATGGTAAGATATGGAGTAAGAGCATCTTCTAGAGATTAATTATTTCTAGATCGCCAAATGTCCCAGAATGTTGTTGTATTTTGATTACCCCACAAAGTATCTAAAAAGTTTAAGGAAACACAAAATCATTTGTGAGTTTTTTTTCTTCCATGTTTAGAAAAGCTGTGTACATATTTATCTGATGTTCTCCCATTTCTGTTGATCTTTTCAGAGCCCCACAGTGAGAATGGCAAAACCCAGACCTTGGAGGAATACCTCCTGAAGAAAAAGAAAAAGAAGCGGCGGCATCGTGAAGATGAGCGTGGCAAGAAGTTACGCGTGCACAACAAAGAGGTGCAGACTGTGTGTGCAGGGTTGACAGGAGATGCTCCACCTCTTTCTGAAGACCCTGTCGTACATGCGTACATCAAAGATGAAAAGCCGTGTCCGGGCTTAGGTGAGTACCACACTCCTAAAGGTGGGAAGAAGCTGTTCCTCTCGCACCAAGACCACTTCATCCGCAGCTCGTGGCTTCAGACCAACTCCTCCTTCAGCAGACTCATCCATGAGGAAAAGCAGCCCAATGGAGGGGCGTCTGTACTACATGCTTATGCAGATGAACTGTCCTTGCTGCAGCCCGAGGACACTGAAAGATTCGCCCAGGAGTTCCTAGAACTCGCCTTTGCTGAGCACCCTAAAGGAGCCGCGCGCTATGCACTCGCCGTGGTGCACGGAGCAGCCGCCTACCTGCCCGATTTCTTGGACTACTTTGCCTTCAATTTCCCAAATACGCCTGTCAAGATGGAAATCCTTGGTAAAAAGGACATTGAGACCACCACGATTGCCAACTTCCACTCCCAGGTAGGGTGACGCTTTGGCATGCCATGGCAGTTTTTTTGGGGGTGGACACATTGAGACCTTGCACGTGTGACTGGCAAATTAAATCTATTTAGCCATTCTTACTACTTGAGGACTCAGGACTGTTAAAGCAGATGCATCTATTATTTACACAAGTCAGGCAGCTAGAAGGTGTCAGTTCTAAGTACATTAATAGTCTTGAGTAAGTGAAGCAGACCAAACTGTTAGGCTGTTTCTCTGGCGTCTCAGAGACTAATTAAACTGACAAAAAAACTGAAAATCAATGTTAATTTTCTGGCATTCTTAAACACTATTACTGTCAATTTTGCCTGTCAAAGGGATAGTTCACCCAAAAATGAAAATTACCCCATGAGTTACTCACCCTCAAGCCATCCTAGGTGTATATGACATTCTTCTTTCAGACGAATACAATCTGAGTTATATAAAAAAATGTCCTGGCTCTTCTAAGCTTTATAATGGCAGTGAATGGCAGCCCAAAATTTGAAGTCCAAAAAAGTGCATCCATCCATTATAAAAGTAATTTACACGTTATAAAGTAAAATATCCAGTTTTCGGCAGACCGCCACCTGTATTCAACGTACGAAAAGACTGTGACGATGCCGCTACGTAAGTGTTTTGAACTGCGAGAGACGTTACACTTTCTACGTAAAGCCGGGTGCACACTATACGATTTTGGCCACGATTTGGCCGTCTGAGACAAATTTTGCAAATCCTAAAAGATTCCTCTGATCTTAGGCTAAAATCTGAAGTCTTAAGGCCCTTTCACACTGGACGCGTAACAAAAAAGCGAAGCGGAAAAGGAATATTTTGTGTGCAAATAGTTCACGTCAAAACCTTTCACATCAGCCGCGACGCGAGTTTACGACGTCTGTGACGTTTCAGAGCTCAAACATTCCAAAACATTTGCGGCGACAGCTGAGAAAACACAGACACTTCCTCATTCAGTGAAGACAAGCATTTCATTTTATTTAAAAGACCGAAAAGAAGGTATTGGGTGCACCCAGTCTTAAAGAACAGAGAGTCTGAAGGGGATGCTAATCTTGTACATGAGCTAAAACTTTATCATGGCCGGTTCCGCACTTGCTTTCAAATGTCCGTTGGACAATTTGAGGAGCTCCTCCAGAGACAGTAGCAGCGCATCTGATGAGATAAACCACACACTTCAGGAACCAATCGATCCGGAGCAGCTGTGTTTCCAGTTGAGTCACAATGTAAACATTTAAGTGCCACAGTCGTACTGACGGAAACACATTCACTTTCTATGGTCGCGGACACAATTAGGTTAGAAAAAATCAACGAGTTTTAGCTCAAAAGGTTATGATATCGTTGTCTGTAGCCTAGTGGGCAATGCAGCTGCATCTGTACAGCTGTAAACACAACTACAGCTGTAATCTCGTGAGAAAGGCGATACCAGGCAAAATTTTATGTTGCTTGAATAGCTAAAGACATCAACTGGACATTTCGTGACCTTTGTTTCCTTGTGCTGGTCATATAATTAGAATACCATCAAAAAGTTGATTTATTTCACTAATTATATTATATATGATATATTATATTCATTCATTACACACAGATTGATATATTTTATTTTAATTGATATCATGTTCAGCACTCAATACTTAGTTGGGGCTCCTTTTGCCTGAATTACTGCAGCAATGTGGCGTGGCATGGGTTCGATCTGTCTGTGGCACTGCTCAGGTGTTACGAGAGCCCAGGTTGCTCTGATAGTGGCCTTCAGCTCTTCTGCATTGTTGGGTCTGGCATATCGCATCTTCCTCTTCACAATACCCCATAGATTTTCTATGGAGTTAAGGTCAGGCGAGTTTGCTGGCCAATTAAGAACAGGGATACCATGGTCCTTAAACCAGGTACTGGTTGCTTTGGCACTGTGTGCAGGTGCCAAGTCCTGTTGGAAAATGAAATCTGCATCTCCATAAAGATGGTCAGCAGTAGGAAGCATGAAGTGCTCTAAAACTTCCTGGTATACGGCTGTGTTGACCTTATACCTCAGAAAACACAGCGGACCAACAACAGCAGATGACATGGCACCCCAAACCATCTCTGACTGTGGAAACTTTACACTGGACCTCAAGCAACGTGGATTGTGTGCCTCTCCTCTCTTCCTCCAGACTCTGGGACCCTGATTTCCAAAGGAAATGCAAAATTTACTTTCATCAGAGAACATAACTTTGGACCACTTTTTTTCCTTTTTGTCTTTAGCACAGACGAGACGCTTCTGACGCTGTCTGTTGTTCAAGAGTGGCTTGACACAAGGAATGTGACAGCTGAAACCCATGTCTTGTATACGTCTGTGCGTAGTGGTTCTTGAAGCACTGACTCCAGCTCCAGTCCACTTTTTGTGAATCTCCCCATTTTTGAATGGGTTTTGTTTCACAATCATCTCCAGGGTGTGGTTATCCCTATTGCTTGTACACTTTTTTTCTACCACATCTTTTCCTTCCCTTCGCCTCGCTATTAAAGGTCCCGTTCTTCGTGATCCCATTGTTCAAACTTTAGTTAGTGTGTAATGTTGCTGTTAGAGCATAAATAATACCTGTAAAATTATAAAGCTCAAAGTTCAATGCCAAGCGAGATATTTTATTTAACAGAAGTTCCCTTTCAAAGCCTACAGCGAACGGCTTCATAAATGACGTCAGTAGAACAGACTAACCTCCGCCCACAAGAATACGTGAAAAAAGGGGGCGTGGTCTTGTTGCTGTCCCACATGGAGAAGAGGACGGTCGCGTGGAGAAAAGGAAGTGCTGCGTTTCAGTGTGTTTGTCGCCATGTCGTCGAGACGCTGTTATTTTCATCCCGGAGTCAAATCACCTTTGTTTGGCTTTCCCAGGGACGCTGTAGAGATCATTGAGCGCATAGCCGCATACATCTCCCGTTAAGAGGCGTGACCTTTCCGTACAACTTGCGCTAAGCTGCTGTCGAATCACAACACAGGAACCGCTGGCACAATCAGAACTCGTTACGTATTTCTGAAGGAGGGACTTCATAGAACAAGGAACTCGTCAGCCCGTTTTTAGGAGAGTGAAAATAGCGGTATACAGATAAGTCAATTGTGTGAAAAATACTGTGTTTTTTTACACGCGAAACATGAACACATGTTATATTGCACACTGTAAACACAATCAAAGCTTCAAAAACACACGAAGAACGGGACCTTTAATGTGCTTGGACATAGAGCTCTGTGAACAGCCAGACTTTTTTGCAATGACCTTTTGTGTCTTGCCCTCCTTGTGCAAGATGTCAATTGTCGTCTTTTGGACAACTGTCAAGTCAGCAGTCTTCCCCGTGATTGTGTAGCCTTCAGAACTAGACTGAGAGACCATTAAAGGCCTTTGTTTTGAGTTAATTAGCTGATTAGAGTGTGGCACCAGGTGTCTTCAATATTGAACCTTTTCACAATATTCTAATTTTCTGAGATACTGAATTTGGGATTTTTTCCTTAGTTGTCTGTTAAATCTGAAATGTATCAGTCTGTGTGTAATGAATTAATATACAAGTTTCACTTTTTGATTGGAATTAGTGAAATAAATCAACTTTTTGATGATGATCTAATTATATGACCAGCACCTGTATGTGATTGGTTTAAGCCTTTTCTGTCGCTGCGAGTGTTAAAATCGACATCGAAACAAAAAAAATAAGCATAATTTTTTTTCGCCACAGCACATTCGTGTTCGGTGTGGAAGCACTCATTACACAAACAGCTGATCAAAAAATAAAACCATTGCGTGAATTATTTGCGCGTCAAAATCGGGTCCAGTGTGAAAGGACCTTTAGATCGTTAGTTTGACATGTTCACCGGCAGCCGATTAATGACCGCTGCGATCAAATTTGACCTCCGATGAAATTCTGGCAGTGTCAGAAGATTTGGCGCACAATCCTGCAGTGTGATCTTCTTTTTTTCAAGACAAACTATGACCAAAATGAGTGCTAGTCTAGAGATTTCTTTGTAGCCACCACTTCAATCCTGCGTGTAATGCAGCTCACTTTCACGGGCCTGTCATTGATTGATGATAATAAACTCCGGACAAGTTTTCCTGCATGCGTCCGTTTTTAGCGCGGCTTGACTATCCTACAGTGTGACATTAATGACAACTTATCTTACAATGTGACATGGCTTACAGCGGGGATCATGTTTGTACAGTCTGACAAGGAAAAATCCTAAAGGACTATTATAAATCGCACAGTGTGGTGCACCCGGCTTAAGTTGAATACAGAAGGCGGTCTGGCGGAAGCTAGATATTTTACTTCATAAAGTTTTAAATATGGAAATTTTTCTTACAAAAAAAACATCGATTCGCTTCAGAAGGCCTTTATTAACCCCCCGGAGCCGTGTGGATTACTTTTATAATGGATAGATGCACTTTTTTTGGGCTTCAAATTTTGGGCTGCCATTATAGACAGTTTCAACGGCAACAACATAAACAAACATTACTGTGCATACACGCTTTTATGGCCCAAACTTAACTTCCAGTAGACGTCCGCAAAGAATCAACAACAACAGAGGCTGCGTTATCTTTCTTATGCGCTATCATGCTTTCATTTTAATTGGGCAGCATTATCTTAATTTACATGTTTTTATTGTTTCAGCATATTTATTATAAATAATCTCCCATTTCTGTCTGCAATATAGAGTGGGGGAAACGCCCCCTTTAAAGGGTTAGTTCACCCAGAAATGTAAATTCATACATTAATTACTCACCCTCATGTCGACCCCAACCCGTAGGACCCCAACCCGATCGTAGAGAAGAAGAAAAATAACTTAAGTTGTGTTCCGAAGATGAACGAAGGTCTTACAGGTTTGAAACGACATGAGGGAGAGTAATAATGACAGAATTAACACTTTTGGGTGAACTAACCCTTTAAAGGCCGTGTAATGCCGTTTTCTGTATAGTATAAATGCTTGCGCGCTCGCCTTCAATCATGCAATGCATCGGAATAACATTTTTCTTTGTTTCATAACATTAATTTTGAGAAAGTTAACTTGTAGATAAAGTAACGTTACCCTATTTGAGAATGATTGATTGTATATGAATGCATCACAAAAAAATCCCGTGCTCTATTGGCACTGCCATTAATAGAGGACAAAGCAAAAGTTGTTTTGCACTCCGTGATAAAGGCACATTTAAATATCAGTTATCCAGATGGCGACCACTTGATGTGAACAAATGTAAACTTGCCGTGTCCTGATTGACTGATGATCACAGTGATCGCATGTTAATGCCAAGTATAAACGCAGCCAAAATAAGTTACCTCTAAAGTAGATTATTTCTGATAACAAGCAAAATAAATAACAAGTAAATTACATTAGACGCTGCTCTCATATGACTGGATATTTATGAAGCATTTAAGGCTTTTTGGTGAGTTGCACACTGTTTTTGCACTGGTGTCATATTCTCTCTGCTTGATTGTTAATATTTATATCATGTTATCCAAGAATAGTACGTCAAAAATGTGTTTCTACTGAGTAGTGCGCCATACTATCTAGGGCTGGGCGAGAAAGCGATAACGATATGTATCACGATAGACACGTAATCGATATCAATAAAAAATGTTTGATAAAACGTTCGATAATTATTTTTCTTCGTCGGAAGAAACCAGAGGTTGAGAAGCAAGTTTGGTTGCATGAACAAAGGCACTCACTCTCTGGTAACCAAGCAACGTAGGGAGTGACAGGCTAACAGCCAATCATGTAACTGTATCAAGTCTGCTTGTGCAATATCGTTGTCTCGTGTTGGATTCATTCTTCAGTAAACAGAACCGGCGTGGAGGGATATGTGGAAAATGATTGCCGCAGCGAGCGAGGAAATTGTTAATAAAACAAGTCAGCTCACCAGTATGACAGTTTTTTGGATTGTATAAGTCTCACTGTAGTCAGACCAATGTCGTCTGCAAGACTGTCGTCTGTTTATACTCGACACGCTCGCCGTTGTGCTATTCTTGACTTTGGTTGAATCCGAAATCGCCCCCTAAACCCTCAATCACTATTCCCTACTTTAGTCCACTGATACAGTTCACTTGAAGGAGTGAATGAAAACGAGTGAGCGAATTCGGACCTTTTACTGTCTATGATTCAGACAGCCACTGTGTGTACATTGGCTGTACACTCGTTATTGCGGTGCAAAGTGGGATAGAATGAGTGCACTCAATAACGTCCACTATGGTTTCGGACACCACTACAAAAATGGCTGTCCCCTCAAATAGTGCCCTATTTAGGCTATAAGGGGCAATTTCGGATTCAGCCTTTGAAACTACATGGAGAGGTACTCTGCATCAGTCACTGCCGTATGACAAAGCATCTAAATGGTAAAAGTTACAAAGAAATAATGGAAGCACTGCACCTTAATGTTAAGAGATATTTGAAATTTTAGACTTGTTTATAATTTGAAATTTTAGACTTGTTAATATTTTAATTATTTGAGTATTTTCCATGGTTGTGTTGACATTTCTGCCGTTATCACTGAGGGGATTATAATCAGAGGAAGGTTAAGTTTAAAATAAAAATGTTTAAATGTAAAATATTTTTTTCTTATTTTAAATAGGTCATAAAACATATCAATAATTATCGATATCGACCGATATGAAACCATTATATCGTGATACAGTTTTCAGCCATATCGCCCAGCCTTAATACTATCCCCTTGCCAGAACGATAAACAAACGCGTAACGCTCGTGCGTCCGATGAAATCGTCTATAATGCTTGGATTTGCCAGGACATTTTTTTATATAACTTCCATTGTATTCATCTGAAAGAAGAATGTCATATACACCTAGGATGACTTGAGGGTGAGTACATTGAGATAATCTTCATTTTTGTGTGGACTATCCCTTTAAGGATTGTTCACACTAAGGACGAAAACTGTTTTAATAATCTTTCTAACTTTATTAGAATAGTGAAGTCCACAATACAGTTATAAATATAACGACACAGAGGAACAATATAATTGGAATCACTTTGTTTCGAATAATGTTTCCAGCTGATGAATGAAAAAAAACATTGACAACTGAGTTTGAGCATTTTAAAGCAGCAGACGACATAACTGCAGCGCACCCTTATATAATAAACAGAACATTATCATGCATTGCTGTGGACACTAATATAGTTATAATTTTTAATGTGAACAATCCTTTAAACTAAGTTAAAGAGTGTGTTTTGGGATGTTTCCTTGCAGGTGAGCCGAACATACTGCTCTGGGACTTATAGAGCTGGTCCCATGAGGCAGATCAGTCTGGTCGGTGCAGTAGATGAGGAGGTGGGCGATTTCTTCCCGGAGTTCTTGGACATGCTTGAGGAGTCTCCGTTTCTTAAGGTTAGAACATAATCTCTCACAGATCAGAGTTTGAAAGGCCTTGTGCATTTACTAGCTTTGTAGTGCAAATGATGCGTTTCAATTTACTATTTGCCAGCGGAGTTTCTTACGGTTTTGGATCCAGCTAAATGTTGTCTTGCACAAAAATGGTTTTGGTTGCTTCCCTGTACTTTTAAAGACCTCTAAACATCAAAATTGGAGATCAATACAATAACACTACTATTCAAAAATTTGGTGTCAATAAAAGTTTTTTTTGTTTTTGAAAGAATTCTTACCCTCACAAAGGGTGGATTTATTTAATCAGAAATTAAGTAAAAAATAATTGCAAAATAATATTACAATTTAAAATAAATTATGCTATTTTAAAATGTTATTTATTTGATGATAAAGCTGAATTGCATGACTGAACATTACTCCAGTCTTCAGTGTCATATGATCCTTTAGAACATATTTTAATATGCTGATTTGTTACAATATTTATTATTTATTACATTTATTATCAATACTGTTGAAAACAGTTTTTTTTTTATGGAAACCGTGATACATTTATAGAAAGCTTAAAAGAACAGTATTTATTTGAAATTATGAATGCCTTTACTTATACTTTTGATCAATTTAATGCATTCTTGTTAAATAAAAGTATTAATTTGTTGGGAGGAAAAACCTAGCCAAACAGTAATTTTTGTCTAATAAAATGTCATCTATAAACTGTTAAGCAAATAGTAACGTTATTGCTGATAGCTAATAAATGGTTGATATTAAACTATAATCAAGGGAATTTATACAGTATATCATTATACTGTAGAGAAATTAATTGAGATGTGCTGCAGCATATCATTACATTTACAATTGTTATTAAATTAGTGTTTTTAAAGATGAACTTTGAGTGTTAGACGATGGCAAAGGTAAATATCTAAATGTAAAAAGGAAAACAAGCATGTACAAGTAGGTATGCAATATCCATACATTTGAAAAAAACTCTATCAGCCAGCCATTAACTGATATATTATGCATCCCAAAGTAATTGCAAGCTCCAAGTCATGACTGTGACAAGTCTGATTTGATATGTTCTACACCAACGCCCTGTTTCAATAAGAAATATGTCTTGTTTGTTTTGTTTTGTCTTGTTCCTAAAATTCATACATTGAGACAATGGTTAGGGCAAGGCTACAGCATTGTTTTGACTTCCCGACTTATGTTTTGTTTGTCTGTGCAGTTGACTTTGCCATGGGGAAGCCTGTCGAGCCTGAAGCTTGACTGCAGGTCCCAGAGCGACGATGGTCCCATCATGTGGGTGAGACCTGGAGAGCAGATGGTCCCCACAGCTGATATGCCCAAGTCTCCATTCAAGAGACGAAGGTATGCGCTGGTGTGATATTCAACCTTAAAATAGACTTTCATGGTAGCCCCTCTCAAAACGATTTATTTTTGGTTGTAGATCAATGAATGAGATCAAGAACTTGCATTACCTCCCGAGAGCCAGTGAGCCACGTGAGGTGCTGTTCGAGGATCGAACACGAGCCCATGCTGATCACGTTGGCCAGAGCTTCGACTGGCAGAGTACAGCAGCTGTGGGTGTCCTGAAAGCAGTGCAGTTTGGGGAATGGTGAGTGCAACCATCTGCCACTCAGAAAAATATGCACATGCTTGTACATGCAAAAACCTGCATGTAATTAACTATAGATAAAAATGACCTTTGATGTTCTCCTCTATCATAGGAGTGACCGGCCACGGATAACCAAAGATGTGGTCTGTTTTCACGCTGAGGACTTCAATGACGTCGTGCAAAGGCTTCAGCTAGACCTGTATGAGCCACCTGTGTCACAGGTATGAGCTGTTAAACTGATAAACAGGACAGACTGTAGGCATGTGTGTTTATATTAGTCGTGGCTAACATGGCAAGTCGGATTGTGTAAGCACAATGTATGAATGAACATACATTGTAAGTCATCATTTTTGACACTGAGCAGTATCTGAGCAGAGAATCAATTAAAATTGAGTTACAGGATTATAACGGGGATCGAATTATGGCGGGTATTGTGCATCATTTTAATCATTCCAACAGGTCTTGCGCTTATAATGCAGGAAATTCTTGCAAAATTGCATTCACTTTAGCATGTAGGTTGTATGAGTAAATTAATCCACACAGATCAAATCAGTCACTTTAAAACTTTCTGCGAGACGCAAGCCGCATGAGTGTTTCAGCGGTGCTGCATCTTCTCTCTCACTCTCAAAATGCGCTTAACATAACCACATTGCATCTGCACAAGGCAAGCATAAAGCACGCTGCAGGTGGCGATACTAGACTCTTGCTTTTCGGGAATTGGGACCGTTGACGGTATTGTCACTTGCACAATCGGGCCAGTGTTGCACCTTTTTAAGTCTTACCAATTTAAATAGTCAAGCGGTTTTAAACTATTCAGTACTCACGTGCTCTCTGAGAGATGGTTTTCTCTGTGCACATACATAAAGTCGCATCACATACAGCTGTTATGGTCAAAAAACACAAAATGATGTAAATTCCTATTTGGTCTAGTCGGTTTAAAAGGTGCAGATGTCCTGATCAGGCCATGTGCACACGATGATGGACAGGAGTCATATATTCGATTTCAAGTCATTCATCTGTGCTCTTAGAGTTATATTTATAAAGAGTCTTTAAGTCACAGCACAGGTGTAATCCACGTTTTGAGAATTGGTTCACTCTCCCACTCATTAATGTAGATAACTTGCTGTATATTTATGCCACTTTGACAATTTCGCTGAAAACCTGTCATGAATGAGTGTGTATCCTTGCTGATTGGCTGAAAGTGCATGCTCGTCAGCGACTTCAGCACCTGCCAGCTGACTCTAAGCTGGGCCAGTGTATGTCATGATGACTGATTTTATGAAGTACAATCACACTTGAGTTTGTTATTAACCAATTAGACTATAAAATTTAGATGTTTGAATTCTGCCGAACTGACCCCAAACCAGCCCAAATTTTGTCCACCCGCCCAAGCCTGTTTTTACCCACACAATCAAATTGAAAACCGCCCAATTGGAACAATCTGGCAACACTGATTCTGATCGCGTTCGAGAGATCATCAACTATATCTGTGATTGGCTGCATTAATCACCGCTGCAAAAACACGCTGTAAATGGATGCATTTGACGCTCTCCAGAGCTCTGCAAATCTGCCAAATCTGTTTCGCCAATATTATTACAGTATCAACTGAGGGTGCTTTTGCTTGCATTTGAGGGTGCTTAGCAACCCCGTAGAACCGGGCCTTGAGATTTTATGTTTGTTTGGTAAACCACGATTTCACTTTTCTAACTTTAGCTAGTGTGTAATGTTGCTGTTTGAGCATAAACAAAATCTGCAAAGTTACAACGTTCAAAGTGTAAAGCAAAGGGAGATATTTGCTTTTAAAGAAATCAATTTCTAAGGACTACAGCAAACAGCCAGTAAGGGACTACTAGACATTCCTCCAGGGTTGCTGACATCACCAGCCCTAATATTTACATAAACCCCTCCTCCGAGAATATGAAATAAGGGGGGGTGAGGCCATTTTGTATCGCAGCGGGAAGCGTTGTTGTGGTATAGTTAGTAGGCTGGAGTGCTGTTGCCAATGCCGACGAAACGCTGTTATTTTCATCCGGATTGTAGGTCCACTTTGTTCAGCCTTCCTAGGGACGGGGGTGCGTTGCAGTGCGTTTAACATACAACATGTTATATGCATGTGTGTATGAGACCGAGGGGAACAGGTCGCATATGCAGCAGATATATGCTGCCCATAATAAATCAAAGCACGAGGCAGACAGGGGTCGGAGGAGAAGACCAGAAAATGTGACATAATGGACAATATTCGTCTGTATTTGCAATACACGAGCTCCCGCGCGGCTCCCGCTGCACATTTCACGGAGGAAAGCTTCCACAATCTTTGCGAGTTCAATGCAGGATTCTTACAGCGGCTTGTCCTGAAAGATGGATTTAAAAACAGAAGCTGTTTAATGGGCCACAACCTGTAAGTATGATTTATTTTTCGTCGATGTGTTTTCCTGTAATAGTTCGTATTGTTAATTGTATGTTGTAGCAAGGAAGTAAACAGATGACCACGCTCATTTGGCTCTGCAAACCAGTTTGTTAAATGCTCATTCATACTTAACGTTATCCGACAAACACCTCACGTTACAAACTGTTTTAAATCTCAACAGCGAACTTGGCATTAGTGTAAATTATTCTTTGATTAGAGCTTTTATGTATTGTTTATCTACAGGCATGCTTAACATGGTTCTGTGTTTAAACATTTGCTTTACTAGTAGCCAAATCAGTGTTCGTTCTTGTGACAGATATTTGGCTATAATCGTTCTAAAAATGCAAAAGTAACAGTGCCATTCAGTAGCGATCACTATAGATCTGCAGTCTTTACTCTTGAGGACTGAACAGGTTCTGTTCGATCATCTTCACTAAAATTGTCTGGGTCTGATTTGGGCTCAAATTGGTATGGTTTTATTGACGCCATTGTTTCTAATACTACCCAAAGCACAGTCTACCGGTAAAGGTAAGGGGTGTGACGTTTCCGACAAACGTGCACTAGGCGGTTAGCGAATCACAACACACTGGGCCAGCTAACCAATCTGAGCCCATTGCTTATTTTTGAGGAACTGGCTTCATACAACGCGAAAACCATCAGACCGTTTTTATAAGGAGGGACAGAGCAGTGTAGAATAAAGGTAAAATATATGGAAAACAATGCAATTTTTTTAAAACGAAGCATGAACACATGTTACAGTGCACCCCACAAACACAATCAAGCCTTCGAAAGAATGTGTTTTACCACCCCTTTAAACATAAAATAACCTGGTCCTGTTTGATCAAGGTATGCGACTGTTCTGACTTGTCCAAATTTCAGGATCACTTTTTCATCCGTCATCAACATTATATTTCAAATGTATACAATGAATAGACAGAGTTGGGTTCTGTTTTTATGTTCCCAAGTGTACCTAAAATATAAAGTGTTTAATATACAGGTTTGTGGCTCTTAATTTCTTTTTATTAATTAACCATTTGTAAACTTATGTTCACTGTTCATTTTTATAAATATAGGATTAAATCTATATTCAGAGTCTAATTGAGAGTTTGAAAATCTAAATTGAATCGGAACATCTGAATACCGACACCCAGCCCTAGTCGGCCTTCGATACTGTTCACAATTTAGGGCTCTAATATTGTGGCAATTTCTCCCCATGATATCAATTGATAATAGTATTGGATATAAATCTTTTGCAAGGTATTGTATTGAATGTATAAATTCAAGTATCATGACAACAACAGTAGTGAAATATTCAATTCTGAAGATGAATGACGGGAGTAAAATCTAGATGTTTTTTCTATTTTAATGATAATATCAATCAAAAAGTCTCATTTGTCAGCTAAACTAGTCTTAAGAACTAAATGTAATATTGCATGTTGTATTGAATATGAGGTCATTTTTGATCATCTTTTAAACACTTTTGTTAAGAAGTTTTGAATTTAATTAATTTCAAGGCATCACTCTTTATAATTTTATAATTATTTTAAGACCACAATCTGATCTATTGATGACGTGGTGTTGGATGAGCAGTAATTAATACATGATTCCAAACGGATGTGGAGATGTAAGGACAGGCAGGTGTTAAATAGATCAGCATTCCCATAATGCCCCTCTCTTTACAGTGTGTCCAGTGGGTGGACGATGCCAAACTCAACCAGTTACGACGGGAAGGCATCCGCTACGTTCGTATGCAGCTCTGCGATGACGACATCTACTTTATCCCCCGCAACGTGATCCACCAGTTTAAAACCGTCTCGGCCGTGTGCAGCCTGGCGTGGCACATCCGTCTAAAGCAGTACCACTCCGAGGAAGAGGAAGAAAAGGACGTTAAGACCAAGGATCTGTGTTCCACATCATGTCCTCCCCCCTCTTCTTCCCCTGTTCACCCGGACACCAAAGTCACCTCCTGCGCCCAGCTACAAACAGACACGGCACAAGGTGGGGTGGCGAAAACAAATGAGCTAGTTTTCCAGAGGCCCGCCACGCCACCAAGAGAGCCGCAGCCCGCTCCTCCACAACCGGCTAAATCCGCCCACACTGTTTCCGCCAGTCCCTGTTCGGAGAGCAGCCCTCTGTCCTCGCCCACACCAGAGCAAATGCTTCCACAGGCTCCCGCCGAGCCTGCATCAGACTCCTCACTCAATGGCAGCAGGTCCACGGATTTCCACAAATGACTTCCGAATCCTTCCTTTTGTGGAGGGGTGGAGTTTTATTTCACCTAACAGACGTGACTGACATTCCACAGTGTAAAAAAAAAAAGGAATATCTGGACTTTGCCTAAAAATGATGAAGACTGTATATTTTTCTTTTTTAGATTTTGGTTAAGAAAATGACCCCACGAGTACTTTTTAGGTTTTTCTCAGCCAAAGTATTTAATTTGAAATATATTTTTGCTGATTACTCAGTATTGTTTTATATTTGTTTATATATTATTATAAATGAGATGAACTATCGCTCAAGAAGGACTTTTCAAGTGGTTTCCCAGGCCATCATGTGCATCTGCTAATTGGTTTTTACAAACAAGGAAAAAAGTGCCTGTCACAAGTGGAGAGCAGCAATCATATCTTAAAAGGAGAAAAATTGTTGTTTTTTTTACTTCCCATGGTGTCACTCTGAAGTTTCTGACATATTTAAGCTAGACTAGAGAGATATTTGCTTTTTAATTGACCATCCTCTGGTTTTGGATTAAAACGCTTTGCTTGAAGGAAAATTAATTATTTTTTGAAAGAGAAATAGCAGTAATTATCAAAGAGGAACCTGTGCATTACCTCTCATGTATGCAGAAAATAGGATTTTGCCTCCACGTGAGGGTTGATCATTTGTTTGTTCATTTTAATTATTTATTTTTGTCCAGAAATTGTCAGTCTTTTAAGATCACGGTCATAAATGTATTTGTCATATTCATTTTCTGTCTATAGTGTATGCGGGAGCCATTGTGCTTTTTTTCTTCTTTGGACTAGGAAGATGTATTCCATCTAAGACCGGACGTTAGCAGAAAATTGATGGAAATGTGATAACCAAACCTGCACTCAGGGGCAACATACTGATGCCTTTTCATTTGGTCAAGTCTCCTCCTGCTGTGTTCACTTTGAAGTTTTATAGTAATCTAATCCATTTTATTCATATTATTGGGATTTGATGGACTTGAGCGGTTGAACCTATATTTCTGACATGTTAGAATGAGCTTTATGTAAGGCAGCGGCCCCTTGATTCAAATGGATCTAAACAAGCTTCCATTCAGATTTCACTCATGATCCTGTTCATACAAGTAGTTTTAGAGTCGGAACAGAAAGAGTTTTTTTTAAATCATACTTAATTATGCTCTGACCTTTTGTGCTTTGTCTGTCTTTTTTTTTTAAATGTCCCAAATTATTATTCCTGTTGCTTTGGCCATTTTAAGCTTTTGTTGAATTTCTTTTCTGAAAATCATTGAGTGATTTCAACAACATGGTATGAATAAATTCCTATGCTTTTCTTGTACCAGAAAACTGTTATTGTATGTTGCTGTTCCCATAATCTGCTCCCCGAATCAAACTCAAATTTTTCTCCTTCAAAAAAACGTTTGATATTATTCATAAGTAGTAGCAGAAGGTATATGCCCAGTATTATTGCTTAACAATAATGTTTATGTGTTTGAAGAACTGAAGTTGTCCTGACTAGCGTTCTAGGGTGACTCTGCTATCCGTTTTAGTTGGATGAGTGCAATTTAGCTTTCACTTGCTAAGTGTAGTTGCGTGTCAGTAATGTTTTTGCACATGTTAATGTGGTTCTTTTGAATGGGATGGAGTTTAAAGCAGGCATTCAATGTTTCTGAAAGGGTGGTGGGCAGTAGTTGTGCTTCTCCATTGATGCCAAGTATTGCTAATGACTGATTTGAATGTAATTTCACACCAGCAAGCCAATCAGTCCACATTGATTATGGTTTCAACTAAACGATCTAACGGCTTTCCCTAATCAAATGCGTCCTGTAAAAATGAGTGCCTTCTATCAAGTCTTTAATTATCTGCTATTAAGCTAATTGATGCTATACGAGTTGTACAAAGCATTAGTTGCGATGGAATTTCATAAAGTCTGGCAATAAGTAATGATTGGGTATTTATTATTGTAAAATGCTAATTCTACTAACCCAGAATAAACTGAAGGTGACTGTTTTATCAGCCACCAAAGGATGACCATGCAAAAAAATTGGGGGTAAATGACATTGAAATGTTAAATTCATGTGCAATATGAATCATATCTTCTTATATTTCCCACTATTTTTTAATTAGGATTACGATTATATATGCAGGTTGGAAAGCCTAAACCGTAATCATTCTCCCCACTATTCAGTGGCACTTTCTCAGATTCTGCAGATTAACGTTTTGTTTAATGAAAGAAAAGATACTTTTCTTAAATTGGAGGTCATTATTTACCAATTCATTAAGATGAATCTTCCCATATATACAGACATGTTCTCCACTCACTCAGTAACACACGATTATGCTTTTACACCTTACGGTTTCATGGTATATTAAAATAAACATGATGTTTAGCGTTCTATGTTTCTTCTGAATTTTGGCAGCTAGATTCTTTTTTGTGTTGATCAGGTTTTTGATGGTCATTTGTAATCTAGGAAAAATCCACTTAGGGATCAAGGCATGCTCTCTGTGTTTTATTCATTATTTGCTCTGTTTGATATTTGTATAAAGGTTTTCAATTTCATTGATTTTTAAGGACTAATTAGATGGTCAATTATGAACATAGTCAAAGTAATGTTTTGTAAATGCTAAGTTACATTTAATAGAACTGTCATGTGGATCTTTTCAATTGTGTAAAAATGCAATGGAATGCATAGACTTTTCTGTATTTTTTTAAATAAACCATTTTATGAGTGTAACAAGGTGAAGCGTTTCTTTAAGGTGGCACTTTCACTGTATCAGAAAATATGCAAATGAGCAAACACGTCACAAACTATAAACTTGACATTTATACACAATCTTTTGTCTTTTTCCTCTCTTTCAGACAGACTTGGCACCAAATGTATGCATTATAAAATACATTAAAAAGTTAATTTATGTTACCTATGAGATTATGGGATTGTCTACATTTCAGTACATTCATCTTATTATCTTGTCTTTAGTTGCACAATTAAAATAATTTATATACATTTTAGTTACATGGTTCAATGTTCAAACAGGCCATTCTCTTGCATTACACAAAATGCACAATCGGTATACGTGTCCATCTGTTGTGTGAGGTCAGTGGTTGGTCTACTATCCCTCAAAAACCACGGTGCTGGTCTCTCTGAGGCTGAAAGAAAGCTTTGCTCAGTAAATCCCGTTGCACTGTCTTGCGAGGCAGTTCTCCTTTTCTTTCACCTTCGACATGAACTAGACCCATGTTTCTGGCTTATTTCGTGGGCCCTTTGGTTTTCCAAAACGAGATCCAAAAGCTGTGGAGTAAGAAAGGCGTTATTAACTGTTCACAACATCATGTAATGGCAGAGTAGTATTGCCAGGCGTCAACATGAACTGAGGAAATTTAAAATGGAGTAGCTCCATCTGGTGTCAACTCTCAGAACATCAGTTTGAAAACATTTGGGTAATTAAAAAATGTATTAAAAGAGGGTGATAGCTTACAAAATAAGAATCCAACAGCAGCACCATAGGGTGGTTGAGCAGACTGAGGCGGGGCTGGGGCTGGGGCTGAGGCTGGGGCTGAGGCTGAAGATGGGGCTAGGGGCGGGGGTGGGGGTGGGATCGGAGGCGGGGCTGTTTTTGCTGCAAATGACAGTTACATGATGTTCAAGCCACACACATGCAGCTTGTCATTTGCTTTAAATGTTTATTTGAATAGAATTAAATTCAATAGAATTAGCTATATCAACAATGAAAAGTAGAAGTGGTTATACATACGCCTCTGTCTTCCTTTCAAAAACTTAATACTCTGTAAGAAAAGAAATATGTATTTACATTTATAGAATCTGCTTTTATCCAAAGCAAGTACTGTTCACACATAAGAGGCCATTCACACAGAACACGTTTTTGCATTGGGCATGGCCTACAGACGTGTTTTAAAAATGTTAACTCCTTAACTTGAACTCTGTAGACTTCCGCGAGACGCTGCAAAAGATTTGAGACGAGCGCAATGTTCAAACTAGTAGGGTAGGCGCGAGGGGGCCTAGGCTCATTTACATGTCCAGCCCCCCAGATTCCTGATTGCTTATAGGAACACGCCGACTTTTTGGGACTTTAGCTTATTCACCGTATCCCCCAGAGTTAGACTGGGGGACAATTAATTGTTGATTTGTTACTTTAATGGAAGATTTACTTTCCACGAGGAGACAGCCGGTACAGTGGCACCTGATGCTTCCAATTTCCAGAACACACATATTTCATCACTGGACTGTAGTAGTGAGACTTCCACAACGCACATCTGGCAAATGATTTTGTCTCATTATATCAATGGAAACAACTTAAAATACTCTGTAATTTATGATCATACAGGTGAGTATGTTATTTTATTTGCATCACTCATGATAAAAACAAATATGTTTTATAAAATAAAGAAAACAGACAGGATGCCGCTTTCTGTCTCGGTTTCCTTTCCGTGAAACTTGTGCATGGAGAGTGTCACAACACTGAGTGACAAGTTGTCCTGCCCTTGCGCCAATAAACACGTCATCGGAGAAAGGGGAGTGTTAGTTATTTTGATTTAAGATTACAAGGGCACATGCATTTAAAAAAAAATATTTTGAGAACGAATAAATCATTTATAATAAATACTGCAATATTCCATTAAAAAAAATGTAATTGTCCATTTTGATTTCATGGTGGCTTTAACTTGGCTTAGGAACGGCTGCGGCTGCAAAAGACGCAAGACGTGAGCACAGTGGAAAAACATGGAAAAGTTGTGCAATGGAAAGCAAAAACAATCAGTGTGAACATCCCCTCTAAAGTGTATTCAAGGTATGCTATACATTTTTCAAAATGTACAAAATGTAATGTTTATTTGCCATCAATAAACTGGATTTCACATGTTTATTGTGCCATGCACGTTACATATACCAAATACAGAGACTTTAGAAGTTGAACCTTTGTCCTGGCCTTGCTGACCAGTGAAGTTTTCTGGTTCTGTGTTGGTCTCGTTGCTGCTGGCTGACTGCTGGCTGCTGTCTGGTGCTCTACTGTATTGGCCACAAGGCAAGCTAAAGTAAGGTTATGTAGTCTAGTTTATGCAGTTTCTGATATCAATCACTGTTAAGGGATTTATGCTGTCACTCACCTTTGCTTCCAGTTGCCATGGTTACAGTGACTGGAGGACGCGGCGGAGCCACAGATAGAGGCTCTGTAAAATTAAACACAGCTGTGCACACATAGATCCAATAATAGTATGCCCTCTTTATCTCTGTTGCACAGTGACAAACACTACACTGCAGTGCACTTGAGAGGGTAAATTTGCATGTGCATGTTATGTTGTAATGACACTAGTGACTGAGGTGTGGGAGGGCACAATGGAAACACCAACCTACCTTGTTTTGAACTTTTTGCTCTGACGCTCTGTTAGAAAATAACACATTTGGTAAGAATGAGTCAAGCATTAATCATACAAAAAGCCATAGCGCAGCACCTTAAAGGGTTCACCCAAAAATGAAAATAATGTCATTTATTACTCACCCTCATGCCGTTCCACACCTGTAAGACCTTCGGAACACACATGAAGATATTTTTGTTGAAATCCGAAGGCTCCGTGAGGACTCCATTGGGATCAATGTAATTTACACTCTCAAGATACACTCACCTAAAGGATTATTAGGAACACCATACTAATACTGTGTTTGACCCCCTTTCGCCTTCAGAACTGCCTTAATTCTACGTGGCATTGATTCAACAAGGTGCTGAAAGCATTCTTTAGAAATGTTGGCCCATATTGATAGGATAGCATCTTGCAGTTGATGGAGATTTGTGGGATGCACATCCAGGGCACGAAGCTCCCGTTCCACCACATCCCAAAGATGCTCTATTGGGTTGAGATCTGGTGACTGTGGGGGCCATTTTAGTACAGTGAACTCATTGTCATGTTCAAGAAACCAATTTGAAATGATTCGAGCTTTGTGACATGATGCATTATCCTGCTGGAAGTAGCCATCAGAGGATGGGTACATGGTGGTCATAAAGGGATGGACATGGTCAGAAACAATGCTCAGGTAGGCCGTGGCATTTAAACGGTGCCCAATTGGCACTAAGGGGCCTAAAGTGTGCCAAGAAAACATCCCCCACACCATTACACCACCACCACCAGCCTGCACAGTGGTAACAAGGCATGATGGATCCATGTTCTCATTCTGTTTACGCCAAATTCTGACTCTACCGTCTGAATGTCTCAACAGAAATCAAGACTCATCAGACCAGGCAACATTTTTCCAGTCTTCAACTGTCCAATTTTGGTGAGCTTGTGCAAATTGTAGCCTCTTTTTCCTATTTGTAGTGGAGATGAGTGGTACCCGGTGGGGTCTTCTGCTGTTGTAGCCCATCCACCTCAAGGTTGTGCGTGTTGTGGCTTCACAAATGCTTTGCTGCATACCTTGGTTGTAACGAGTCGTTATTTCAGTCAAAGTTGCTCTTCTATCAGCTTGAATCAGTCGGCCCATTCTCCTCTGACCTCTAGCATCAACAAGGCATTTTCGCCCACAGGACTGCCACATACTGGATGTTTTTCCCTTTTCACACCATTCTTTGTAAACCCTAGAAATGTTTGTGCGTGAAAATCCTAATAACTGAGCTGATTGTGAAATACTCAGACCGGCCCGTCTGGCACCAACAACCATGCCACGCTCAAAATTGCTTAAATCACCTTTCTTTACCATTCTGACATTCAGTTTGGAGTTCAGGAGATTGTCTTGACCAGGACCACACCCCTAAACGCATTGAAGCAACTGCCATGTGATTGGTTGATTAGATAATTGCATTAATGAGAAATTGAACAGGTGTGTCTAATAATCCTTTAGGTGAGTGTACATTAATGTACTAAAAACATATTTTAATCAGTCCATGTGAGTACAGAGGTTCAATATTAATATTATAAAGCAATGAGAATATTTTTTGTACACCAAAAAAACTAAATAACGACTTATATAGTTATAACCGATTTCAAAACACTGCTTCATGAAGCTTCGGAGGGGAAATGAATCAACGAGTCGAATCATGATTCTGTCAAACCACCAAACTGCTGAAATCACGTGACTTTGGCGCTCCGAACCGCTGAATCGACTCACTGATTCGTTTCCGAGCCGAAGCTTCATGCACCAGTGCTTTGAAATCGGTTATCACTGTATTAGTCGTTATTTAGTTTTTTTGCCGCACAAAAAATATTCTTGTCGCTTTATAATATTAATATTGACCCACTGTATTCACATGGACTGATTTAAATATGTTTTTAGTACATTAATGGATCTTGACAGTGTAAATTACATTGATGCCTATGGAGGTATCATTGAGCCATTGATTTCAACCAAAATATCTTCATTTGTGTTCCGAAGATGAATGGAGGTCTTACGGGTGTGGAACGGTATGACGGTGAGGAATAAATTACATTATTTTCATTTTTGGGTGAACTAACCCTTTCAATTAAGGACTCCATGATAATTATAGAGTTTTGTGTTTTTAGTCTATATCTAAATGCATTGAGGTCAGCTACATGCTTGTGTACTTCTAAATGTTGACAAATTTCACTTTTAGCATATAGTATAACATGTAGGGAAAGTATAAAGGTAGGTGAAATGTAACCTTGCTTCTGCTCCAAGAACTTTCAAGGAATGATCTTGGTTGGGAGCTGCCTGACCATTCAGATGATGTGCCCACTCTCAGTCTATGCTGCTCGGCCTCAGCTGGCAGACAGGGGGCGATGTTGTCAGCCACTTTAACGGAAACATATATTTTCTCAGCTTTAGTAAACGTAGATGCACAGTTTTTCTGTATACTGTAAACTATACGGTATACTGCACCTTTCTCCGTGTTAAAAATGAAAGACTCTGGAGTTCTTTCAGGAAGTGGTGGAGTGACACTTTCTTTATGAAACAAAACAGCGTACTGTGAGTGTGTGCATATTTATATCAGAAAAAATGTTAAATGTTGGAGATTGTATATTAAACAATTACATTTGTGTTTTTTTGTTTTGTTTTGTTTGATGGATATGTGATATACAGTGGCCTACCTGTCCCTGGAACTGGTTTGACTTTGAATGTCTCAGATGTCTGCTCATGTGGTGTTAGGGTGTGTAGTAGAGATTCTGAGGTCAAAAATGGGAAGTAGCCTAAGTAATAATAGTATATTGAAAAAATAAATCCTTCAGGCAAGAAGCCACCCCGTGTGAATATGGTAAAAATATTTACTAGCTATCACCATATATCCCCAGTCGATTATTTACATTAAGAATTGCAAAAAAAAAAAAAAATTGTATTACAAGTCTTCTGAAATGTTATATTAAAAATGCAAATGAGGCATTGTTTAATTTATATTCACTAATTTACATAGGCCTACATACAGAAATCCGAACACTGGATTAAGCCAGGTTAAATCTGAAAATAATGTCAACAGCCAGAATTATTATTATTATTTAATAAAAATAAAAAAAATCAGTTGAATTATATATGAACAAACCTCTGTAAAAACCTTCAGAATATGGATTAAAAAAAAAAAAAGTTTGTAGTATGTACTGTAAGTGCTGCTGACGTGGAGATTTCTGACTCTGGGCGTGCAGGAGAAAAAATGATTTTGAGAAAATGGCCTTTAAAGATATGTTTTGTAGTGGATAGATTTGATGCTGTAAAGGTTCCTTATAATCAGCTTAACTTGATACCCAACAATCTAGACCTTAGACTAAAATATATATTTACTATTTACATCAAAAATTATTCTGCAGAGATTTGTAGAACTGGGAGTCAATCCCAGAAAGAAATGACTTCTTCTATTCATGCCTTGGAAAGTGGGAATCGAGTCCTAACTGGAGACGAATCCACTCAATACATAATCAAAAAGACTCGTTTACAGATTTGTTCAGCAAGGTTCAGATTCGTGTACTGAATCATTTGGTGACCGTTTCAGTAAGTAACATCAGTACCAGTATGTGGCGACTGGTGAGTGTCTTTTTACGTTCCTTCAAAAGTTCAGAATACCATAACAACATCAGAAGCTAAACAATCATAACTGATCAGCGCGATGCATGTCTTTGAAAGTAAGAAGTAAGAGAATGCAAGAACAACCATTAATCATGAAATATGTGATGGCAAAGTTTATTCATTAAAGAGCGACTGTAATAATATTAGGCTTTCACCTCAGCTAGCTACAGTAGCATTCAGCTCAGATTTCTCAAAGATAAACTGCTTGTGCTAAAAGAATATACTTTTTATGGCGTGGAAATGTATCTTGTCATTTGCACTATCAAACATAGTAACGCGAATGTTTGGTTGCGGTTTGTTTGTTAATGTTGTAATGTTAGGCCTAAGGTTTCGGCACCTCCCTTAGTTTATGACAAGTCGACAGCCAAAATTATTGAATCGTACATCGGTATAGATTTGTATGAAGGTATTTTGTTTGCTTTGTTGTGCTCATTTTATAGATTCATTGCGTTTAATATAGCATGTTTTCCCTTGCTTAATGTTGTCAGCTAGCTTGTTACAATATACCAGTATATATCTGGCTTTATGTAGAGCAAATATAAAGTTACATTTTTACTGTACACTTTTTCCCTTGTGGACTGTGTTGAGTCTTACCCTGTGGATGTTTGTACAGTAGGGGAGGAGGACTGTGACTTGTGATTGCAACAGGACTGAGTGGAATAGATGATGCTGCAGAAAAAAAGGAAGTTGTCAAGACTGTAGCTAAACTAAATGTATTGCTGGTTTGCTTAGAGATCCTAAATATATAATACTTACCAGGAAGTGACATTCTAAGTTTTAAGCTCTGAAATAAAGAAAACAAGCCTGTTGTCTCATTTATATAATTTTTTTAAAATTATGCTCAGCAAAAAGAAAAAAGAAAAAAATCCAAATAGTGTGTCATTTTAATATGCTGAAACGATTCAGATAGATCTTAATTAGTCTATGCATCTACTGCCCTTCATCTGCTCACCTTGCTCCTCGACCAGGATCGTTTAATGTCCGTCTGAGCTTCAGATGTTTGCCCAGACCATTCTAAAGATTTCCCAACTCTCATTACAACACCCTGTGGCTTTTCCTGTGTCACAATTTGTACCAAATCTGTTGAAAATAAGATGAAAATTAGTAAAAGGTACAAACAGGGACCAGATGAAATTTGACGTTGATTCATCACCTATGCCTGTGATTGTCATACCCTTATCCATGGCCATTTCAAAAGACTCTGGAGTTCTCTCAGGCAGTGGGGGTACAGGTGAGGGCGGGCTGTCTTTTTAGAGAAAATGGGAGCATTTACAGGTGTTGTAAGACCACCACACATAGACACAAATTTACAAGTCTGCATAACGCTCACCTATGTTGACACTCTCAGAGCCTGAGCTGTTTGGGATCACCAATGTCAAGAGTTCACTGGTTTTACTGATATCTGGAAACAAGACAATACATAGTGATAGCCTATATGTTTTAGAATTTTTTTTTCCGTTTTCTAAGATAAAAAAAAAAGGCACTGGACATATGCTGTGGCTTAAAATGTCACTTTATGTAATATTGTTATTGTTAACTAAAACAAAACAAAAACTTTATTAAAAATGAAATTTTTGGTCATTTAAATAAATCTGAAAAAAAAAATGCATTATATGCTTCATTTTTACACCGTTAGAAAGTACAATGCAATATTGTACATGATAAACAATAGAATCTACAAAAGTAATATTACATTTTAATTTTGTTTACAATAATATATGAAAAGATAAAATTCAAGATATAAAGCAACATACATTCAAAAAATATTATTATTACTTTATGCTTAAGTAAAGTGTTAACAAATTACTTAAATTAAAACCGAAAAACATTTTTGGATCTAAATAGAAATATAAAAAAAAAAAAAAAAAATCACAAAAATGACTAATGCTTAAACTAAGAATATGAAAATAAATTATAAAAAATATAAAAAAAATATTAATACATATTATAATGGTATATAAATAATACTGAAATCACATTGGTGAGATGTGGACTTTGTGATCTTTTTTTACTAACCGTTAATTTCATCTGCGAGTATAAAAGACTCTACGGTTCGCTTTGGCAAAGGAGGAGGGCTGTCTTCATCAGATGAAGGTTTTTTTGCACCTTTATACAAATGATAAAATAGTCACAAGTGATCCATCATAAATAATATTTGAGAGAATCCGTTGTTAAAAGCCACAGGTTTTCTTACCTTTGTCACTGCAGTCATGTTTTGGCAGTTCCAACACCTGGTTGTTAAGCTCCAAACTAGGTATTGTGAAACAAGGGTTCTCCATCCAGATTTCATGAACGATAGAGTCCATAACACTGGGATTGTCTCTAGCCGGTAAAGGCTCCGGACCAAAATAAGGATCTTCCACAGTGAAGCAGAGGGTGCTGGAGATGCTAGGCTTGTGGACTTGGTCAACAGGACTAACATCTTGGTTTTCTTCCCACTCCAGATGCTTCTGATTTGGCCCCAGCTCCTGTACTAGGCTGATGGGATCATTTGAACATGCAGCTTGGGTAAGATCAGTGTTGAAGCTGGTGGATGGCTCAGTCCTTTGATATCCACAGGTTGTAAAGTCTGTTTGAGGAGTTGGCGCTATTAATGACCTCTGATAGTTAATCTGGGTGGAGATGACCTCTTGACTGAATGGAAGTAAATGAGGCTGTGGCCAAGAAGTGACTTTCTGTGTAATGTGATTGTGTTCATCCATTATGATTTCCACCTCGTTACTCCTGTTATAACAGAGAAAGATATTGTTATAATCAGAAATAACACAAAAGTCACAGTGTGTCTTATATTATATGGATAATATAATATAAGACATTAATATAATGTCTTAGACATGAAACAATTGAAGATTCTTGATTACAATTAGGTTTCTTTTTAAAGGTGAAGTGTGAATTCAAGTATCAGGTCATCAGTTGGTTGATTTCTTCAGAAGGTGTTAAAACGGTGGCTTTGTGGTAATATCAAAACATCTCTGTTTGTTCGAGCAGCCTCCTGACACGGCAACACTGGCTCAACCAAGGGAATTAGTTTGAGGGTGGGACTATCTGTTTTTGACCAATGGCAGATGGGAGAAACCCTTTTTGAAATCAATCTCTCTTTTTTTTGCTTTTTTGGAGCAGAAATTACACACTTCAGCTTATACAAGTTCAGACAAAAATAATTTGATCATCATTTATTCACCCTCACCTGTATGAAAAGAATAAGTTATTTTGACAAATGTATCAGTGTTTTTCCTTTCATACTATGAAAGTGAATGGGGCCCACCCAACATTGGACTCCACTGACCTTCATTGTATGTACAAAAACAGTTGAAACATTCAAAGAAAAAAAACTTTTGTGTTCCACAAGAAAGGCATACAGTTTGGATTGGCACGAGGGAGAATAAATTCTTCATTTTTGGGTGACCTATTCCTGGATCTATAACATTAAAATGAGAGATTTCCTCAGACCTGTGTTTAGTTTGAAGCGCTCTCAAGTCGGTCTCAGTGTCTGATTCGGAGTCGCTGAAATCTGAGAGCTCACTTCCACTACTTATGGTGACAGGTGAGGAGGAAGCTGGGACCTGATTGATGATAAAATGAAATTGTTCATGACTCAGGCCAGCGAAATGCTCTGACTATGATGCATAATGTGTCATAACTGGGAAGCTAAATAAGTGGGGGAGAAAATGACAATTGTATTTAAATAAATACAGAGTGAGTAATAATGGTGTTTTATCTAACCTCTCTGTTTGGTTCTTCCATTGCTGCTAGATATCTCTCAAAAAGCAATTTGATGGTCCTGTATACTAGTTCATATTGTTCCTAAGAGGAAGAGAACTCATTAGGTCAAATGGAGGCATTTTAGTTTTTATTGATGATGGCAAATTAAGGAGAAACCATTTTGCTTACCTTAGTCTGAACCACAGAGGGCCTCTGTGTACGCATGTCCTTTACCAGTTCAAAGATACTGAAATTCTCTGGTATTATCTAAACAAGAGCAAATAAGATTAACATCTGACCTAGAGTAAGAGGCAGAAATGTTTGTCCTTTGAAACAATGAAAGCTTCAGGAAGATGTTTGAAATTCTTACCTGTCTCTTCAGTAGATTCCAGGTATAGTCAATGGCACACAATGCACCTGTTCTTCCACAGCCTGCACTGCAAATCCCCAAACAGTCCCAAGAGAATGAGCCACAGTGAAAACACAATGATCTTTTCTTACATTCTTACTTATAAGTGTAGTATACGTTTTGAACATAACACTGCTGTGGAGTCATACGACTTTCCATAAGTCAATGAAAAAAAAAACATTTTTAAAAGTCAAAGTTAATCTTTATAAACATAATTTAATAACACCGTTGATTTTTAGCAAATCTCAAAAATAATATCCATTTTTCATACTAGACATTATAGTATACTAGTATATTCTCTGGATATTATCGACCTCCATAGTTCAGACTGGTTGGTTGATGAATGTCCAAATAAAGCAATAATTATGCCTATATCTTTATATCTGTCTTAATGGTCAAGTTAACTTGTGAAGAATACCTTAAAGAATTAATTTTCTCTCCTGTTGGTCATGTAAAGTCTTATTATAACTTAGTGTTAGCAGTAGTGCAGATGCGTGTTGGGGTATTTGCTTGTTGGTCAACCACCAACATATTTCCTGTGTAAAAAATGGTGGTGGGCAGTTTCCATGGTTACTAACACAAATAAATCTTGTGTCCATGGTCACCATAAATGTCAAATCATGGCCACAACATACCCGCAGTTTTATCCGATTAGCCCCCAGCTGTAATCATTGCAAAAGTGAACCATAACAGACCATCACAGCAGATTTACCTGCAGTGAATGCAGATGGGAAGCTCATCATGATCCTGGTAAATCCGCATGTCCTGCAGCAGCTCCAGGATGGCAGGAATGGAGTCAGGTACTCCGTGATCCGGCCAGTTCACATAGTGCAGCTGCTTCAGTGTCCGGGACACCTGGAAATAACCGGTCTAATATAAAACTGTGCAACCTGGTTTGCTAGTCATTAAACCACCACATGTTGGTGGTTTTCTTTCATCGCTACAAAGCATCTGCAGAAATGTCAGCACCTGTCTGTGTTTATGTTTGTTCCACTACAATGTCTGCACTACTTGTACCCTTACGCAGTGAGATTTCCACAAGAAAAACAAAAATAGCATCATAGCAACACAGTGTTTGACCTAAAGGAATTCTTTTATGTTTTGACGAACTTTACTCAAGTGTCGGGGAATCAGGCTATAAAGCACTTATTTAGCACTTATTTTGGCAAACAGCTAGTCTGGACATTGAAAAAATAAAGATTAAGAATGCTATATAATTAAACCTTTTTGTCTAAAGCTAAGAGGAACAGTACAGCCTCTTTTGTGTTTTCACTCAAATATGTTTTTGACCTTAATTGATGAAAATAATTCAAATCAAATTAATCATTTTTATGTGTATAAGAGCAGAATGACTAAAATAAACCAAAAAAGTTTTACTTACTTGTTTACATGTCACCTTCAGCATCCTTATCAAATATTCTCCCTTATTCTCATCAGACTCCTATAGACAAAAGCAAGCATGTATGTGAATGGAATGCTCATCGGATCATTCGCGTGCTGGTAATATTTTGGATTAATGTTATTCAATCTACAACCCCTACATTTGACTGATTTTTTTCTTCTTTTTTTTTGAGGGATGCATCAATATTAAAATTCTGGTTGACAATAAGCTGATAACTATTTTAATGCTATGGTCGATTCAAATTCGGTACTATTTTGTCTAAATAAATTAAATGCATAATTCATAATAAATACATATTTCATTTAGGCAGCACAGATTACATTTAGAAGTTTTCTTAAATTATTAAAGATTGAAAGAAAAAAAAAAATCTGTAGAAAAATGGAAAGGGTACTGGTACATTTTCTGCCAGGACATTATCCGTTAAGTTAACAGACAATTGTTTTTACAATGTGAGCTGTCTGTAATGGCAGTGGTAATCTATCATTTTTTTTATTGTAAATGTCAGTAAACCAAGAATGATTATTGCTTTTTGCACCCTGCTTAGTGGTTCAATGTGTACTAGTGATGTAGTGTTTTAGATTAGTTTCGACATGAAAACTGAGAATCAAGCTAGAACAGGCATGTGTCTGAGTGCAAATAAAACACAAGGACAGGAAATGTGGTGTGAGTGAGGGAAGAAGTGTTTCTTACATAGTGTATGGTAAAGGGCTCACACACAAACACATCCTCCTTTGTCTCCGGCCAATAACGCTCACATTTTTTCTGAAATAAAGAGGAAATGCAGTGTTGAATCTCAACTGCTCCCAGTAGATGCATCTGTCCTACGCTATGAGAATAGCACTGTAACCATATCAAAAGTTGTGAAAGGGTGGGAGCTCAAGATTAAAAAAAAAAAGAAGTAGAAGAAAATGTCATGCTTGATGCATTGCTTCACTGTTCCGAAGCGCAAAGGATGTGGTTAATAAAAATGTAGCATAAAAGTTTTATTTAAGACACAGTGACTGACAACATTTCCTATAACACACTGTCAGTTACTACTTACCCTTCCCATTTCAAACTCTCGGCAAGCCATCACAATAACCTGCAGAGAGAGAGCGTTAGTTTTTATGGAGGTATTTGTGAATGATTCTCCTTGGCCTGAGATCGAACCCAAAGCTTATCGAACAGGTTGAACCTGTTCTTTAAAGGAGGTGGAATGTGTGTGAAATGGTCATACGCTACTTAACCAAGCTCACCTGCACATTGTATTCCCACAGCATCCTCCAGAAGTCAAGCACCGTGTTTGGCAGCGGGCCTTGTGTGGCAATATACGCCCTAGAGTCCAACACCCCCTGAAATTAATAGAGAACAAATAACAGCTGTTACTGATATTTTGTCAGTGATTGTTTAAGCATTACTTTTCTATTTAAACTGCATTAAAGTATTGGATTTAGTGTATAAATTACTAAATATTGCATGATATTTCTTACATGACCATCTTACCTTAATGAAACTAGCATTAATGTAGTCGGCGTCATGCTTGGATGTGATGAGGGAGAGCTTTACTCTGCTGTGATCAACTGAGAAAATACAGTCGTCAGCATCTCTAGCATGTCTCATTACTGTAATCTTTACAATCCTCACGTTTCATGTTTCTTAAAGCAGTGCATAAAGTGCTGCTTTCTCACAGCACAGATCTTGTGCTTATCTCTTGCGCGTTTTTTGCATTTTATACTACAGCAGCTTTTATAATGCAACAACTGAGAACAACAAAACGACACGCTGTGTGTAACAATAAGTAAAGTACAGTATATTTTGGTATTACAATGCAGTATATAATGGTACAGTACTGTATATCAGAGCCATAACCATGTCAAATAATCATTTTGAACAATTTGCAAGTTTGTGCAAATGTTTTTATAATTATGTTAAAATGCATTTTTAATTATTGTGCGTGTGTGTGGGGGGGGGGGGGGGGGGGCTTGTTCTTAGGGTCGTGCTTAGAATAAACAGAAAGGTAATTCCACGCAAAAATGTCACATCCATAACGCCAACTAAATACCATGGCATTGTGTTGGTGTTATGGATGTGACAGTTTTCCGCGGAATTGCCCGATATCGATATCGTCTGCTGGTGTGGACCATAGACTGTGGTGTGGACGCTAATATAGTTATCTTTATTGTTATCTTTATAGTTATCATTCTTGGTTTGAATTGGCCTTAAGTCACAGCTGAAGGGCGTTGTTAGGCACAACGCTAAACAGAAAAAAATCTAGCAACTATCATTGAGTAAAATCACTAAAAACCTTCCTTCCGCTGGAAAAAAATAGTCCCTGGAATTAACAGCAGCAGAAGTTACATTATTACTCCATTATATGGCAGCAAAGACCATCTTTATGTGTGAGTCACTAAGTAGCGAAGACTTTTATATTAAAAGGACTGAAACTTGTGATCTCGGGAACAATTCGCAACTTACATGCTTTGATTAGCGCTATCAGTTTCAGGACACGGGAAAACCCCTTAACTGTTAAAGGAACACACCGACTTTTTGGGACTTTAGCTTACCGTATCCCCCAGAGTTAGATAAGTCCATACACACCATTCCCATCTCCGTGCGTTCCATAACTCTGTCTGACGCACCCCCACCGCTAGCCTAGCTTAGCACAAAGACTGGAGGTAAACGGCTCCATCGAGCCTACTGCTCAACAAGTGACAAAATAACGCCAACATTTTCCTATTTACATGTTGTGATGTGTATAGTTACATTGTGTACGAAGACCGACGGAAAATTACAAGTTATGATTTTCTAGACCGATATGGCTAGGAACTATACTCTCATTGCTGCGTAGTGATCAAGGAACTTTGCTGCCGTATCATGGGTGCAGCGCCGCAACGATATTACGCAGCGCCTGAAAATAGTCCCCAGCACGCGCTCTGTGCAAGCAGGTTGTCACGTTGGTTATGTTGACGGAAGTTAGTGAACAAAGTTCCTTGATTATTACGCAGGAATGACAGAATAGTTCGTAGACATATCGGTCTAGAAAATCGCAACTTTTCATTTTCCGTCAGTCTTGGTACACGATGTAACTATACACATCACAATATGTAAATAGGAAAATGTTGGCGTTATTTTGTCACTTATTGAGCAGTAGGCTAGCTGGAGCCATTTACCTCCAGTCTTTGTGCTAAGCTAGGCTAGCGGTGGGTGCGTCAGACAGAGTTATGGCACGCACGGAGATGGGAATGGTGTGTATGGACTTATCTGACTCTGGTGTTCCTTTAAAAGGACAAGATATTGCGGACATTCAACAGATTTTTTATTAACAGGACTGACCTAAAGGAAAATGCTAAATCTGAATGCAGGTAAATAAAACACTTGGTCACACACTCTTTCTCTCACAATACTCTTCTACATAATACAGTAAGCTTCAATGAACAATATAAATGAGAACAAACATATGTTGTGGTTGCTAAGAGTGTTGTGCAATGTTACACAGAACCGTTGTTAATAAAACACAGCTTTTGACCAATCAGAATCAAGGACTGGAACTAACCGTTTTATAAAGTATTTTAAGGTATGGTATGTAGGGTATAGTACAATACTTTAGTTCCCAGACAGCACACATACATCATGTATACCACATTTTCATATGGTAATTTTCTTTAGATTGTTTGCTCATCTGCAATACATCTCTCAAACGTTTCCGGTCAGATGTTAAATAGATATTTAGAGAACGTATTTAAAGTGTTTATGATTTAGAGCACTGCAAAAATGTTTGTAATTTTTACAGAAAAGCACTGTTAAGAAAATTACTGTATTCATATTGTGACCAATATACCATCCCATAATACCTGAAACATTATCAGCATATTTTATGGTGAATTTCTAGCAATTTTTTTACATAAATTTAAAAGGATATGTTTGTAAATCTGCTTTTTTTTTAGGTTTATCAGGTATTTGTACACAATAGATGCTTTCCAGGCGAAGAGCTCTTTTACAGACATTTTAAAGATGTTTGCGAGCTTAGTAGGTTTTATAGATAATAATATAACATGTATCACTCTCATGCTGTCTACTTGATGTGATGTGTTCTTTGTTATAGATTTGATATGACCGCTATATGCATTGGCCTTGTTCTGGACTGGGCATATCCATTGTCCATATGATTGATTGTATGACTGTATGATTTATTGTGAAGCATCATTGAGCATGGGAAAGGCATAATAATAGCTTATTATTATTATTTAGAGAAGATACAGTATATTATGGTATAGTATACAGCAGTATAGAATTCTATAATGTACTTTAGTATATTTTTGGACAGTACCAGCAACACTTGAGATGTCATGGGGTCAGAACAAACAAAAGATGGAGCTGAAAAAGTAATGCTGTTTTATTTTGCCAACGTGTTTCGGCGTTCACAAGCCTTTATCTAAAGGTTACAGGTGTAAGTTCCTTTAAATACAAACAAGGACAAAATTCAAACTTTCAAACAACCAATGAAAAAATGGATATCATTCACCAATCACAAAACTAATCAAGCAAATGATCACAAATCAGACCAATAATCTGCTTCCACTCAACACTGTTAAAATAATTTGTTTTTTAATGTTAATATACAAGTATAACAACAAACACACATATAATTTTTGTGAACATGTACAGTACACAACTATATTCAAGACCTTTGTGTTTTTTAACATAGTGTTGAGTGGAAGCAGATTATTGGTTTAATTTTTGATCATTTGCTTGATTAGTTTTGTGATTGGTGAATGATATCTAATTTTTTTCATTGATTGTTTGTAAGTTTGAATTTTGTCCTTGTTTTTATTTAAAGGAACAGCCTACACCTGTAACCTTTCAGCCCTGATGAACACGTTGGCAAAATAACACAGCATTAGTTTTCCAGCTCCATCTTTTGTTTGTTCTGACCCCTTGACATCACAAGTGTTGCTGGTATACTGTCCAAAAATAACTTTGTTTTTTCTTTTCACGCACCAGAACAATTACACAACATGTACTTTAGTGTAGTCAGATGTCAAATGCGATACTCACAGGGAACAATGTCCTTGTATCTGTTCTTCTTCACATTATCTTGTTTGTCCGCAGCTGTGGTGGGGTATGTCTTCTCTGCACGATATTTAGTAGACTGCCTCTTCAGTTTCTGTTTTGATTAAATTACATAACATTCAGTTATGATTTTGTGCCATAAAACTTTTGGATTTCTGCATACTGCATACAAGGTTGTTCAACCCACAAGTTCACGGCTGAGATGTTAATATTGATATTAAACAAGAAAACCCTGGAAACCCTGATTCCATAAATATTTTTTAATTGCTCTTTTGTATAGTTATTTTTTAACTTGTTGCTCAGCATAAAAATAGCCAAGGATGCTAGCATGGCATTAAAACACCAACCAACCAACTTTAATATTGATATTATTTAAAAAGAAAAAGTAAGAAAAGCTTCTGTGTTTCAAACGTATTTGCTCAGCAGTGATCTAAGACTAACAGAATGCAGTCTATAGTCCTGTGGTTAAGATCTGTGAATACTAGATAAGTCTGGCTGTGTACGCGTAAGTGTGTGTGGCTGTCACAACATGCGTGTGGGATGTACCATCGCTCTCCTTTGTGTGTCTCTGAGCACAAGCACCTTGATACCAGACCAAAAGACTTTCCGACCACAGCTGAGCTTACGAGAAGCCTTATGAGCCCAACAAACAGTGAGCAAATATAGGTAGCTGAGCATGGGATCTCTGAGCTAAAAACAGTCTGTGGGAAACCCTCACGTTTTGGACAGTGAGACTGGACTCATATCTGACATTATCTCTACCCTTGTGTCGGCATCCATTGCTGTCCGGCAGTGAGGTCCAGTAGTTCTGCTCTCGTGTGATGGGAACTTAGGTTTCCATGCTCTGCCAAATAGACAGTTTCTCTTCCTGTAAATGTTCCATTAGTGAGCGATTCAAATCACTTGTTCTGGCAGAAGTCTTGTTAAGATAATAAAGCAGCATGTTTACAAGTGCTTTTTTTTATATTCACACTTCATGTGAATGAGAAAACTGGCAGCAAACTGGCTTGGTTTGACATTGGGTAAGTCTGTATGAAGACACACACTGTTCCTCACAGTGTGTTGAACACTTTGCAGCAGCTGAGGACTAACAGACACTCTGTAGCGTTCAGACTGGACCACAGAGCATGTTTTGTTCTGCATAACAGGATGAAGCCATGGTGGCAAGGGCAGGCGTGAATCAGTTTGGTACTTCAGGGTTTACATGTAACTGGGTGATAAACGTTTAAGCATTAAAAATGGCATTATATTACTTTTCAATTTAAAAAACCATGGCAAGTTGTATGACAATACGGTGTTGTAACCTTCATTTACAGCTGAGGTTTTCAAATATTTTGATGACAATGATCCCAAAGTACTATCTCTCCTTGCACGGGAGTCGGGACACCCTTCCTAAATATGTGCTAGACATATCCATATACAAAGACACATTACTTTCTTTGTGAGAATAAAAATGTGTGATGTTATAAAGGCAATTAAAAAAAAAAAAAAAAAAAATTGTCTTTTAGATTGCTATTGTACGGAGCCCCTCACATGACATGCAGAAAAAAATATGCATATCGTGACTAATTTGTTCCCTCATCTTAAGTAAATCGTGCACACGGTATAATAATTTGTTTCCCTCATTTTACCAAATCGTGGCCACGTTGTGATAATTAGTTCGTTGTTTTAGTTAAATCAAAATGAGGTAACAAATTATACAACATGGGCATGATTTACTAAATCGAGGGAATTAATTATTATCTTGTGCACATGATTTAGGAAAATGAGGAAACAAATTATATTGTGTGCATGATTTACTTAAATTGAGGGAATTACTTATACGGAGTGTCTATTCACACCAAGTGCAAATAGCGTGCCTTGTTGGCAAGTGCTATTCGCACTAGCTCCGCCTAACAATGTCTCGTTGGGCCAAACAAGATTTTTTTTAAATCTTCAGTGCACAATCGGTAAAGCGCAAGGCTTAAGGATCTTGGTTTTGACGCGATCGACCTGGGTTCAAATCCGCCTTTTGCAGAGCTCGCTCTTATCTCTTTTTTCTCATCACATATCACATCGGAAAGGCATTTACTTTCAATAAAAATTAAGAAAATGTTCTAAAAGTGGAAATAAAGTGCCTTACGAAATGTTTAATAATAATAAAAGTAGTTATTGGGTAGGGGTAGGTGTAGGGAGGGCTTTTATTGTCCCATTAAGGCGGCATCCATTAAACAATTTAATAAATATAATAATTTACACTCTATGTTATTATTGCATCCTGTTAATGTACAAGTATAAATTGCAATTACTATTTATATTGCAAAGAACTGCTACTTTTACATGGTGTAAATAGAATATATCACTATTTTCATTAGTATGCTATTTCACTTAGTATAGCATCTACAGATATTTTCACTTTGTGTAAATATCATCTATCGCTAAGAAAATATGCTATTTTCACTTAGTGCAGCCGCTGCCTTAATTATATATTGTGGCCATGATTTACTAAAATGAGAAAACAAATTTTTAATTCATGGCCACAATATACATATTTTTTTTCACATGTCAGGTGTGGGGCTTCATACTTTTGTACTAAAGCCCAAAAAAAATTAATTAAAATATTATCTAGAAAAGATTTATTTTGTATTAAGTTTTATAGTGAACCTTTTTTCTACCCAATATTAATGTATGAAAAAGAAACTATTGCAATTCAGAATTTTTTGTTGTGTTTTTTGCAGTAAATAATATTTTTAATTAAGTGTTATGCATATTTAAGCTATCCCTAAATATACATTTAAAAATATATTTATAAAAAAATGGTGCGTAAGCATACCCCCTAGCAATAGGCACACACTCCCTGGAAGTCCCCAGTTTGGAAACCTCTGATTTAGAAGACGAATTGACTAAAAATTCTCCTTGAAAACTTTTTCCTCAAAATGCTACTCTGTAGACTCTGAGAGCCTCACGTTTGACATTATATCAACTCTAGTTCCTATAGCGGAACTGAACTGCATGGTGCTATATCGACCCAAGGTCATGAGAACACTGATAAGATACTTTTTGGTACACAATACACATTACATCATTTTTTACTTTGGTTTAGTTTAGTGAAGAAAAAGCTTTTGTTCTTCTATTTAGATATAATGTGCTTATATCAGCATATTGAGAGAACCCACAGTGTAACTCAAAAACCACAGTCCATCCCTCACTCTAAGCAACTGGATGCACTGTAAGATGCTTCGGATGAACGTGTATTCCAAATCCAAACTAATTTTTGCATTTTCAATTTTTGCACAGGTTTAAGTTGAAGTGTCACAGCTCAGGATGGGTCATGGGTAACTTCCTCTCAGTCACCAATGACATGACTGTTCACATGAAATATCTAACAGTTGACATTCGAGGGGAAAAGCACATAAAGGTTAGTGAGATGAAGGACTACTACTGTTGTAGAAAGTCAGCCATAGATTCAATAATAAATTAGATCAATAACATCACACCAGATGAAAACTTCTTTTATGACAGGCACTATATTCAGAAGAGGAAGTCCACTCAGTGCCCAGACACATTTTATTTTTAGCTTGCTTTTGGCACATGCTATACTAATGCTTTTATTATCTAAATCCATGTATGTACACATTTTCACATACCCACACAAACATTGCTTATATATTTAAAAAAAGCAGAAACGTTGGCACCTTTTGTTAATCTATCCACGGTGTCACATGACACTAATCTGAACGTCAGAGAACATATTTTCTCTTTCTCTAGCGAAACCCTGCGGCGTTATTTGTAAATGTAGGACCTAGTTAATAACTTACCAAAAACTCTCCGGCAAAGCCGTTCTCTTCCCCTTCTTCTGCTGCTTCCTTGCTGCCGATTTGGGCCAATAGGTCCCTCAGAATACGGGCTTGGGCGTCCATGGCATGATGTGTGACACAGCAGCTTCCTCCGTCATGTCAGAGATAGGGGAGATCGGTGGGCTTCTGAAAGGAGTCCATCTTTGGCTTTGTCTCTACATGTGTTTCTTGTAGGTCTGTAGTTGAGTTGAGGAACTGTGCGATGTGTCGTCACGGAAGCAGTGGCAGCAACAGTTCACAAGTTCTGTGGTCAACTCTAAGTTTCACTGTGACCCTCTCCGCCCTCCATCTCTTCCTTCAGCTTCTCTCACTTTTTTTTTGTTACATACCTAGCGTTTATCTGTCTTTCTGTTTCTTTCTGTCCGACACTTTGTAGCACAAGGTTTTAGAGCCCATACCCCCCACACAGGAAGCCTTTGTGGGTGGGTGTGAGCTTGTATGTAAAAAAAAATAGAGTCAAAGTCATTTGCTTCATTGCTGAAGGTGGCCGAGCCTGTTTGATGACATCCAAAACAGTTGAACTAGAATCTAGAGAATGTGCAAATGTAGTCAGAGCAGATACTTGTGTGGCTCTTGGAATAAATGTATTCAGGCAGTTGACCTCACATGTCAAGCAATGACAGCAGTGTGAAAACTTGAATATTTTGTCATTCTTGTATTCTTATATATGTGACCCTGGACCACAAAACCAGTCATAAATCGCGCGGTCAAAATTATAGTTTTTTCTTTTAAGTAATGTCCCATGAAGATATTTTGTAAAGTTCCTACCTTAAATATATAAAAAACGTATTATTAGTAGTAATATGCATTTATGCGTTGCTAAAGATTTCATTTGGACAACTTTAAAGAAGATTTTCTCAATACTTGGATTATTTTGCACTCTCAGATTACAGATTTTCAAATAGTTGTATCTTGGCCAAATATTATCCTATCCTAACAAACTATACATTGATGGAAAGCTTATTTATTCAGATTTATTCAAATCTCAATTTTAAAAAAAATGGTTTTGTGGTCCAGGGTCACATATATACTGTAGAAAGTTGTTATTTTTCAAAATAAAACAAAGATTATTCGAGTACATTTATACAAGGAAATACAATTTCAGTCTACTTTAAAATGTCATGTTTAATTTAAAATGTTACTTGCCATTACATACAAGTCTTCCATCTAATGGCTGTGTGGTGTAAGTGCAGTCTGACTTTTTCCTGTTCTGCCCTGGTTCACTAAAAATGTTCTGTTACAGGTGTATAGCACTTTCTATACACAAATAACTTCACAATCTCGCCTGTAGATTCTCTGTATTTTAATTCTTATTGTTTTGTAGTTTTTGCTTGGAAAAAGTGCACCATTTTTCGAATCTTTTTTTTGGTAAATTTGTACTGCGTATGTACCTATGTCTGTCAGCATAATGGAAGACCCCACAAAGCCATCAGTAAACCACAGTTCGTCCATCACTGGCTTACATCCTGTTTCATTCTACACAACTCGCAGCAACACAACATAATCCTCACACCTTCATTAACGCTATGAAGGGCTTGTTCATACTGCTTTTAGCAGAGAGTAAGTCTCTTTTTACTCATTTATTGTTACACATTTGAAACATTAGTTTTTATGTTCATCTGCCTTGTATTTGTTTAGTAAATTAAATCTAGTAAATTTCAGTTTCGTAAGGAGACCAGGGACAGCTGTAACATGGGTGGAGTTTTACCATCAGTTTAGAAAATAGGATGATATATCATAGCCTACATGACCACCAATAAGTGTATAGGACAAATTTTTGGTAGGAAAAATCAACATTTCACTTCTGGCTTATTATTTGGTTTGCAATAATGTTAATGCATGTTAAATTAATTCAATAACATGCATTCACTCAAAATTGAATTTGAAATGTTGAAATGAAATATCGTATCTGAGCAGAGTGACAGATATTACCACTAATCTCAGTGATTGTAACACAACTTTGCCAATTTACTTTTAGTAAACCACATGGTTGAACAAAATGACTAACATGCAAAAAAAAATGTCTGGGTTTATGGTTTTGCTAATGATTTTTTCAAACAAGAAAATAGAAAATTAGAAAATATTTTCAAAATTTGAGGTAGATAGCAGGGAAAACATTGTTACTTGCGTATCCATCTGTTGTTCATTGGATTTTGAGATGTGGCTGTTGCTCTCAAAAGTGGAGGCAGAAGAATGCAAGCTTTCAGGGGCGGGTTTTAAGTGGATTAAATGACTGGAGATGTCCTGCATACGTCACAGAGAGAAATCTGTTGTTTTCATCAGACCTAGTTATGACATTTTGATTTCAACATTATCAAGGTCAAAACATAAAAAAAATAAAATGCATTACATTAAGAAGATAGGGTGAATTTTCATTTCATACCGACTTTAAATGAAACAAACAAAACATTTTAATATTTTAAACTGTGACTTTTTCTCTAGTAAGTATGCAGTTTCACTGTGATAAAACTAAGATTCATGCTACAATTGGAAGCATGTTTACTATTACCTGCACCTACAAAACAACCCAGTTCCGATTTTACAAGAAGTACTGGTGTGCTGGAGACTCCAGAGCCTCGTGTGAGGTTCTGATGGACACAGATGGATTCACACAGGCTGCGTACAGAACACGGGCTCAAATCGTTGATGGAGTTTCTAGAGGCTTGATTGTTAATGTAAGAGACCTGAAGTTGGACGACACTGGGAAATATTGGGTGGCGATTGACAAAATTTATGCTGATATAATGACCAGGATCCAAGTTGAAGTAACAAAAGGTAAGACTTTATTTTCATCATGTGAAGTATCCTAAACCAAAGTAAGATAAACGTTTGGTCTATTGCACCTGTAATTTTAAAGTGCCCCTATTATGCTATTTTAAAGACTCCTATTTTTGTTTTGGAGGTCTCCTACAACAGGTTTACATGCATCAAAGGTCAAAAAATGTATTCTCAAGTGAATCATTTTTTAAATAGGAATGTTCAAAGCATTGTTCCCGCGATTTTAATTCCTGTGTAAATGCATTTATGCCGCTTCAGAGAAGCATTAAACAGTCTGTGTAAATGCACATCTTTGTGATGCCGCTTCAGATTTGGTTTCTGTGCTGCGTTTGCTGTCTAAAGATGCCTTTAATCCCACCTTTCTGCGAGCCTACTCTGCTCTGATTGGTCAGATGGCCCAGTATGTTGTGATTGGTCTACTTTACGCATACAGCACATGTTTCGGAAGCTAAACGCACATCACTATAACTGAACTTCAGCTCCGGAGGCTTCTTAAAGCTCAGTGATTGTACACACTGTAAAGACAGTAACTATGACGTTGATTTTACCATATCAATCGGAGCATGCGTCTGATGATGAAACATTGGAAAAACAAGTTATTCAACCTGAACCGCCATCGTAAAGACGTTTCAGTGATGCTACTCAAGTTTGATATACATTATGAGATGTTGCGACTGTAAATCCTCACCATCAGCATTAACAAGTTTATGTCCTTCAACAAACGTGTATATTTATATTCTGCTTGTTAAAAATGTATTATGCAGTAACTTAAAATATTTCTCTATGCGTGTGACAGTGATTCATGGGCATACATGTCAGTCAGCGCGGCATTGCACGTCAAGTTCGTAGAGAGCTTCACAGTCCATTCAAATTTGGATTTTGGCCACCTCTGAAATGGGTCATAATTTGGAACATAATTTAAGTGTCAAAATGTGCACAAGTTACACAGTTTAACTTCTTGAACCTAATGCTGTTAAACTGATTATAATTTTGTTTTTCTTAAATATCCACATAAACAACAAATGGTTCGTCACTATAGCAACAGTAGACCCCCTCGCACAGGGCCTCGCACCCCGCTTTCGACGGGCCTGTTTACAGGTTGAGATTCTGAGAAGCAAGCTGGTCCAAATAAACTGGGTACTACTGACCCATCTTTCAAGAGCAAGAGTTTTGCAAATCCTGCGTTGAACTCTGAGATTTGAGAAGTAGTCGTCAGTAAAATGACGTTTGAGGGCTGGTCAAGTTGTTCGCGGGCAGACAATGTACAACATAGGCAGGCATTATGCAGATATAATTTCTAGCGATGTAGAACTGCAACACAGTAAGATTCAAACAAACAACTACTTGTTTGGGCGGTTCAGAGTCAATTCTTTCTATTGGAAGACAATAACTTTATTTATCTTGCACTTTCAGCTTTACAACTTTGCAGAACGTTTACATTCACAAACAACTTACACACTGCATGAAAGGGAAGGGAAAAACGTAATAGGGGCACTTTAAATGCTTCAAACAGCCATTCATATTTTTGTATTTGCAATGGTGTTCATCACAGCACCTAATACTTAAAGCAGGGGTGTCCAACCCTGCTCCTGGAGAGCTACCGTCCTGCAGATTTCAGTTCCAACCCTGCTCAAAACACACCTGTCTGTAATTATCTGAACCATAGATATCCATAATAAAGGCTAGATGTCTTACGGCGGAGTCTCTAACGTCATCACCGGCGGCCATCTTGTCAAAGGCAGGGCTCTGTGGTACCTGATGATCTGCATGAACACAAATACTCTTATCTCACTGAAATCTTGATGGATTTACAAATGATTTGGTTTCTTACAAACGTTATTAACATGGCTATAATTATGGATTCTTGAACAAATTATGAATAATTTTTTATTCGTATGCAGTGTCATAACTACATCTCTGACGTTTATAACAAACCAAACAGTTTGAAAATCGGTAGAAATTTTAGCAAGTTATGGTTATTTTAAAAGTGCAAGCACCCACGAAAACAATGTTATGAGTGAGCGAGCTGCCTGTGACAAGATGGCCGCCAGGTGCGGACGTCGACCTCCATTGGCCAGCAGCGCGCACGAGACATCTAGCCTTTATTATGGATATCTATCCCCTGAACACCATGATTAGCTGGTTCAGGTGTGTTTGATTGAGGTTGGAGCTAAAATCTGCAGGGTGGTAGCTCTCCAGGACCAGGGTTGGACACCCCTGACTTAAAGGGATAGTTCACCCAAAAATGAAAATTCTGTCATCATTTACTCACCCTCAAGTTGTTCCAAACCTGTATGAGTTTCTTTGTTCTGCCGAACACAAAAGAAGATAGAGTGAAGAATGTTAAGCAGACAGAGCAACCATTGACTACCATAGTAGGAAAAAAAATACTATGGTAGTCAATAGTTGCTCTATCTGCTTTGTTACAAACATTCTTCACTCTATCTTCTTTTGTGTTCAGCAGAACAAAGAAACTCATACAGGTTTGGAACAACTTGAGGGTGAGTAAATGATGACAGAATTTTCATTTTTGGGTGAACTATCCCTTTAATGACTTAATAGGCTGTTAATTGTCAAACTTAAACAATTTTACAAATGAATTAAAATGGACTACATGGATTATTTGTTATTGTTCAGAGAACAATAAGTAAATCAGTTGTATTTTTAAACTAACTTTAACAAAGAATAATACCTTCTGTAGACTGTAATAAATGTAGCTATTGCTCATTCTTAATCTTACTTAATCTTTATAAAAAAATGTGTATTTATTTATTGTATTTCAAATGAAAAACAAAAGATCCACACTGGATTGTGTCTTCTTAATTAATGTAAAAAAAATATTTTTTTTGCAACAAAGCACGTATGGATCATTCAGCACGGGACTACGAAACTACTATGGAGCGATTTGTCTTGTTCTTTCCAATAACAAACTAGACTCCGACATGCTAAATAGTTACAGCCTCACACTGAATGATCCATATGTGCTTTGTTGCAAAAAACTCTTTATTAAGAAGACACAAGCAAGTGTGGATCTTTTGTTTTTCATTTGAAAGCATTGATCTTTCCTCTGATCTACGGACCCAAAACATGGTTGAGCGCAGTGATTCTATCTTTTTTGTTTTGTTTTATTGTATTTAAATGTTTTATTGGGTTTAAATGTTGTCCTTAAAAGAGTTCTTTTTGTTATAAGAGAAGTTATTAAACCTGACAAAACTTATTTCAATATTGTGATAATTCCTTATACCATGATGAAAGCTTCAGCAATTATCGCAACATGAAAATTTGATACCATCACATGCCTAGATGTGATTGCGAGCATATTGGTGCCATCTAAAGTTTCAAGACAGATCTTTGTATTTAATTTCAGAGGCTGTAATGAAACCAAAAGTTTGGCCTCTCAGTTCTCTGGAAATGACATGCTGGGGACAACTAGTTGTGTTTCGCTGTAGGAGTGAGAGAGGAACGGATGTGCAGTACACTTGGTACAGAGTTGGACACCCAAACAACATTGTCCTGCACCATTCCACTGATCTTCATCTCCATTGTTCAAACATCACTGAAGACAGCCTGTTCTGTCCCTCTATGTTTAATAGTATTGCATTAATTATCTAGTGCATTTCTTTATTTTCCCACTAGGGGTCAGTATCTCTTTTAGAGTTTTGGAGTTCTTCTTCTGTTTTACATTGCGTGCACGAGACGGCGCTCAGTGTTGAGGGAGCAGGCAAAGTTTGTCACACGCGGTGAGAATGTCCAGAGGTGTTGATATGCCATAATCTGTAAGTAATTAGTTGTCGATATTGTTCTCATTCTTTAAGAGGTTATTTTAATTCTTACTAACAAAAGGTTGTTTGTGATCTAAGTCTAATTAATGCTGCTAGCTTCCATGTGAGTGTATGTGGATGCACAATATCATATATAAGCCAATGTTAGCACTTTTTTTCTCACATTCCAGATCGTCAGGTTGTACATACAGGTTATAAATGTAATATCAGAGGTTTTGGGTTTCAGTGTAGCTTTGTACCAAGGCTTGGTGAGTTTGTTATCTAATGAGTAAGAGCTGAGCTTTTATACTTTTACGGAATAGCGAGAAGATAAATAAATGTGCAGCTTTATTCTACAGTTATCAGTAAATAAATGTTGGCATTACAGATATGTTGAACAATTTTGCATTGCCTATAAACGTGTGCTCTGAAACTGTAATTAGCTGCAGTATATTCTGTAACCACATGGTGGCAAACTGATACAATCTGAATTATTTGTAAACTGTAATTTTGTGGTTCTTATTTTGGATTCTCGTCGCTTGCAGTATAAAAATCTGCATCTATGCATTTTGTTTGTTAAATAATGTATTTTAAATACAATTTGTTTGTATGTTCACAGTTTTACAGAAAAAGTCAGAAAAGAGAGAAGTCTTCAGTAAAGACACTTAAGAGGAAAATTGTGTCTTGTCGTTCCTGGAACCACCTTCTTTACTGCATGTTTAGCTCGCTGCATAGGCTGAGTAGACACACACTCAACCGAGGGCAGAAGAGTAAAAAGATTATCTACCTATCAAGCACCCAAGATGTCTCAGCCTGAAACTACACCGCCTTTATCACAGAAGGTGGCCCGGTCGGAGTGCTTCTCGCGTTCTTCACGCCGTTCGTCCACCAGCCAAGCTGCAGCACAAGCCCGAGCAGAAGCAGAAGCCGCCCGCACCAGAGCACAGTACGCCAAACGCCAGATCGACATGGAGGTTGAGAAGGCTCGCATTGAGGCAACGCTTAATGCTCTGAAGAAGGAGGGTGAGGCTGAAGCAGCGCTTGCTGCAGCTCATGTCCTGGAAGCGGCAGCAGATGAGGAGCACCACCCCATCGACCTCATTGAGCAAGGCATCTCCCCAAAGACGCCTCCTTCCATCAGACGTGCTCAAGATTATGTAAATGCTCACTTCGCCAACTCCAGTCCGCAAGTGAAAGAAGAGAAGCCTGACACAGGACAACTGGTCAGTCATAACGACTCTTGCCATCTACAACCGAGCCAAACACCAGTCGCTTCCTCTCCAGGTGAACATCTCACTGATTTTGTAGACAGGGAACGGCTGACGTCCCCTCCTACACACATGAAAATTGACTTTTCACCCCAGCATAGACCCTCAGCGACTCCACGGACTGAACTGTCTGATCTAGCAGCCTATCTAGCACGCCGTGATATGCTGACAGCGGGATTCAAGGTTTTCGACAACCGTCCTGAGTCCTACCTGTCCTGGAAGTCCATCTTCTTCAACGCCATAGGAGACCTCAACCTCAAGCCTAGCGAAGAGCTTGACCTTCTTACCAGGTGGCTCAGCGGGGAGTCACTTCAACACGCTCTGAGGATCAGGGCGGTCCATGTCAACAACCCACAAGCAGGCCTACAACGTTTGTGGCAACGCCTAGATAAGAGTTATGGCTCTCCCGAGGTTGTCGAAGCATCACTCTTCCAACGCTTACAGACTTTTCCAAAGGTATCCAATAAAGATACTCAACTGCTGCAAGAGCTTGCAGATCTTCTGTTAGAGTTAGAGTATGCACAAAGTGAAGGTTATCTGCCAGGCCTTAGCTTTCTTGACACCCCAAGGGGGATAAACCCGATAGTGGAAAAGCTCCCTTTCGGACTCCAGGAGTCATGGGTGAAACAAGGGACAAAATACAAAAGGGAAAATGGTGCAGTTTACCCACCTTTTTCATATTTTGTTCAGTTTGTAAATGACTATGCTGAAATGAAAACAGACCCTAGCTTTGTGTTACAAAGTCTAAACATAGTAGCTCCAAGAGTTGACAAGACAGTGGTAAAACCAGCCAGATACAGAGTTCCTGTTGCAGTGAATAAAACAGATATCAGTCAAACAAACAGCACAGCTCAAACATCCGTTCTCAATCCAGACAAGCAATGTCCTATTCACCACAAGCCCCATTCACTTGCAAAATGCAGGGGATTCAGGTCAAAAACACTGGACGAAAGAAAAGGTATTCTCAAAGAACACTCTATTTGTTATAAATGTTGTTCCTCCACAAGTCACAGAGCTAAGGACTGTAGAGCCATTATCCAATGCTCAGAATGTAATAGTGATGTGCACGTGTCCGCCATGCATGCTGGTCCACCTCCGTGGACACCTAAAGACTCTATCCATCTGCCTCAGAGCCACGGCGGGGAGTCTGATTCCCCAAGCTCTGTAACTACAATCAGTTGTACTGAAGTGTGTGGCCAAGGCCTCAAAGGTAGATCCTGCGCTAAGATTTGCTTAGTCAACGTTTACCCCCGCACATCCCCTGAAGAGAAAAGGAGGATGTACGCCATGTTAGATGATCAAAGCAATTCATCCTTAGCCAGGTCTGCCTTCTTTGACATGTTCAATTTAAAAGGTACCATACTTCCATACACCATGAAAACATGTGCTGGTTTATCAGAGACTGGTGGTCGCAGAGCGAGTGACTTTGTGATTGAGGATGTAAATGGAAAAGTCTCCATGCTGCTGCCCATACTAACAGAATGTGATCAGATTCCAGATAACAGGGACGAGATTCCCACCTCTGAGGCGGCGGCGGCTCACCCTCATCTACAGGCAATTGCTTCGCAGATTCCTCCTCTGGACCCATCAGCAGAAATTCTTCTCCTCTTGGGTAGGGACATCATTCAAGCTCACAAGGTCCGCACTCAGGTGAATGGTCCTAACAGTGCGCCTTATGCTCAACGTCTTGATTTGGGATGGGTAGTTATAGGTGAGGTCTGCCTCTCAGGTGCCCACAAACCCACTGTGAACGCTTGTAAGACAAACATTCTTAGCAACGGCCGCCCTACTTTCCTCAGTCCCTGTGAAAACAAAATGTATATCAAAGACAAATACACAGAAAGCTGTCATACACTTAAGACACAAGTGGAATTGGGCAGATACATTTTCCAGCAAACAGCAGATGATGACAAAGTGGCACTTTCAGCAGAAGATGCTTTATTCTTGGACATTATGCACAAAGACTTTGCAAAAGATGATGCAAATAATTGGGTAGCTCCTCTCCCATTCCGCACCCCCAGGCAGCGTCTGCCCAACAACAGGGACCAGGCCCTCAGTCGTTTAATGTCGCTCCGCAAAACGTTGAAAAGGAAACCTGAAATGAGGGAGCATTATGTTGAATTTTTGGATAAAATCTTCAGTAAGGGCCACGCTGAACCAGCTCCGGATCTTACTCCAGACCAAGAATGCTGAAATCTCCCTAGCTTTGGAGTTTACCACCATCAAAAGCCAGGAAAAATTAGGGTAGTCTTCGATTCGAGTGCTCAATGCAGTAATGTTTCTCTCAATGACGTGCTACTAAAAGGGCCAGATCTCAATAACACTCTTGTGGGAGTTTTGATGCGTTTCAGGTCTGACCCATACGCAGTCATGGCAGACGTGGAGCAAATGTTCCACAACTTTCTAGTCAGAGAAGACCACCGCAACTACCTTCGCTTCTTGTGGTTCAAAAACCATGATCTGGATGGAGAAGTGCAGGAATTCAGGATGAGGGTACATGTATTTGGGAACTGCCCCTCCCCTTCAGTGGCTATCTATGGACTGAAACGGTCAGCGATGGAGGGAGAAAGGGAATACGGCAGTGATGCGAGAGAGTTCATTGAGCGTCACTTCTATGTAGATGATGGACTGAAATCATTCTCTTCTGCAGATGAGGCCATTGACATTCTCTGTAGAGCTCAGAAGATGCTGGCTCAGTGTAATATACGCCTGCACAAAATCTCGTCCAACTGTCCTATCATCACAAGTGCCTTTCCAAGTGAGGACCTTGCAACGGACATGCAGGGCCTTGACCTCGGGCAGACTAACCCACCCATGCAGCGCAGCTTAGGCTTGGGCTGGGATCTGTCCACAGACCTGTTCATGTTTCAGGTAACAGTCAATGAAAAGCCCTTCACTAAACGGGGAGTGCTGTCAGTCATTAATAGTGTGTACGACCCGCTTGGCTTTGCTGTCCCAGTCATTGTAGAAGGCAGAACCATACTGAGAGACATTTCCACTGACATTTGCGAATGGGACACCGAACTGCCTAAAGACAAATTAGAACAGTGGCGACAATGGAAAGACTCCCTCAAATATCTTCAACAACTTGAAATCCCCAGAATGTACACCTCAATACCACTATCTGCAGCTCTAACTAAGGAGATCCATGTTTTTTGTGATGCCTCCACTAAGGCAGTGGGCGCCGTTGCTTACCTCAAACTCACAGATAGAGATGGTCACAGTGAAGTGGGTTTCCTTCTCGGCAAAGCACGGCTTTCCCCAAAACCAGACATCACCATACCTAGGCTTGAACTTTGCGCAGCAGTCCTGGCGGTGGAGGTGGCCGAGTTAGTCCTGGAGGAGCTAGACATTGCTGTCGAACAGGTGAACTTCTACACAGACTCCAAGGTAGTGCTCGGTTACATCTTTAACAAAAAGAGACGCTTTCATGTTTATGTGCATAACCGAGTGGAACGTATCAGGCGCTTCACACAAGCTCACCAATGGCATTACGTGCCCACTAATTTAAATCCTGCTGATCATGCCACACGAGCACTACCCGCTGAGCAGCTCTCTAACTCCACATGGATCAGTGGACCCGCTTTCCTTTCCAATTCAGGAGAAAGTCAAGCACAGGGAGAGTTGTTTGATCTTGTAGACCCAGAGACTGACAATGAACTGCGACCTGAGGACACTACTTGTGCCACCACTCTCTCAGAGGATAGATTTAGTAGTGTCAGATTTGAAAGGTTTTCAAATTGGAATGTACTACTTAAAGCTATATCCAAACTCCAGCACATTACCCAGTCATTCAAGCCGAACATAGAGAGCTCCTGTCATGGCTGGCACAGCTGTAATGAACATTTAGCTGAAAAACAGCTCGACCTAGCCAAGAGCACTATCATTCACACTGTTCAAAGAGAAGTTTATGCAGAGGACATAAGACAACTTGGAAAAGGTCTCCCTCTAAAAAACTCAAGCCCACTTAGCAAGCTAAGCCCTATGGTCGACGATAATGGGATCCTCAGAGTGGGTGGGAGACTGAAACGTGCACAGTTAACATCGGACGAAACAAATCCTATAATCATCCCTGGAAAGCACCACCTTTCTCAGCTCATTATAAAACACTTCCACGAGAAAGTATGTCATCAGGGTAGACATTTTACTGAAGGAGCAGTCAGGTCTGCAGGTTTTTGGATTGTGGGAGGCAAAAGAGCTATAAGCAGAGTGATATTCAACTGCGTCACATGCCGTAAACTAAGGGGTAGACAACAGGAACAGATCATGGCTGAGCTACCAGAGGACAGGTTGTCCACGGACCCTCCGTTCACACATGTAGGCCTCGATGTGTTTGGCCCCTGGCCTGTCATGGTCAGAAAAACACGTGGGGGGCAGTCGGATGCTAAGCGATGGGCAGTCATATTTACCTGTATGAGCACACGCGCCATTCATATTGAAACAATAGAATCAATGGACACGTCATCATTCATCAATGCCCTGCGTCGTTTCTTCGCCATCAGGGGTGCAGTCAAACTTCTTAGATCCGATTGTGGGACGAATTTTGTGGGCGCCTGCAAAGAACTCCAAATAGACAAACAGGGCTGTCACAATGACAAACTTCACAGCTTTCTCAAAGACTCAGGCTGCAAATGGTTTTTTAACCCCCCACATGCATCGCATATGGGTGGCTCTTGGGAGCGCATGATTGGGGTCACACGCAAAATCCTCGATGCAATGTTCCTGGAACATAAAAATGCAAAACTTACTCATGAGATTCTAGTGACATTAATGGCTGAAGTCACTGCTATAGTGAATGCACGTCCGCTCACAGCAGTTTCTACAGATCCAGAAAACCCAGCCATTCTTACCCCTGCCATGCTACTTACACAAAAGGTGGCAACCCCACCAGTCCCTCCAGGTCAGTTTGAAAGCAGGGATCTTTACAAAGCACAATGGAGACGCGTACAATACCTTGCCGATGTTTTCTGGAGCCGATGGCAAAGGGAATATATCTCAGGACTTCAGAACCGCCGAAAATGGAAAACTGTAAAACCAAATCTACAAACAGGAGATGTTGTTCTGCTAAAGGAGGCACTTGAACATAGGAACAACTGGCCACTTGGACTCATAACCAAAATCTTCCCAAGCGAGGATGGACTTGTCAGGAAAATAGAGGTTAAGATTTTCCGCAAGGGTGAACTCCGATGCTACGTCAGACCTATAAGTGAGGTTGTGTTGTTGGTGTCTAAGGACAGTGCTTAGAATCGGGTACTTTGCTATGCTAGTTATGGATGACATTCTACAGATGTCAGGCGGGGAGTGTTCTGTCCCTCTATGTTTAATAGTATTGCATTAATTATCTAGTGCATTTCTTTATTTTCCCACTAGGGGTCAGTATCTCTTTTAGAGTTTTGGAGTTCTTCTTCTGTTTTACATTGCGTGCACGAGACGGCGCTCAGTGTTGAGGGAGCAGGCAAAGTTTGTCACACGCGGTGAGAATGTCCAGAGGTGTTGATATGCCATAATCTGTAAGTAATTAGTTGTCGATATTGTTCTCATTCTTTAAGAGGTTATTTTAATTCTTACTAACAAAAGGTTGTTTGTGATCTAAGTCTAATTAATGCTGCTAGCTTCCATGTGAGTGTATGTGGATGCACAATATCATATATAAGCCAATGTTAGCACTTTTTTCTCACATTCCAGATCGTCAGGTTGTACATACAGGTTATAAATGTAATATCAGAGGTTTTGGGTTTCAGTGTAGCTTTGTACCAAGGCTTGGTGAGTTTGTTATCTAATGAGTAAGAGCTGAGCTTTTATACTTTTACGGAATAGCGAGAAGATAAATAAATGTGCAGCTTTATTCTACAGTTATCAGTAAATAAATGTTGGCATTACAGATATGTTGAACAATTTTGCATTGCCTATAAACGTGTGCTCTGAAACTGTAATTAGCTGCAGTATATTCTGTAACCACATGGTGGCAAACTGATACAATCTGAATTATTTGTAAACTGTAATTTTGTGGTTCTTATTTTGGATTCTCGTCGCTTGCAGTATAAAAATCTGCATCTATGCATTTTGTTTGTTAAATAATGTATTTTAAATACAATTTGTTTGTATGTTCACAGTTTTACAGAAAAAGTCAGAAAAGAGAGAAGTCTTCAGTAAAGACACTTAAGAGGAAAATTGTGTCTTGTCGTTCCTGGAACCACCTTCTTTACTGCATGTTTAGCTCGCTGCATAGGCTGAGTAGACACACACTCAACCGAGGGCAGAAGACAGCCAACTTTTCTGCTTGGCCTCTAATGATGTCAGCAGCCAGAGCAGCGAATATGTTTCTCTGCAAATCCTTAAGCCTGCAGAAAAGAACTGTGTTTATCTCATCTTATCGAAGGGTGAGTTTAACCTTTACATTGATTCTATATTAAGATTTTCACTACATTGCTCTCTGGGATTCATTCAGTGGTCAGTTATCTTTGAATATTCGCTGTTGTCTGTCAGCGCCAACCAATCTCATGGGATAACATAGCCTAATTATTTTGTAATGTGGCAAATTCATATGAAAACATACTATTTTTATTTTTAAAAAATAGGCTTGAAGGTCAATTCTTAAACAACCATCCCTGGGGCATAAGCAGATTGTACAAAAACGTAGAAATGAGATACAAATTCATATAATGAATGAGCCACCAATTTGCCTAAACATAGTTACGAGATTGTGTTGGCAACGTCGACTGCAGTGAAAATTAACCCAGAGTACCTTTAATATTAATGTGGCTTCTCTATTAATATTAGGCCAACTTTAATATTGTAATGATTGTCATGTTGCTAGGCCAATTGTTTCATACAATACAATAATCATTTTGAAACATTTGAGTACTAAATGCTTTAGTTTTACTTTACGTGGATGGACATGATGTAGCATTTCTTAACCTTTTTTACAGTAATGTTATATTTTGTGTTGCGTTTACATGTTTTAAGATGTCTGACAAGAGGATGAACCTCACTTTCTTGATTAGCTCTCTCTAGCTATGACTGCATAAGAAGCACAACATCACTCTCAACATCCATCCAAACTACAGAGGAATTACTGAGCTCTGCAACAGTCTCTCAACTCACATGGAGTCAGAATAAGACAATGTAAGTTAGTCAGACATGAACAGAAAGCTATGCATGAAAACTCATACTTAATTTCATCAATTGTAAACCTGTATGACTGACTTAGAAGTACAAAAAATTGATAGAATTTTTTTTTTATAATAATCGTTTCAATGCAATTTCAACAAATGGGATCTCACAACAGTTCAATACAAATGCTTTTATGTTAGAAGGCTGAAAACTATGATTTTGTTCTATAGGTCTTGGTCTGGATTGTTCTATAGGTCTTGGTCTGGATTACCACTATGGTATGAGTGTCTTCGTTGGCTTCTCTTCTCAGCTATGATTACCATCTTATCTGTAGTGCACATGCTCAAAATCAACATCCAGAAGGCTCAAGTCAAACACGCCAAACACATCTGACTGAGAACCAGGGTCACATCTTCATTACAACTGTGTTTTTTTATTCATGGTGTGCATGTACAGTTTGCATTCTTTTTACTTTGTCAATTTACTGTACATGTCAGCACTGAATTGATATGTGTTGTCCTTTGTTATCCAAGGTGTCCAATTAATTTAGCCCTGAACTGCTTAATTCCATTCAAACTTGGTTAGATATTTCAGCTTTAGGCAGATATCAACCTTCATGCAGTTAACATTTTCAAGCGTTTCTTATCCCTGGCGCACAAGCTGGCTATATTCTGTTGTGCCTATCAACTCACTCAATAGCATCGAAATTCACATTCAAGATTGAAAAAGTGAAAAGTATCTTGCCTGCCCTTCCTGAAAGGAAAGTATCACACACACTGAAGTTGTTACAATCCACACCTGTCCCGGACTCCATTTCCCAGGATCCTCCCTGTCTCACACCTGAAATCACTTCCTCATCGTCGCTCCCGCTCCGGATTCCCTGCACGTGGTCTTTGTCATTAGCACTCCCCTTATATTGAACTCACTCCCTGCACTCCTTGTCCGTTGTTGTTGTTGTTATACTTACATGTGTGTCGTGTTCTGTTATCAGTTTATTAATAAAACCCATCTTTGTGGAAGCCCTGGATCTTCTCTTCTCTGCTGCACCACACCACTGTGACAGAAGTATTGTAGAAATTGATTTGTGACCTTGATGTGTGGACAGCGGTCAAGGAACTGTAAAGATTGTTCTTTCATCTTTGTTTGATTTTCTATATACCGGTATGCATGGGCTTGATATGAAATGAGCTTTTCATTATTACCTCTTGAAACTAGAGTTGCAGTGAGATGCCCAGCATAGCCTATACTTCAAGAAACAGGTTCAGGTTACGTATGTAACCATGGTTCCCTGAGAGGGAACGCGACGCTGCGTCAAGCGCTGCAGGAACGCCTCTGCGTGAATGCGTCATGAAGCACTCGTAAAATCAGTCCAATGGTGTGACGGGACGTCATAGGCGGGTGACATCATCGACCAGGAAACTATAAAGCACCCCTGAACCAGTGTCAGCTTCTGAAAAAGTCGAACAAGTCGGTCACGGGCATGCCAGGAGTAGGGCAAAATGAGGCAGCGTCTCGTTCCCTCTCAGGGAACCATGGTTACATACATAACCTGAGACGTTCCCTTTCAAGGGAACTCGCGCTGCGTCAAGCGCTGCGGGAACTCAATACCCACGCCGCCATAACTCTCAAGTGCCCGTATATATGAAGTCGTAGCGCACATTAAGCTACAAGCACCCGAGAACCCGGAGTAGAGGCTACATCTAGGTTGTAAAACCTCACAAAAGTGTGCGGAGAGGACCACCCTGCCGCATCACACACCTCCTGCAGGGAGACTCCTGACAGAAGAGCCAAAGAGGCAGCCATACTCCGAGTAGAGTGGGCTCGGACCTTTAGTGGTGAAGGTTGGCCGGCCGACTCATATGCGAGTGAAATAGCCTCGACTATCCACTTGCTTAGCGTCTGCTTAGATGCAGGTTTCCCTTTATTTGGAGACCCGAAACAGATGAACAATTGCTCAGATTTTCCCCACAGGGCAGCTCTGTGGACGTAAGCATCTAGTGCCCTCACTGGGCAGAGCAGATTTAATTTCTCCTGGTCTGAATTCTGAAAGGGAGGCGGAGAGAAGGCCTGCAGCATTATAGGACCGTTCGTGGGAACTTTGGGGACATATCCTTCTTTTGGAAATAAAAATACTTTCACCATACCTGGCGCAAACTCAAGACAGGAGGGGGCAACAGATAATGCTTGAAAATCCCCCACTCTCTTTAGAGAAGAAATAGCCAAGAGAAATACAGTTTTTAGTGTGAGAAACTTCTCTGGCACCTCCTCAATAGGCTCAAAGGGGGCCAAAGCTAGACCTTCTAGCACCACGGCCAGATCCCAGGTCGGCACCCTCGAGCGTGCCGCAGGCCTTAGCCTCAGAGTACCACGAAGGAAGCGAGTAACCCATGGGTGTTTCCCCACCGATGTACCATCTAGATAAACGTGATAGGCTGATATTGCTGTCACATATAACTTCAAGGTAAAAGGGGATAAACCCGAAGAGAACTATTCTTGCAGGAAATCCAGCACTGAGTTGACTTGGCAGTTGACTGGATTCAGAGAATGGTTGGAACACCATGCGACGAAGACTCTCCATTTAAGGGCATACAGCCTCCTCGTAGAAGGAGCTCTGGAGTGCAACATGGTCTCAACTACCTCGGCAGAGAGACCTGAGTCTGCGAACTGATCCCCCTCAGGGGCCAAGCCCACAGCTTCCATAACTCCGGCCTCGGGTGCAGAATTGACCCCGACGCCTGGGAGAGAAGGTCCCTCCTGATTGGAATCTCCCACGGGGGATCCTCGAGAAGAGACACAATGTCTGATAGCCATACTCGGCCCGGCCAGAACTGGGCTATTAGTAACAGACGGACCCCGTCCCGGCGTACTCTCTCTAGCACTCCTTGTAGCAACGCCAGAGGGGGAAAGGCGTACAGACGCAGCCTCGGCCACGTCTGCACCATGGCATCCAACCCCAGAGAGGCTGGATGTGTGAGGAAATAAAATAGGGGACAGTGCGTTGTCTCTTTAGACGCAAACAGATCCACCTGAGCCTGACCAAAGCGACTCCATAGGAGCTCCACCACCTCGGGGTGGAGTCTCCAATTCCCCCGGTCTGCCATCGTGTTCAAGTACCCCGGGATGTACACTGCTCGGACCGATAGCAATTTGCCCTGTGCCCAAACTAGAACTCGATGTGCCAGCTTCCATAGCCGGCGCGAGCGTAGACCCCCCTGGCGATTTATATAAGAGACCACTGATGTGTTGTCTGTGCGAACCAACACATGATGGCCCCTCAGGTCCGGGAGAAAGTGCCTGAGTGCCAGGAACACGACTATCAGCTCCAGCTGGTTTATGTGCCAGGAGAGCTGATGGTTGCTCCACAGACCCTGAGCTGAGCGACCACTCATGGTCGCCCCCCAGCCGGTGAGAGATGCATCCGTCGTTAGCGTTAAGCGACTACAGGGAGCTCCCAGCACCGGACCCTGGGACAAGAACCAAGGATCTTTCCACATGACTAAGGCACGTTGGCATCGCCGCGTGACCTTGATCATGTGAATCGGATTTCCCCTAGGGGAGAATCCCTTGGTCTTGAAGGTAACACGTTGGACACTGCTGCCATCAAACCCAGCAGTCTCTGGAACTGCTTCACAGTGAGTGACTGGCCTAGCTTGATCCTGGTCACGGAGTCTAGGATCGATTTCACCCTGGTGGGCGCCAGGCGCGCCCTCATGGTGTTCGTGTCCCAAACTACGCAGAGAAAAGTGGTACTCTGTTGTGGAGATAGCACACTTTTCTTTGCGTTTAACCTCAACCCCAATGCCTTCATATGAGCGAGCACAGCATCTCGATGCTGAGCCGCTAGATGTTCCGACTCTGCTAGAATCAGCCAGTTGTCTATGTAATTGAGAATGCGGATGCCCTAGAGTCTCAGCGGAGCCAAAGCTGCATCCATGCACTTCGTGAAGGTGCGGGGTGATAATGCTGGGCCAAATGGAAGAACCTGATATTGGAATGCCTTGCCCCACGAAAGCAATCCTGTGTTGAGGAAGGATGGAGACATGGAAGTATGCGTCTTTCAGGTCTATTGTGACACACCAGTCCCTGGACCTGATCTGACACACGATCTGTTTTAGCGTGAGCATCTTGAACTTTAGCTTCTTTACCGCCCGATTTAACTGGCGCAGATCCAGAATAGGACGCAGTCCTCCATCCTTCTTTGGATCTATGAAGTACCGGCTGTAAAACCCTGACTCTCTGCTGTGGGGAGGAACCCTTTCTATAGCCTCTTTTCGCAGAAGAGTCTGTACCTCTTGCTCCATTACCAGAGCCTGCTCGGAGTTTACTACTGTGGATAGTACCCCGTTGAACTTGGGCGGGTGTGACCCGAATTGTATTCTGTACCCTTTTTCTATTGTACGCAGGACCCAATCTGAGATATTTGGCAGAAGTTTCCATGCTGCCAGAAAATCTAATAAGGGAACCAGCCTCTCAAGGCTGGCCTCTGGATTTTGTTGTGTGGGCAGCCCGGTGTCCTGAAATGGCGCACCGGCAGGAAGTAACCGAACTGACCCAATTTGAACCCTCCTTGGAGGGAGCGAGCATCCCCTCGCCGCTACGTTTCCGGGCGGATGTGGAGATTTGCGCTCGCCGAGGAACGCTGCGCCCCGAAGCACCCGAGGTGGCAGGGTTGGCAGAACGGCCCCCTGATGGCACCGAGAGGAGACGGGTGCCTCGGCACACCGCTTGCCCTCGGAGGGGACTGCCATCAGAAGCCTGACACCTTTGGCGTCAGGACTTCTTTGCCGAGGCCTTTCTGGAGATAATAACAGTCCTCAGATCTGCTCTACCTCGGGAAGACCTCGGCTGAGAGCGCTGTCCCGGCCCCCAGTCTCTCTGTGGGGGAGCATGGGTAGCAACACTCTCTCTCTGTTGCGCTCTGTACGAGGAGGACACACTCGGCTGGGGCTGCTCCCGCCCAACAGCCCCAGAGAACTTTTGAAATGCAGCTGCCTGCTTTTTTGCCTCTTGGTACCTCTCGAGGACTGTGTTGACTGAGTCGCCGAAGAGGCCAGCAGGGGAGATAGGAGAGTCTAATAAGAATTTCTTATCCCTATCCTTGATGTCGGATAAATTCAGCCATAAGTGTCTCTCCGTGGCCACCAGGGCTGCCATAGAACGGCCGATGGATTTGGCCGTCTCCTTGGTGGCCTGAAGAGACAAATCAGCAGCTCTCCTAATCTCTGTCAGCTCTCCTAAACACTGTCAATGGTGGTATTGATATGATCCACCTCCTCAGTATTGGATCATATCAATACCACCATTGACAGTGTTACAACCCAGAAACAGATCACCACATACCAAATCAGAAGCCTTGGATGAACAGGGAAGTACGACTCCTGCTGAAGTCACGCAATACTGCCTTCAGATCAGGAGATGCACAAGCCTACAGCGCATCCAGAGCAAACCTGAAGAGGGGCATCAAAAAGGCCAAGCACTGCTACAAGTTAAAGATAGAGGGACACTTTTCCAACTCTGACCCTCGACGCATGTGGCAGGGCATTCAGGCCATCAGTGATTATAAACCCACCCACTCCACCCCCGCAGCCACTGATGTCAACTTCCTGAACGAGCTAAATTACTTTTATGCTCGTTTTGAAAGAGACAACAGAGAAACTGCCACCAAGCTCAAACCCTCAGCTGACCACCCACCAATCACACTCTCCTCCACAGATGTCTGCAAGGCACTGAGCCGGATCAGCGCACACAAGGCTGCTGGACCAGACAACATCCCTGGTCGTGTTCTCAGGGCATGTGCGGAGCAGCTCGCTGGGGTTTTTACAGACATTTTTAACCTGTCTCTCGCCCAAGCAGCTGTACCATCATGCTTTAAACGCACTTCCATTGTGCCAGTGCCGAAACACTCCAGCCCGAGGTGCCCTAATGACTACCGCCCTGTAGCACTCACACCCATCATTATGAAGTACTTTGAGCGGCTGGTCCTGGAACACCTAAAAGACTCTATACCATCCACATTGGACTCACACCAGTTTGCCTATCGCAGCAATAGGAGCACAGAGGATGCAGTTTCCATGGCACTGCACTCTGTGCTCACCCATCTGGACAGTAAAAACACCTATGCACGCATGCTGTTTGTTGACTTCAGCTCAGCATTCAACACTGTCATCCCAACCAAGTTAATTGCCAAACTTGGAGACCTGGGCATCAACACTTCAATGTGTAACTGGATTTTGGACTTCCTAACTGACAGACCACAGAATGTTCGATCAGGATCCACCTGCTCCATGTCCATCACACTCAACACTGGTGGACCACAGGGCTGTGTGCTAAGTCCTTTTCTCTACTCCCTCTTCACCTCCGACTGCAAGCCTGTGTATGGATCTAATTCCATCGTCAAGTTTGCGGACGACACTACGGTGATTGGTCTCATCAGCAACAACGATGAGACTGCCTACAGGGAGGAGATCCAGCACCTGGCCACATGGTGTACTGATAATAACCTGCTCCTCAACACCACCAAAACGAAGGAGCTCATCGTGGACTTCAGGAAGGAGTCAAGAGGCACACACGACACCATCCACATCAATGGAATGGCTGTTGAGCGTGTCTCCAGTTTCAAGTTCCTGGGGATCCACATCTCTGCGGACATGTCGTGGACGACCAACACCTCCAGCCTGGTCAAGAAGGCTCACCAGCGCCTCTTCTTCCTGAGGACACTGAGGAAAAATCAGCTCTCCTCGGCTATCCTGGTGAACTTCTATCGCTGCGCAATAGAAAGCATCCTGACCAACTGTGTGGCAGTATGGTATGGGAGCTGCTCTGTTGCGGAGCGCAAGGCACTGCAGCGGGTGGTAAAAACTGCCCAGCGCATCACAGGGACTCCACTACCTGCCATCGAGCACATCCAGAGGAAACGCTGTCTGCATCGAGCTCGCAGCATCCTCAAGGACTCCTCTCACCCGGCCCACAGACTGTTTTCTCTCCTGCCCTCCGGCAGGCGTTTCAGGATCCTCCGGACCAGGACCAGCAGACTTAAGAACAGTTTTTTCCCCAGAGCTGTCTCTTTATTGAACTCAAACCCCCGTTGATCCACTTCCATCATAAACTGCAAACTCTCCTACCTCACACCTACATTCATTTTGTTATTTGCACTACCGACTGTTTATTACAGTAACAACTGTTTACTTATGCATTTTGCACCACCATATCTTAACTGGAATATGCTCATTTGCACTGCCGACTGTATTTACAGTAACAATGTTTACATTTGCATTTTGCACCGTACTTCTAACTGTAATATGCAACCACTTTCCACTGCACTTTTACACTTTCTTTCGGATAGCTCTGTCCATAATTTATTGCACTAACTTAATCCACTGCTATATTCCTCATATTAGCCTAACATATTATTGTATACCTCTATCTGTAAAATTCTGTTCAAAGTAATAGCCATCTGTATATTATATTCATAGTACATATTCACCTGTACATTCTGTTTACATTCTGTTTATAGTAATAGCCATCTGTATATTTATATTTATTCACTGTATATATTCATCTGTAAATTCAGTTCTGTTTATAGTAATAACCATCTCTCTACTTATACATATTTATATATATTCAGTACATTTTTATGCCCTGCACTTACGCAACCATTGTATATCCTGCACTTGCTGCTATTGCACTTCTGGTTAGACCTAAACTGCATTTCGTTGCCTTGTACTTGTACTTGTGTAATGACAATAAAGTTGAATCTAATCTAATCTAATCTAATCTCAGCTATCATTTCCCTCCCCACTTCTTCACACTCATCATCAATATCTTTCAGCAGGTCGGCTTGATAGGCTTGAAGTACCGCCATAGTGTGTAAACACGCGGCCGCCTGACCTGCTGCCGAGTATGCCCTACCCACTAAAGCTGACGTTGTTCTAACCGGCTTAGTGGGCAGCTGTGGGGCTTTCAGCGACGATGCAGACTCAGGGGAGAGATAGCTCGTGAGCATCTCTTCCACCCGCGGCATCGCCGTATAACCATGTTGTTTCAACCCCTCGATGTTTGAATATGCAGCTGTAGTGGGGTTGAATGGCCGAAATGATGCTGGTTTAATCCATGATCTCGACACCTCGGTGTGGAGATCGGGAAAAAACGGCAAGCCCCGCTTTGGAGGTTGCGATCTGGATGGAAGGAAGCGCTCATCTAATTTACTGGGATGACGTGCTTCCTGCGTCTCGGCTGGGGAACGCGAGCCGAAGTGCCCTCCTCAAAGAGCGCTCGGCGGGACCGGAGAGTTAGGGAGTTTCTCACAATGCTCGCAGCCAGCTCCCTCGAGAGCTGACTGTGCATGCTCCGGTCCCAAACACATTACACAGAGCAGATGTGTATCCCCACCCGTGATGAAACGAGGGCAGGGAGTAACACACTGTCTGAATTGTGATTCGCCATTTTTTTTATATATATTGAGAGACACACACACTTGTATTTTCCGGACAAACGATTTCACATAGAGCGCTTGTGAAGACACAGAAGCTGACACTGTTTGGTTCAGGGGTGCTTTATAGTTTCCTGGTCGATGACGTCACCCGCCTATGACGTCCCGTCACGCCATTGGACTGATTTTACGAGTGCTTCATGACGCGTTCACGCAGAAGCGTTCCCGCAGCGCTTGACGCAGCGCGAGTTCCCTTGAAAGGGAAACACAAATATCAAAATTATGAAAAATATGAAATGGGAAAAAATACTATGGAAGTCAACTAGGCCCATCAACATGTTTGGTTACCAACTGTATATATAGAGTTGTAATTTAGCAGATCAGGCTACATGGAAGAGAGGATTTCCACTTGTGTACACCCATCCTCTCCCATGATTTCATATTTTTCCGAGCTCTGTTGAGGAAGAATTGCTTTCTGAGTGTGTGAGTAAATTTACATGTTTTTGAGCATTTTTAAACACTGTTATTCATTACGTTTTAGAGATTGTATGATATATTTCTGAAAAAAAGAAAACATGACTTTGAAACATTTACACTGCAAAATGAAAAAACAAAACAAAAAAACGAATACATTGTAAAATGTTCATGAGATGAAAATATCTTTAATTAAAAAAACTTTGAAGACGTTTTGTTGTCTGTATAATCATTCACTTGCATGATTCATGATCTTGTGGAAAAAGCCGTTTTATTCTACAGAATCATTTATTTGAGAATCATCTCAAACTCAAGAATGTCCATTATAATGTGTTGTTCCACTGCTGTATGTTCTTGAGCTACAGAAAACAAATTACTTTGGGACTATTTTTGGCAAGTTGAGAGACTATGGGATTTAAGTTGCAGTATCTCTGTGCTGCTGCCTACTTCCTGTGTCTAATGAAGGCTGTAAATATCAGAGGTCAGTGATACTCATCAGTCATTCCATTTCAGTCATTTTGTTTGAAATACAAATCATTGTATCTACAAATAATGACATGCTTTGGTGTATTACTTAGATTTAATTTAAGGACAATCTATAATACATGAAATGCATAGATCTGAAATAAACCTTTTGTAATTTGATGGAGCAGAAAAGGGTAAATAAAATGACAAATTTTATGAATAACATCTAAAACCCCAAAAAGATTTAAATTAAATATATACTGAAGGGCCAAAACATCATTCTTTTCTGTTTAACCTGGTATTTTCCTGTAAAAAAGGATCCCAAACGTATAACTTTATTATGACAACATATCTTGCCACACAGCAAAGCCTCCACAAAATGTCAGGTACACATTTAGCTCCAAACAAAGACTAAGAAAACAGTAGCAAGCATAGGCCCTACATAACAAATAATGTACTTTTTAATGTTAATTGATCTGAATGTCAGAGCATGTTATTTGTTTATATCCACAGCACAGTGTACACAGCCTTCTTTTGAATGCCATCTTGTCCGGCTCTCATCCCTGGACTCAAAGTTTTCCAGATGGATCCAGCGCAACATTTGAGTGTGTGATTGGGCATAAACCAGTAAACTCAAGAGCATCTAAATCTGTTACTTGTCAGGGAACCCAATGGACAAATCTGGAATTAGATTGTACAAGTACATATTATCAATCAATATGTTTTATGAGTACCCTAAATTTGTGCTGTTAAATGTTTTTTTATACACTGCCGGGCCCAAAAAAAAGTCGCTGTTTGGATTTAAATGGGCAAATGCTTAAAGGTGCTCTTAGCGATGTCACGTTTTTTAGGCCAAAACATTTTTTGTCACATACAGCAAACATCTCCTCGCTATCTGCTAGCTGCCTGTCCCCTAAACACACTGTAAAAAACGCGGCCTCAGTAGTCCGCCTAAGCTCCACAAACTGCAACAAAAACAAACCTGGGCAGTCTGGACCACGAAGCACAACAACAACTATACGACAAGAATGATTTCCACCCCCAAATCATTCTTGTCGGCTATTGGCTGGAGCACCTTTAATAGTCAATGATTGGATCATTATTGCAGTGATTTTTGTGTTTCTAGCATGTTATATGTTTGGCAACAGATCTTCTACCCTAATTGATGGAGTGTGTAGATTTTAATTTCTTAAACAACCATGTCCCTGTATCATGTTGCAACCCGTTCTCACTCCCAGGGCATCGGAAAACGAAGCATGGTCAAGTGCCTTCCGCGTCGCAATGAAGACGCTAAAGTCACCCCTAGGCGTCACTATTTTGACGCGCTGAGTGCTCCATTGATTTCAGTTGTTTACCCAATGCGTCAGATCAAGATGCATTTTATTCTTTGCATTTGTAAAAGCATACATGATTTTATTCATATTTTATTCATATTTAAAGGTTACTTTTATATTTTGGAGCAGCTAACCCAACTCCTACCCTAAACCTACCCACTCCTAAACAATATAAAACACACAACAGGCAAATACAAGTGCAGTCAGGTATTTATTGCAAAAAATTACCAACAACAGTATAAAAGTATTAACTCATGTTGCATTCCAAGTCTTCTGAAGTCACACGATGTCTTCATGTAAAGAACAGAGTTGATCTTAATGTTTTAATCGCTGAGATGATGATCCCGCCGCTCCGTTAACGCACTCATTCATATCTCATTCAAATAATACACACGCCTCTTTAGCATGACGCAATCTGTCACAAGACACACGAGAACCAATGACATTTTACAATCAAAGCTGACGTAATGACGCAATTGGTCACGAGACATACGAGAGCCAATGAAATTTCACTATGAAAACTGACGTAACGGGCGGCAATATTTGAAATTGTACATGTTCGTGATCTTCTGCGGATGGAGAATGCGGATGGCGCTGATCGCTTTTGGAGATTTCCTTCACACAAATCAATCGCTTGGCCTCGGAATATTTGTATTTTTTTTAATAAATTGTGCATGCAGTCGACTCTGCCTGTTATATCTGCGTTTTATACCACACAAATGGGTAGGTTTAGGGATGGAATAGGGTTGGGTTACATGTTAAAGGTTCCGTTCTTTGTGATCCCATTGTTCAAACTTTAGTTAGTGTGTGATGTTGCTGTTAGAGCATAAATAATACCTGTAAAATTATAAAGCTCAAAGTTAAATGCTAAGCGAGATATTTTATTTAACAGAAGTTCCCTTTCAAAGCCTACAGCGAACGGCCGGCTTGGACTACATCCTGGTACTTCCTTCTTTAATTACGTCAGTAGAACAGTAGAACAGACTAACCTCCGCCCACAAGAATACGCGAAAAAAGGGGGCGTGGTCTTGTTGCTGTCCCACGTGGAGAAGAGGAAGTGTCGCGTGGAGAAAAGGAATTGTTGCGTTTGACTGTGTTTGTCGCCATGTCGTCGAGACGCTGTTATTTTCATCCCGGAGTCAAATCACCTTTGTTTGGCTTTCCCAGGGACGCTGTAGAGATCATTGAGCACATACATCTCCCGTTAAGAAGCGTGACCTTTCCGTGCAAGTTACGTGCGCTAAGCTGCTGTCGAATCACAACACAGGAACCGTGCCACGTTCGCTAAGCTGCGGTCAAATCACAACACGGGAACCGCTGGCACTGAAGGAGGGACTTCATAGAAAAAGGAACTCATCAGCCTGTTTTTAGGACAGTGAAAACAGCGGTATACAGATAAGTAAATTGTGTGAAAAATACTGTGTTTTTTTACACGCGAAACATGAACACATGTTATATTGCACACTGTAAACACAATCAAAGCTTCAAAAAAAAACACGAAGAACGGGACCTTTAAAACGTGTCTAGATAGCGTAAATAAAATGATGCTGGCTGATTAAATTGACAATCACAGTCCAACATGTCATAATGGCAAAATCATAACCCAATATATGATCAGCATGACGATAACTTTCCCAATGCCCAACGCGTCTGTGTCTGACGCCGAAGGTTTCTCATTGAAATGAATGGAGCACTCAGCGCGTCGATATAGTGACGCCTAGGGGTGCCTTTAGCGTCTTTATTGTGACGCGGAAAGCACTTGACCATGCTTCGTTTTTCGACGCTTTGGGAGTGAGAACAGGTTGCATATATAGTGAGGCAACACTAAATATTATTTGTCATTATTTTCAGAAGTATGTAAAGACCACCAAATCTCAATAAGTCAATAATATCTTTAATACTTTACAGGAAAATCCTGTGGAAGTCCTAAAGAGTTTGCTAATGGAAAATATGACATAAGTGGAATTTTATTTGGTGACACAATTACAGCGGTTTGTGACAAAGGGTAAGTGAAACCATTAAAGTCAGTTTCTTTGTGCTGTTTTAACCATGTGTATCTAGAAGTAGATGTGCTATGATTTGGTAATAAGATGATAATGATTCTTTTAGTTACATATTAGATGGACAGATGAAAGACAGATTGTGCCGAGATGGAGGATGGGATTGCAGAGATCCTGGCTGTCAAGGTGGGGGTTTTTTTTCTTACATTTGAATGAAATATTACATTTAAAGAGCACACATTAATTCAGAACCCTTCCTAAAGAGTATAAACAATTGTTATGTGCTTTTTACTTGCATATGGAAATAAATGGATTTTTCTTCTCTTTAGTGGTGAAATGTGCGGCACCTCCAGCTATAGAAAATGGACAGCTTGAAGATAAGCCTTTGGACAGTTATGATTATTCTCAAGTCGTGTCCTACAGATGTAACAAGGGGTTTAGTCTTACTGGATGTCCAACGCTTCGTTGTTCTCAGGATGGGACTTTTAAACCAGATCCGCCAAAATGTTTGGGTAAGTCATGTTAAAATGCCTTTCAAGAGATTTACATATTTTGTTTTCCTTTTGATGAATTTAATGATTAATACAATAATGATTAATACAATTCATTTACATAAGCTTTTTTCTTTTCTTTTTTCAGATGTGTGTCAAAAGCCTGATATTCCACATGCAATTAGAATCGGTGGAAAATCACCCCCCTACGAACTGGGAAACTTTATAGAGTACAAATGTGAAGATGGCTATACAATGAAAGGAGAAGGTTATATTCTGTGTTCAGAAAAGGGATGGAGCCCTGAACCACCACAATGTATTGGTAAGAAAAATACATACAACAAAATTCATAAATGCACAGCACATTTCTCATTTACAAAATCTGATTTGTAAATTCAAAACACAATTCAAAAATACACAAGTAAAAGCATAAATATTTCCCCAAATGCTCAAACAAATGCATCTTACCTAAATCATTTTAAAATATTTACACAAATATGTATATATCAAGTTCTTGAATTAATTTCCATCACACATTTATGAAAGATGTTACATGTATTTATGTTACATGTGTGTGGACTGCTTTGAATTTGTGTGTGGCATATTTGAAACCTTCCTGGCAGGTTAAGATTCATAAATATCTGTTTTTGGAGGATGTTCTGTTTAGCCAATCGTGGTGAGCTTTTAATCCACCAATCAAAACGCTCCTTACTGAACAGACTCAAGAAGCTCAATGCTGCACTTGTACTGTGCATTGTTCCATGATCGGGTCCAAGCCTGCAGCAAACTGAAGCCTACGCGCCTTGATCGCCCCCAGGTGGTTGGTCCCAGTATAGTTCATAACCCCCGCCCATCCGTGTATTCTAATGGGCGCGAGACAAACCAAATAATCAAATTACACTTCATATAATTTTTTCCAAAAGTTGGTTTCTGTCATTTTATGCAGTTTTTATCACGCTGATTTCATTTCAAGTGTTTGTTTTTTAAATAAGTTTAGTTTTAGTTAGTTATTTGATGCTATAAAAATGGGGGGTGTGACGTCATGATTGACAGCTGAGATTGACAACAAATCTGAGTGAAGTCGTCACTGAGGCACCAACAGACTTTTTTCAGGAGGAGATTGGAGCTTTAACGTTAATTTCTACATTTCCAAAATTGTTTATTTCACACCAACATAATGAATTGTTCTGCATCTGCACGAATGTGAGCAGGCTTTTGATATGGCACCTCTACTTCCTGCTCTCTACTGCGCAGTATTCCGGTCCCGAGGTCACTACTGTGCAGACTCGGCCCCAAATCTGCACAAGATGTCAGCGCCATATTCTGACCTCCGGAGGCTTCACTTTTCTTCAGCGGAAGAGAAGGAAGTTGCGTCATGCACATACCCTGTTTATTTATATCAATCTGTAATGTTATTAAATAAGTGTTAAATGTCCAGATATTTCATTTAATAACAACAATTATGTAATGTTGTAACACGGTATGGTCATATGGGAAGAAGGAGGCAGGAACCAGCGAAAGTTTAAACACTTTAATAAATCATAAAACTAATAAACACCAAAATGAAAGTAAAAACGGCAGTCTCCTCACGGTCGACTGCTGCACACACATAATAAAACATAACCAAATTATTGTTGGTCCGTTCTTCGTACCTCGCTTAATACATCTGGGATGATTTGACAGATCCCAGATCTTCTAATCGTGATAACTGATCTCTGGCTAATTTGGTTCTTCAAATTAATTTGTGGACTGGATTAAAATATCCGGGGCCTGTACCATGAAGCCGGTTTAGGTGGTTAGCCAGGTATTTTTCAGTTTAGTTTGCGCCAACCCAAGGTTTTAGGGACCATGAAAGTGGTTTGGATTTTAGCAGTGTTCATCGCCATAGTAACTTGCGCTTCACGGCTAACCTGCTCTGGGGCTGGTTATGTTCTGGACAATCTCAAACTGAAATTGGACCAATCAGCTGTGAGCAAAGTGACACACTTCTGGCGAAATAAAGTTTGGAGTGCTCCAAATTAAAGATCACTAAAAATATATATATATATATATATATATATATATATATATATTTATATATATATATATATATATATATATATATATATATATATATATATATATATATATATATATATATATATATATATATATATATATTTTTTTTTTTTTTTTTTTTTTTTTAGCAAAGCCTATTTATAAAAATTATTTTGTATGATTTAGACATTATTTATGTAATTATTATACCCATAATCAATTACACATGTACAGTTTTAGTTGATCATTTTGTTTTAAGCACAGGTTAAATTAATATAAATATAGCCTATAAAGGTAATATAAATAAGCTTTAGAATCAGTAGATAAAGCTGTACAAATGACTACATATGAGCGGTATTGTTCAAATCTCTCTATATCAACTGTATAAACTAACTTCAGAATATTTACTTGCACTGATATAGCAAGAGTTTTTCTTTTGGTTGTCCTCTTTCCTAGACAGCTCTTTTCTTCTTGCTGTGTAAATGTGTTTAAATTTATAATATTCTGCAGAAACGAGAAGTGAATCACACTGCTTCTCTCACGAGAAGTCAATCTCAGTTTCACTGATCCACATCGTGTGATTGGCTGTTCACTACTGATGTCACACCTAAACTCCTAAACTCTGGATCAAAGCCTGAGTTGACAGAGAAAATTGATGATCAGCATCATGGGACCAACAAAGCCTGATTGGATTGGATTGGCTTTGTCAACTCGAAAATAATCCTGTAACCCTGTGCTTTTTACTTGCATCTGGAAATAAATGTTGTTGTTTTTTCTCTTTAGCGATGAAATGTGCGGCACCTCCAGCTATAGAAAATGGACAGCTTGAAGATAAGCCTTTGGACAGTTATGATTATTCTCAAGTCGTGTCCTACAGATGTAACCATGGGTTTAGTCTTATTGGAAGTCCAACACTTCGTTGTTCTCAGGATGGAACTTTTAAACCAGATCCGCCAAAATGTTTGGGTAAATTACAGTCAAAATGCCAGTCAAGAGAATTAATCTGTTTGTCTTTACTTGTGAGGTTGTTTTTGTGTTGCCAAATACATTGTGTAGTGATACGTACAAAATTTTTTACATTTTTAACTTTTTTTAACACTTCTGTGTCTGTGATAAAACTGCAGGCGTATATTGCTTTGCTCTGATTGTTTCTGAATTTAAATTCACCAGCATATTTTTTTCTCTTTAGCGGCAAAATGTCAGGCACCTCCAATCATAGAAAATGGACAGATAGAATCTGTTTCCTACAAATGTAACAGTGGTTTTTTTTCTTATTGGAAGTTCACAACTCTATCTTTCTGAGGATGGGAATTTTAAACCAGATCCACCAAAATGTTTGGGTAAGTTGGTAAAATTGAAGAGAAATAATCTATTTGTCTTTACTTTTACGGTTTACATTGTTGTAAATAAAATGTGTGGTGATTTGTACAATTAATTTACATATACATTTTTCTTTTTGTCTTCCTTTTTTGATTCAGATGTGTGTCCAACACCTGAAATTCCACATGCAATTAGAATCGGTGGAAAATCACCCCGCTACAAACCGGGATACTTTATAGAGTACAAATGTGAAGATGGCTATACAATGAAAGGAGGTGGTTATATTGTGTGTACTTTAAAGGGATGGATCCCTGAACCACCAAAATGCATTGGTAAGACTGAAATAATGATATGTGTATATCATTATTATTTTCTTTATATTCCTATACACTCTAAAAAAAAGGTTCTATATGGCACCAAAAAAGGTTCTTGGCTCGTAATCATAGGGGAACCTTTTTCAGTGCTATATAGCACCAATTTTGGTGCTTCAGTGGTTCTTCAGCGGTTCTTCAGAGGTACTTCACCGGTTCTTTGACTAAGGTGCTATATAGCACCTCTGAAGAACCGCTGAAGAACCACTGAAGCACCAAAATTGGTGCTATATAGCACTAAAAAAGGTTCCCCTATGATTACGAGCCAAGAACCATTTTTGGTGCCATATAGAACCTTTTTTTTTTAGAGTGTATGCTCTATGTTCTTCATCAAAGAATCATTTATATTGCAGCAAAGACAGCTTTATTCTAGCTGTCGCATTATGAAGAACTTGCTTTTTTTATAGAAAATTAACTTCAGTATTAACTTTAATGTAGAATGTATGACATACTTTATGGTTGCCTTTTCTACTTTTGTGCATTTAGCAACACTAAGTGTTGAATTAAGGAGCAGTGCATAAAGTTTGAAGTTACATATCCCCAGTTTCACAGACAAGGCTCAAGCTAGTCCCAGACCCAGACTAAAATGCATGTTTGGGCTGTTTTAAATGAAAGGAACTTGCACTGACAGATCTTAAAATATGTCAGTGCCATTGTTATGTCTCAAGAAGCACACCGTTATGTTTTTTAATCAAAGGCATGTTTATAAAAGATACTTAAATGTTGAACTAAGGCCTAATCCTGGCTTAATATAAGCCCTGTCTGTGAAACCAGGCCATACATTTCTAAATATGTTCATTTATCTATCTGAGAACACTTACCAGACATAAAATACCTCCCTCTTCAGCAGAATCGTTGTATTTTGAGGAAAAGCATTGAAAGACAACGGTGAGTTCAATACATTCTTGAATCCAACTCTATACAATCTGTCTAGAGATCTGGATTGATCTGTAATTTAATTGAAAGAATCAATCTTTGAATTAATTTAAAGGTCCCATGGCATGGCATTTTTCTATTATTTTATAATGTTTCCTGAGGTGTACTTATATTGTTAGTATGATTTTTACATCATAAAATGTCATAATTTAGAAATAAAAGGCATTTTTTCAATACTGCTGTTTGCCCTGTGGCTGAATGCCCTGCTTCAAGAGGCGTGTCTGCTGTGAGACTTCAGTAAAAACGCCCACTGTTGTGATTGGCTGACATCTTTGCATTTTAAATGAGCGGAGGGGGCGTGGTTTAACGAAGCACGAGCAGGCACGAGTCTGCCAGAGACGGATGGACCTGAGTTCACTTCTCATCAGTTCTCAGTCTCAGTTCACGGTGAACTGTTGTAGTTACTAGAATATACTTCAGGTTATTAGTTTATTTCTAGTCGGAGGGGCTGTCACTCATGTCAGAAAGTTAGTAACTTTAGTAAATTATGGATCAGCGCTGACTCGAGACGCGAACCGTTTAGAACGATTCAGTCCGATTTGGTGAACTGGTTCGGTTCACTAAAAAGAACCGATTCAAAAGAATGATTCGTTCGCGAACCGGACATCATGGAGACGGAGCGATTGCAAAGTTATTTATAGTAACTTCTGAGTTATGAGAGCGCTGTCAGTCAGCGCGAGTTTATTGTGTTTGTATCTGAGAGTTCTGAATAAACACAGTCCCAGTCACACCGAGTCCGTCTTCATCATTATTACCAACTTTGTAACACATGCAATGTACCATTACAGCGAGATGAACGAGTTAGTAAGTGTTGAGTATAGCATTATTTCTAGATATGTTCCAATCATATGAATAGCGTCAGTGACGCGCATTGAGTAACGTTACACAGCGCAAACAAAGACACAACAACAGTAATCGAATGTAATCCAGTTTATTGTGGGGAAAGATGGCTAGCCTAGCTCAGATATGCTCATGCTTACCCCCCGTCTGCTTAATCTCACGCCGCGTTTGGTGCCTCCGCTGTGGGCCAGATGCAGTACTGGGGGTCGGGGATATTGAAGGCCGAGCTTCGGCGTGTGTGAGGTTTATCTCTAAAGATGTGACTGCTGATGTTAAACAGAAAAGACTGTATGCACATTTTAGAACCGGTAGACGCGACGAGGACGTACAAAAACACTGACTCACAAGATAGAAAACACGACAACACTGTTCTGTCTGGAGAGAGAGAAGCCGCATTGTGTGCACGAATAATAAATAATTAGCTACACATCAGAAATTACTGATCACAGATCAGAAGGAACTGAAGAAAGACTTCTGTTTTGATTTGTACATCCAAACACTGAGAAACTGCCAGCGTTCACTCGTTCACAAGTTAATGATCTCGAGCGTTTGCATGGGCGTGCCAGATTCTCTGGGCGGAGGAAAGGGAGGTAACCGTTCCTGCTTGGACGTCAAAACAGGAGACTTCAGGATTGGCTCGTCTGGCCTGTCATTTTCTCAAAGGCAGAGAGAGACAGCCAGAACTCGGGTTTACACCGATCAACATTTCTATCCACTTGGGGACAATATTCAGGCTAGGGGAACTCATATTAATGTTGAAATACCTCATAAAATGAAAATTTCATGCCATGGGACCTTTAAATCAAAACCTTAATGTTAAAAAAGTATTGATCTAAATTAACGTTAACCAAATGTAAGTTCATGATGTTCACAACAAATTAGTTGATTTAAAAGCATTCATTTAATACTTTACCCTTAACGGTAACACTTTATAATAACTACACGCTATGAAGCATTAGTTAAGCATTAGTAAATATTTAATTCATCATTTATAAAGCATTAATATACATTAATATTGAGTTTATAAATACAGCTATAAATTATTTATTCTTGATTTATAAACATATCTATAATGTGTTTAATAATTGTATTTTCATACTTCATGAACGATCAATTTATCATTTCTAAATTAAGTATTACATTATTTACAAACCAGTTATTTGTCAGTGGTTCATCAGATCATTTAGAAAGTGCAAGTAAAGGATTAATAAACTTTGTACATTTATACATCTTATTATTTAGACATATAGTAATAGTTGCTCAGTGTGTTAATAAATGCTTTATTAACATGTATTTCCACTGTAATTCATGATTAATTCAGGTAGTTATAAAACATTTAGTAGTTGTCAGTTAACTCTTTTTGTGAGCCAAATGTCTAAATAGTAAGATGTTTAAATGTACATTTAAATTGTTTATTAATCATTTACTTATACTTTCTAAATGATCAGAATCAGAATCAGAAAGAGCTTTATTGCCAAGTGTGCTTGCACACACAAGGAATTTTTCTTGGTGCTGAAGCTTCCAGTGGACATATACAATACAAACACAACAAGAACAAAGTAATACAAATCCTAAGAATAAAAATATGAAAATAGTATAAAAAATATACGGTCACAGTTACGTTTACAGATTATAAACATATTTACAGTATGTGAGTAGTATGAATAAATATAAATATAAATATCTCCTGAGTTTAGAAGATATTGCACTAAACAGTGGGAGTATTGAATATACAGGCATATGCCTTGGGGGAGGGGGGTGTATTTTAACTGTTCAAGAGGGAAATGGCCTGTGGGAAGAAACTGTTCCTGTGCCTAGATGTTCTAGTGGCCAGTGATCGGAGTCGCCGTCCTGATGGTAACAGTTCAAAAAGGAGGTGTCCAGGGTGAGTGGAGTCTGTGATGATTTTACCTGCTCTCTTCCTAACTCTGGAAGAGTACAGGTCCTGGAGGGTTGGCAGGGGGGCACCAATAATCCTCTCCGCAGTCCGGATTGTGTGTTGTAGTCACTTGATGTCAGATTTGGTAGCTGAACCAAACCAGACAGTGATGGAAGTGCATAAGACAGACTCAATGACAGCCGAGTAGAACTGAATCAGCAGCTCCTGTGGGAGGTTGAACTTCCTCAGCTGACGAAGTAAGACCAGTCTCAGCTGGCCCTTTTTCACAATGGAGTCAATGTGATTGTCCCACTTCAGGTCCTGAGAGATGGTAGTGCCCAGGAACCTGAATGACTCCACTGCTTCCACAGTGCTGTTCATGATGGTGAGTGGGGGGAGAGCTAGGCTGTTCCTCCTGAAGTCTACTATCATCTCCACCGTTTTGAGCGTGTTGAGCTCAAGGTTGTTATAACTGCACCAGACAGCCAGCTGTTCAACCTCCAGTCTATAAGCAGACTTGTCACCGTTTTGGATGAGGCCGATGACAGTGGTGTCGTCTGGCAATTTCAGGAGCTTCACAGAGGGGTCTTTAGTAGGGGTGCACCGATCCGACTTTTTCAGTCCCGATACCGATGCCTGGGCTTTGTGTATCTGTCGATACCCGATACCGATCCGATACTATTGTTGAATTAATAATAAACTGTATATCTTCCACCTTATACCTTCCTTGAAGAAACTAAAGGCACCAGACTTTACTAACTAAACATAACTAAGACAAAATAACAGATGTATGTAAAGTGTTAAATTCTTATTTATTTAAAAAAAAAAATGTGCATTCAAATCTAAAATAGAATGTAATCAAACTCCTTTAAATAATTAAAATGTAGCAGTGGAAACAAAAACCAGTGTATTGGTCAAACATACAATAGTAATCTGACAGTTACCAAACATTTTTTACACTACAGATAATTGTTTTGGTATATAATCATATCAATATTAAAAAGTAGCATTAAAAATTAACAAATAGCCTAATTTTCTGCCATATGCAATTTAATAAAAATGATCAGCTAGCTAATAACAACTTTGTTCTGGTTTCACCTCACTCCTGTCTAAATGATTGTGGGCTAGGCCTATTTATTTTACTACACATTGTCAACAGAAATAAGCTGAAATACTGTTGATAATTAAAAATAATTCTTACCACCCACTCTTGCTAAATTGGGTAATCGCACTTGTGTTCTCATTTCAGATGCGTAAATTAATAAACTGATTCATGAGTTCAGTGTTGGACAGATCAGTTGTTCTAACCAGTCGTTAAAATGATTCGGTTCAAAGGAGTCATTAGCAGACGTGTTGTGTGCCAATCCCGTCTGTTAGAACATCGCGAAAGATGTCAACACACAGAAAACACTTCATAACTGAATATAATTTGTTTCCCGTTTATTGAAAGTATGCTTTATGTCCGCTGGTCAGAGAACCTTTTTTTTTAGAGTGCATGGTCAACTCTCTGACCACTCTGACTATATTAATGTTGAAAAACCTCATAAAATGAAAATTGCATGCCATGGGACCATTAATGAATATTATAGTGCAGTAAAAATTTACATTTGGTAAATCTGGGATTAAAAGCCGCAATTATGCTACAGGACAAGAATGTGATCACAGAAAACTTAATGCGTTGTCTCCATCTTAAAAAAGAATCAGGAAACCTCTTATAAATGTTGCAATGACCCTAGTGGGACTTGAATCTCCAATGCCAAATGCTGTAGTCTTATCCAGAAGGCCACATGGTCCATGTGAAAGCATGCACTCTGTGGCATAAATACCCATGTTTGACTGTAATGTTTCAGGTTTCATTATTTATTTTATGTTTTAAGATTCAATTTCAGAGAGACATTTGAACTAGGCAGCTGACTGAGACACACCCCCTCTTTCCTTCAATTGTTGCTGTCAAATACTGTTCCGCCCATGCAACTTCCGCACATTCAACCTTGAATAAACTCATTTGTGTTGGTCTGTTTAGCTTAGAGCTAATCTTGATGATTTGCCATCATATTCATGTGAGCTATTAAATGTAATCAAAGTAGGGGATGTAGTAATGGGTAGGAACCATTTACTCCTATAAACTCTATTTATAAGGTCTCTGTCAGTGGTAATAATTGTTGTGAAACATCTGTGTCTTTTTATAATTGGCCTACAGTAGACCTACAAGGTGCATTACTGAAATAGAACAGGCAATATTTTAAGTGAGTGACCTGTGACCTACCAAAAGTGGTCTGTTCCTTTTTCGGCTTTGAAGACTTTGAAATACAGAGAACGACTTTTATGATGATTTTGTTGTTGTTGTTGTTCTTTTGAGGGCTTGAACAGCCACTTGTCACCATCTGTTTTATTGTACTTAAAAGTTTTATTGTACATTTATGAAAGGTAAAAGTCATACTGGTTTCAAAAAACATTAACTGACATATGTCAGTCAATATTAATAATTACTTTTTAACTGTTCATTTTGTTTCTTTGGTTCATTTTCAGGCGTGCTAACAACCCTATATGAAGTTGGGGAAAAAATCCAAGGCAATGTTTTCATGCTGCCTCCAAATATATTGTGGAGTATATATATACCTGTTCATATATAACATATATACCCCATATATACCCGATATGATATCACAGAACATGTTTGTTGTTACACTAGCAGACTTGAAATACATGCTTTATTCATTAAGGCCTAATACTGAGATCTGCCTCATGTCATGAATATGTGTACTCATTTAACCTGGCTTCCAAAGAAAACATATACATTTGTGCTGTAGGCCTACTTCATTTACTGATCTTTGTCAAATTGATAGCTTCTTGTTCTTGGCTTCTGATTTGTCAATAAAATACTTAAATTCACAATATAGCCTACTCATATCTGAGCCACAAGAATGGTACTTAATGGATTTGCTTAATAAAATGATAATAGCTGTAGTTAAAGATTTATAGGCACTTGATGACGTGCATTTTATATTTAATCTGGCATCTAATATGCAAAATTGTCCTAATTTCCTAATTATATATTTATTAATACTCTTGGAGGACTTTTTGTTGAAATGTAATTAATCTGTTGACAAAATTAGTATTAAATCGGCCAGTTTTCACAGACAGGCCCTGCTAGCATTACATTTTTCACTGCACAATTATTTCATAACAAACACATACTATTTAAAAACAAATCACTCTATTATACTTGTTTCAATGAGGGGATTATATTAGTAAGACTATTGGTTAATTCCAATGGATATTTATTATCATATACTGAATTTCTACAAAAAATTCTATTACCAGCAGTTAAACCAAGAGAGTTTTCTATTGTTCTTGACACGATTCAAGAAGAGTGTGATGTTACTCTTAAACTCTAATTCAGTGGAAATCATTATCTTAGTGGTAACATGTTCATTGATAATGTCGATGTTTTAAAACAAAAATGTAACAATAAGGATATAAGAAATGCTCTTTGTTCTGTGATTTTTTTAAATATATTTAGTAGGGATGCAACAATACAGTTTGTCCACGGACATTTGAATTGCATTTTGTGTCTGTTAAGAGGCACAAAGACACTCTTTATGTATATGCCCCCATAGCTGCTGTGTTAGCTGAGTGGGAGCTCTGGGCATTAACTGTAACAGCTCCGTGTTGCAAGCACCAATCTGTTTTTTTTTTTCTTTTTCTATAGACAGCACTCACAAAGGTATAACGATCAAGATTAACTTAAAAATTCACCGGAGTTCTCCTTTAAGTAAATTTTTCATCTCTGTTTTTGTGTTTATTTAAAATAAGACAAATCTGATATTATTGTAATCTTATATCTGTTATTTAACAGTTGAGATGGTACTTTAATGCTGATCTAACCAGCAGAAGACACGAGTCGAGTTTAAATCCCAGTTGTGCAGGTGGGGTATGTTGTAACACTGCATTACATTGAGCCCCTATTAGAAATATGCCATTCTATTCTGTACTTTTGTGATTTGTTTTGAGAAACCATGAGAAAGAGGTGAATAAATCAAATAAGTCGATGCTCAAAAATGCTTAATTATTATTATTTATTTTTTAACTATGCTGTAAAGGTGTTTGTTGTCAATCTCAATATATATATATATATCTTTTTTTATGATTAAAAAATGACATTTTATTTGAAAAAGTTAATAATTGTATTTTATTGACAAATTATTTTAGTTTGTCTTGGATTTTTTTATTTATTATATCAGGTAACATTTTAAGCTGTCATTTGGCCATGTTGCAATGTGCCCCACCACATGTTACAATGTACCATGGTGCATGTTGTCACATTTCATTTATTTTAGGGTAAATCAAGAAGAAAGTATACACTGTATTAATGAAACAAAACCACATAATTGTACTAGACATGTGTGCAATTAATGTGGGTAAAAATAAATACTCTGAACGAACCACAAGTGGATTTACACAAACTGAGAAAGTAAAAAAGCGTTAGGTTGTGCCCGCCCCCGCTCTCCCTATTTTTTGCAGACAAGTGACGTTTCCTTAACTCATCCGCGGTCAGTTTTATTTGAGACATTTTCAAATATCACTCTCTCAGAAATAAAAGTCACATCAGGACGCGCAGCCTACTACAATCTGCGGAAGTCTGCGCGCGCACATTCCGTGTGCATGACTTATGATACTTATGACACATCGGTAACGCCCTCTTCAGGCGGAAAATTACTTCGTGAGAACTAACATCTTCTCTTTATCTCCTTTCCTGAAAGTTAGACGGGCTTAATTTGCCTCCGAATCAAACGCGGAACACTGAAACACCAAAAGGTAAGGCTGCTTAACACAACGATTCATTTCCGCTTCTCTGCGTTGCTAATTTAGGCCTATTCCTACCACAATGTCCTCGCTTGAAAATATGTAATAATGACCCCAAAAAAATTTAATTTGATTGAAATTATTTTTCACATAATTTGATTTGATGTAAAATTATTTGTTATTTTGTGTGTGTCGGGTTAGATTACTGGTTGGGCTATGGACTATTTAAAACGGAACAAAAGAGGACGGAAGCGCAGTGGTCAACACTCCCTTCCTCCGCGTTACCACATTATTTTGGTGTAACTATTAGACTGTAAACTGTCGAATGAGTCTTGGTTAGTTAACTAAAACTAGTTTTATGCATTCGTTCACAGCATGTGCATGTTGTCTTTTAATAAAATTACATTAATAATTAAAACCTGTCTTGATTGTTATGCTAACAGGCTAATAGAGACAGGTTTTGCTCATGTGAATCGTTTAGTCTGTTTCGTTATACAGAATGCTAGTGTTAAATAAATATTTTGAAAGTGCATTTCTTTACGCCATTTCTTTTCGTTTTATTTGGTGCAGAAAACAAATTACATTGGCCTAGATTAGAGCTGACATTCACCGACGTAAACAACATGGGATGCAAGAAGCTGTGCCTCAGTGTTGCTCTCCTTCTGTTTCTTACGATCTTTGAACATGTCCGAGGTGAGTATATGTCTGTCTGTCTGTCTGTCTGTCTAAATTACGATTTAGTGTCAGTTTTTATACTCGGTGCGTCCCAATGTACTATTCTGTGTTATTTGGTATTAGACACAGTGCGAGTAACGCTAGTAAATTATGGGAGTAACTTCCATCGAACTGTAAACAATCAGATACTGGCAATAAACTTGTTTAAAGGTTAGCATTTGCAAAAACGGGTACAATTAGGTCACATTTCTCCTTCAGCCATCTAACTTCAAAAGGATACGTATAAAAGTGATAAATTACTTTCAACAGACCATGGAAAAACCACCAAAAGGTCTTTCTTGAGCGATGTTATGGATGTAAAATATTACTGTAAGATTATTTAAGTCTATGTTATGTAATTATCAAATGTTCCATCATTGATTGGAACATTGATGGATATTTCCATCCATATATAAGTACTCTGTGTCATTTTGTCAGGTAACATATATTATGTTTTCCTGCTTCAGAAACATTCCTGTAAACACTGCTGTTAGGGATTAGAAGTGAAAAGGAGGACAACGTTACTCTTTTAATCTCCTCTGAAAAAAGGGAAGCAGGCGTGAATGGGAAGAAAGATTCTTGGTGCATTCCTGTGAATTGTTCATGGGTTATTGTTCATTTAATCAGACCACAGCAGGTGGTCTTTTGTTTTTTATATATTGTTACAGTGCCGGAGTAAAGAGCTCTATTCTTGTGATGCCAATGTCATATTGGGTAAAATAGAGCATGATGGAAAATGTTCATTTTATTCAGTCAGTTTGACAGATAAGGATTATTAGTAGTGCAACCGTATTATTTTAAATGAATTGTTTCTCTCCTTTTGTGTGGCATGACTCTACCAGAAGTGCCATCCATATTTTAAGTAGGTTTGTTCAAAATGGTGGATAACATTTCCATTCTGAGAATTGTGTAAAACTGTAATGTAGTAATAGAAATAGGCACATTGTAAATTAATTCACTCAACGAACAGCATGTGTATTCTAGTAGCATAATGTTGATACTAGCAACTAATAATCCTTTGCAAACAGAAAAGTTTAAGCCTAGAGCTTGATGGTCATAGCATGCTGATACTGTACACAAAATTAACCGAAATCTTCACTGTAAACACTGCAAACGCGAATGACTTCCATTTGCTTTTGGTCATGAAATGGATGCATGAATCCAAAATTATTTTTCAATTTATATTGGCCTGCACCAAAGTCATCAGGTTCAACGACCCAATGGCATCAAGCCGTTAGAATGTCATCTATGCCAGCTCTTCTTTCGTACCCTTAATGCTTTCAGGACTGATTTAATCATGACCTTAAAGGTGGGGTAAGTGCTTTCTGGTAACGATGTTGATTTCAAATCACCAAAACAAACACACCCGTATTTTGATAGCTCCGTCCCACACATATGTAACCCAGGCAACGACTATGGCGGAATCTGCTGTGCCAGCCGGCCGAGGGTATGATGTCATCAATAGATTAGAGGGTTATATTGATCACGAAAAGAGGAACCAAAGGGAACAAATGTATATTAGGAGCATAATATCTTTCTTTTCGGACACACTTTGGGAACAGACAGTGAGAAGGTTTAGACACTCCAGGGTTATAAGGTGTGGAAATGAATGGGTCTTTATCATCGCTGAAGTGAATGACAATACGACCACAAATGGCCAAGCAAGCAAACATGACACATGGGCATATTCAAGCAAAAGCCAGCATATATTAGTTCTGTGAAACAAACAAAATCAATGTTACTCGCCTATCGAGAAGAAATAAAGCAAACTCGGCCTTTGCTCCTTGAGCTTCTCCAGAGCTGGAAAGTTAATACTTCTTGCCTGATCGTAAGCCTTCTTTTGTTCCACAGACATCTTTAACATTTGTTTTTTATCTGCCATCTCTCTCTTTCTGTCGTAGCTCAGCTAATGTACGTCCTGTGTTGTGTCTTTTGAATAATGACGTGCAGCGCTCTGTTCTCACCATCAGTCGTAGACACGCCCCTTACGGGCTGATTGGCTATAAGTTTGTTTTGGTTTTTGGCCGAGACACTTTACTAAAGAATTTTTGAAATACCACTTACCCCACCTTTAACCAGCAGATGTGTTTTTGTCAATATTTCACAAATAATTATGTTACTTTAATACATTTTGCAATGATAACAGTAATATAACTGTATTAGCGCTTTATTAAGTTGCAGTTATCACCACTGTTGTGTCTCAAATCGGTGTTCATTTCAGTATTTGAGATGGCTCAATTTTAAAATCTTGTAAAAAATGATAGTTTAATATCAACAGCACATCTTCAAGTCATACTAATTTACTTTTGTTTAAACATATAATCACATTCTAGTCAATTGTTGCCAAAAAATAAAGCGTAAAAGGAGGGGTAGTGCAAATAATAATGATTATGATTGTTAGAATATAGTATTGCATCAGATTACTGTAAAGGATATGTTTTGTGTTTATCTCCACAGCACAGTGTACACAGCCTTCTTTTGAATCAAGGAATGTTATCTTGTCCAGCTCTCATCTCTCGACTCAAAGTTTCCCAGATGGATCCAGTGTAACATTTGAGTGTGTGATTGGGCATAAACCAGTACACTCAAGAGCATCTAAATCTGTTACTTGTCAGGGAACCCAGTGGACAAATCTGGAATTGGATTGCACAAGTACGTATTATCAATCAATATGTTTTATGAGTACCCTACAAGACTGGTTTCCCACTGAAGCTCAGCAGGGCTGAGCCTGGTCAGTACCTGGATGGGAGACCAACTGGGAAAACTAGGTAGCTGCTGGTAGTGGTGTTAGTGAGGCCAGCAGAGGGTGCTCACCCTGTGGTCTGTGTGGGTCCTAACACCCCAGTGTAGTGATGGGGACCTGTACTGTAACAAGCACCGTCCTTCGGATGAGACGTTAAACCGAGGTCCTGAGGTCCCTGGTCATTAAAAATCCCAGGATGCCCATCGATAAAGAGTAGGGGTGTAACCCTGGCATTCTGGCCAAATTTGCCCATTGGCCCCTGTCCATCATGGCCTCCTAATCATCCCCATATATATATATATCTGTCTCCTCTCCACCAATCAGCTGGTGTGTGGTGGACGTACTGGCGCAATATGGCTGCCAATATTGGTGGTGGTTGAGGATATTCCCCCCTTCTATGTAAAGTGATTTGAGTGCCTAGAAAAGCGCTATATAAATGTAACAAATTATTATTATTATTATTATTACATTTGTAATAATACATTTTTTTTTTAATATTAGATATGTGAAAGATGTACAGAATAGATCAACAAGTCCTTAAATAACTTGAGAATCCTTTATATCGGTTTCGTCACTGCTGCCAGAAGCTTCACAGCATCACACTTGTCCTCTTAAAATAAATCCCTCTCATATATACTGAGGCATCATGAAGTATGAAGGCCACCTCATTAAGTCAATAATATCTTTAATACTTTACAGGAAAATCCTGTGGAAGTCCTAAAGAGTTTTCTCATGGGAAATATGACATAAGTGGAATTTTATTTGGTGACAAAATTACAGCGGTTTGTGACAAAGGGTAAGTGAAACCATTAAAGTCAGTTTCTTTGTGCTGTTTTAACCATGTGTATCTAGAAGTGGATGTGCTATAATTTGGTAATAAGATGATCATTTCTTTCAGTTATATATTAGATGGACAGATGAAAGACAGATGGTGCCGAGATGGAGGATGGGATGGCAGAGATCCTGTCTGTCAAGGTGGGTTTTTTGTTTTGTTTTCTTAATAGGCTATAGTAATAGGCTATTTCTACCCTGGTTTTGAGCCTAGCTTCTGGAACACTCTGTTTTTATGGGCGTGCCGCATTGAAGACTTGGAAGTAAACGCCCACTGCTATGATTGGATAACAGTTTTGCATATTATAATAAGCTTTGACTCCCCTGTCAGTACACGTGGGAAATTGTTTTGAAAACGGCAACCGGAATGATTTAATCACAGGGCTCCCAAAATGTCTTTATCAAACAAACACAACAATTCATCTCTCATCCACCCGCAATTAATTGGGATGTTATTTTTTTATTACTTGGCCCACCCAATCAGTGGATATAACCGCAAACCCTGCATCGCTAACACGCGCGCGCGCGCATGGATGTGCACCAGCAAAACATCCGCCGGTGTGGATACTGTCATTCGGAATCACAGATTCTATTTTTTGAAAGTGTGACCAACATAAGAATTTTCACCGGGAAATGTTATCTGAACAAGTAAGTAGCTAACATCCAGTTGTCACTGGTGATTGTCTTTTGAACCTTTCTGGATCTGCCATCAAATTGATACGTTTAATTATATCAAGTGCTGTGAGAAAAGGCTATAAATCTCCACCACCAACAGCCTCACATGCAAGATAGCCTACTAGCTGGGAGACTTTCTTTATGTGTACAGATGTGAAGTAATGACGCAAAGACATGCTTTAATTTCCCGCAGAAATCCTCCAGTTCCACTGGAATTAAAAACATTATTACAAGCTTACCGTTGTAAATCGAGCTAAGGTAAGCAGATAGTTTTGAACACTGGCTGGTTATGTACTTGCTCAATTTATTTTGGATAATTTTTAATCCAAAAAAGTTACGGACTGCAGCTTTAAGATGGTGATACATTTTGGTAGCCCGACTAGAAAAAAACTCATAAGCCCCGGGACATTAGGCTAGTGATTTTGCAAGCCCTGGCCCATATGTTCGATCCAGAGCCCAACCGACAACACCTCAAATACAAAGGATACTCCAGTCTGTGACAGCCTGGTAAGTTATTGTAAATTATGTTTAGTTATACACATAGATATCAAACAATCTGTAACAATGCAATACTATCACATTTAAAAAAAATTTTTTACTCCCATAAGTGTGTTAAACCATTCCTGTGAGATATAGAAGGCACAGCATCATTTTTTTAATCTTATTCTGCAATCCAGTCTCTTTTTCATAAATTAATCCACAGTGAAATGAAGCGAACAAATGTCTTACCCACGAGAGCTGGAACTTCATTAAAAATAAAGTTCAACCACATTCCTAATATTGGAATCTGAAGGAAGCTTATGCAGCTACTGTTCTTCCACAACCACAATTTTGTCATCTTCAATGGCATGTTTATTGCTTAGAAGTTTGATCCGGTTTAGGCCCATGTTATTTAGCTATTACATGTCATGCATGAATCGGTGGGCAGGGCTACAGAATTAGGTGTTGGTCTTCTTCTGTTGAGGCAGCATTTTGCTGCTCTCTAATGTCACGGGGAAGCAAATTCGCAGATTGGTCGTTTGATGAGCCAGCAGTCAATAAAAGCTCCGAAATGTACAGGATATTCGTATATTACGATGACCTTTTATATATCAAAAGCTCAAGGAAAAGTTGATTTCTCAATTCATGACCCCTTTAAATTTGAATGAAATATGACATTGTAGAGCTCACATTTATTCAGAACCACGACAAGTATAAACAATTATGTGCCCTTCACTTTGAGATGCACCTGAAAATAAATTTATTCACCAGGATTTTTTTCTCTTTAGCGGTGAAATGTGAGGCACCTGGCCCCATAGAAAATGGACAGCTTGAAGCAGTGCCTTTGGACAGTTATGATTATTCTGAAAGTGTGTCCTACAGTTGTACCAAGGGGTTTAGTCTAATTGGAAAGGCAGAAATTCATTGTTCTGAGGATGGGACTTTTAAACCAGATCCGCCGAAATGTTTGGGTAAGTTACGGTTAAAATGGCAGTCAAGAAATGTACTTTTTTTTTTCTTTTGATTAATTTAATGATTAATACAATTCATTTACATAAGCTTTTTTCTTTTATTTTTTCAGATGTGTGTCCAAAGCCTGATATTCCACATGCAATTAGAATCGGTGGAAAATCACCCCCCTACGAACTGCAAAACTTTATAGAGTACAAATGTGAAGATGGCTATACAATGAAAGGAGAACGTTATATTCGGTGTTTAGAAAATGGATGGAGCCCTGAACCACCAACGTGTGTTGGTAAGACAGAAATGATTTTATAATGCATGACCGTTTCATCTGCTAGTAATGTCACTCTAACCCACAATATGCTTTAGACCATATGATCTCTTTTAGGAGAGTGAAAACAGCGGTATACAGATAAGTACATTGTGTTAAAAATACTGGGGGGGTTTTTTTACACGCAAAACATGAACACATGTTATATTGCACACTGTAAACACAATCAAAGCTTCAAAAGAACACGAAGGACAGGACCTTTTAATATTTGGCCACTTCATGTCACGAGATCTCATCACACCCCTAATTTTTCTGACTCATACTTACAGGTTTATAAATTGATTAATATGAAATATTAGTGTCTCATGCTTTTTAGCTTTTTTTTTTAAACTTTTGTGCATCTCTGAAGAAAACTTTAGAACGTTTCTTCTCTCTCTCTCTCTCTCTCTCTCTCATTTTCAGTATATAAAAGTGACGATACACAGGGCAACTTTTTTTAAGCAATGTTGCAGTGTGATTCTTCACTTTCTCATTGAGAACGGGCAACACAATTCTATCTGGATACTTAAAATCGGTCGTGGGCCCTATGTCTCACCTGGTTGTCCGTTGCAATATTGTTCAAAAAGTTGGTCGGTGTAATCGAGTAATTGACCATGAGAGTGTGCTTTGTATTTCTGATGTTTTTTAGACTTCTCAAACTCATATTTCTAGTTCCCTAACCTACTGTGTATGTTACATGTTTGACTCTCAGCTATCTTCACAACTGCTACGATAGTAACATCAGACTCTACACCTAAAACTGATGGTATTGTCCTCTTTGAATTTATACTCTGTTTTATGCCCTGTTTTAAAGAGTTAACAACATAAAAATAAGAGAGAGAGCTAAGAAACTTTCTGTAGTGGTGTTCATACATTTATGAACAACTATGATAAAACGGTGACCTAAAATCTTGGACTGAAAATTTTTAGGCAGCTCTCAAATCAATGAAATTTCGATTCAAAACGACTTAAAAATTCTCAACAAACAAATTTTTTTCTCCTCCAAATAATTGCATTTGGATTGCACTTTTCGCAACTTAAACTTTGTGCATACAATTTTTAAACGCATCCATCCATCCATCCATCCATCCGGACACATTGACGAGTGTCAGTTTTGTACATTAGCTGTTTCGTTCTGTTTACCATATTATTTATGAGGATGAATTGCATAACATGCCAATATTATTGCAGAACATATTTCACTTTTCTTTTTGCAAATATGTGTTAATTTGCATTTCTGTTGTAATTTTCGTTTGATTTTGTTTGTTTTACACTGCAGATCGATCAAACGGGTGTTCGTCTAGGCTTTGTGACTTGCTTTGACTTGCTTTGTGAAGTCTTCATGTTATTTATGAGAGGCAGTAGGCCTATAGCCATTTCTTTTACACAACTGTCTACAGTTTCACACACTTTCACGTGTTTCTTCCATCTGCCGACGGTGTCGCCATTTCTTATTTCACCCGTTTTTGTGCGTATGCCTGGGTTGATGTCCAGAAACCTTGGCGTAATCTTTAAAGGGGAGGTAAACCACGATTTCACTTTTCTAGCTTTAGCTAGTGTGTAATGTTGCTGTTTGAGCATAAACAACATCTTCAAAGTTACAACGTTCAAAGTTTAAAGCAAAGGGAGATATTTGCTTTTAAAGAAATCAATTTCTAAGGACTACAGCAAACAGCCAGTAAGGGACTACTAGACATTCCTCCAGGGTGTGCTGACATCACCAGTCCCAATATTTACATAAACCCCTCCTCCGAGAATATGAAATAAGGGGGGGGCCATTTTGAATCGCCTCGGGGATTCAGCTGCACGAGTTAAGCTGCACGAGACAGGCGGGCACGCGCGGCTACCGCGGCACATCTTGCGGAGGAAAGCTTCCACAATCTTCGCGAGTACGGGCCACAACCTGTAAGTGTGATTTATTTTTCGTCAATGTGTTTTCCTGTAATAGTTTGTGTTGTTAATTGTAGCCTACGTTGTAGCAATGAAGTAGACATGACAGCGCTGTTTGGCTCTGCAAACCAGTTTGTTAAATGCTCATTCATACTTAACGTTATCCGACAAACACCTCACGATACAAACTGTTTAAAATCTCAACAGCGAACTTGGCATTAGTGTAAATGATTCTTTGATTAGAGCTTTTATGTATTGTTTATCTACAGGCATGCTTAACATGGTTCTGTGTTTGATTTGGCTACTATGTTTAGTGTCCGTTCTTGCGACAGATATTTGGCAAATCGTTCTAAAAATACAAAAGTAACAGTGCCATTCAGGAGCGATCACTATAGATCTGCAGTCTTTACTCTTGAGGACTGAACAGGTTCTGCTCGATCATCTTCACTAAAATTGTCTGGGTCTGATTCGGGCTCTTGGTATGGTTTTATTGACGCTAGCGTACACAAAGCCTGAGGCTACCTGTAGAGGTAAGGGGCGTGACGCTTTCGAGAAACGTGCACTAGGCGGTTAGCGAATCACAGCACACTGGGCCAGCTAACCAATCAGAGCCCATTGCGTATTTTTGAGGGACTGGCTTCATAGAATCCGGAAACCATCAGACCGTTTTTACAAGGAGGGACAGAGCAGTGTAGAATAAAGGTCAAATATATGAAAAATACTGAATTTTTTTAAAAACGAAGCATGAACACATGTTACAGTGCACCCCACAAACACAATCAAGCCTTCGAAAGAGTGTGCTTTACCACCCCTTTAACCAGTTGTCCTTCAAAGACCACATTTCAAAGACAGCTCGCTCATGCAGGTTTGCGCTCCACAACATCAGGAAGATCAGACCTTTTCTAACAGAGCATGCAACACAACTTCTCGTCCAGGCCCTGGTCATTTCTAGGTTTGACTACTGCAATGCGCTTCTGGCTGGACTTCCATCATCGTGTGCGATCAAAACGCTCCAAATGATCCAGAATGCAGCAGCACGTCTTATATTCAACGAACCCAAAAGGGCCCACGTCACACCACTCTTCATCTCTCTGCACTGGCTACCGCTCGCATTAAGTTCAAGGCACTTGCGCTCGCTTACAGATCCACCACGAGCTCCGCTCCTGCATACTTTGACTCGCTCCTACAAGTCTACACCCCCACCAGAAGCCTTCGCTCCGCTAAGAAGCAACGGCTTGTGGTACCATCCCAGAGAGGCAGAAAATCCCTCTCCAGAACATTCACATTCACCATTCCCTGCTGGTGGAACGATCTTCCCACCTCCATCCGAATTGCAGAATCACTGACAGCATTCAAACGACAGCTGAAAACTCACCTCTTCCGCGAGCACTTAACCTTATCTTAAAAAAAAAAAAAAAAAGTTTCCTTTTCCTTCTATTTTCCTCATGATGGATCACTTCCTGTACTCCTCAGTTGTAAGTCGCTTTGGATAAACGCGTCTGCTAAATGCATAAATGTAAATGTAAAATGTAAATATTAATGTGCAAGTAAGGGCTCCTTATATAGTTTACAACAATATCTTCAATAAACGTTTAGTTATAATTTAATTCATTTAAGGACAGACAATTTTTTTCAGTAAACCGCTGTTTAATAAAAATAAATTTTGTAAAACTGCTGTACCGAACCCGTACCGAACCGTGACTTCAATACCGAGGTACGTACCGAACTGTCAGTTTTGTGTACCGTTACACCCCTAGTAGGACTGCATTGCTTGTGGAATGTGCTTTACTGTGGGAAAAATAAGAAGTGCGTGAATATCTCTTAGCTGCAAAGTACTAGTCACTGCAGGGCACATAAAACGATACTCGGTTACTTAACGTAACCTCGGTTCTCTCTAGAAGAGGGAACGAGTATTGCGTAAGTTCCTTACGCTACGGGAAAGTATTCTTTCTTCGAGATTTCTGAAAAACCCAAAATTATCCTTAATTTTGTAACATTGTCAACGCAGTGCGGCAGCCTGGCAGACCATAGCAGGCTATTCCAGCGTGCCATTGGCTGCTCTGCTGGCAACTGCAGCAGCCTATCGGTGAGCCCGCGTGACGTGGCGACCAATGAGGGCGCTTCGCGCCCACCTGGCTTCATTTGCCTACAGGTGGGGCGTGGCCACGTGTATATAAGCAGGGCTCACGGGCTGCATATTCGGTTTTCGTAGTTCTGAAGCGTAAAAGCCCGCGGGGCGCACGGCAAGGAACGCAATACTCGTTCCCTCTTCTAGAGAGAACCGAGGTTACGTTAAGTAACCGAGTATCGTTCTCTTACGAGAGGTTCTCTCGTATTGCGTAAGTTCCTTACGCTACGGGAACATATTGTCAACGCCGTGCGCGCCTCGCATACAGCATATGTATCCCAGGGAACCGGGGACCATAACACTGCTCGGGCAGGGTGGCCGGTAAAGGAAACGGGCCACCACATATACGGACACTTCGTCTGAACTGACGGGTGGTTACAACGGGTGGTTACAACACCCTGCCTTAAGAATGAGGGAACGGCACCTGCCGGTCGCCTTCAAATTCACCACACCTTGTCTCATGAATGAGGGAACGGCAACGCCGGTCGCCTTCAAATTCACAATATCTTGTCATATGAGTGAGGTAACGGCACCGCCGGTCACCTTCAAACTCACAATAGCTCTTTTCGTAAATGAGGGAACGGTACCGCCGGTCTCCTTCAAATTTACATAAGCCTTGTACCGAACTTACTACCAGTATGTGAGCTATGTCTGCGCAGAATCACCGGGCAGAACCAACAGCCTTATTGAACTGATAACACTTTCGCCTGTAAGGCAGGAACTTCCAGATTGTAAAATCTCACGAACGTAGACGGGGAGGCCCAGCCTGCCGCCACGCAAATATCGTGGATGGAAATCCCTCTGGCCCAAGCCCACGAAGAGGCCATGCCTCTGGTGGAGTGTGCTCTGACACCTAGCGGGCACTGCAGGTGTTTGGAAGCGTATGCAGTTGCAATCGCGTCCACTATCCACCTGGACAGGGTCTGTTTCGAGGAGGCGAGACCTTTAGTGCGCCCTCCAAACGAAACAAATAGCTGCTCAGAACGCCTGAAGGCGGCGGAGCGTGTGACATAAACCCTCAATGCCCTGACAGGGCAGAGGATATTGCCGCCGTCCCCCTCGTCGGATGCTGGCAGAGCCGAGAGGGAGATAATCTGCGCCCTGAAAGGAGTGCCGATCGCTTTGGGGACATAACCATGCCTCGGTCTGAGAATGACCTTAGAGTCATTAGGACCGAACTCCATACACGTCGGGCTCACTGAGAGCGCGTGTAGATCCCCCACGCGTTTCACTGAAGCCAGAGCTATCAGGAACGCGGTTTTTAGCGAAAGGAACCTTGGTTCCACAGTCTCGAGCGGTTCAAAGGGATGAGCCTTCATGGCCTCTAGGACCAAGGCCAGATCCCAAATAGGAACCGATGGGAGCCGCGGGGGATTCATCCGTCTAGCTCCTCTGAGGAAACGGATGATGAGCTCGTTCCTTCCTAGCGTGCTGCCTAGCGTCGTCTGGGCGAACGCTGCTATAGCCGCTACATACACTTTGAGCGTGGAAGGGGACCTGCCCAGTTCCAAAAGCTCTTGGAGGAAGGAGAGCACCCGCTGGACCCCACATTGCTGCGGTTCCAATCCCTTGGAAGCACACCACTCAGTGAACACCGACCACTTAGAACTATATAACCGCCTCGTCGAGGGGGCTCTAGAGTGTGAGATCGTGTTCATAACCCCTTCGGGCAGGTCAACGGGTATCCGTTGGTCACCCATACATGCAGAGACCATCGCTCTGGATGGGGATGCCAAACTGACCCTCCTGCTTGAGAGAGGAGGTCTGCTCTCAGCGGAACTGGCCAGGGGGGTGAGTGCGACAGCTTCACCAGCTCTGGGTACCAAATCTGGTTCTCCCAGCGCGGCGCTATAAGGAGCACCGGGCGGCGCGTTTCCCTGATTTTCGCTATAACCTGGGTCAATAGGGAAATCGGCGGGAAAGCATACAGCGGGAGGCTGGGCCAAAGTTGGGACAGCGCATCCTCGCTTTTGGACAAGAACGTCGAGCAGCGGGCGTTCTCTTTTGTTGCAAAGAGGTCGAGCTCCGCTCTGCCGAATAGGCGCCATACCAGCTGGACTGTCTGGGGGTGCAGGGACCATTCTCCTGGGAGAATGAGGCCCCTGGACAGCTTGTCCGGGCCCACGTTGAGGTGGCCCGGAACGTGCGCCGCTCTCAGCGAGCGCAGCGAGCTGTGTGCCCACACGAGCAGGCGTTCCGTCAGATTGCCCAGACACCTGGACCTGACACCGCCCTGCCGGTTCACGTAGGACACCACCGTGGTATTGTCCGACCGGACCAACACATGGTGTCCCCGTATAAACGGGAGAAACTGCTTGAGCGCGTTCTCTACCGCTATCATCTCCAAACAGTTTATGTGTAGGAGTTTTTCTCCGCTCGACCAGAGGCCCGAGGCCGGTCTGCCCTCGAAAACGGCGCCCCAACCCGAGGTGGAGGCGTCCGTCGAGATGACTTTGCGGTGTGAGATGGCTCCCATTGTCACTCCCCGCTGGTACCAGTCGGCTACTAACCAGGGCTCTAGGGCTGCAACACAGCCCTGAGTCACTCTGATCCTGAAACCTCCGGCAGCCCAGGCTCTGTGAGGCACTCGGGCGTTTAACCAGCGTTGCAGCGGGCGCATGCGCATTAAGCCCAGCTGGAGCACAGCTGCAGCTGAGGCCATACGTCCCAGCATCCTCTGAAAAAGCTTGAGAGGTGCGATTTTGCCCGGCCGGAAGTACGCAGCCATGCGCCGAACTTGGCGCGTGCGTTGTGGTGACAGGCGGGCAGACATAGCCACAGTGTCCAGATTCAAACCCAGAAATGAGGTTGATTGCGTGGGCACTAATGAGCTCTTGGTCCAGTTGACCGTGAGCCCCAGGCTGTCCAAATGGCTGAGCAGCATTGCCCTGTGGGCGAGGAGCTCGGCCTCTGACTGCGCCAGGATGAGCCAGTCGTCCAAGTAGTTCAATATTCGCATCCCCCGGTTTCTCAGGGGAGCGAGGGCCGCGTCCATGCACTTCGTAAATGTACGGGGTGCTAGTGACAGGCCGAACGGAAGGACGGTGTATTGATAAGCCTGGCCGTCGAAGGCGAATCGTAAGAATGGCCTGTGACGCGGCGTTATCTTGATTTGAAAATATGCGTCTTTCAAATCTAGGGAAATTAGCCAGTCTCTCGGGCGAATATGCGCGAGGATCTGCTTGGTCGTAAGCATCTTGAACGATCTCCTCAAAAGAGCTTTGTTCAGACGCCTCAGATCCAGAATCGGTCTGAGCGACCCGTCCCTTTTTGGCACGAGAAAATATCGGCTGTAAAAGCCTGACTCGCTCATAGAATGGGGAACCGGTTCTATAGCCCCTTTGCACAGCAGCGTGGCTATCTCCGCTCGAAGTAGATGTGCTACTTCTTCGCTCACTCTCGTCTCTATACGCGCACAGAAGCGCGGAGGGCGGCGAGCGAACTGCAGAGTGTAGCCGTGCTTCACTGTTCTCAGCACCCATTCTGATACACCTGGAATGGCTTCCCACGCTTTCGCGTGTGCCAAACGGGACAGAACGGCCTCTGGGCTCGAAACGCCGCGTTTCGCGGGTTTGACGGCCCGTATAAGAGGGGCGGGCGCGGTGCGCGCGCTCTCTGTGCTGTGGGCCAGCCGCTCGCTTTCGGTGGCTGGCCGCCTTACACACTGTGTCTCTACCGCTTTGAGCGGGGAATGTCTTGTGTGTGGCCCTACACTCATCGCTTCGGCCACCTTGGGCGGAAAACAAATGGTGTGTGGCGCGGCGCGTAGCGCCTGGGGCATAATGTTCGCGAAAATGTGTGAGCGCGTTTGAGCGGGCACAACTCTTACGCGTGGAACATGACCGGTTAAGAGTGGCTGTGTGACAGCGCGTGTGGTGGCTAGGCGTGGACGCAGACAAGCGGACACGTGACCTAACTCTAGCACTCGAGCGGCCGGAGGCCGCTTTATGTGAGTGGGGGACACGGGGTTTATTGTGCTTATGTGCAGGGGTGAACACAGAAAAGTGGGCACATTTACTGCATTTGAAACACATACGGCGTGAGCCGTGCAACCAGAAATAATGCAACTTTTGTGATTTCTCTGGTTCGCCGTAAAAACGGCGGTGGTTGACAGGCGAGAGGGCGTTTTTGCCGGCTCGTTGGCTGCGTGAAATTCCTCTGCAGCAGCCACAGTGGTGGGGGCTGACAGGAAAAAGAGTTTTAACGGTGGTCCGGCCGCAGCGGGACTTAACCGTCGTTTCTTGCCTCTGGCTAGGAGGGCTTTGGAGGCTCGGACTTCAGCACGATCCTAGGCCGGGGGCCCCGAGGGGGAGGCGGCTTACTGTGGCTGGAAGAGCGCGATCTGGGGCGGCCGCTCGGTCTTCGCTGAGACGAAGGGGGCCGCGCTGGGCGCTGCGTGGAGCTCGGTGCTGGCTGGTCGCGAGGACGGCGAGCAACGGAGCTACCGCTGGCGCCTGGGCGTCGAGGCAGGAAGAGGTTCATGGCCTGCGTCGTCTTCTGTACTTCGGAGAAACGGTCGACGATCCCCTTGACCGCTGGTCCGAAGAGCCCAGATGGAGAGAGCGGGGCGTTTAAGAAGGCCGCGCGCTCTGTTTCTCGCATGTCCGCGAGCGTGAGCCAGAGGTGGCGCTCAGCTACCGTGAGGGAGGCCATGGAGCGTCCGAGGGCCTGTGCTGCGGTCTTGGTAGCGCGGAGGGAGAGATCCGTCGCGCTTCGCAAATCCGTGATCAGCTCCGCGTCACAGCTCCTCTCGTCCAGATCACGGAGGAGATTGGCTTGGAGGATTTGCAGCACGGCCATAGAGTGCAGAGCAGACGCAGCTTGACCGGAGGCAGCGAAAGCGCGGCCGATCAGCGATGACGTCACTCTGCAGGCCTTAGACGGGAGGGCAGCCTTTGAGCGCCAACCAGAAGGCGGGCAAAGGTGCGCTGCGACCGCCTCTTCCACCGGAGGGATAGCGTTGTAGCCTTTCTCAGCCGCGCCGTCAACTTGTGAGAGCGTCGAAGAAGCCTGAGACGAGACCCTCGCGGAGAATGGCGCGTTCCAGGACTTCGCGAGCTCCTCGTGAAGCTCTGGCAGAAAGGGTGCAGTCCTGGCGGTGGGCGCACGGCGGCGACTGTTCAGGAAGCATCCGTCGAGCCGATTCGGCGCTGCCACCTTAGGCGGGGCCCATTCGAGGCCTAGCTGCTCGACGGCCCGGGTGAGAAGGCGCAACAGTTCGGCGTCCTCACCCGCTCGAGAGCGTCCGGAGGCTCGGACTGAAGAGGTCGCGGAAGACCATTCCTCGCTGTCGGAAGCCATGATGGAGCAGCTGTCGGCGCGTTCCGCGGCCGCATCCGCCTCATCCCCAGAGGCGGCAACAGAAATGGCGGCCTGGGGTGGGGGCGGGGAAGGCGAGAGTGAAGCGGGCGGGAAGGGTTCCGGCGAGCTTCTCTCGGCCAACTCCGGAGTCCGCTGCGAGCGGCGCTTTTTCCTGCGCGGCTTAGCAGAGACTGGAGGGATGTCATCTTCGAACTGATCGAGTCGAGCCCGCAGGGTCGACATCGTTAGTTCTTCGCACTCCGGGCATCCGCCGGCGAGAAGTGCGGCGGCGGCGTGATCACGGCCCAGGCAGAGAGCGCAGATCACATGGCGGTCCCCGGAACTGAGCTGCGCGTGACACGAGCCGCAGGTGGAACGAGACATTTTTAGAAAAACGCTCGGCTCTTTTTGTGAAAGTGTGACGCAGCGGCGACAACACTGAGCAATAAAAGGATATAATGCTGCCGGATAGCAGAGCAGGCACGGATGGCTGAAGGTGGCGCGATGCTGCCGGCTTCTTCAGGCGCTGTCCTCTGCTTGCTCGTCTGCACGTTCAACGGCGGCGGGTTCCAGATCCAGCGATGCGAAGGGCTTCGCTGAAGAAAAGAAAATCGAATATGCAGCCCGTGAGCCCTGCTTATATACACGTGGCCACGCCCCACCTGTAGGCAAATGAAGCCAGGTGGGCGCGAAGCGCCCTCATTGGTCGCCACGTCACGCGGGCTCACCGATAGGCTGCTGCAGTTGCCAGCAGAGCAGCCAATGGCACGCTGGAATAGCCTGCTATGGTCTGCCAGGCTGCCGCACTGCGTTGACAATGTTACAAAATTAAGGATAATTTTGGGTTTTTCAGAAATCTCGAAGAAAGAATACTTTCCCGTAGCGTAAGGAACTTACGCAATACGAGAGAACCTCTCGTAAGAGAACTACATTTAAGATTACACTAAAAACATACTTTATAATTGTAATTAATTAAATATGTAATAAATCACATGTTTTTTTTACCATCATTCATTAAAAAGCGTTCTATCATAAGGCACACAGCAGTCATAATTCATTACAATACAAGTCTAACCTGGCAACGATAGAAAGAACAAATTTTTTTATTTTCATTAAACATACAATAAACACAATATTTATAATTAAATTATACATTTTCTCTTTATTCATTAAAATGCATAATACCAGCATCATGTGCATACATGATAGTCATTACCATTCAAGTCTTATCGTAACTGGTAACCTGGAAGCCAAAGAAACAAAACATAAGTATTTTTTTTTTACATTCTTTATTCAATATCACTTAATATTACTATTAAATGCTATGGTAATGCTGTAAATGAGTCCTAACTGTCGCAACATTTCCTTCTCTGCTTTCTCGGACAGGCAGTCTATTCATTAAGCCATTTCCTCACAAAAGCGGTTTATTCAGTGCCTCTGGTCTCCTTTCCTAAATACTGCCACAGCGTTAGCATTCGCCTTTATGATTTTCAGGTTAAAGGTTGAAGGCTTGCTTACTAGTGGCCTTGGAAGGGTTCCTAGAAAGCTACTGGCTGGCGAGTTTTATCAGGGATGGAGCTGAACTCTGCTGGAGTTAAAATATTTTCTAGTAGAACTTCTGTTCAGAACTTCTGAACTTCAGTGGCTGATAACTTTAACTTTCATCAGCCAATTTGGCTACTACATTTTTATTTCAAACTGTGTTTGCAATGAACAAAAGAGAAAATCACTCTGATCTTGACTAAATAATCTTTGTTTATATTGGTTTAGTGTGTGTGTGTGTGTTGCTGTGGTATTTTTGTTAAAACCATAGACAAAAGTTCCTTGTGTAAGTGTTCTTTAGGCTGCTGATCTTTGTTCATGGTGTTCAGCTGCAACAAGGGTGCCTTGCAAAAACACACAGATTGAATACTTAAACATTAACTGCTCATTAACATCTTCTAACTCTAATTTAAAGCTGCTGTCCGTAACTTTTTGTGTTCAAGATTTACAAAAATTATATAATGAGAATGTACAACATGAATCCATTTTCCAAACCGTGTTTTTGTCTTACCCTGAATCATTATGGTACACTTATAATAAGTGTTTATATTGGGACTATTTCAGACCAGACTGGTAGGAACCGCTGTGGAGGAGCACAGTCCCTGCGTGACTTGCCATAGACATAAACAGAGAGAAGTAGCTCCGGATGCAATGTTCTTCCGCAAGACGCATGCAGTTCTGTTTATTAACTGCTAGAGCGCAAAAAGTTACGGACTGCAGCTCTAAGGATAAAGAACAGTGTATTGTCAGCTTGATATCTTTTTGACTGTTTTCTTATATTGGTCATTTTCTATCATTTTTATCACATGATTAAACGTTAGTTATACCGCAGAAAGATTCTTGTTTCTCTCTCTAACCAGGTATTAATAACTACTCCAAACATGATAACTACTCTTTCTGTCTAAGAATGCATTGCTGTTTTATATATATATATATATATTATTATTATTTTTATTTTTTTTAAATCTCTCTCTCCTCTCTCCACAGCAGAGACACGTCCACCCACTACAGTTGAAAATGGCAAGTAGCCTTTCTCTCTCCCTCTCCCTCTCTCTCTCGTTAGAAACTGTGGCTCCTTTTTTTAAATGTGTAAAATTTGTTATTTAATACATTATTTTTATTAATTTTATAATTTTTTTAAAGCTGCAGTAGTTAACTTTTGTAAAAAATTATTTTCATCTGTAACGGGGTATGTAGGTTCAGGGAAGAAGGAGGGGGGAACTGGCAAACAATAAAAACAAACTTTAATAAAATAAATGAACGAAGTGAAGGTAAAAGTGGCAGCCCCTCATGGACGACTGACGCGCACATACTTAAATAAAACACAAATTAAAATCCAGGCCTGGTCCTCTCTCGTACTTCACTGTCGTCGCTCCTCCTTTATACTCCCGTCACTCCTCCGTGAGACACGAGGCCGACGGCACACAGCTGGCGCTCATCATTACTAATGACCGTGGCCTCGCCACATACATGGGGGGTCGGGCGGTGGCACTGGACCCACTGCTCCAGCACCACGCAATTGACCTTGACGTCAATTCCGTCGGCCATTAGCCACTTGCGGCAAGAGTCCCGGAGCTGGTGGGCGAAGGGCCAGCCGGCCGGACTCGTCGAGGGCCAGGGTCCGGAACTGCTGGCTGCGTTGTTCCAGGGTCCGGCCGATCCGCTGGAGAATCGCACGCTTCAGGACGTCGTAGACCAGGAGATTCTGGACTGGCAGTTGGTGGGCAGCTACCTGCACCTCCCCGGACAGCAGTGGCAGGATCCGCATTGGCCAGTCCGTTCTGGCCCATCCCCGGGACTCGGCGGACCTCTCAAAGAGATCTATGAACGCCTCCTCCGGGTCATCCTCTAGACCCATCTTCGAGAGGCGGACGGCAGCAACCGAGTCGCGTTAGTGGAATTATGACCAAAAGGTTCTAATTTGGTCTCATTTGGCCACATGACTTTCTCCCATGACTCCTCTGGATCAACCAAATGGTCATTGGCAAACTTAAGACGGGCCTTGACATGTGCTGGTTTAAGCAGGGGAACCTTCCGTGCCATGCATGATTTCAAACCATGACGTCTTAGTGCGGGTTAGTCCATCACCCAAGCTGAAGTCACCGAGGTGGTCAAGAAACTCCTCGGTGGCAAGGCACCGGGGATGGATGAGATCCGCCCTGAGTACCTCAAGTCTCTGGATGTTGTGGGGCTGTCTTGGCTGACACGCCTCTGCAGCATCGCGTGGCGGTCGGGGACAGTGCCTCTGGGATGGCAGACCGGGGTGGTGGTTCCTCTTTTTAAAAAGGGGGACCGGAGGGTGTGTTCCAACTATAGGGGGATCACACTTCTCAGCCTCCCCGGGAAAGTCTATGCCAGGGTACTGGAGAGGAGAATTCGGCCGATAGTGGAACCTCGGATCCAGGAGGAACAGTGTGGTTTTCGTCCTGGTCGTGGAACACTGGACCAGCTCTATACCCTCTACAGGGTGCTGGAGGGTTCATGGGAGTTTGCCCAACCAGTCCACATTTGTTTTGTGGATTTGGAGAAGGCATTCGACTGTGTCCCTCGCGGCATCCTGTGGGGGGTGCTGGGGGAATATGGGGTCCGGGGTCCTTTGCTGAGGGCTGTGCGGTCCCTGTATGAACGAAGCAGGAGTTTGGTCCGCATTGCCGGCAGTAAGTCAGACTTGTTCCCGGTGCGTGTTGGACTCCGGCAGGGCTGCCCTTTGTCGCCGGTTCTGTTCATAATTTTTATGGACAGAATTTCTAGGCGCAGCCAAGGGCCGGAGGGTGTCAGGTTTGGGGACCACACGGTTTCGTCTCTGCTCTTTGCGGATGACGTTGTCGTGTTGGCCCCTTCTAACCAGGACCTTCAGCATGCACTGGGACGGTTTGCAGCCGAGTGTGAAGCGGCTGGGATGGGGATCAGCACCTCCAAATCCGAGGCCATGGTCCTCAGTCGGAAAAGGGTGGCTTGCCCACTTCAGGTTGGTGGAGAGTTCCTGCCCCAAGTGGAGGAGTTCAAGTATCTAGGGGTCTTGTTCAGGAGTGAGGGGAGGATGGAACGGGAGATTGACAGACGGATCGGTGCAGCTTCTGCAGTAATGCGGTCGATGTACCGGTCTGTCGTGGTGAAGAAAGAGCTAAGCCGTAAGGCGAAGCTCTCGATTTACCGGTCAATCTACGTTCCTACTCTCACCTATGGTCATGAGCTTTGGGTCATGACCGAAAGGACAAGATCCCGGATACAGGCGGCCGAAATGAGCTTTCTCCGCAGGGTGGCTGGGCGCTCCCTTAGAGATAGGGTGAGAAGCTCAGTCACTCGGGAGGAACTCGGAGTAGAGCCGCTGCTCCTCCACATCGAGAGGGGACAGCTGAGGTGGCTCGGGCATCTGTTCCGGATGCCTCCTGAACGCCTTCCCGGGAAGGTGTTTCGGGCATGTCCAACCGGGAGGAGGCCCCGGGGAAGACCAAGGACACGCTGGAGGGACTATGTCTCCCGGCTGGCCTTGGAACGCCTCGGTGTCCCCCCGGAAGAGCTAGAAGAAGTGTCTAGGGAGAGGGAAGTCTGGGCATCTCTGCTTAGACTGCTGCCCCCGCGACCCGGCCCCGGATAAGCGGAAGAAGATGGATGGATGGATGGACGTCTTCGTGTATTACCAACAGTAACCTTGGAAACGGTGGGCCCAGCTCTTTTCAGGTGATTTGACCAGCTCCTCCCGTGTAGTTCTGGGCTGATTTCTCACCTTTCTTAGGATCATTGAGACCCCACGAGGTGAGATCTTGCATGAAGCCCCAGTCCGAGGGAGATTGACAGTCATGTTTAGCTTCTTCCATTTTCTAATGATTGCTCCAACAGTGGACCTTTTTTCACCAAGCTGCTTTGCAATTTCCCCGTAGCCCTTTCTAGCCTTGTGGAGGTGTACAATTTTGTCTCTAGTGTCTTTGGACAGCTCTTTGGTCTTGGCCATGTTAGTAGTTGGATTCTTACTGATTGTATGGGGTGGACAGGTGTCTTTATGCAGCTAACGACCTCAAACAGGTGCATCTAATTTAGGATAATAAATGGAGTGGAGGTGGACATTTTAAAGGCAGACTAACAGGTCTTTGAGGGTCAGAATTCTAGCTGATAGACAGGTGTTCAAATACTTATTTGCAGCTGTATCATACAAATAAATAGTTAAAAAAAATCATATATTGTGATTTCTGGATTTTTTTTTTTAGATTATGTCTCTCACAGTGGACATGCACCTACGATGACAATTTCAGACCCCTCCATGATTTCCAAGTGGGAGAACTTGCAAAATAGCAGGGTGTTCAAATACTTATTTTCCTCACTGTATATATGATTGCTAACGATATGAACACTGTGCTCAGACTACAATATCCATCCATCCATCCATCTTCTTCCGCTTATCCGGGGCCGGGTCGCGGGGGCAGCAGTCTAAGCAGAGATGCCCAGACTTCCCTCTCCCTAGACACTTCCTCTAGCTCTTCCGGGGGGACACCGAGGCGTTCCAAGGCCAGCCGGGAGACATAGTCCGTCCAGCGTGTCCTTGGTCTTCCCCGGGGCCTCCTCCCGGTTGGACATGCCCGAAACACCTTCCCGGGAAGGCGTTCAGGAGGCATCCGGAACAGATGCCCGAGCCACCTCAGCTGTCCCCTCTCGATGTGGAGGAGCAGCGGCTCTACTCCGAGTTCCTCCCGAGTGACTGAGCTTCTCACCCTATCTCTAAGGGAGCGCCCAGCCACCCTGCGGAGAAAGCTCATTTCGGCCGCCTGTATCCGGGATCTTGTCCTTTCGGTCATGACCCAAAGCTCATGACCATAGGTGAGAGTAGGAACGTAGATTGACCGGTAAATCGAGAGCTTCGCCTTACGGCTTAGCTCTTTCTTCACCACGACAGACCGGTACATCGACCGCATTACTGCAGAAGCTGCACCGATCCGTCTGTCAATCTCCCGTTCCATCCTCCCCTCACTCGTGAACAAGACCCCTAGATACTTGAACTCCTCCACTTGGGGCAGGAACTCTCCACCAACCTGAAGTGGGCAAGCCACCCTTTTCCGACTGAGGACCATGGCCTCGGATTTGGAGGTGCTGATCCCCATCCCAGCCGCTTCACACTCGGCTGCAAACCGTCCCAGTGCATGCTGAAGGTCCTGGTTAGAAGGGGCCAACACGACAACGTCATCCGCAAAGAGCAGAGACGAAACCGTGTGGTCCCCAAACCTGACACCCTCCGGCCCTTGGCTGCGCCTAGAAATTCTGTCCATAAAAATTATGAACAGAACCGGCGACAAAGGGCAGCCCTGCCGGAGTCCAACATGCACCGGGAACAAGTCTGACTTACTGCCGGCAATGCGGACCAAACTCCTGCTTCGGTCATACAGGGACCGGACAGCCCTCAACAAAGGACCCCGGACCCCATATTCCCCCAGCACCCTCCACAGGACGCCACGAGGGACACAGTCGAATGCCTTCTCCAAATCCACAAAACAAATGTGGACTGGTTGGGCAAACTCCCATGAACCCTCCAGCACCCTGTAGAGGGTATAGAGCTGGTCCAGTGTTCCACGACCAGGACGAAAACCACACTGTTCCTCCTGGATCCGAGGTTCCACTATCGGCCGAATTCTCCTCTCCAGTACCCTGGCATAGACTTTCCCGGGGAGGCTGAGAAGTGTGATCCCCCTATAGTTGGAGCACACCCTCCGGTCCCCCTTTTTAAAAAGAGGGACCACCACCCCGGTCTGCCATCCCAGAGGCACTGTCCCCGACCGCCACGCGATGCTGCAGAGGCGTGTCAGCCAAGACAGCCCCACAACATCCAGAGACTTGAGGTACTCAGGGCGGATCTCATCCACCCCCGGTGCCTTGCCACCGAGGAGTTTCTTGACCACCTCGGTGACTTCAGCTTGGGTGATGGACGAGTCCTCCTCTGAGCCCCCAGCCTCTGCTTCCTCAATGGAAGACGTGACGGCGGGATTGAGGAGATCCTCGAAGTATTCCTTCCACCGTCCGACAACATCCCCAGTCGAGGTCAACAGCCGCCCATCGCCACTGTAAACAGCGTTGGTAGGGCACTGCTTCCCCCTCCTGAGGCGCCGGACGGTTTGCCAGAATCTCTTCGAGGCCAGCCGATAGTCCTTTTCCATGGCTTCACCGAACTCCTCCCAGGCCCGAGTTTTTGCCTCCACAACCACCCGGGCTGCAGTCCGTTTAGCCTGCCGGTACCTGTCAGCTGCCTCAGGAGTCCCACAAGCCAGCCAGGCCCGATAGGACTCCTTCTTCAGCTTGACGGCATCCCTTACTTCCGGTGTCCACCACCGGGTTCGGGGATTGCCGCCTCGACAGGCACCGGAGACCTTGCGTCCACAGCTCCGAGCAGCCGCTTTGACAATGGAGGTGGAGAACATGGTCCACTCGGACTCAATATCTCCAGCCTCCCTCGGGATCCGGTCGAAGCTCTGCCGGAGGCAGGAGTTGAAGATCTCTCTGACAGGAGACTCGGCCAAACGTTCCCAGCAGACCCTCACAGTACGTTTGGGTCTACCGAGTCTATCCAGCTTCCTCCCCCGCCATCGGATCCAACTCACCACCAGGTGGTGATCAGTTGACAGCTCCGCCCCTCTCTTCACCCGAGTGTCCAAGACATACGGCCGCAGGTCAGATGAAACAACCACGAAGTCGATCATTGACCTACGACCTAGGGTGTCCTGGTGCCATGTGCACTGATGGACACCCTTATGCTTGAACATGGTGTTCGTTATGGACAAACTGTAACTAGCACAGAAGTCCAATAACTGAACACCACTCGGGTTCAGATCAGGGGGGCCGTTCCTCCCAATCACGCCCCTCCAGGTTTCACTGTCATTGCCCACGTGGGCGTTGAAGTCCCCCAGTAGAACGACGGAGTCCCCAGTTGGAGCACTCTCCAGCACCCCTCCCAGGGACACCAAGAAGGTCGGGTACTCTGCACTGCCGTTTGGCCCGTAGGCACACACAACAGTGAGAGACCTATCCCCGAGCCGAAGCCGCAGGGAAACGACCCTCTCGTTCACCGGGGTAAACTCCAACACATGGCGGCAGAGCTGGGGGGCTATAAGCAAACCCACACCAGCCCGCCGCCTCTCACCATGGGCAACTCCAGAGTGGTGAAGAGTCCATCCCCTCTCGAGAAGTGTGGTTCCAGAGCCCAAGCTGTGCGTGGAGGTGATTCCGACTATCTCTAGTCGGAACCTCTCAACCTCACGCACAATCTCAGGCTCTTTCCCCGCCAGCGAGGTGACATTCCATGTCCCAAGAGCTAGTTTCCGTGTCCAGGGATCGGGTCGTCTAGGCCCCCGCCTTCGACTGCTGCCCGATTCGCTTTGCACCGGCCCCTTACGGTCCCTCCCGTGAGTGGTGGGCCCACGGGAAGGTGTCCCCACGTCGCTCCTTTGGGCTGAGCCCGGCCGGACCCCGTGGGGGAAGGCCCGGCCACCAGGCGCTCGCATACGAGCCCCAACCCCAGGCCTGGCTCCAGGGTGGGGCCCCGGCTGCGCCATACCGGGCGACGTCACGGTCCTCCTTTTTTTTGGCATCATAAGGGGTTTTGAACTGCTCTTAGTCTGACCCGTCACCTAGGACCTGTTTGCCTTGGGAGACCCTACCAGGGGCATATAGCCCCGGACAACATAGCTCCTAGGGTCATTCGGGTACTCAAACCCCTCCACCACGTTAAGGTGGCAGTTCATGGAGGAGACTACAATACTGTACTGATTATCATCATGTATCAGGCAGTAGCAAAGCTGGTAACGTTATTGTCATCTAGTATTGATACTTACCAATAACAGAAACTAATAGGCTTTGACCATCAGAAAAAGTCACACTGGTTAATATCCGTACACACTAAACGGTTTGTGATGTATAACGTTAGCGGTTTCTCATCACGACTGATTTGTTAATTAGCAAATGTTTAAAAAACAAGACTCATGTCACGGTGCACAGTTCACGTTTTCTCCAAGCTGCATCTCTGACGGATCCGTGACCGTCACATATCCCGCCGCCGGCCGAACCACAGACAGACAGTGTTATTGTGTTTATCCTTTATTCATTAATTCTGTGTTATGGGTTTATTTTGTGCCGATTCACCGATAGTGTAAGGATGTATATGACGTTATGATTATGTATTTGAGTGAACTTGAATGTACATGCATGGCATGAATAAAATATTTACATTACCAGCACATAATTCCAAACTTTTTTTCGAAAAAGTGTGAGACTGTATTAATTTGTGTTAATGTACATACTTTGTAATCATCAATGTAAACACGAAGGCAAAGAAGCATCGCGGATGTTTATTTATTAAATATCATCCTTTAGATAATAAAGGTTTTGATTTGACTCCATCATATCGCCGGGATGATAATCCTCCGGTCTAAAGCACTATACACACCACCCCGTGTTTCGAGGCAGATGCAGAAGTGAAGTCCCGTCTCTTCACCTGCACAAAACGCCACCATGCAGAATTCCTAACTTTTTTTTTTTTAGGAATCCTGTGGACTTGATGACCTGACAGGCTGGACACAAAAATTTACCATGACAATGATAAATTGGAATAGAAAAACTACCGAAAATACACAGACTCGTACTGAATACCAACCTATTCTGCACTGAGCTAACGCAGAGCCCGGCAAACGACTCCCTCTTGTGACATATGACGCGATGTTGGAAAAAACAAACAAATGCTTTTTACAAGCAGCCAACAAAACGGCCACTTTATCTAATAAATTTGTGCTCTTATGTCCTTTTTAAACATTTTAAATCCTGCATTACCTTTTCATATGGTATTTTCATACAATGTCATATATTCATTTGGATTTTTTTTTTTTTACCTGCAATATGCCCTTTAAGTTGTTTTAATTTTTTACAACTGTTTGTGTTATTTAATAGATTGCAAGAATGTCTTGCTGTTCATTTTGTCCATTCGATTAATTCTCTCTATTTTTAGGGTCTTCCAATGGAGATGAAGATCCAAATCGAGATGGAGATGTAAATGTAGTTTGGATTATAGTTGGAGTTATAGTTTTGGCACTTGCAATTGGAGTTGGAGGTATGATACCAAAACCCACTACAGTTATGAAATAATTTTAAAAAATCTAAGCAATTGGCTCATCTTTTATAATTAACATAACTAATAATGCAAGGAGACCGATATGGTTGAATCTTTCCTCTTATTTATTTTTATTACGATTACTCACCCATTTACTGTATTTTCCAGAAAATAAGTTGCACCTGCCTATAGGTCGCCCCGGGCCAATATTGTATTGTTGAGAGAAAAATGAAACCACACAGACAAATCGCATCAGTGTACAAGTCACATTTTAGTATTCCATTCTGAAATTATGTGAAATACCAGTTGATAAAACGAAATGTATAAACATGTATTTTACTGTAGGTACCTTCACTCCACAGCAAATCCTTTAAATTTAACAATATTGAAAACAGAAAAGGAATGAAAAATATAAGTTTAAAGTAAACTAATTATAGTACCATTTATTATAATCGACACTTCTTATAAACACCAAGCCTGAACAACTTGATTTAAAGAAAAACTGAAACTACTGGTGTGTGGGAAATGTTATAAACTTCTGCTTTGTGGACACATAGATTTTGCTTGCTACTACTTATATAACTCATTCAATTAACCTCAAGCATGTTTTAGAAGATAAAAATCATGACGTATTCCAGAAAATATGGTAGTTTTCCAAACCTATAGATTTACGTTGCTAGTCAGTTTTGAAATGGTATCAGTTTAATTTTTATTTGTGTAATATTCGAGAAATACTTGCATTTGTAATACTTACAATTTCTCTGTTTATTAGGCTTTGTTTTCTACAAATGCTGTTGGTAAGTTATCTTCCTTTTCTCAGTTGCTACTTGTTTATGTGTTTTCTAAGCTGTTGTTCTTAAACTCTTAAATTGGTTAATAAATGAAGGCCTTGCATTCAGATTTGCAAAACAGGTGGAATATTTGGGTAAGATTTCCACACATTTTCCATGGGAAATGGAGATGCCTTTTGAGGGTTTTAATATACCCAGCTATTTATTCATGCACATGCAGAAAATCGCCAGACTTTTGGATTGCACCTCTAAAGACGAGTATTCTGAGGAACTGGCAACTATCCCTGGTGTAGAACTAGATTACGCATAATCCTGAGAGTCCGTGAAAAAAGTTCCCATGAAAAATGCTTGTGGAAATTCCTTAAATGTTGCTGATCGCTACAGTATATGGAAAGCTTTATTTTGTTTTAGAATGTTTGACTATTGCATGGGGGTGCTGGAGGGAGATTTTAATATACCCAGCTATTAAGTCATACATATGCACCATTACTGGACTTTTGGATTGCAGGTTAAAACATCAGCCTTCTTTTGAGTTGGCAAGAAAAGAAGAAAGGGTGTTATAACCCACACATGCATGGTAAGGACAAATGGGGACTATCAAACATTTTCTTTAATATGTTACAATGTCAAAAGTTTCTCCTTCTTTCACTTTACCTCACTATGAGCGCAAAGCCAAAGTTTCTGAACATCATAGGCCCTGTCCCAAATGGCACCCTAAACCCTTGCGGTCTTCCTACGAGTCCACACTTTCATGAGGTAATGCCGCTTTGACTGTCGGGAAGAAGACAGCTGCAGAACCTGCAACAACGCGTGCTCGGCAGAAGTGCGCATCGAGGGCGCATATCGACCGCAAAGGGGGAGCTCACAAGCACCCTTTTGAGACCTAAAATTACAAATGGGACTCTCTATGGTCTCGTGGACTTAACGGACATGTGCATGTGGCAGCCATTGTAAGTCCACAAGACTGAAAGTGCATGAAGAGTGTCATTTGGGACAGGGCCATACACGCATCAATGTGGTCGGTTCTATTTTGGGATGGATTGGTTTCTGACAACAGAAGTTGTTTGACAAAAAGCCATTTGATTTGTGGAGAAAGCTTTGAAAGTTCTTCCTCATGACCACACATTTAGCATATCCATACATGCATCTGCATTCTGTCCTTAAGAGTATAATTGATATAGTTCATTCTTTGATCCTACTTGTCTTGTCTCTTGAGCACATTAAAAGCATGCATTATTTGGTCACTTTTTGTAAATGACACACTATATCATATTCTTTTACAGGCATTCATGAGAAAATCCAAGTGAAGCATCCTGTGAATGTGTCGCTTATACAAGCACTTCCCAGAGTCCGTCAAGCAGATGGACTAATTTGTTGTTTTGAAAAGCCAAGCTTAATTGGACTAGACTCATATCTAGCAGTAGCTAACTTTACCCCATTCTTCTCTTCTGAAACAGCTCTTGTCTTCACACAAATCAGGTTGATTTCACTTTTGTAAAGTGTTTGCTTGTCATTTCTAGCCTCTAACATTGTTCATACAGTGATCACTCTTCACTTAATGATGTTGCAGTTTTTCTTCATTCTGAGAACATTTAAAGGTTCACACAAAATGCACGGACTGCCCTGTACCTCTCTAAAATGAGGGCTACATTTAGCATTAATAATTATAAAAATTAAAGGTCAATATCTGAATTCATAACACTTCCACAGCCATTGTTTAAACAACCAAAAGTCGTACAATGTTTGAGGCTGTATTAGTTTAGCCAATGTTCTCACTTTTCATTTGGATAACATGGCAATTGTGGATGAGTTAACCTTCTAGCAAATTTACAGCAGAATGCGCAGTGCAGATTTTGATCAATCTTGCTACAGTGCCTTTTCATTCTCTTAGGGGTTTTGTTCAGTGTTGTCTAGCACTGGGTGTTGTGCAGGTTCAGGTTTCATTATAAATGCTTTGCTGTTATTCTCGATTATATACTCGGATCCAATGAAGAAGAAAGAGATTTCTGCAATGTTTAATGTAATTTACTTTTATCTCTCTGCTTTATAATTACAGAAATGTTCCAAAATATCTAAGGCAAAGCTAATGTTTAATTTTGTGCTAATTTATTATTGAGCATTGGTCTTTTTTTGTGGGGTGGGCAAGCGTTTTGAATTGATTTGGATTGTTGAGCAAAAAGCATAAAAAAAACCCAAGAAACTGATTGCTTTAGAATGCCATCATTTACAAATTGCAGTCATGTAGAATTATTTTTGGTTAAGTTTAGTTAATATTTTGAACTATTTCTGGTGTGAAATACTACTGTTTATTCAGTGTTCTACTTGTAATTTGAAAGAGATTTTATTGTAGCGATAGAATGTGTTGTAACTGTTTTAAAGGGATAGTTCACCCAAAAATGAAAATCTGTCATTTACTCACCCTCCAGTTGTTCCAACCCTGTATGAGTTTCTTTGTTCTGCTGTACACAAAGGAAGATATTTGGAAGAATGTTTGTAACCATGCAGATCTCGGCCACCACTGACTTCCACATTAGGGGAAAAAATGCTAGTCAGTGGAGGCAGAGATCTGCTTGGTAAATATCTTCATTTGTGTTCAGCAGAACTTGAGGGTGAGTAGATGATGACAGAATTTTAATTTCTGGGTGAACTATCCCTTTAAACTATGGTTATGCTTTAATGTTTCCTTTTAAACATTTTTCATATTAGAAATACTGGTATACACAAAGTTGTAATCAAATTTAAATCCATCTCTACTGTCTTGCAATTCTGTATTTCACTGAGCTGTCTTGGGGCCTGAGTCTCAAAATAAAAGCTCCACAATCAAAACAAGACTTGGGTTCAACTTTATTTGAACGTAAGTGTTCCCATTATATGTTTCATAGTTATTACTTCAATTTTTCTTTTGATTTTCTTAGGTTTTGTCTGTGACAACTGTGCAGTGTTGTTGTTAAATTAATTCTGCATGTGAATTTATTGTTAACATTTATCCATATATCAAAGAATATTATGCAGGGGTTTCTGAGTTCATATACGTAAGAGAATGCTTTGCTATGCATGACTTGAGTTGAAATCAGTAAGACAATGTGAACAAAGTGACCTTAGGGGTCACTGTCCACCCCCCCCCCCCCCCCCCACAACTAATGCGCATGCGCGTCAATGAAATCACGTTTATGTAACCGCGCATGCGCGTAAATTCGCTTCAATCACTGTTTATATTACCGTTTGCTCGAGATCGATGGATTACATGGCAGTAAGTCATTATTTATGTTGTTTTTAACAATTGTGCGTTAGGTTTAAAGGTTTTAATGGTAAGGGATGCCATAGAGAACTTAAATTAATGAAGTCATGTCAGACATCGCAAGTCTCCCGGAAGTTCGGGGAGCGGCATATTGATCCCTGATGCCCGCGAATTAGTTAAATTCTCCCGCAATCTAGAGCGAGCGAGCAAGAGCGCGCATGCGAGACACAGACTGTGCACGCGCGCAGGGCAGAGAGGGAGAGAGAGACCTTGCGTGATTGGCCTGTTTCGGTAAGTCAACCAATCAGTTGTCAGTGTGGGCGGGCTTTTATCTCTTCTCCCGAACCGAATGAATCAGTTCAGTAGAAACTGGAGCGCCATGGCAGAGGGAGAGTGCCCCAAAAAACGAAAGTATAAAGTATAAACATAATGACAATCTTGCACGCTGTACAGTTTGTAACTGACATGTTATGGTTGAGTTAAAAAAAGTTTAATTTCATGTGCATATTTTTCAGGTCGGCTAGTTGCCAAGGCATGAAAACAACAAACTCCTTAGACCTGTTTAAAGTTGCAATGAAATATAAATAAAAGCAGTTTACATAAATAGTATAAGCAGCTTATGTAAATAGTAAAAGTTATCTACATAATTTTACATATATATATTCAAATCAAATCAAATCACTTTATTTGTCACTCTACCAGTGACACTCTACCAGTGACGGCCCGTTGAATGCTTGAATCTGATTGGCTGATGAACGTTCTGAGGTGTGCAATTATTTTCTGGGAAATGCACAGCGAACGTAGTTCCAGGCAGCTCTTGACCGCATTACAGTTCCATATCACTTCGCATAGTTAACTGTAATAACGGACATTACAGGACTAAAAAACAACAATATGACAGACGATTTTCCTAAAGTAAATCTTAAAGGTGCCCTAGAATGAAAAATTTAATTAACCTTGCCATAGTTAAATAACAGGAGTTCAGTACATGTAAATCACATACAGTGAGTCTCAAACACCATTGCCTCCTCTTTCATATGTAAATCTCGTTTGTGAAAAACACCACGGAAAAATAGGCAAATCTCAACGTAACACCGAGAGTGATGCAATACATGGGATCATTAATATGTACGCCCCCCAACATTTTCATAAGCAAGCACGTTCACTATCTGGCGAAACTGCGCAGCCGTATCACAAGCGTCACGCGAGGATAGCGAACATGGAAGATCATGGAAACAAATGTTACCGTATGTTCCAGGCTGTGCAGGGGATGTGAAGACGTTTCATACTCTTCCCACAAATAAAACATGTCAACAGGCATGGTTGATGTTTATTTATAATCGGATACCGCAACAATTTAATTCAAAGTTGTTAGTTTGCTCAGCCCATTTCACCACGGACAGTTTTTCAAACCTGGGACAATATCAAGCAGGCTTTGCTCAGTGTCTGACACTGAAGAAAGGGGCAATTCCAACCACCTGCAAGCAGTGAGTGATTTTATCCACTTCTTGACTGTCTAAACCATTTCTGATTAAATCGAAAGTTTCTTAGAGAGACAACATTAACGATAATATTCCTGTTGTTGTCTATATCCAACGCAAGATGCTATACGGTAAGAATAGGATAATCCAGTGGTTTACATAACTAAATAGTATGTCTATTGTCTAATGACAAAGGTTAATATTATTTCATGCCAGTGTTGTCATAAATTAGTAAATGCAACCATAGATACGTAACATACTATGTTAGTTTAGTTGCTTACACATAGCTCACTCGATCCTTCTAGCTAACGTCAACACCTCCACCATTTAAGTTGAAACGATAGTAATTTGATATTTATTTATTTATATTTTTGACAACTGAAGTATGATTATATACTGATTGATATATATAAGGTTGAATGCCTAATCTCTCCATCGTCAAGACGGTCAGTAAAGTTGTGCCTGCCAGGCACGTGCAGAGGGGGGGGCGGAGGGTGCTTGAGCACCTGCCTCTTTGCCCCTTGATGCCCAAAGTGCCCTTTTTGTCAAGGCAAAATTTTTTATATATATATATATATATATATATATATATATATATATATATATATATATATATATATATATATATATATATATATATATATATATATATATATATGTAATTAAAGGCCCTTTTGTGAAGGCCTGCCCAATCTAACTATTAGTAAAATTAATGAATAAATTTATCCGTGAATAAAATGAATCACATGATGATGACCTTTCACCCGACGACCTCATCTCTCACGCGCCGCTCACGCGCGCGCCAGTGCCTAGTGGACTGACAGGAGAGGATTCTTCAATACCGCGGCTGCTGGTAAGTGTTTGTTTACTTATTATTTTGTATTATTTCACAAGAACGACGTGGAGAGAGCATGGAGCTGTTGTTTATATTGCTGTTTCCTGTATGTGTAGCCTGTAGAAGTAACGTTAACATTAGTTTGCTGTGAGGGAGAGAAGTTTCACTGGCGTAGAGTTACACAGTCTTGTCTTTTTATGTTATTTTACTAAAAACTGTTTATACTTTAAACTATTAGTTTTATTCCAGTATTTATTTAAAAAACTTATTCCAACACTGGTAATATACTGATTTTTCGTCCTCTGAATTAGCCTATATCTGTTTTTATTATCATTAAAAAAATATATAAATTCAGAACAGGATTCAATCATGTTCATGTCAATAATGTTCATCACAGAGAAAAGTGTAGCTTTAATGATAATTCATCTGTATTTAGTTTATTATTTGTGCAGTTCAGAAACGTGTTATGTTAACGTTTACGTTTTCTGTATATGTCTAACAGGGAAGGCCACAGGTAAATATAACATTTATTATAATGGGATTATATAAAGATTGTTTTAAGTAGGTGCCGACAGAATGAACACACACATTTTAGTTTCTTTATTTATATTTTTGATTAGACATAATCAAAATCCAACTACATCTCAGAGTCACAATGCAATATATGAAATCATGATCACTGTCTATATAGATTTTTCTGTTTCACTCTTACCCCTGCCATGGCCCTCATCCGTTCCCCCTATTGTTTCTTTCTCAGATGCTTTTCTGAATCTGATATCTTATTTTCTCTCCACAGCTCTTGGTGTGCAGCAGCCTATATGAACATCTCCCTCTTCTTGTAGCAGTCAGCCTTGGCAGCAGTTGCAGCACAGTGAGCGAGTTACAAACACTTTCAGCAATCTTTACATCTTGTCATGGTCACATAACAATTGTTTAATCAGCTAATATATCTCATATGCTTGTTTTAATTTCTATAGTCTCAGATATACTCCAGCAGCATCAGCAGCAACAACAACAGCAAAGGCAGCAAACCCACTAAAGGATTTATTTAGGAATTTAAGATTTTAAGATTTTACCAGAAATTTTTTAGACGTTAATGTTAAAAATCTTGTATAAGATTACTTTATTTTTATTGGATAAATGTAACTCTTGTATATTTGTAATTCAGTTTTTGCCATGAAAATAGCCACAGATACTGACATGGCATTAAATAAAACTATTCTGTACTGTACGAAACGGGCCACGTTGATTTTGAATAATGACCATGTCCTACACAGTTTACTATAACAGCTGTTCTTTACTATTCTGTATAACTGAATCATAAGTATAACAGTTTCTAATCCCAGAGTTATTAATAGGTGCCAATAATTTTTTTTTTTACTTTTAACCTTTAAATGGTCTTTTTTATTCTCTTTCTTTTTCAAAACTGCATCAAAGCATTTGCTACCATATCAATACAGAAACATCCGTATCGGAACGCGTATCAGAAAGGAATGCGTCACAATATATTGCTGTATTGATATTTTGAGCACAGCCCGATTAAAAGCCTTGTTCCATGTGCCCCTTTTATACTTTGAGCACCTGCCCCTCCAACGGTCTCTGCACGGCCCTGGTGCCTGCTATCATTGAGCCGCAGTGAAACAGCCAATCAGAGCAGAACTCTGCATTAATATTCATGACCCTTCCAAATAAGGCAAAAACAGATAATTTCATCCTGGGGAAGATTTCTAGAGTTGTAAATGGACCTGTAAAACCGTAGCTGGACAATTATTGACCTTAAATAAGCCATATACCCTCTATGTAGATACCAGAGAACAATTTAAAATGTTGTTTCAAATCATTCTAGGGCACCTTTAATATTTACGGTGAATATAAAACGTTCAACAACTGGGCGGCAGCAGTATTAGACCGTCCAGATGAAAACCAACAGACGGAAGCGGACATCAAAGGCAAGCTTTTCTGTCTCATTACTGAAAACACACATGCTCGCACACGCACTACAGTTTGCACAAAAAGGTGTCAGCGTTGCCCTGACGATTTGATCAGTTAGCCCATAAAGTGGAGCAACTTAAAGGCTACACGTAACATTTTTTCACTAGTGAGGTAATAACAGCGCTGTTTAGAGACGCACAGAGGTAGCCTAATTCACACAAGCACTCGCTCGCTCGCTCTCTCTCTCTCTCTCTCTCTCTCTCTCTCTCTCTCTCTCTCTCTCTCTCTCTCTCTCTCTCTCTATAATAACTTTATTAATAACTGCAGTAGAATGCTATCAATGGCTCAAGCCTTCGTTAACAGCTTTAAAATGACGTTTCAGAACTAGCAAAAGAGCCGTTGGATGAGACGCGGAAGAAATAGTCCTACTCACAATAGCGATTTAAGTACAAAAACCGGACGAATCCCTTTAAATATATCTTCGGATCGATGTCTTGAGGTGTGGTAACCGTAGTATAAGCGGAATAATTGACTCCGGGGCGTTCAATTATTAGAATAATAATGCACACCCCTTCGCGTCGTGACCGCATCACCACCTCGGGTGTGCATTATTATTCTAATAATAGAACGGCCCGTCGTCAATTATTCCTTACATATAATATAGTATTTGAACACCCTGCTGTTTTGCAAGTTCTCCTACTTGGAAATCATGGAGGGGTCTGAAATTGTCATCGTAGGTGCATGTCCACTGTGAGAGACATAATCTAAAAAAAAAAAAAAAATCCATAAATCACAATATATGATTTTTTAACTATTTATTTGTATGATACAGCTGCAAATAAGTATTTGAACACCTGTCTATCAGCTAGAATTCTGACCCTCAAAGACCTGTTAGTCTGCCTTTAAAATGTCCACCTGCACTCCATTTATTATCCTAAATTAGATGCACCTGTTTGAGGTCGTTAGCTGCATAAAGACACCTGTCCACCCCATACAATCAGTAAGAATCCAACTACTAACATGGCCAAGACCAAAGAGCTGTCCAAAGACACTAGAGACAAAATTGTACACCTCCACAAGGTTGGAAAGGGCTACGGGGAAATTGCCAAGCAGCTTGGTGAAAAAAGGTCCACTGTTGGAGCAATCATTAGAAAATGGAAGAAGCTAAACATGACTGTCAATCTCCCTCGGACTGGGGCTCCATGCAAGATCTCACCTCGTGGGGTCTCAATGATCCTAAGAAAGGTGAGAAATCAGCCCAGAACTACACGGGACGAGATGGTCAATGACCTGAAAAGAGCTGGGACCACGGTTTCCAAGGTTACTGTTGGTAATACACTAAGACGTCATGGTTTGAAATCATGCATGGCACGGAAGGTTCCCCTGCTTAAACCAGCACATGTCAAGGCCCGTCTTAAGTTTGTCAGTCATGGGAGAAAGTCATGTGGTCAGATGAGACCAAAATAGAACTTTTTGATCATAATTCCACTAAACGTGTTTGGAGTACTTTTTTGTTAATTCGATTTTCCTTATAGAAACGGGTATTAAAAAACAAAAAAACGGATCCTTTTTCGTTTTTTAAACAAAACGAAAAACAAGAATTCAGCTTGATTTTTTTTCGTTCAGAGGTGGAAAATTAATAAACGGCTTGAATATTCGATTTCTAGACGTGGGCAGGAATTATACGCCCCTTTCTGCTGATTGGTCAGCCGAAGATCAAATTGTTCCGTCATCAGTTCTTCCTCAGTACCGCACAGCAGAATAATAGTCCTGCGCTGCTACGGATTCTTAACGCGTTTATTGCAGCTACATTTAATCTTTTATTCATAAAACAATCAGATTAACGAACGGCTTGACACAACCCGTACCGGGGCAGAGCTTAGACAGGGCTTTCTCCTGTGTAGATATAAATCCACATACACTTTGCATCAGCTGGGTATGGCAGGATATATGATGGCTGTCATAGCCTACCCTGGTTGCCCAGTAAAAATAAATAAATTAAGATTTAAATTAATTTAATTAGTTGAAAATTAAATAAACATTAATAAAATAACTAGATTAAGATATAAATTAATATCAATAGATGTAAATTAAATATTTTCAACTTTAGACTTGGGTATATTGGGCCTATTCACGCAAGAACTGTCATTCTGACTAACTGAAAACCGAAGAACAACAGTTCACACAGTTTCAATAGCCTAAATTGCGATTGGGTTAATTAAACTGAATTAACTAAAAAAAAAGCAGATAAACGCCAACAGTCAAGCACAGACCAGTAGGCCTATTGAAGTGTTCAGGAGTGCCATAGTATATCAAATATAATAACAATTTTACAACAGTGCAAAAGCATCACACTCATGCTGGTGATTACTGCAATGGAGTGTGTTTGCTGAGAAGACTGTGACTGAAGAAGGCAAGAGGTTTCCAGTGGTCCAGTATTATTTCATCAGTATTAAAAAATGGACCTGCCAAAATTATTCTGCCCTCTTCACCTCTAGACATTTCTGGCTGGGTGTGTTTGACGAGAAGATTGTGTCTAAATATATTTACAAAATAATAAATATTGTAAAATATTATTACAATTCAAAATAACATATTTTAATGTACTTCAGATGTAATTTATTCCTGTGATCAAAGCTGAATTTATCATCATTACTCCAGTCTTCAGTGTCACATCATTCTTCAGAAATCATTCTCATGTGAGGATTTGATGATCAACAAACATTTATGATCATTATTAATGTATTTTTGTGGAAACCATATTACATTTATCTTCCATGACTCTTTGAATAGAAATAGAAATGTCTCTTTTTTTTAAAGAACTCTTTTTTACAGAGTGCTTAAGGGATCCCATAAGTTCCTGCAAGAACCGTAAAGACTGTCAGTGGTACCACCAGTAACCCTACTATAGGAGAAAGAGCTTTGAGGCACTTAAAATATATTTTGAAGTTCCTTGAGTATCCGATAGGATATTTGAGGCACCTTTAGTTTCTACAGTGTGGAAAGGGTATAAAAGGGAACTCAGAGTTGATTAAAAAACTGCCGCAACAGAGACGTCTTAAATATTGCAAGATTCAACCAGCATAGTAACAAAACGGCTTTATCTGTATTATTTATCTGTAGCTTTCTGTATCACATGACTGCCAATAAACGTTCACATTCGGTCACCGTATTCAATGTTTTGTAGTAGTTTAATCATTCATCTAGAGACAAGAACTTTTGTAACATGTTGCAACGCACCTCTGACAGCAAATGTGCTAAATTAAACTGCACATTTGAATTTATGTCTCTAGAATATGCAATGTCTGCATGTTTCACGACCATGCCCATGTAAAATAAGTGTTAAACTTAACATGAATCCCACTGGACCATACCCAAACATATTGAAGGCATATTTTGAATTGACACTATTGGTCCAATATATTTAATAAGCTCAGTCTCTTCAATTAAATTTACATCCAGTTGCACAGGCTACAGCAAAGTTCTGACATGGTATATTGCATTCATCTACTATAAACCTTTTTTTATTTGTACATTTTTACACAATTTTAGCCAATTCATATATTTCAAACCCTTGAACAGTGGATACTTTTGGCACTTTTATTAGTCAGTTTGTTGACCAATAAAACAATTCGGCTAATGGCTGGTGTTTATTTAGTACTTTTCATTTTCCAAGCAGTGACCGGCTCACCTTAGGCACTTAAATTGTATATTTGGCATAATTCAATATTGGCAAATCTTAAATGCATAACTACGCAAACATACAAATCTAGCATAAACCACCAGATTTAAAAGATGAGATTATATAAAAAAAACAGTAGTCCTAAAGATAACAGTGCAAGTTGCTGTAATGCAAAATCTGTCAAATGTAGTCGCGTTCACAAGAGTTTACCACTAGACAGAGAAACATGCACGGTGAACTGACATGTGCATGTGGAACCTTGGTAAGACTTTACAAAAGGTTCAATTTATTAGCAATCTAATGATAATGAGTGAATTAACAATTTTATATTCATTTTACATTTATAAATAAATCTTAATCCATGTTTGCTCATAACACAATGTTAATTTATACAACTTATAAAATGGTGTTCATTGTTAGCTATTGCATATAACTTCTAGTTGATGTATTAAACCTTATTGTAAAGTATTATCAAAGTTTTTAATAATTAAATATGTAAAGTAAAGGAGATGTGAAAAATTTCAGCACAAGACACATGTTTTGCCTTTGAATCTTAAAAAATACTCATGCTAGATCCAGAAATGTATGATCGACAACCACATTAAGGGTCTGGATGTTTTTGACATACAAATCAAAGTATATTTTTATGGGTTTTTTTGTTGTCGTCTCATTCACTCTGAGGCACTGAAATCGCTGGGCCTTTTGGATCATCAAAGCGGTCCATGGTGTGAATCTGCATGATCATGTGCAGGCCGTAGGTAAGAATGAGCACCATGAGCAGAGTGGTCAGCAGGCCCATCCAAATCCCTGGAGTGAAGAACCCTGCACAATCGCTGGCATACGAGAACATATCACCAGAAACGTTGAAGGCTTGGATCTGTTGGAAACAAATGATGCATCTATCAGCTGCAGTATCTGGAATATTTTTGTGCACTGCAATTCATAACTTTCACGTGACATTACATCAATATAGGAATCTGGAAAAAGCCATCATTAAGAAGTATTAAAGACAGTATCATTAAAATACAACTTTCAATAGGGACCTTAATGAATGTGCACACTACACAGGCAAGCAGATGAACCCAGAATATAAACACTACGTGCAGTTTCTTGTTAAGCATATTTCCATAAAAAAATCATTATAAAGAAAATGCATTTAGTGCATTGTGTTCATATTCTGGGTTCATCTGATCGCCTATGCAGTTTATAGATTACAAGTGCCCAAAAATTGCACTTTGTTGATATTTTTGTTTTTATTTTGAGATGTGATCTAAATATCCGTGGCTTGAAACAGATTGAAAATTGACAGGCCTGGGGCCTCATTTATAAAACTTTCCGTAGATTTCATCCTAAAAGTGTATGTACGCGCAAAAGCTAGATTTTGCGTACGCACAAGTTTTCAGATTCATAAATACGTGTATGCCAGAACCTGCGCAAAAATCCCATTATAAATCCCAGTCAGCAGACGATTGTGCGTATACGTGCATCTCCTCCCCGAAATCACCATATATGGAGCTTACAATGCCCAGTTTTACTATGCATAACCTCATCTGCTTATCATTTCCATGCACATTCCCCATCCACAGGTTTAACACAGTCAAAGGTACAAGACATTAAAAATATTAAATACAGACTATAAATGTCATTTGTGCCTTACACATTACATTGCTGAAAATCATCCAATATCCTTTTTATGTTTTAGAATAAATATATCAAAATATCCATAAAAACAAAATTGTATAAAATACTTCTCAGATAAAGTTAAGAATAAAGTTGATTCATTCATTTCCACGGGCCAAATAGTATTTTAACTCAAAATATTTTGTTAATTTTAAACAATTCAAATCAAATTCATGCAGTTTTGCTGGTAATGTGCTTATATGATGCTTAGGCTTTTTTAATGGAAACAGATAGGCCTACTTATTTATTGCAGTGTAAATACAATTGTATGTCTCGGCATGTCACTGACAAAGTATTTTAAAAACGTGCAAATTTTCTTCAAGTTGTATCCTGCAAATACAGTGGTATTTCTCATAATTTTGTGAAGATGCCGATACACGAAATCAACACCTACATGCTGCCACGGATGTAAGCTATTACAGGGATGCAAACGGGTGAGGGGTAAAGGTGAGAACATTGCGTGGATAGAGAAAACATTCTCAGAGGTCAGGACATTTTTATATATATATATATATATTACTTTTCATGCTCATTTCTAGACACTGTTAAGTGTCTTTGCATCTGCCTGAAAACTAATTCTAACAGGTAAGAGGTAAAAACGTTTTTGTGTTTTATGTAGGGCAAAACAACCCTTTATAAAACACAAAAAAGGATTCAATAGATGTGGGAGCTGAATACATAAACAAAACAACACAACAACAACAACCAGATAAAATGTATGTTGGAAATCATCTTAGCTTCTTTATTAACACTCAAAACTGAACACTGAAGATCCCACTGGTTACAAATGCATCAATATGGGATACTTTGTACAGCAAAGTTAAACCCTATTTGATTTCCACCAGAATTTCAAGGGCCCGCTTCCTTTGTTTTGCTGCATGTCTCAGCCTTGCCCGTTTTTCTTCGACGCATTTATCTTCATTTTTTTTATTTAATTTATATTTATTACCTTGTAATGTCACTTCACAAAACGAGAACAAAAAAAAAAAAGATGAACGGACTTAAGAAAATGAAATGAAATAAATGAATAAATCAAGCCTGTATTACATAACACTAGACTATATCATACAGCATTCCGAAAAAGAACAGTAATTAGGAGCGCAAACGGTTCTTTTTCTGAATGCTGTATGATATAGTCTAGTGTTATGTAATAAACATGTCATTTAGTTGAAGCTTCTATTCAAAAGCAACTTATTAGCAACAGAAACTACATCACTCAGCTGGCATAAGAAAGTGAAACTACCTCTTAAGGGCTCTCTCACTAGTGGGCCTTCTCTCAGTTGACCTGCTGATGAATTCTTCAAGCAGGGTCGAAACATAAACATCGCGTTCATCAATAATATGCATCTAGACAGCTGAAATGGAAAATGATGGGCCGCCTCAAGAACGGCCTGCTCTCGCCGCTGCACCTCTGAGCGCACCACGTCAGGGCCTGAAACATTTTCTCAATGGCCCAAATGACGCTACGATGAGCATTTACTACTTTTAAAAAATGCGGGTCGGGTACAATATTTTCTTCTTTTTTTTGCGGTCCAAGTTGCGGGCTGGTTAGTTGAAAACGTCGGTCGGGTGCGGGTTGTTTATACATTGACCCGCGCATCACTGGTTTGCATCTATGCTATTATCATTAGACCTATTCAAACCGGACAGTGGACCTTTTGACCATCGAATCCTGCCGTGTCTGTAATATCGAAGTACATTTACATTTATGCATTTGGCAGACGATTTTATCCAAAGCGTGTCACAGGAAAAGTGATCAAAAGAAGCACATCCACATGTCTGTCACTAAATTCATAACATTTTAGTTTAGATTACGACTTTATATAATTTCAGTGCATATCGCCCTTAATGAAACTGTAACATTAAATATAAATGTGTACATAAAAATTAAAACAGAATTAAAATTGCTCCTAATCCATTACTTTTTTCACTCTAGTTAAAAAGTTTGTACACATGGGTGAGAGTTTGCGTGAAGGTGTGCAAATTTTCCTGTCAAGTTTGTTTTTAAAAATCACAACTTTTGCGTCGGAAGTGGCGTCCACCTCTTTCAGGGCCTGTTTTGTGTATACACAACAGTTATAAATGAGACCCTTGGTCTATGAATGTTTTGCCCTCCAGGTCTCCATGTCAGTCATGCGACTGAAAACCTACCTGAAAATCAGTGAAGGTCAGCTTCCATTGGGTAGCGTTGTCCGTAGCATTGCGAGGCACCAGTAAGGGGCTCTGAACGCTGCTTACGCTCTGGCAATGGAAAGAATACTCTGCAGGAGTGTAGATACCACGACTGGCATTAAAGATCGCCCTCTGCCCGTCATACTCCAGCACCACCTGCTCCATGACCATCCAGTTGCGAGCAGACACAGGAAAGAAGATCTTGCGCATAGAGAAGCTTTAGGGAAGTATTCAAAATATATAATATTCATATCCGACAACGGCAGAAAATCCTGTTTGTCAAAACCACAAATGATACATGTCAGTGACAGATTATGTGTTAAATACTCACATAAGCTGGAGGGATTGGAAATTCAGAACGTTTTGGTAATTCAGGACAAGTCTGAAAAACGAAATATTTTCTACTTTCAAGAAACAGCAGTGAATAATGTTGAAATGCATACTGATTTCTGCTTTATAACGCTTTCTGACCTTGACAGTGTTTCATTGCAAACTGAACCAGTCGGGTCAAAAGAACCATTAAAAAGGTCTTTTCCCAAATCAACTTGGTTTCCAGAGTAGCTAGCGAGGAGAGTGTCAGCCCACAGCATGATGCAGGGTTGCCCCGCTGTGTTGTTGAAGACAACTGGAGGTTTCACAGACGACTTTGGTGGTGCCTGAAGTAGCGATCGGCCCACAAAACTTCCTGCCATTACTGGGGTATCCTCAATGACCTATAGAAGAAGGATAAATGACAAAAGAAGACACTGAAGCGGTCATGACCGCCCATTGACCATCCACATGTTTAACACTGTCAAAGGTACAAGACATTAAAAATATTAAATACAGACTATAAATGCAATTCGTGCCTTACACATTACATTGCTGAAAACCATCCAATATCCTTTTTATGCATGCGTCAAATGAAGAGGAACAAAAGGGCTTTTTACAATGCGCTTAACCCTGAGTTAATGTCTCAGAATGCTCAAAGTGAATAAATGTAAATGTAATGCAAATGTGATGACTTACTCTAGAGGGCTTGAGGCCAGTGTATACAGCAGTGTAAGGCATGTCCTGAGATTTGAACATGTCAAGGACCTTTCCAATGATCTCATCTAAAATAAAATAAAATCTTACATACTATAGTACAGCAATAGTGATGAACACATGGCATCAAGTTAGAATTAAAACATAAAAAGCAATACACAAAAACACACATATTCATATATACACACACACACACACACACCGTATATATACACACACACACACACATATACATATATATACACATACAGGGAGTGCAGAATTATTAGGCAAGTTGTATTTTTGAGGATTAATTTTACAACATTAATAATTAAACAACAACCATGTTGTCAATGAACACAAAAAACTCATTAATATCAAAGCTGAATATTTTTGGAAGTGGTTTTTAGTTTTAGCTATTTTAGGGGGATATCGGTGTGTGCAGGTGACTATTACTGTGCATAATTATTAGGCAACTTAACAAAAAACAAATTTATACCCATTTCAATTATTTATTTTTACCAGTGAAACCAATATAACATCTCAACATTCACAAATATACATTTCTGACATTCAAAAACCAAACAAAAACAAATCAGTGACCAATATAGCCACCTTTCTTTGCAAGGACACTCAAAAGCCTGCCATCCATGGATTCTGTCAGTGTTTTGATCTGTTCACCATCAACATTGCGTGCAGCAGCAACCACAGCCTCCCAGACACTGTTCAGAGAGGTGTACTGTTTTCCCTCCTTGTAAATCGCACATTTGATGATGGACCACAGGTTCTCAATGGGGTTCAGATCAGGTGAACAAGGAGGCCATATCATTAGATTTTCTTCTTTTATACCCTTTCTTGCCAGCCACGCTGTGGAGTACTTGGACGCGTGTGATGGAGCATTGTCCTGCATGAAAATCATGTTTTTCTTGAAGGATGCAGACTTCTTCCTGTACCACTGCTTGAAGAAGGTGTCTTCCAGAAACTGGCAGTAGGACTGGGAGTTGAGCTTGACTCCATCCTCAACCCGAAAAGGCCCCACAAGCTCATCTTTGATGATACCAGCCCAAACCAGTACTCCACCTCCACCTTGCTGGCGTCTGAGTCGGACTGGAGCTCTCTGCCCTTTACCAATCCAGCCACGGGCCCATCCATCTGGCCCATCAAGACTCACTCTCATTTCATCAGTCCATAAAACCTTAGAAAAATCAGTCTTGAGATATTTCTTGGCCCAGTCTTGACGTTTCAGCTTGTGTGTCTTGTTCAGTGGTGGTCGACTTTCTGCCTTTCTTACCTTGGCCATGTCTCTGAGTATTGCACACCTTGTGCTTTTGGGCACTCCAGTGATGTTGCAGCTCTGAAATATGGCCAAACTGGTGGCAAGTGGCATCTTGGCAGCTGCACGCTTGACTTTTCTCAGTTCACGGGCAGTTATTTTGCGCCTTGGTTTTTCCACACACTTCTTGCGACCCTGTTGACTATTTTGAATGAAACGCTTGATTGTTCGATGATCACGCTTCAGAAGCTTGGCTATTTTAAGACTGCTGCATCCCTCTGCAATATATCTCACTATTTTTGACTTTTCTGAGCCTGTCAAGTCCTTCTTTTGACCCATTTTGCCAAAGGAAAGGAAGTTGCCTAATAATCATTAGACCACACCCCTTCTCATTACAGAGATGCACATCACCTAATATGCTTAATTGGTAGTAGGCTTTCCAGCCTATACAGCTTGGAGTAAGACAACATGCATAACGAGGATGATGTGGTCAAAATACTCATTTGCCTAATAATTCTGCACTCCCTGTATATATACATATACACATATATATATATACACATATACATATACATACATATACATATACATATACATATACATATACATATACATATACATATACATATACATATACATATACATATACATATACATATACATATACATATACATATACATATACATATACATATATACATATATACATATATACATATATACATATATACATATATATATATATATATATATATATATATATATATACATATATATACATACATATATATACACATATACATACATGTATATATATATATATATATATATCATGGAGGGGTCTGAAATTGTCATCGTAGGTGCATGTCCACTGTGAGAGACATAATCTAAAAAATAAAATCCAGAAATCACAATGTATGAATTTTTAAACTATTTATTTGTATGATACAGCTGCAAATAAGTATTTGAACACCTGAGACAATCAATGTTAATATTTGGTACAGTAGCCTTTGTTTGCAATTACAGAGGTCAAACGTTTCCTGATTTCAAACCATGACGTCTTAGTGTATTACCAACAGTAACCTTGGAAACGGTGGTCCCAGCTCTTTTCAGGTCATTGACCAGCTCATGCTGTGTAGTTCTGGGCTGATTTCTCACCTTTCTTAGGATCATTGAGACCCCACAAGGTGAGATCTTGCATGGAGCCCCAGTCCGAGGGAGATTGACAGTCATGTTTAGCTTCTTCCATTTTCTAATGATTGCTCCAGCAGTGGACCTTTTTTCACCAAGCTGCTTGGCAATTTCCCCGTAGCCCTTTCCAGCCTTGTGGAGGTGTACAATTTTGTCTCTAGTGTCTTTGGACAGCTCTTTGGTCTTGGCCATGTTAGAAGTTGGATTCTTACTGATTGTATGGGGTGGACCGGTGTCTTTATGCAGCTAACGACCTCAAACAGGTGCATCTAATTTAGGATAATAAATGGAGGTGGAGGTGGACATTTTAAAGGCAGACTAACAGGTCTTTGAGGGTCAGAATTCTAGCTGATAGACAGGTGTTCAAATACTTATTTTCAGCTGTATCATACAAATAAATAGTTAAAAAATCATATATTGTGATTTCTAGATTTTATTTTTAGATTATGTCTCTCACAGTGGACATGCACCTACGATGACAATTTCAGACCCCTCCATGATTTCCAAGTGGGAGAACTTAAAAAATAGCAGGGTGTTCAAATACTTATTTTCCTCACTGTACATACATACATACATACATACATACATACATACATACATACATACATACATATATATATATATAGGGCTGAAACGATTCATCGAGTTACTCGATTCATTCGATTACAAAAATTCCGCCTCAAAGCCTCGTTAAATTCCTATGACACGCACTATACGGGCAGGGATCTGATTCACATGTACCGCTGTTCAATGTTCAGGAAGCACACCATAGCGCGTGATACATTTTGAATTTAGTTTAGATTCTAGATGCCCAGAATCACTATAGTAACTGCATGTTTTACACAGTTTATACAGGTAAGTTGATTGCCGTTCTTATAGCTGCCACACACACACACAGACGGCACGCGCAAGCCCCGGAGCCAGATCGCTTTGACTTTCGTCCTCATAAAGTTTGTCAAGTAAATGCTTTTAAAGGCTTGCCAGTTCGAACATTGAAGCGATTGTGCACTTTTAAAAAAAAAACAATACGGAAAACTTCCGTTCAGTGCTCAGCTTTTTTCTGTGACAGAGAGCCGAGCCGTGTCGCGTCTCTGACAACGTGCGCGTGCCCTGAAGGCAGACCTCTTTTCACGTGAAGATCGCAAAAAATTTTCACAAAAATACGCAATGGGCTCAGATTGGTTAGCTGGCCCAGTGTGTTGTGATTCGCTAACCGCCTAGTGCACTTTTGTCGGAAACGTCACGCCCCTTACCTTTACCGGTAGACTGTGCTTTGGGTAGTACAATGGCGTCAATAAAACCATACCAATTTGAGCCCGAATCAGACCCAGACAATTTTAGTGAAGATGATCGAGCAGAACCTGTCAGTCCTCAAGAGTAAAGACTGCAGATCTATAGTGATCGCTACTGAATGGCACCGTTACTTTTGCATTTTTAGAACGATTATAGCCAAATATCTGTCGCAAGAACTAAACATTGGCTTTACTAGTAGCCAAATCAAACAGAACCATGTTTAGCATGCCTGTAGATAAACAATACATAAAAGCTCTAATCAAAGAATAATTTACACTAATGCCAAGTTCGCTGTTGAGATTTTACAAAGTTTGTAACGTTAGGTGTTTGTTGGATAACGTTAAGTATGAATGAGCATTTAACAAACTGGTTTGCAGAGCCAAATGAGCGTTGTCATGTTTACTTCCTTGCTACAACGTACAATTAACAATACGAACTATTACAGGAAAACACATTGACGAAAAATAAATCACACTTACAGGTTGTGGCCCGTAAACAGCTTCTGTTTTTAAATCCATCTTTCAGGACAAGCCGCTGTAAGAATCCTGCATTGAACTCGCAAAGACTGTGGAAGCTTTCCTCTGTGAAATGTGCAGCGGGAGTTGTGTGCGCCCGTCGTGCATTCACACACTGGCAGTGTTTGTCTCGCGCAGCTGAACCGCGGCTTGTGTATTGCAAATACAGACGAATATTGTCCATTATGTCACATTTTCCGGTCTTCTCCTCCGACCCCTGTCTGTCTCGTGCTTTGATTTATGATGGGCAGCATATATCTGCTGCAAATGCGACCTGTTCCCCTCTGTCTCATACACACATGCATATAACATGTTGTATGTTAAACGCACTGCAACGCACCCCCGTCCCTAGGAAGGCTGAACAAAGTGGACCTGCAATCCGGATGAAAATAACAGCGTTTCGTCAGCATTGGCAACAGCACTCCAGCCTACTAACTATACCACAACAACGCTTCCCCGCTGCGATACAAAATATCTCCCTTTGCTTTAAACTTTGAACGTTGTAACTTTGCAGATGTTGTTTATGCTCAAACAGCAACATTACACACTAGCTAAAGTTAGAAAAGTTAAATCGTGGTTTACCACCCCTTTAATGCATTCAAATAAATGTAATGTAGGCCTACTGTGCTAATTTATCTGTAGCCTATCTGATGTTAAACAAGCATAAATCTGCCCCATAAACAATAACTGCTGAAAGTGAACCGTTACCTTCAAGTATTTTAAAAATCACAAAGAAATTAACTTTTTGCATTTGTTGGGAAAAATTCCAACTTTAATAGTATATTTACAGTAAAATATTTACAGTAAAAACTTTATCAGGAACTTACTCTAAAACCTTATGAGGGCAAAAAATGGAAAACAAAGTAGTAAACGTATTTACATTCAATTGCAAGAGAGTATAGCCAAAAAAAAAAAAGAAACCCTTCACACACACAAACGCACCCTCGTCTCTCTCTCGCACCAGTCAGACCAATCGCAGCAATGCATCACATAAGCTTAAACTTTTATGCAGCCACGCAACAATAATTTCAGCATGTGTTCACTGTATATACCAGGACATGATGTTGTGACGCGATTTTTGAACGGATGCTTCACCTAAAATGCACCGTAATGCAAGTGATGCAGGCCAAATGCAGCGTTCTATTGAAAATTAATGTATGTATTTCTGCCGTACCAAACTGCAATGAAGCCTCACGCACGGCACGCGTGCGGACACGCACACACGCACGGCACGCGTTAATCGATTAATCGATCGATTAAGTGCTAGCTTAATCTATTACAAAAAGAATCGATAGCTGCAGCCCTAATATATATATATATATATATATATATATATATATATATATATATATATATATATATATATATATATATATATATATATTTTTTTTTTTATATATATATATATTTTTATATATATATATATTTTTATATATATATATATATATATATATATATATATATATATATATATATATATATATATATATATATATATATATATATATATATATACACACACTACACACACACATTTTATATATATATATATAAAATTATCTAAAAATTATATCATTATCAAAAAAAAAATGCAACTACTCACCATTTTTCAAAAGCAAATCCTTTGATTGAGCCCTGATATTCAAACAAAGCAAAATCAAAGTGTATTTTAGCAATATTTATATATCTATTAAACTCCTTATTAATATTTGAAATAGCTTTTATTTTAGTATTTTTCATTTCAATTAAAATTTTAGCTTACATTTTAGTAATTTTTTTGTGTTTTTGTCTTTTTTTATATTTATCTTTAATTTATTTTTATCTCAGTTTTAATTTTAGTAATTTTAGTACTTCAACTTATTTTATTTTATAAAAGTTTAAGATTTTCAAAACTAAGTTTTTAATCCAATATTTATAATATTTCAATTAAATAAATTAGAAACAAACTTTTTTTAAGTTTTAGTTAATAATAACAAAATTGCAAATAGAACAAAGAAGGGAAGTTAACATTATTGAAATTCAGAGCGCCTTGCAAAAGCATTCAGACATTAAACAATTCCTTCATTTTACTGAAATGTTGTGCTGTGTTTGTTTTGTTTCAATTTGGCAGGACACTGTTTAATATTAGAAAATATTTGTTGAAAAGGTTGAAAAATGCTGTTAGTATTGAGTGCCTGTGTTGCCGAAGGTTACATGAAAGTGTAAATAATTCAAAAGTTAAGAATCTGAACACTTTTGCAAGACACTTGGTTTGTAATATAAATAGCATTACAGAACATCTTACCCAGCAGTGTAAGGGAGATGGACAGCCAGCAGTGAAGGCTGTGTGGTGTTCATCTTGATTTCCTTTAGGGTGCTTGGGTTGATGTGGACCGCTGGGATACCCAGCTCTCCCTGGAAGAGTTCCAGGACTGAATCCGATGCAGACCAGTCCAGGGCTGGCAACACCAGAGGACTGGAGGACATCTGAAGTGCTGACTTGAATGCCAAGACAGAAAAGTTGAAGAGAATGTTAGAGAAAAATTTTGATTTGATATTTTTTTGAGGATTAAAGGAAATAAAGAGCACACCCACCTCTACGTTTAAAAATACACTGTCTTGCTTGTTCCCAAAAACTCCACCGTACATTGTGAAGTCATCTATACTTAGCTATATAGTCAGGAGAGCAGGCAAAAATAGTCAGTTGTTACATTGCATAAATGTATTCAATTTAAGTATTATTTATATACTATTATACTTTTTATTAATATCTTAAATTAGATTTTTCTATTATGTTTTCATTTTAGTCATTTTATGTGCTTTTGCCATTTTTATCAGCTTTTTAATATTTTAAAAATATCTTTAATTTACTTTTATTTTAGTTTTAGTACTTTTAGTATTTAAAAATGTCTTGGCAGCTTTTTTAATTGTATGTCAATTACGAAAATGTGTGTGTGGTGTTGTTATTATACGTTTCATTAACAACACTGATTCAGATTCCACATACACACTGCTAATATAATAAAGTCAATTTTTCAAATCTCTGGTGTTTAACATTGAAATAACGCAAAAGAAATCTTGCCATGTCAGTGCAGAAACGATCACCATTCTATGTAATGAAATACTGGCATGTCCAAGGGAAGATGGATGGGGAAGTAAGACTCAAAGTCACACTATACTGACAAGTCCAGTAACTACGAGAGTAAAAATATCAGTATTAGAGGAAGAAGCTGCTTTACTAATAATTCCACAATGTAAAATACGTTGGTAAGAATCTTTAGTATTTGTGAGAACCTGATAAAGAGAAATATAAACAGTTTACAATGTAGTATGTCAGAAATGTAATGTTTAATACGTGGAATTACTTAAGGGGCATTTTTCACAGCTCACTGTCCACTATATCATATATTTAAAATGATTAAAATGGTCATATGACTGGATAATATTGTATTATAGGACTAATCAAATATCTTACAGAAGATAAAAACAAAATAATGCACTAGGGGGGCATTATTTCCCCCACATTTTAAGCCTTTTACCTTTTCCTGTAAGAAGAGCAGCACGTTGTGAGGAGCAGTGGACAAGGCAGATTTCAGATAAGACACCAGCTGCCCACCAGACACAGCATGACCAGCTGCTGGTTGAGCCAGATGTGGCATGCTGTAGCTGTATTGACAAAGATATCGTTCAGTTTGAAAACCTCCTCAACAGAAAAAGGAGGAAGACTTGAAACTTTGTCCACAGTAATCAACCTCTACCAAGCGCTTTCCACTTCATAGACACTGTTAGCTGATTCAGCTGCCTGAACATATAAGAAAGCCACAGCAGTGTTCTGGAGTACTATTGGACAGTGTGAAAGCAATAATCAAGAGACAAACGCGTCACATACCCATCACTGGTCCACATGAGCAGAGGCACTTGAGCATAACAGCTATAAATCGAGAAGATAAATAATAAAACTGAAGCGAAGGCCATTGTCGAGACACTACTACGCCGCACTCCTACTTCCGTCATTATGCAGGAGAGTCACGTGAATGGCAATACGCTGATGATCATGTGACTGTTGTGCCCCCCCCCCCCCCCCCCCCCTTCGATCATGTGATTCTCTTCTGACTCGATTCGTTCCCTATGATTCGTTCTTGTCCCCTGAGCAGCACGCAGGCGCAAACGCTGAATATCATAAGAACAAACTATAACATTATACACTAGGCTAGGGCAACGTTTTTGAAAGGAAAAAGAATCCAAACGCAGTAACATCGTTAATTTAAAACTCAGACATAACAATAACAACGATATAGTAATACTATCTATCTATCTATCTATCTATCTATCTATCTATCTATCTATCTATCTATCTATCTATCTATCTATCATCTATCTATCTATCTATCTATCTATCTATCTATCTATCTATCTATCTATCTATCTATCTATCTATCTATCTATCCATCATCTATCTATCTATCTATCAATCTATCTATCTATCTATCTATCTATCTATCTATCTATCTATCTATCTATCTATCTATCTATCTATCTATCTATCTATCTATCTATCTATCTATCTATCTATCTATCTATCTATCTATCTATCTATCTATTCAGAAAGAGTTACATTGTAAACTATTATTTATCATACTTATTAGGAATCAAACTTGGTCGACCCTCGCTATTTTTTCACCTGGAGTGACTGTAATTTCAGGACCACTAGGGCTTAAATATTGACAGGCAGCCTCTGTCATATGATGGCATTTTAATCCATTTTATTTTTATTATTAACAGATCACATAGTACTATGATCATATTGCTACATAAGTAGAACAATCCTTTGCGTTTCCTGAGCACTAAAACAGCCCTCATCTTTATAATCAGCACTTTAATTCACGCGTTATTGAGAAAGGCTTCATCCTCAGTGTTGTTGGCGGAGGGATATCTGATAATGTGACTGCGCCCTGTGCCATTCAGCTGTAGGATGGGGAAATGAAAATTCGATAACTTAAGACTACCCGGGATGTGAATTATCGCTAATATTTTTTGAAGCACTTCTATTTGTGGCTGATTCGTAATTCTGGGTTGAAGACATTCAGAACAACAGTGGTCATCTCCGTTTTGGGAGGTGCACTATATTATTTCGCGAATGTCTCCGCACCGCTGGAGCTCGTGCTGCGGTTAGGGCCATCTTTGGTTGTTCTCGCCGGTCGCGACTCGCACCACAGTCAGTGATCAATTGTGATACGTATCAAATTATTCGAGCGATAACTGTTTGCAAAGAGTTCGTTTATTTGTCGGTAACAGGACAACAGGCTGGTTCTACATAAATATTTTGTTTCATCAACACCGTTTTGCAGATTTGCGGAAATTTGGCTAAAGAAGGGAGATCCACTGTAACACAACATGGATGAGGAATATGATGTTATCGTATTGGGCACCGGACTCACAGTGAGTAACGCATTCAGGTCACCGATGACTCGCACGCTTTGGAAACAGATGCAGATATTGTCGATGGATGCTTATGCTGTTCTCAGAGATGTGACTGCAGGAATAGATGCTTCGCGTTAGACTGAACCCGAGGGCCCATTGCTGACGCATCCTTTGGACCAGTAGCTACTGTATATGTGTGTGTAGTGAGCCAGCATTTCTCGCAATTTCTAACTGTATACGAGTGCAATCCTTCCCAAATCCATCTTCCCCCGAATTTTCAAAGCCATTGAGGCTGCATCATTATATTGACATGAAAGCGGTTATTAAAAAGTAATGACTGATTCTCGTCTCAGTGTCTGGTTCTAAGGAGTGGCATCAGGTATCCCGTTTGCTTGTGCGTCGAAATAGGGGGAAATGTGTGTTTTTTGCAGATAATTCGCCTTTCACGGGTCGCCAACGAAGCTTTATTGTGCTTAATTGATGTTTGTTCATCCTGTAATTCATCCGTTTTGTACTGGGTTTAGTGAACATTTTTGTTATTGTTTTATTTTAAAGGGCACAATTTAACAGACACGAGACATATGATATTGGATAAATACGTGCAAAAAGGAGCATTATTAATAATAAAAAGAACGAAAAAGCAGAAGTGTTTTTTATCGTACGTTTTTCTATTTTCCTCATGGAGGATAGTGATCTGGGCTGCGGCTCGTGTCGCTGGGTGTAGCGATGTCCGATTCGTTGTTCTTTTGAGTCGAATCTTCTTAATGAATCGATCCTTAGTTACCGAATCATTAATAGACGAATAGTAAACATTTGATTTGATTATGATAACTTTAGCACACAAATGGTTTTAAAACTGTTTCAGCCCAGATGTAAACACATGATTGTTTATTGTAAAAATCAATCATATTTAGGTTGTAATTGTTTTTCATGGCTGGAACAAACTGAACTGGAACTCACAAAATTACAATACTCCAATCTCACGAAATTAGGATGTCAGAAAATCACGGTTTCGAACCGCTTCATTACAGCGAGAACTGTTCAAAAGAACCGATTCGCGGAAATGACTCGGACTTTCCATCACTAGTTGGGTGGGGTAACTCGCATCCCAGTGTTCAACGCGGAAGTCAAGGCTAGATACCCACTCCCATCTCAACAGATGAATAGGAAATGTTTTAAATATGTACTATCCATCACAGATTATTTCAAGTCAATGATGTTTATTTGTGTAGGAATGTATTCTCTCTGGGATCATGTCCGTGAATGGGAAGAAAGTTTTGCATATGGACAGAAATCCCTACTATGGTGGTGAAAGTTCCTCTATCACACCCCTGGAGGAGGTGAGGATGCTTCACAGTCACCACTGTCATTACTCCAATCTCAAGTATAATAAAAAACTGTATTTTAACATAAATTAATATTCAATGTTAATAGTAATATTTATATTCATTTTAAATATACAAAAATAAAATAAGAATAATATGTGCTTATTTATAAAAATCTTAATAGAGATCCTCTTCAAAAATGTTATCATCTGATGCTTAAATGTTGCATTTCCCCTTGTTTTTTATGCATGTACTCACATTTTACATGGGTTTTTTTTTTTTTTTCAGCTCTATAAGAGATTTGGGATTTCAGACAGCCCCCCAGAGTCAATGGGCCGGGGAAGAGACTGGAATGTAGACCTTATTCCTAAATTCTTAATGGCCAATGGTAAAAATACTTAAGTAACATGATTCTTGGTGTGATAATATTGTTCGAAACATGTTTTTGGGGTTAGATTGTTGTCCCTTTAATTCATGCAATTCTGTAATTTTCTGTAACAGCATTCTAAACAATAATGATGCACAATCACATTTTGTCATTGTTATCCTCCTTAAGGTCAGTTAGTTAAGATGCTTCTATACACTGAAGTGACCAGATATCTTGACTTCAAAGTGGTTGAAGGAAGCTTTGTCTATAAAGGGGGGAAAATCTACAAAGTGCCCTCTACTGAGACAGAGGCACTGGCTTCAAGTAAGTACAGCTTCTTGGTGTAGAAACATTTTTTTACTCAGATATTGCTTGTAAATTAATAAATAATTACAAAAGAAATGTCAAGTAACACACTGAATTAAAGCTTTTGAAGTAGAAAGACTGAAATAGTAAAATGTACTAATAAACTTCGGAAAAAATATTTTTTTACAGTGTGGCATTTTTAAATTGTCTGTAGGAATAAATAAAAAATATTGTTTTTAATAATAAAAACATGTGTTGCTTAGACCTAATGGGAATGTTTGAGAAGAGACGTTTCCGGAAGTTCCTAGTTTTTGTGGCCAACTTTGATGAGAACGATCCCAAGACCTTTGAGGGCGTCGATCCCAAACTCACAACGATGGGAGAAGTTTACAAGAAGTTTGACTTAGGACAGGACGTCGTAGACTTCACAGGACATGCCCTGGCCCTCTACAGGACAGATGAGTAAGTGTCGCCAGTGTTACAAAACCTTAATAGTGTATATAAGAGTCCTATCATTGCTTTTATTATGAAACATATTATTTAAGGCAAGACACTACAGGCATAACCATTGTTTTACACATTTAATTGTTTTATTACGCTTCAATCTATTTGTGTCTGAAGATTTCAATAACAACAGATCTTTTAAAGGCATATATTCTGAACGTTTTTACAGAGGGGTCTAATCATGGGCGTCGGAAGCAAAAAAAATGTGGGTGGGTCCTCAGAATTTTTTTACTGGAGTAGATGCCAATTACATTAAGTACAAATATACCACTTTGCTTGCAAAACGTATAGTTCGTAAAGACAAAATTACGGAAATTGCCATATCATTGAGAGCGGCAGTAGTGTAGGGGTAAGACCTACGGCATCTAGTTTTGACTCAAATCGACCTGCGGTTAGAGTCCGCCTTTCGCCAAGCTTAATCTTCTCCCTTTTCCCATCACATATCAGATCGGAAAGGCATTTATTTTCAATAAAAATGAAGAAAATATTAGAAAAGTGGAAATAAAGCGTCTAACGTGTTTAATAATTCGTGTTTATCGATTAGGGGTAGGTAAACAGACATGTGCTGAATGTTAGAGACAATAAAAGGGTCTTGTCCCACCCACATACAATGGTTCCGACGCCCATGGGTCTAATCATATATCATTTGCCTAATTTATAACATTTTAATAACATTAACATTTTATTCCTTAAAAAAATGTGCTTCATCCGAAATCTAATACTTCCCTACTATATAGTATATGAAAAACAGTATGCCAAAAGAGTAGTGAACAGTAGGCGGGAAGTCCCCGGATGACCAACTACTTCTGCCGAGATTCTGAAGTGCGCATTCGATGGACACTTTACTATCCCACGAGGCCATGATAGAGAATTTATGAATGAAAGTGAAGCGACACAGCTGATGCTGGTAGGTCACATGACAGTAACAATATGGCGGTTGTAGTACATCCAAATTTTATTCATACTACCCATATTCATACTATATAGAACATGCTTTTTTACATGCAGTAAATTCACATTCAAATGTACAGTAATACCTACTCAAACGGATTTCAGATGGTGAATTTTCCCCCCAATTTTGTTCTGATTTATAGAGTGAAAAAAAAAATCCAAATTCCCCTCTGTAAAAACATTTAACTCTAATGTCAACCCCCAAAAATTATAATTATAATACAAAACAGTTGTCTTAATGTACTGTGATTTAGCAACTGGGGAAGTATGGTGATATCTATTCACCAGTTGTGTCTTGCCTTAATGGCAGTAAATGACAATGCTTTCTTTTGCATTTCTTTCATGATAAATGTATTGAATTGAATTGCTCCTAGTTACCTGGAGCAGCCGTGTCTGGAGACCATCAATAGGATCAAACTCTACAGTGAATCTCTGGCACGTTACGGGAAGAGCCCCTACCTGTACCCCCTGTACGGATTGGGTGAGCTTCCTCAGGGGTTTGCTAGGTTAGTCGCTCCTCCCACACCCAATCATTCTCATGTAATCACGTGTTGAGTGTCACTGTGAAGCCCTTATATTATAAACATGGGATTTTTTTACTTATAGGTTAAGTGCAATTTATGGAGGAACCTACATGCTGAACAAACCAGTGGATGAGATAGTGATGGAGGGAGGACATGTGGTGGGCGTGAAGTCGGAGGGAGAGGTACATTTTTTTGTTTTAGAAGTGGAATATGACCATAAACTGTTTAAAAAAAAAAGGAAAAAAAGATGGACGACATGTCTTCACTTCCTTCCACTGTAGAAAAATAAAGCCAAAATGTCCCAGAAATGGCCGTAGCCATCTTGTGCTGATGACGTCATTTGGAGCCAGAGTCTGTGCTGTAGCGATCGTGAGGTGGAGCCGCGGTATCAAGGTCCCGCCCATACTCCCGCAGACTCGATCGCAAGCACAGCTGTCAATCATGACGTTACACCTCATTTTTATAGCATCAAATAAATAACTAAAGTGAACATTTCAACATATATCAGCGTCATTAGAACTACCTAAAATGACAAAAAACATATTTTGAATGCAATTTTTATTTTTTATTTTGGCTCATGTTCGTTTACATGGAGAGGGCGGAGCTTATGACCTATACTGCAGCCAGCCACCGGGGCAAATCAAAAAGTTTTGGCTTATTTTTTCAGGACTTGTACAGCGAGCTTAATAATAACAAACGTATTTTATTGGGGAAAAAAATCTAATAAAATGATTTATTATTACAGTGAAAATGCAGGGAGTTTCTTCTGAAAAGTTTGAGTTTATGTTTGAATTTGCTTTTCCAAGGTTGCCCGATGCAAACAGCTCATCTGTGACCCAAGCTACATCCCGGACCGTGTGCACAAAGTCGGCCAGGTCATCCGGGTCATCTGCGTCCTCAGCCATCCCATTAAAAACACTAATGATGCCAATTCCTGCCAGATCATCATCCCTCAGAACCAGGTTAACCGCAAATCAGGTTAGTGACACCCCTGGTTGATTCTTGTGGTTTTTGTATAAAAATGGAATGGTTTGCAGGATAATCAAGGTGTGTATGCATTCAGGTATGCACTACTGTGCAGACACCACTTGAGGGTGCTGCTTTCATTTAAAAAATAAGCTGAGCTGCAAAAGTATGTCATGCTTATTTTGTTGTTATTTGCATGTAGATATCTATGTTTGCATGATCTCCTACGCCCATAACGTGGCGGCTCAGGGGAAATACATTGCCATCGTAAGCACCACTGTGGAAACCTCTGATCCTGAAGCTGAAATCGAACCTGCCCTGGAACTCATCGAGCCCATTGACCAAAAGTCAGTTTTCTTCGCTTTCTCTGTTTTATAGGGGGAAAAAAGCTTAATAACTTGAGCACTAATATTCTGTTGAAAGCACAACTGTGACTATGATATTGCTTTTATACAACAGTTTTGTAAATAATAGTAAATATCTTTTAATATCAAGTAACGTGGTTCTGATAAATTTGACTATTTAGTCACTCCAGAAAACACAGCACTGCTTACATTAAATTAATTGACCAGAGCTAAATGTTGTATAAACACGCATATATCATACTATTTAAAGCATAAATGCAATGATATTTTTTATTATTTGGTCATTTTTACAGGTTTGTGGCCATCAGTGACATGTATGAACCCACAGATGATGGTACAGACAGTCAGGTCAGCTTCACATGGTGTTATTTTAATATTCTTTATATACTATTATAGCATTTTTTGAATGAGCTTTTATTTTTATATTTTCATATTTTAGTCATTTTATGTGCTTTTGTAATAAAAAAATTATATTTATCTTTATTTCAGTTTTAGTCAAGTTTTTCCATTGAATATTTTATTTCAGTTAACAAAAACAATTGTAATAGTTTTAGATAACAATAACAACACTGGTTTAATAGTAATTTCTTGCAAATTTTTTTGTAAGTTGCTTGGCAAGGAAAAATTAGAACCAGTTTTGATGTCATTTCTCCAGATATTTGCGTCACGGTCCTACGATGCCACCACTCATTTCGAAACAACTTGTAACGACATCAAGGACATCTACAAGCGCATGACTGGCAGTGACTTCGACTTTGAGAACATGAAGCGTAAACAGAACGACGTCTTCGGCGAGGACGAACAGTAAGGGGAGGAGAAGTGACGGAGGAGTGGAGAGGCAATGGTCAGATGGAGGGCAGAAATGGGGCGGGCTGAACGGGATTTACTGGGTTGGGTTCAGAGGTCACGCAGAACAGAATCGACAACGCAACAACGTTGTAAATCTCTTTCAACCAGCCATATCTTTCCCAGAGTGCTCTTTGCTCATTGTCTCCACACCCCTCCGGTGTCTCTGTTCAGATACTCACAGTTCAGCACACAGACACACAAACGCTCTATCGCTCACATTCCACAACTCTGCACTACAACGTGGGCTCACACCAACATGCTACTTTAGATTCCTACACAAGCCGTATGCATCGTTTGCGCAAAATATCCTGTTGAAGTGAAACGCGTCTTTTTGTTCTCTGAATATCGTCTTTGACTGAAGCCCATACATGTGAACGATTCCTCGAATACTGAAGGAGATTTAAAACAATTTCTCATCAACTTTCGTGAAGTATCCCCAACTATCCTCAGACTGTTAGATAGCATACTGTCGTCACTTTGACATTTAACAGCTTCATGTGAACAGCAGCCTTCCTGTACTTTAGGAAAGTGTCACTGACAAAAGTATAGTGAGATCATTAAACGCTCACCATTAAACACTACATGTTGACACCTGGATAAAGGATGTAATATGATATTGATAGTGTGTAAAATGCATAAAGTTGTACGAAATGCTACATCTAGCAATCATAAACTGAACTCACAGTCTCATATCACTACATTTCCTATTCCTGATCCTTCTGCTCTACAACTCATTGGTCTTTTAAGTTATTTCATTCTTTTTTTTATTATTATTGGTGGATTGTTCCGCACAACTAAATTCAATGAGATGTATAATATGCAGTATAGAAGTGAATTGTAAGCCATTAACTTGTAACTAACATTACAATCTTTGTGCATTGTATGGCCTCACAATTTCTAATGACCTTATTCTACATTCCTCATCCGCCTGCATTCATTTTGTTTGTAGTGAAAACCAATGTTATCGAATGCAAATGTCTGCGAAAACGCGCACTTAGTTTGTTACGGGAAATGAGTCTTAAGAATGTGGAAGCAATTTTCACTCCCACAGCTGCAGAAGTAAATAATAATGTGAATTTAATGAGTATCAGATCTTTTGTCATTTGATCGTAGCCATATCTCGTTGGTATGCTGGCTTTTGTAAACCAGTCTGACTCAAGTCTACTAATACATGCTTTAACTTTCGATTGTGAGCAACACTATGCCTCTCCATGTGTACTGTAAAGATTCCCACTGCATCTTTGATTTCTCTTCCATTTTATCAGTGATTGACACATGTAGTCTCTGCATTTGCACTTGGCTGTTTGAAACCACAAGACAAACTTAGTATTGAAATCTGACTGGTCATTTTCACCATTACTTGTATCTCTAATCATGCTCGTTTTTGTTTTAAAATGAGTTGAATTGCCATGAATAGTTATAGTAGACACTAGTCTGGACCAGATGATCATGGTGTGCTCTTTGAATTCTCATCGTACAGCTTTCAGTGTAGGATTTACAAGCATTGTCATGCTGTTTTCTATATACGCCTTTGCTGAGAAAAAACAAAAGCCTCTGACGGTAGTTTTTTCCCCTCTTTATTTTGAATGGAAAACAAGGAGTGTGACAGTTTTATTACATTCTTGAAGTTTATTGGGCCAAAGTCACTTACGGCCTTATAGATTCACATAGAAGCATACAGGTCTTGAACTCTTCCTTAGTGCACAAATTAGATTGTGAATTAATGATAACTGGAATCAAATAGAATTACGCTGCATTGCTATATTTGTTATCTTTTGCACCTCTCCAGCATATTGTTGCATATGTTTGGATTAACTGTTTTGTACTGTATTTATTTTCATTTTGTCTTTCATTTTCAATGTTGAAACAACTAAACATCTTTAAAAAAAAAAACTGACACACAAACTCGACTCGATTTTAAGTTGTGAATTTCATCTCGTGTTTGAGCAGTCTTGTGCAACAAAAATAAATATGAATAAAATGAATCTTTCTTTGGTTATGTTTGATTATTGGCACATATGAAGGATTTCCTTTTCCTAACAGGACAAAGTAAAGCATTCAATAATCTTTGCTAAGGTACAATATTTTAAAATCATGTTACACAATCTTTGCTAAGGTACAATATTTTAAAATCATGTTACACAATTCTCGTTATATTATTTTAAATGGATGCATATATACACATACATTTTTTTATGCAAACTAACTGGAAGCTTAGAAAAAAATATTTGATTATTGTGAAATATATTTTGATCATCATCTCAACCCAAGGTGAATATGTAATACTTTTATTACATTTTAAATGGTTAATTTCATGATAAATATGCACTGATATACACTAACATTCAAAAGTTTGGGGTTGGTAAGATGTTCAGCATCATTACACCAGTCTTCAGTCACATGATCCTTCTAATATGTTGATTTGCTGCCCAAGAAACATCAGTTTTTCTACTAAAACATTTTTTTTTCCAGGATTCTTTAATGATTATAAAGTTCAAAAGAACAGGATTTATTTGAAATATAGATATTTTGTAACAAATATCTTTACTGTTTGATCAGTTGAATGCATATTCGCAGAATAAACATGTTCATTTCTTTAACAAACAAAAAAAAAAAATCCTACTGACCCCAAACTTCTGAAAGGTAATACCAATTATGTTCAAATGCAAATATTTGGACCAATCAATGCTTCGGAAACATCTTTCCATTCATTACAGTTTGTGTGTATTCTTAGTCTCTGTTTTATCCCCAATCAGATGTTTTTGTACTGTCAAATAGCACATGATTCAAGTTCCAGTGTCTTTTATGTACCGTTTGTAATTCTGTAGATGTACAAATATGGTGTGCGGGTTATCTATTGGTGATCCACGACATAGCTCTCATAGGACTGGCCCAGAAGTCTCTCTACATCCACCTTTGGCACTACCCAACACTGAGCTGAGTGACGCTTCTCGGATGAGTCCTTTAGATTCTTGTCTTGTAGAGTGACAGGAAAATGCTCATCTCCTTTCTTTATCAAGCCCATAGCCAGCGAAGTGTTCTTATTTGTTTGTGCATGATGGAAACCCACTTGATCCGTTACCCTTTTGACCTCTATATGGGTGTGTTGAAATTGGCCTGGAAGCAGAAGAAAATACCCAAACACGATCTTCAGAAATGGGAAAATAAATCTGAAAAGCCATTTGGCATCTCACTGAATAAGATTAAATAACAAATGCTGTGTTACCTACCTAACAGCCCTTGAGTGAGGTGAGAGAGTCCCTTTCCATCAGCAATATAGAAGCCCAGGTGCTCCATTTGAAAGTGTTTGGGATGGTTGTAACGATGGAAGAGAATGAAGAACTGCACACCAACTCCGAGCTCAATCCAGCAGCTATGGTGCTCTTCAACTGTGATTCTCAAACTGTGTCGCTCCACAGATCCTTTCTGATTGGTGGGCAGCTTCTCAATTTCCTTCCCTTCCACCTCCACTACCACTGAGTTCAATGTTAATGTGATCATAACGGCACCTTCGGCAGAAGTGATAGAAATCCTGTCGAAGAACGTACGAGTACAATTCTCCATCCCCTCCTTAGAAGGAGCCTTTATTAAATGCCCATCCACAATAATTCCTGATGGTATAAATCATAAAACAGGATTAAGAGACATCAATTATGTTAAAAGAATATCTAAATAGCATCTAATTTAAAGGGATAGTTCACCCAAAAATGAAAATTAGCCCATAATTTACTCACCCTTAAGTCATCCTAAGTGTACATGACATTCTTCTTTCAGACAAATAAAATATACATTAGTTATATAAAAAAGTCCTGGCTCTTCCAAGCTTTATAATGACAGTGACTGTTGCTCTGTTTTTGAAGTACATAAAAATGCATCTGTCCCTCAAATAAAGTGCTCCACGCAGCTCCGGGGTGATCGATGTGTTTGTGTAAGAAAAATATCCATATTTTTTTTTTTTTTTTTTTTTTTTTTTTTTTGGTATTTAGCAAGACAACACATAATGAAACATTCACTTAAAAGTAAGAAATTACAGATTGTCTCAATTTAAACCCTTCCAGAACCCTCCCACCCACAATAAAAAAAAATAAAAAAAATAAACTAAAATAAATAAATAAAATAATAGTAATAATCATAACCAAATAACTGAAAATAAATGGAATAAAATAAACATTCATCTCTCTAGTATTAGTGTTTCCTCTTTCCAGTAACAATCAATTATTGTGTAATACCATTAGTGTCAGGAGAACACAGTAAACCTTTTATGTAGTTTAAGACAGGTTCCCAGGTCTTCTGAAAATTTTAAGGGATCCTGAAAGCAAAAATCTTAACTTCTCCAGGTTTATACAGTTAAAAACTTCTTGGATCCACCTGTCATGTGATGGGGGAGTCACATGTTTCCATTTGAGCAGAATGGCTCGTCTAGCTAATACAGAAGTAAAGGCAATAACCTGGCGAGATGCGATAGACAAGTCAGGTCTCGAAGGAATGCCAAAAAGGGCAGTCAAGGGGTTAGGGTCCAACTCTATGTTAAGAGCCTTATTAAGTGTATCAAAAACATTGGACCAAAAGTCTGTCAACCGAGGACAGCTCCAGAACATATGAAGATGATTAGCAGGAGCCTGCTTGCAACGATGACATGCATCACTCATATCTGGGAAAAATTTTGCCAATCTGGCATTAGTCAGATGAGCTCGGTGGAGCACCTTACATTGCAATAGACCATGTCTGGCACATATGGAAGAGCAATGAACTAATCTTAGAATTTCATCCCATTGATCCTCGGTAATAGAAACACCCAGGTCATTCTCCCACAACTCTCTCAGAGAAACAGTAGGGTCTACATTAAGTGTACTTATTAAGTTGTAAATAACTGAAATTAGATGTTTCTGGCCTGCACCTAACGTGAGAAAATGATCAAGAGGGCATTCAGGCGGACGGTTGGGAAAGTGGGGAAACAGCTTCTGAACCAAGTGTCTAATCTGAAAGAAACGAAACAAATGACTATTGGGCAGATTGTACTTAGCGGACAAAGACGGGAAGGATGCAAACATCCCCTCTTCATACAAATCGTTCAGCTCGACAAGTCCGTTAACTGACCAGATTCGAAAAGCAGGGTCAGAGCAAGATGGGGAGAAAAGATGATTATTTAAGATAGGTGTGTGAATAGAAGTTCTGTGTAAACCAAAATGTTTCCTAAACTGGACCCAAATTTTGATAGTGTTAGTGACAATTGGATTATTTGATATTTTACTAATAGCTAGGGGAAGTTGAAAACAAATAGCAGAATACAAAGTGCCTTTCGTTGAGGCAATCTCTGAATGGACCCAAGGGGAGCATTTATCAGTGTGGACAGAATTGTTCCAGTAAAGAATCTTATTAATATTACAAGCCCAGTAATATTGTTGAAAGTTGGGAAGTGCAAGTCCTCCTTTAGACTTGGGGAGCTGAAGAACTGATTTCTTGAGTCGTGCCGGTTTGTTTCCCCAGATAAATGAACGCAAAATACCATCAAATTTCGTAAAAAAAGACTTATTAATGCAAATTGGAATATGTTGAAAAAGATAAAGGAATTTGGGTAAAATAATCATTTTAACTAGATTAATGCGACCCACAAGAGACAAAGGAAGTGAAGTCCATCTAGACATGTCTAACTTGGTTTTATCAACCAGCGGTTGAACATTCTTCTCAAATAGATGATTAAACGAATTTGTAAAAGAAACCCCCAAGTATTTAAATCCACCTGAAGCTATCTTAAAGGGAAAACGAGAGTATGAGATCTTACTGGCCTCAGGGTTGACAAAAAATAGTTCACTTTTTTGCAAATTTATCTTGTAACCAGAGACAGAGCTGAATTTGTCTAGAATGTCTAAAATTACCGGCAAGGAGGAGACAGGGTTAGAGATATACAATAAAAGGTCATCAGCATAGAGAGAAAGTTTATGAACTAAACCATAACGCGATATTCCCTCAAAACCATTATGGCTACGAAGCCAAATAGCTAGAGGCTCTATAGCGAGGTTAAAAAGTAAAGGGGAGAGGGGGCAGCCCTGACGTGTCCCGCGCTGTAGAGAAAAAAGGGGTGAATGCAAGCCATTAGTGTGTACAGAAGCAACCGGTGATGAATAAAGAAGTTGAATCCAAGAAATAAAGCTAGAGTCAAACCCGAACTTCTCTAAAATAAAAAATAAATAACCCCATTCAACTCTGTCGAATGCCTTCTCGGCATCTAAAGACAGAATTATTTCCGGTGACTCAGATGGGGGGGAACAAAGAATATTAAGAAGCCTCCTAGTATTGAAGAATGAATGTCTCCCTGGTGTAAAACCTGTCTGATCCAGGCAAATTAAAGATGGTAGTACCAATTGGAGACGAGAGGATAAGACTTTAGCTAAAATCTTCAAATCAACATTAAGGAGTGATATTGGTCTATAACTGCCACATGCGGTGGGGTCTTTATCTTTCTTAAGAAGCAGGGAAATGGAAGCCTCACATAAGGTTGGAGGGAGGCGGCCTTCCTTAAAAGAATCATTGTATAGCCTTGCTAAGGTAGGGGTTAGTGAGTAGAGAAAAGATTTGTAAAACTCAGATGTGAAGCCATCTGGACCAGGGGACTTTCCAGATTGCATAGTTTTAATTGCCTCTTGTATCTCCAACTCAGTGATTGGACCACCTAAATTGTTGGCATGGTCTTCATCAATTTTCGGAAAAGTTAGTGAATTGAGAAAATCAAAACTTGCTGATGAATTAGAGGAGCTCTCCGACATATACAATGCAGCATAGTAGTCTAAAAATATAGAATTAATCCCCTTTTGATCTGATATCAGATCACCTGTTGGTGATTTGACTTTTGAAATCCACCTAGAGGCACTAGTCGTGCGAGCTTGGTGCGCCAAAAGTTTCCCCGCTTTGTCACCGTGTTCAAAAAAACGTTGCCTACATTGTCTAAGGTGCCTTGCTGTTATATTTGTCATTAGAAGGTCATATTCTGCATGTAACTGTACCCGTTCAGAATAAAGAGTAGGGGAGGGGGAAGAGGCATATAGCGCATCTAACTTGTAAAGATCATCTGCAATAGTAGACAGTCTAGATGTTTCAGTCTTCCTTAAATGCGAAACATAAGAGATTACCTGCCCACGAATAAAAGCCTTGAAAGCCTCCCAAAGAGTGAGACTATTGATTTCTGGAGTCTGATTAAGTTCAAAATATAAATTAATCTGAGAAGCAACAAAATCTTTAAATGTATTGTCTGATAATCTAGAGGAGTCAAATCTCCAAGTAGGAGGTGCGAGTCTACCAGGGGAAATAACGACATCAATAGACACAGGAGCATGGTCGGAAATGACTACTGGGTGATATGTACATGCGGTAACAGAGTTTAACAATTTGTTATCCAGGAGGAAGAAATCAATCCTCGAGAATGTGTGATGAACATGTGAAAAGTACGAAAAAACTTTATCTTGAGGATGCTTAAATCTCCAGGGGTCAGAGAGTCCCAACTGAGAGGCATATTCCGATATTACTTTGGCGGACTTGGATAAAACAGATTGCTTGAAAGAAGACCTATCAAGCGAAACATCCTGGACCAGATTGAAATCCCCCTCAATAATTATATGATGATCGTCCACATTTGGAAGGCTTAAAAAAAACTTAACAAAGAATTCATCATTATCCCAGTTGGGGGCGTAAATTGAAACTAAAACGACTGGCACATTATGAAGCTTACCTGAGACCATCACAAAACGACCATTAGGGTCGGAAATGGTATGGGTCTCTTCAAACATGACCTTTCTGTGTATAATAATAGCAGCCCCACGTGCTCTCTGAGAGAACTTGGAATGATACAATTGACCCATCCAGGCTCTCTTAATACGGAGCTGATCTGCAGTTCGCAAGTGTGTTTCCTGCAGAAACATAATATCAGCCTTTAGGTGCTGTAAATGCAATAGAACCTTACCGGCCTTGATACTATTATTCATTCCTTTGACATTCCAAGAGACTAGACGCAATCCATGGCCTGTCATCTTAGTGACACTAGCCATTTACTAAAATTAAGATCATAATAAAATCTTGATAAGGTCCATCCTGAGGGAAATGAGGATAAAGAGAATGCAAAAAGAGAGAGCAAGGAGAGAGAGAGAGAGAGAGAAAAAAAAAAAAAAAAAAAAAAAAACACCCATTAGAAAACTTGACTGAGCACTCAGGCTCGACATCTTATACACACTCCTATCTCACTAGGTCCTTCTCCCCCGCGTTACCAAAAATTAGAGCCTACACACATCAAGAAACGGAGCAAAATAAGAAGTCAGAAACATGACTTCAACCATACCATATTGTAACGGTAGAAATAAGCAAGCAAAGAAGAAAAAATAAATAAAAAATTAAAATAAATAAAAAATAAAAAATATAAGAACCAGACAGATAACCAAGTGACCTTGTATATATCATATTATTACCATGCAAGTGAGCTACTGGTTTCCTGTCAAAGGTTAAACCAAATTGTTGACTAAGCAAGGCACTTAAGGTGAAATAGACAAAATGACTGAACTAAACACTAAATAAAACAAAGTTCAAAGTTGACATGGCCACACGTACTCAACCAGTGGTCTATTCAAAATAATATACGAAACACAAATTACACAGTAGTACTGTGTACATAATATAAGTCCAATATAGTATTAATATACATGCAGTAAATGGCCAACTAAAAATGAATAAGTGCCAATGCATTAGTTGAGAAAAAAAAAAAAAAAAAAAAAAAAGGGAAAAGAAAAAGAGATAAACAACCAGCAAAACTGCAAATTGAAAGAAGATCTACGTATGAAAGATCTACGTATGAAACACACATTGAACTTGATATGAAACGTGAAATTCAAAGTTATTGTGACCACATATTCAGTGGCCTAGCCCAGATCAAGCACTTGATCCAACATAATATTAGTATAGATGCAGTGAATGGCCCGCTTTCAAACTAAGTCAGCAAGTGCAAATGATCTCGTGAAAATTACAAACAAAACAAACAAAAATAATCAATATGAATATAACATATGTGCACCCATAGGCTATAACATTACATACAAGCCAGAACACAATCTATGCAGCCCATGTGCTTGAAACCTGCAACTGACAGTCAGAGATTAAAGTGAAAGGACAAAGGATAAATGGGACGAATCGCATCACAAAGTAGAGTCAGCACGGGCAGATGTCACGTACTCTTCGGCCTCAGTCACCGACGAGAACGACCTCTTACTCCCCTCTTTGGTCCTGATGGACAGCCTCGCAGGGAAAAGCAGAGTTGGTCTAAGCCCCAGGTTATACAGATCCGACATCACCCGCCGATATTTAGACCGTTGTGCCATCACCTCGGGCGCATAGTCCTCGTATATAGCAATTGGGTTACCTTGGAACATCAACTTGCCTCTTTTAACTCGAGCTTCGCGGACAATCGCCTCTTTTTGCTGATAGCGGTGGATCCGGATGATGACAGCGCGCGGCTTTTCTCCGGCCGCGGGTTTGTTGACGAGAGCCCTATGGGCCCGATCGATCTCCGGTGGAGAAGATAAAACATCCTCTCCCATGACGTCAAACAAGAGCTGAGAAAAGTAGGCAGAAGGACGGGGTCCCTCAATCGATTCCGGTAGACCAACTATGCGAATGTTATTACGGCGGCTGCGAGATTCAAGATCCGAAACTTTTGCTAGCAGCTTAGCGTTGCTGTCAGACAGTGCAGTACAGGTCGCTTCCAGCGCGAGCACGCGTTCATCCAGGGCATTAGCACTGGATTCAAGAGAAGCGATCTTGTAAGAATGGTCAGATACCGCTGATTGAACGCAGTCTATCTTGGCCTCGAGTGAGGATATGGACGACTTAAATTCGGACAAGAGGGTCTGGCGATGTTCATCCAACAGTTTAGCAATCCCCGCCATATTGAGCTCGCCTGAGTCGCCGTCAGCGAGGTCCGTCTTGGTTTCTTTTCTGCTTTGCTTACTCGATTTGGAGGTCATGTTAACAAAAGGGTATAAATTGTGTCCGTGTGGACCGTTTAAAACTGAAATAAATGTAGAATGGCTCAAACGAAACAGTAAAAGCGGGAGAAACACGCAAACACGTCTACTCCATCTGCCTTCCGGAAGTCGACCCCTATCCATATTTAAACTTTATAAAGTAAAGTTCCAGCCAATCGCCTTCAGTGGAAAAGTGTTGAAAGTGCCTTTTCGCAATTCAAAATGCGTATGCGACGTCTGATGAGCGTACCTGGTAATGGAAGCCTTTTGAATGGCCGAGTTACTTTAAACACTTTTTCCATAAATTGAATACGGAAGGCGATCGGCCGAAACTTTAATTTATAAAGTTTTAAATATGGATATTTTTCTTACACAAACGCATTGATTCGCTTCATAAGGCCTTTATTAACCCCCCAGAGCCGCGTGGAGCACGTTATTTGATGGACGAATGCATTTATTATGGACTTCAAAAACAGAGCAACAATTACAGCTATTCTAAAGCTTGGATTAGCCAGGACTTTTGTAATATAACTCCGATTTTATTCGTCTGAAAGAAGAATGTCATATAAACCTAGGATGACTTGAGGGTGAGTAAATCATGGGCTAGTTTTCATTTTTGGGTGAACTATCCATTTACGTTTCCACAAAGACATTCAAGCTATATATTGGATGTAAAATCATAAAACCACCTTTGTCTGGGTCCTCAAGAAGCCGTAGTACATCATCAGCCCTGCCATCAATGGTAAAACACAAGTTCTGATGCAGCTGTGGGAGCTGAACAACAAAATGTGGGTCTCCATCCACTTTCAGAGACACAAAACACAGTATGTTAGTGAATCCCTTCTATGAGATTATAATCTTGTATTCATCTTTAAATGAGCATTTAAGGAAATATTCTGTCCTGGAGTTATACCTGATGAGGAGAAGACTCTAACTGAGCTTAAACTGGGTGGGTTTTCTGGGTCTGTTGAAACAATTAAGACAAAAGCAAAAGCATTTAAAAAGTTAAATAATGTAGTTACACCACATTGATTAAGTTATGAAATGTGTGCTTACCAGCAACCTCAGCATCTGAATCTGAAAGAATAATGAACAAATCCAAAAACTGACATAACAGTTATCCATAGTAGTGTTAAAAAATAGACTTAGCAAAGATTTGTAATGTTTTTAACTCACATGACTCATAATGGATGTTGTAGTCATAGTCAGAGTCATGTGGTGTATCATAATCTGCAAAACAACATTGTCATGATGATGCAGCTTTGGCTTAATTTCATTCATGTTTAGGCAGTTTTTTTTTATTTTGTATTGGTGCCAAACTGATTTAACACTTTGTAGTTGAAAACATATTGCTTACCTTTAACAAGTTCAATATCTGCATGGAAGATCAAGAAACACATGATCAGAAGCTACAACATTATTATTATTGTATTATTGTTTAATTAGTTCCAGGTGTAGTTTGTGCGCATTTTTCATAGGTATAACGCAATACAATGCCCCTATGCTATTTTAAATGTTCCTAATTCATTGCTCCGAATACATTGAACATCACCACATTTCTCAAAGAGTCTGAAAATGGTTAGTTCAAACATTCAGTTTCTCCAAACCCCTCCTTTCCCCTGAACACAGCATCTTCTCGACATGTTGACAACACAAACCAAACGCTTCCAGGCCTCAGCTACAGAGTTTGAGGGCGGGTCAAAGTAGACATCGTTTGCGGGTAGCCAATGAAAACCATAGGCTGGCATTATGCAAATGTGTTACATTGTTATGTTACGCAGAAAGTGAGACGACTCAGTTCAGCAGTTCAGAATTTATTCTTTCTTTTACCTTCACAAACAGCTATATTACACACTGCATGAAAGGTAATATTCGAAAAAGCAAAATGGGGGCACTTTAAACACAAGCAGTGTCTAAACCAGCATGATGAAGAAGGAGAATGAAAAAAAGTGGATTGTATTACCTTTCCTCTGAATCTGGATGGACGAAGACACATCTGATGGACACAGAAGATGGGATGATAGAGGTCCAAAAAAATGACCATTACATTCAGTGACAAAAGCAGAGGCACTTTGGTTATTCATTTGAAGTGTATGTGACATTCATTGAATACTAACAAATTTTAGCAACATGGTATTGGCTATAAATGTCAGCTTCTGCTCCTTAGAAGGAACTCACCTAGAAAACGAGAGGCTTCCCACAACTTTGGTTCATCTGTCATTCCTGGCATAAGCAGAAAAGTAGGAGCCACCAGTGTGGCCACTTCCAGTTCAACATGAATGTCTGAATTAGCTTCTGAGGTAGGTGCAGTGGAGGTCAGTGTCTGTTGGCCCTGCTGAAGGGTTGTAGGTCCTGAGGAAGAAGAGTTCTCAATGTCTGAGGAAGAGTCTTTCACCACAGATGGTGCCGTTTTGATTAAGGTGGCTAGTGTTGTGCTTTTTACTGGTGGAGAGGAAGTAGTGGTTTTCGTCATACTGGGAGGTCTGTTTGAAATCCTAGCCAAGGCTTGTGTGGTTTTGATGGTGCTAAGAGGAGAGGAGGACAGCTTGCTGGAAAGTGGGGTAGTGGTGGTCTTAAGTGGCCCTGTAGTGGTCTTCTTGGGTGATGGAGGATGGATTGTTTTGTCAAGGGACACAGAAGTGTTAGGCGGTCGACCTGTGGTGTGAAGCCCTGAGGGTGGTGGATGTGCTTGTACAGATTTGGTGACAGGAGGTTTGCTTGTCTTTGGAGGTGAGAAAAAGCTGGATTTTTTGGTTCCCGTTGTAGATGTGGAAGATATTTTAGGTGCAGTGTGAGAGGTCTGATTCGTCCCATTTGTAGAACCTGCTACGGTGCTAATTGAAGTCTTGCTGGTAGTAGCCACAACAGAAGAGCTAACAGTAGGTTCTGGTTCATCAATATCCGGTTTGATCACAACCAATGAAGTGACTGGTGTTACAAAATTGTACTTTAGTGAAAGATTGGTGGCTTTATCTACAAGAAGGCGCTGTGTGATCAAATCCGAGGTATTAATTTTAGCCAGTAGCAACTCTTTGATTGTGAAATAAGCCCAGAGTCGATGCACAAAGCTAGGAATGCCATCCAGTGTCTTTGCACAGCCCAGAGATGGTTCTGTGCCATTTACGACTGCTTTGGCCAGTGGTAGCTCATTCTCCACTTTCACTTTCTGCTTCGAATCGTTTGCTGTCAGCGTAACCTTCAGATCGCGTACACCTGGTTTAAGTCGTCCCGTGACTACCAATTCAGAGCCCTGGAAGTAGTTGGGGAACAGAGAGCGAGTGATATCGTACGCCTGATCGTCTAGATAGGACAGCTGGATATCTGAAAGCAGAGGACTGGCGACTTCATCATAGAAACCTTTCAACTGGACAGCTGCATCATCGTCCTCATATACCTGAAAGACAACAAATAGATTAAAATATGAATTATTATAATTTAATGAACATATCATTTACTATAAATTATTCAAATAAACTATTATGATTGTTATTATTAATCATTTGATTTTGATTGGCTTAACAGCATTCCAAGAGTGCTGATATACAGTCCAAAAGCAATGGCACTTTTTATACTGTTAGTAATACCTCGCTTTTCTGTGTTTTCTATGTTCCAGACATACTTAATCTTTCAATTATTAATCTGTCACTGAAACATTCTTTTAACGATTCATATAAGAAAAAAAAAACTGATTAATTCAGGAACAAAATAAGCGATAATCTTTATGAATGAGTCATTGAATAGTTTATTATTCAATTGATCCATTCGAAAAATGGATTTATTTAGGAAGTAAACAAGCGATTGTCTTCGAATCTGTCATTGAATAATATGACCTCATCAAGCATTATGCATTTGTATGTTTAAAGATGTAATAACACTGTTGTGATTTCTTGTATAGGTCTACTTGTACTTTAAAAGGCAATTATGTCTCCTCTCCACCAATAAGCTGGTGTGTGGTGGGCTTTCTGGAGCAATATGGCTGCCGTCGCATCATCCAGGTGGATGCTGCACATTGGTGGTGGTTGAGGAGATTCCCCCCTTATATGTAAAGAGCTTTGAGTGCCTAGAAAAGTATATAAATATGCCATATAAATGTAACAAATTATTATTATTATAATTATTAATTACCATCCGAGCCACACCCCGATTCTCCAATGCCAGCCTTCTCAACATTGGAAAATCAGCATCATCTCCAAAGGCCAGGCCAAATAACGAAGCTAAACCCAAAGCATGCTGTGCATTACGTAGAATCGCATCTGGTTCTGTCTCCCCAATAGTGGCTTCTCCATCAGTCAGAAATATGACCATGGGGACACGGTGAGATGAAGGCACTTGACCAGTGGGTAAAGATGAGTGTGAGGACGGCTTCAGCAGCTGGGCCGCAGACAGTAGAGCTGCATTGATGTTTGTCCCTAGTTTAAAGAGAAAAAAAGAGAGTAGCTCTTCTCTGTAGCTGTTTAATCTCCAGCTTCACAGCAAAATAAATCTGCAGCAAAATAAATCACAGCAAAATAAAACTGATTGTGATGAGATTAAATACAGTTTACCACAAAATAATGGCAAAGACATTTCTTTCTATTGAGTTGCAGACAAAAAAAAACCCCTACAGCCTGCGGGAAAAATATGATCCACGGACAAACGATAAGCTGGTTCTTTTGATGAATGAAGAGTTACGAGGTACTGGTCTGAATCAGCTGGACGAATCCTTTACATGAATCAGTCAGACTGGTTACTGAATCACTTAAAAATGTGTACATATATACACTCACCTAAAGGATTATTAGGAACACCATACTAATACTGTGTTTGACCCCCTTTCGCCTTCAGAACTGCCTTAATTCTACGTGGCATTGATTCAACAAGGTGCTGAAAGCATTCTTTAGAAATGTTGGCCCATATTGATAGGAGAGCATCTTGCAGTTGATGGAGAATTGTGGGATACACATCCAGGTCACGAAGCTCCCATTCCACCACATCCCAAAGATGCTCTATTGGGTTGAGATCTGGTGACTGTGGGGGCCATTTTAGTACAGTGAACTCATTGTCATGTTCAAGAAACCAATTTGAAATGATTCGAGCTTTGTGACAGGGTGCACAGTGGTAACAAGGCAACAAGGCATGATGGATCCATGTTCTCATTCTGTTTACGCCAAATTCTGACTCTACCATCTGAATGTCTCAACAGAAATGGAGACTCATCAGACCAGGCAACATTTTTCCAGTCTTCAACTGTCCAATTTTGGTGAGCTCGTGCAAATTGTAGCCTCTTTTTCCTATTTGTAGTGGAGATGAGTGGTACCCGGTGGGGTCTTCTGCTGTTGTAGCCCATCCGCCTCAAGGTTGTGCGTGTTGTGGCTTCACAAATGCTTTGCTGCATACCTCGGTTGTAACGAGTGGTTATTTCAGTCAAAGTTGCTCTTCTATCAGCTTGAGTCAGTCGCCCCCTTCTCCTCTGACCTCTAGCATCAACAAGGCATTTTCGCCTACAGGACTGCCGCATACTGGATGTTTTTCCCTTTTCACACCATTCTTTGTAAACCCTAGAAATGGTTGTGCGTGAAAATCCCAGTAACTGAGCAGATTGTGAAATACTCAGACCGGCCCGTCTGGCACCAACAACCATGCCACTCTCAAAATAGCTTAAAATCACCTTTCTTTCCCATTCTGACATTCAGTTTGGAGTTCAGGAGATTGTCTTGACCAGGACCACACCCCTAAATGCATTGAAGCAACTGCCATGTGATTGGTTGATTAGATAATTGCATTAATGAGAAATTGAACAGGTGTTCCTAATAATCCTTTAGGTGAGTGTATATATATATATATATATATATATATATATATGATTTACATAAAAACAAATAAATAAATATAAAGCCAAAAACTGAATTCTGCATGAAACACTTGATCATTTTCAGTCATGAAAATAAAATGTTCTTAAGATACCAAGAAAACACTTACAGCCCTCTGCGATTATCTTCCTGACAAATTCCTTGGCATCCCTCACATTCTGCCGTGTGGCCCGCACAGTGCGTCCTTTCTTCCAGGTATAGACCTTATCTGAGAACGTGATGAGATTGAAGAAATCTCCTTCACGTAGGTCACTCAGTATGGTGGTCATGGCTGCTTTAGTCTGATGTAAAACACAATGGAGACATACATCAATGTTCTTTATCTCATTCTCGACAAGTAGGGTGGCTGAGATGCTACCTGCTTAATTTTTGTGCCAATCATTGAGCCGCTGATGTCAATGACAAAGATTACATCTTTGGAAACTACAGGAAGTCCTCGAGGTGCAAAGTAGTGAACAAAGTAGCCATCATCCACCTGGAGAAAAAAAACAAACAACAACATTATAATGCTACATGGAGACCACCACTATTCTGGTACCAACAATCAGGTAGGTTAGTGTGAAGACCTGGATGTCCCCCATGGGGTCTTTGAGCTCCACGTCATACTGAATGACGAAGTCTGCATTGAGACCTCTGGGAGAGATGCTCCTCTGTTGCTGAACGGTGGGAGTGTAGCTTACATGTGCGCAGTGAGGATTCTGCTCTACCTTAGTTGACGGAGGAGGTTCTGCATCTGCTAAAAGATCAGTGAGAAGCAGAGGAACCATATCTTTGAGATTTGTTGGTCTGAAGCATTGGCTTGACGTCACAAAAGTGCTTTCTTTTAGGGTACCTTGGACACTGTTTGTGAGCAGTCGGCTAGTTCGTAGTGGCAGAACTCTGATGAAGCTGATGCCAGTCCTCTCTGATATGCTGACGTCCATGGAGATGTTCTGCACGGGTTGACCAGGTCGTAGACCCAGAGAGAGCTCGTATCGGCCAAGCCGTCGTGATAACAGCTCCTCATAAGAGAGCGAGAAGGACACGCGAGTCCCAGGAGGTACATTGACTGCTACACGGAACTTCTCTATCTCGCGTTCCCTTTGGAATACAACAGAAGTGAATCAGGTTCTAGTTCTTGATGGTAGATATAAATAAAGTTTTTGTCCATGTGTCATGAGATAACTCTTCCTCTAAATAAACGATTTTGGTCTCCATTTACTTTAATGATGATCCAACAAAAAAATATAGTTTAAAACATCTGCAACTGTATAAAACTATTCGAGAGATTTTCTCAACACCAGCATGCTCGTTGGGCCAAACCCAAAAAGTAAATGAAATGTGGCCTATTGCATTTTTTAGTAAATGCCCGCACACTGGGATTCTGCCAAAGGCAAGTCCCAGTGGAGAAGGTATTAAACAGATTTTGGACTGACTTTGTGGCAACAAGTCCTGCCGTTTTCCCCTGCTTCTTAGCGCTATCATAGATCTTCCTGGCATCAGTTCTCCTCTTCACTTGAGCCACATACACCTTACCATTTGAGGTGCTGGGAATAAACAAAAGACAAATCAGAGAAAATGCATAAATATTTAGTTTGATAAAGATCGTACAGGCAAGTCTAGTTCATATAGCTGTGATATGCTGGTGGCTGATGGCAAAACCAATTTTCACTAGATCAAACATCAAATTTAAAACACCTCAAAGTTAAAATAATAAAATGACTTGCAACGTATTTGACTCACAATGGGACTTTGCATCTCACAGTATCTGAAAATGACTTTTTCGTCATTGTTGCGACTTATTTGTCTAAATATTTTGTTCTTCTATATCGTCATGATTGCAAATCTCAAAATGTGACTATATATATCTCACAACTGTGACTATTTCTGTTAACTACAAAATCTTCTCTTCTTTCTCACAATTATGGCGTTATTTTTTATTTTAAACTTTTATCTCACAAAAGTGCAGAAACAGGCTTTCAAACTAAGCTAGTGACATTGAAAAAGCATTTCCCTCACAAAACATTACTAAAAACTCGCAATCATAGCCATTCCGATCCTCTCAGTGCAGGAGCATTTCCCCTGCATAAACACCCACACGAAGCTATCCATACTCTCTTTGTGTCTTTACATGAGGGTCAAGGAGAGAAAATACTAACGTACGGTCAGCAAATATATTTAAATAAAAATCAACAAGAACCAACCAAAATAAACCAACACCCTTGAAAAAGAGCTTGTTTGAATAAGAGCAGGGTGAATGGACAGTTTAAGGCACAGTGGAAAATGAGGCGCCTATATGTATGTGTGGCACTGAGAGGTCTGGGATCACTGTGCATGTGACACTGTGAACAGAGCTCTCAGTCACAGTTTAACAAACGCTACTGCTTAAAAGAAACACATTTGCCGCAGCTATTTGAAAAAGTACAGAGCCTGGTGGAAGCGCCTGTCTGTATTTGTGTGTACGCAAGAGTGTGATTCCTTGAGCATGCGTATACATCTGTAATGTACATTGAAACTTGAAACCCTGCTTTGTTGATGGATACATGTGTGCATTCTTCATGCATGTGTGTGTATTTATGTACACGTAAATGTGTGAGCGTGTGTACTTTGGCCATGTGCCTTGGTAAACTCTGCTGGGTAAAAGAGAGAGTGAACAGAGCCAGTGCTCGTCATTTTCTCTATTAGCTCTTGGAGTTTTCTTGACAAAGCCTGCTATTCATCTGGCCTGAACGTTCTTTACTTTTGACCCACGTCCGCTTCCAAATACAGCACTGTGTGCTTTATCAAGCTGTTATGGAGCCTTATTTGTGGGAATATATTTATACTTAGCATTCATTTTTTGGAAAAGAGGTTTACATATCTCTCACTCTGGTGAGCAAATATGATTGAATTCTTTACAATGTCTCTTTGTTTCAAAAGTCCTCCACAATAAGGATGCAAAAGCACCTCATGATCCTTTTTGAAGCTTATACTGGTTTGGAACAACATGAGAGTGAGTAAATGAAGACAGAATTGTCATTTTTGTGATATATATTTCAAGTCTTTAGAAGCCATCAAAAGCTTTGTGTGACAATCAGACCAATTTTATGTCACCAGTCATATCTTCCACTTCAGTGAGATCTTAAAGGTCCCGTTCTTCGTGATCCCATTGTTCAAACTTTAGTTAGTGTGTAATGTTGCTGTTAGAGCATAAATAATACCTGTAAAATTATAAAGCTCAAAGTTCAATGCCAAGCGAGATATTTTATTTAACAGAAGTTCCCTTTCAAAGCCTACAGCGAACGGCTGGCTTGGACTACATCCTGGTACTTCCTTCATAAATGACGTCAGTAGAACAGTAGAACAGACTAACCTCCGCCCACAAGAATACGCGAAAAAAGGGGGCGTGGTCTTGTTGCTGTCCCACATGGAGAAGAGGACGTGTCGCGTGGAGAAAAGGAAGTGTTGCGTTTGAGTGTGTTTGTCGCCATGTCGTCGAGACGCTGTTATTTTCATCCCGGAGTCAAATCACCTTTGTTTGGCTTTCCCAGGGACGCTGTAGAGATCATTAAGCGCATACATCTCCCGTTAAGAGGCGTGACCTTTCCACGTGCGCTAAGCTGCTGTCGAATCACAACACAGGAACCGTGCCACGTTTGCTAAGCTGCTGTCGAATCACAACACGGGAACCGCTGGCACAATCAGAACTCGTTACTATTTCTGAAGGAGGGACTTCATAGAATAAAGGAAGTCATCAGCCGTTTTTAGGAGAGTGAAAACAGCGGTATACAGATAAGTAAATTGTGTTAAAAATACTGTTTTTTTTTTACACGCGAAACATGAACACATGTTATATTGCACACTGTAAACACAATCAAAGCTTCAAAAAAACACGAAGAACGGGACCTTTAACTCAAGAACCACTGAAGCCAGATCAATGAGTCAGTCCAGATCAGTCCAATTTATGAACTACATCAACTGACTCATTGAAAAACTTAAATTCAACTTAAAAGAATGTGTGAATGTGCCAAGGAGGCCGAATATTTAGTTTTTTAATGCAAATATAAGTGCATTTGTCACACAAATCTACGGCTTTAGAAGACTTAGAAGATAATGTGTCCTTTTTACAGCTTGAAAGTTCCCATTCATGTGACTGCGTGGAAAAGAGCAACTGGTATTTTCAAAAATGTCTTCGTCTGTGTTCAACTGAAGAAAGGAAGTTGTTTTTTAAAGGACATGTGGGTGAGTAAATGATGACAGAACTTTCACCTTTAAGTGAAGTAATCTTTTAAATATTTTCCCTTTTGATCACGAAGCACTTCTTTCCACATGAACAAATCATTAGTAGAACAGCCCTGCTGTGTCTATTCAGGGAAAACTTCAAACTTAAGCCAAATAATACTCAATTTAATTGCAAAGCCACTGTTTCCTAAACCAATTTGACAGCCAGAATAACAGAAAGAAAATGTGGTGTATTTTTTGACTCACATGGTAAAGTTGGAGATGAATGCAGATGAGGACAAATCCACCTCAAAGGCTGCCTCCTTAGTAATGTGGAGCTGGTTCCACACGGTGCTCTCCACTGTGGTTACAGCATAGCGAGACACTACAGAACATCGCACATGGTAGTCTGTCACCTTGAGCTAAGAGCACAACAAAGACCAAAACAATGATACATTTATATGCCGGGTCACATTATATACACAAAATAAGAAAAAACAGGGATAGTTGTCACACCAAGCTATTAAACATTCCCACAGAATCAGTTTATTGACCTTCTTTCTGTGACAAGACAACTTCCCTGTGTGACAAATAGCCCCAATCTCCCCTATATGTACACGTGAACATGAATATTTTAAAGTTGACTGGGGATATCTGACATAAGACATCAATTAAAAAAACATGACATTACTTTATCAAACAATCTGTATGATTAGCATGTCACTGTTGATTTCTCAGGACTTTTGAACTGATGTCAGAGCTCAGTATATAGAACATCTCGATCTGTTTACTTGAACCTGATTCAGACCACATTGGTCTGGCAACAGAAAAGCCAGTCTATCTGAACACTGCATACAACAGCATAGCGCTACACAAAGCTTTGCATATATTTTAAAGACAAGATTGTGACACAAACAGATATTAATAAGATCAAGAACAGTTGAGACTAAAAGATATCATCCCAAATCTGAGCATCTGGCAGTACAATTTTAAGATTACGGAATGTCTTGTAAAAATGTCTTCATTAATTATTTAAACTCGAACACTTAATGAAAAATATAAAACAGTCTTCTTCTCCAGTGACAGATTTGTATTGTTATGGTCAATTTGCTTCTAACTCATTTTCATGTATTTTACAGGAATAAACATTTGGTTTCTTGGTTTTTAAAATGAAAATGAGCTCATGGGTCAAAAGGCTAGAACACTTTTTGGTGCTTTATGGAATTTCACAATAGACTAAAGTAAAACAAATATAACTGAGGCATTTATCTTAATATTTACAGTTTTGTACAAACAAAAATACAGCTTTTAGACTGTCATACTCACTGCTGGTTTTGCTGCTGAGGTCTGACGTCTTGGTCTCTAAAAAAAAAAACATGTCAGGCATATAGCTATTTTCTTGATATCTCTTCACCAGAGTGTATAAGGTACTCTTATACTTCTGCATTTAGTAAAAGTATGCCACGTAAAAGAATTATGTCCAGCTAGGCGTCATAAAGACACAAAAACAAATCTGTGTTTGTTCTTACTAATTCCTTAGTGCCACTTACCTGTAAGTGTCCATATAAACTTGGTAAACTTGATTAACTTAAATTACCAACCACAAAATTTAATTTGAGGGCAGAGGTGTATATGAAGAAATAGTTTGAAATACACTCAGTATTCTCAGATGCCAGTGGTTTGGTCTTGATCTTACATTGAAATAGACTGAATCAAAGTCATTCATGAAAGGGGTGGAAATGGAACCGAAATACTGTACACACAAGGCCACTGGAGGATTTTAGATGTTAACTTCACACACAATTCACTGCTGTGCCAATATATTACCACATCTCCTAGAGCTTTCTGTAAATATAAACGAAATGCTAAATATGGGAAAGAAAATGCATCTCTGCTGCTATGAATTTTCAGTACACTCTTTGAATGAAACCACTGTGACACAATATTACATCACATTTTATGAGATAGGGGTGAATTCAGGTTGATTGGGACACTTTTACCCCAGTCATCTCAATGGCAAAAAGTGTCCCAATCAACCTGCATTTACCATAATAAAACAGCTGCTATGTAAGCATGACATAAAATTCTGTTAAATGCAAGAATTTGCATAATATGTGAATACAAAAATCTCAAAACCTTCATGATATCCTTCCTTATCTTTCTGTTTTCCCTATTTGACCCAGAAGGAAGGCATAAAAAATTCGGGAATCTTTATTACAACTTTATTAGAGTCCAACGTAACACAAAATAAAAGCTAAAATACATATTTTAGAACACACACTGTAGCTCGGAATAAGACTAGATTTCCAAAAGGATGTAAAGGAAGTATTTTATTTACTTTCCTCTCGTTTGACTTAATAAGGCATTATCTAGGTGCAAAAATGAAAGTATTCTTTAAGCAAATAAACACTGTTTATAGAACGAAATAACATTCCACTGGAACCGAGATTCCTAAAATGTTTGCGCGCGAAAGTGTCGAATGTGTCAGTGTCGCACAAAATTGAATCGGGCACTCAAAACAAACTTCACGTTTTACTTTTCAGAGGAAACGTCACAGAACAAAGAGAAAAATGACTACTAAGTGCAAAACTATAAATAATTTGATTACCAAGTACACATACCTGGAGAGGGACTGGGTGCGCGTCCGCGTGCCCACATCCAAAAGAAACAGCAGTAAGTAGGATGAAAACAACTGCGTGGATAGTAAAATCCAGTTTAACATCCATGCTCTCAGTTTGTGTGGGAAAGCCAAAACCACTGTTTTGCTCGTAAGACGAGTGCGTAAGGTCTTCCACTGACTTCACATTTTACGGCACACAGTTGTTTATAAAAGGGGTAGTATTGCCCCCTCCCTTCCAAAGAGATCCTAAAAATGATACTGAAGCAACGATAATGCCATGAGAGAGATGGATGGTCATTTAGACTGAGAAAATATGGTTGTAATGACAAATGTGTTTCGATCAAGAGCAGGTATTTGTGGGTTTCAATGGTAGCTCTTTTCACGTGTACATGCTGGAAATTTCGCCACGGTTTTGGGGGGCACGAAAACCCACAGAACATTAACCCGTGAATGCCTACAGTTCAGAAAAACGGCCTTCCAGCCGTTACAGAATTTTTTCTAAACCTCTTTACTTTCGCTATATTTGATGTGATTGGATAGCCTACTGCATGTTTCCTATAGAAATCTCAGTTAGGCTGGAAAAGGCTTTCGGAGAGGCTCTCATGGACATACTAATAAATTATGAACTGTGAGAAGTAAAGTGGCTTGAAAATGCTCTTGTGAGATGTTGTGATGAGTGACTAATATAGATTTATTTGTTTGGTTGCTGTCCATGGTACTGGTAACTAACTGAACAAGATTCTGAATACTCTAGGCCTACTTTATGAATACATACAAGGGCATTATTCCCAGCTCTTTAAACACATGATTAAAACAGCCAAATTAATCAAATAAAGGCTACATTCACATTCATACAATGTGGATTTCACCTGTTCTAACGAAACATTTTAAAATAACTCTCACTCTTTAGTTGCAATATCCATTATGCAATCATCTTATCAACAAAACACCAATTATTAAAACTAAACTAGGATTCAAAAGTCTGAGACCACTAGTGAAAATGTATTTAATAAAAAATATTTAATAACAATTATATCATCAGCATAATGTTTAAGTTTAAAATCGTAATAATGTCTTAGTATTTGGCGTGGCTTCCTTTTTGCTTTCATATTTTTTGTTTCACCCAAAATAAATATTAAAAAAAAATCCCAGATGTGGTCTCAGACTTTTGGACCACACTGTGTGTTTGTAAGTCTTGATCATCTTAATGAAAACACATGCTTATGTCCTTTTATATTCTTCCTCCCATCATGCTATCCATTTACACAATCTATACATGTGTAGATTAATTGTCCAAAAATGGCAAATTTGAGGGGGTTTTAGGATTATAGATGTTCAGGTACAGTCTGGAGTGCTTCTTCTGGCTTTCTTGCGATATTCACATTCTAGAAAGTAAACAAGAAATCCCTTTAAGACACTCATCAGAGTTTAAAAATCATCATTCCATGGGTTTCGTGACTTACTGTGGGTTTGTCCCTGTGAGTGTTCACTGCTTGAATGTTCAAATAGAAGGACTCCACTTTGCATCCTGCAAAGAGGGCATAAAAGAACACATGACAATATTTATTGCTCAAAAGTATATGCAGAGAATTCCACATAGGGTACAAAATAAAGGTCATTTGTAACAAGGGAAAATTAATATCATTACAACAGATTATGTCAGAATTGTAATGTTTATATGATACTGTCAAGAAAGTTGAACAGGCTAAAATACTAGCTACTTTGCATTGTATCATTTATTTATTAAATTATTTATGATAATTTATCTAACATTACACTCTAAAAAAAAAAAAGGTTCTATATGGCACAAAAAATGGTTCTTGGCTCGTAATCATATGGGAACCTTTTTTAGTGCTATATAGCACCAATTTTGGTGCTTCAGTGGTTCTTCAGCGGTTCTTCAGAGGTTCTTCACCGGTTCTTCACCGGTTCTTTGACTAAGCTGCTATATAGAACCAAAAGTGGTTCCTCTATGATTAAGACGAAGAACCATTTTTGGTGCCATATAGAACCTTTTTTTTGTTTGTGTGTGTACTAGTGTAGTTCTCTCAAACAAACAAAAACGAACAAACATTGGATATCCACATTTTTAAAACATAACAGGACCCCAAATTATGTTTGAAATAAAACCACAGCTATGCCGACTCACCGTAAGCTAATGGAGTTAGTTTGAGAACAGTATGGAGAGGACACTTTAGATATGGCAGATCATCTGTGGAGAAATCAGAGATGTATAATTGACACAGATGATGCCATCACTGTGAGCAATTGCATGTCATAGTCTGTGACAGCAGTGGCTGGTTGATTTCGGTTTAGACCTGCACTTTTGTCCAGAAAGTAGGCCAGTAAACAACGCATGACTGCCTGGTGGCAGATGACCAGCACATTCTCTTGTCTTTCAAGCTCCATTATGACTGGCTCTAGACGGTGCACCAAGTCTTCATACGACTGCAGAACACAGAAAATGGCATATTTCTCTGTATATTTCCACACACAAACTCAGTTGTGTGGTTGACAGGACTTACTTCACCCTTTGGATATCGGTAGCGGTACTTGTCCTGGTCTCTTAAGGCAAACTCCTCTGGATGGGTTGCCTGAATCTCCTCGTATGTCATCTCCTCACATACACCCTTAAAATAAAAAAACAACTGAACTCTGGAACATAATGCATTTCATTTCATAATGCATACTTTAATACAGAGCATGACTAGCTTACAGCATCGATTTCATTCAACGCCTTCCACTGTTCATACGGGACGCCCAGTGCCTCTGCTGTCTGTATGGTCCTTCTCATGTGGCTGGTCCACACCTTCAGGTCTTTGATGGATTGACCTCTGATGAACTCTGAGAGGGCCCTGGCATACTGAGCAACAAGATAGATGCAATTCTAATCTATATCTTTGTGTTTAAGGAAGGTTCCAAATCAAATCACGGAAATACATGACCTTTTATGGTAGAAGTAAAATATTTAAAGTCTGCATAAGAAGTTGTTGAGATAGTCTTTTCTTTCGTGCTTTGGATAAAAGCGTCTGCTAAATGCATAAATGCAAGGCGGGACTTGATCCATTGTCCATTGGGAATTGATTGGATTGTTGGATGGTTGGGGTTTGCTACTGCTGTGATCTCATGTGAGAGATAGGTCATCCCCCCGCTTGCCCGGGTAAATACGCCATCAGAGAAGAAAATGTTTAAATTTGAGATTTTTATATTAATGATGCACACTGATCTGAAAAAATTGAAAACATTTTTTTCTCTACATTTTAACTTATCATCCACACTGAGACAGCGTTTTTGTCCAGCAAAAATTGAGCTTTTTGAAGATGCCATCCCAAGTGGATACATATCAAATGCCATTTGTACGCACATTGTAGCTTGGACTGTGAAAACAGAGGTATTTGAAAATGATGATGCATGTTTTATCATGTGACACATTTTGTACCCGTAGATATCGGTGTTTGTATTGGCATTTTTATTGTACCTGCTAACCACTTTCATAGTGCTCTTCAAGATAAATGTTACTTTGTATAATCTTCATATTACACTGTCAGAAAAAATGCAAAACTTGTACCTTTAGGGGTACAACAGCTTTTTTTTTACCCCTAAAATTGTAGTACCTTAAGGGACATATTGCTACTTTAAGGTACTAATATGCACCTTTTAAGGGTATTGCCCCAGTGAAAAGTTGTTGTGCCTCTAAAGGTACAATTTAAAAATCTGAGAGTGTACATTCCTGCAAATCTGACTTTTTATATTAAGATTTTTCTTGCAATTGCTGTCCTGCGGCAAAACGATTAGACCATACATGGATTTTGAGTGTGACCTTGACACACCAGTGAGTAGTGAGATATTTTGCTAATAAAATGCTTGTGTCAGAAGAATGCTGAGAGATCTTATGTCTGGTCTCTTGGTATCATCTCGGTGAGCTTTTATTTAATTTTACACATGCACAGTCAGATGATTTAACCCTCAATCGTCCCTCAAGTAGGGTTTACGTTTAAGTCCCTTGGGGTCAGATAGACCCCAAACTTTTACGGAGCGATTGCATAAGGAAATATACATTTTTTACATGGCAAACTATATATCATTTTTTTTATTTACTTCTCAACTATACATTTATGCTGTGTTTTTGTGGGTATTTGGCAGTTTTTTACCTATTTACTGCACAAATACTTAACTATGTCATAAATTGGCTCATTAAAAATGAGTTCAGATTTATACTGGATTTAGTTGATTTTTTTTGACAAACAAAGTGAAAAAAAAAGCATTTTTTATATTTTTCCATTCATTGCCAAAATCAAAAAAATGCTCCAGACACCTGTGTGTGTGTGTGTGTGTGTGTGTGTGTGTGTGTGTGTGTGTGTGTGTGTGTGTGTGTGTGTGTGTGTGTGTGTGTGTGTGTGTGTGTGTGTGTGTGTGTGTGTGTGTGTGTGTGTGTGTGTGTGTGTGTGTGTGTGTGTGTGTGTGTGTGTGTGTACGTGTGTGTGTATGAGATAGAAAGTTCGTTCTACTTTGTGTTTATGCTCTAGGACCAGACCTTGATATAAATGTAGAAAATTTCAGATTTATACTGGATTTAGTTAATTTTTTTTGACAAAAAAAGTGAATTTTTTTTTTTTTTTTCCATTTTCCCATTAATTTTCAATGTGGGGTCAATCTGACCCCGAGGGACTTAAACGGTGAATTTTTTTACACACCTTTAGAACAACCAAATCAAGCCCAGATTTTTTTGCATGTTTAGATAGATTATTTAGGAAAAGTCACAGAGTCTCATGGCCCTGAGATGAAGGGAACACTTTTAAAAAATGGAGGAAAAGTCCATTGGGGTCAGCTGGACCCCAAGGGACGATTAAGGGTTAAGTGTTTTTAGACATTTCAGTGTGGACAAGCAACTTTTGGAAAATGCTTGAAAATGCTAGTGTGCATTTCGAAACAAAAATGTTTTCAAATATATCCTGATTAATGTGGATGTAACAGTTTACCATCGACATTGGTACACTCTGACACTGTGATTTTTTGTTTAGTTTATGATCTAAATCACCTTTTGACCCTGTGAGGAAAGGCCTGAGTCTCCACCGATTCGTCCCAGCAGGTTGAGCTCACTTTCTCCATGGCGGCTCAGATAGATGGACCGTGGAGTGACGTGGATGTTCATGAGGTAATACACAATACGACTCTGAATGTGATCCTGGACCCGGTTTACGAGGTACCTGGATCCCACATTAAAAATCTTAATGAAGGAGAGGTGCCTATGAAACAGAGGGAAGGAATTAATAAAGACGTCAAGTCTGCAAAAGAGACCAAGAATAAATATTTGTAATTATATATTGTATGTAATCGTTGGAAGTTATGTACTATAACATCTTATTAAATTAGAGACTTTGGCAGCAGAGTATACCTGTCCTTTTCCTCATCCAGGGAGACATAGGCCATTTTGTAGCAATCAATACGCTTCAGAAAGTCCACCAGTGCTTCTTCTTTGTCGTAGTTTTCATAATCTGGACTGCTTAATTTGACTTGCTGTCAAAATACATCAAATAAAACAAACCATCATATAATGATAATAATATACTATTAAAAACAATAGAACATTATCTTACTGTAACCTTACCATTATATTTGCCTCAATGATTTCTGGGTCATCACAAATCGACTCAATGAAAAACACCTGGACATAAACATTTTTTAAATGTCGGTTGTTAAAAACGACATCATTTTACAATAGTTTAACATGATTTAAAAATGCTTTATTCTTTAATGTCAGTCAACCACTTCCAAGACAAAAAAAGAGATGTATGCCTGTCGATCACCGTTTGCAGATACGATGGAAACGAATAGGTGCACTCTCAGAAAAAAGTGGGGAACAAAATGTATAACTGTACCTTTAAAAGGTACACAATTGGTTACAATTATACCATTGTTTTCCTCTACTTAGACATACAAAAATTTACCCTTAAGGGTACCACCTCAGTGACAGCCACTTGTACCTTAAAAGGTAAAATTTTGTACTCTTTTTTGAAAGTGTGTGAAAAAAATCATCCCTGACATGAAACCGTCCATGACCTCGCTTATAAAACAGCTATTTTGAGTAATCCAAATATAGCTGACTCCAGAATTAATATTTAATATAGCTAAACAATGTTTAAGATTAGTAGGCAGGCAGTCAATTTATTATTTGACAAAAAGCCCACAGTAAAACGATTTATTCAGCGTACCACTGAGGCATCTACTTCATTGACTTCCGTTCCAACAGAATGGACTCGGTTCCCCTTCGGGACCCTGACGCATTTTTTATCTAAGAGGCTTCCCCTTGGCAAAGGCTCTGGTTTAAGCATTTTACATTTATATAGGCCTAACAATGTTCATAAAAAATCTTGTAATGCTACCGTTTTGAAGTAATATCCCACAAATCATCACATTGAATACAATGTGAAAAAGAGGCAGGCTGTTGAATTAAAGTAAAACCCTGCTGCACCTGCCTTGTAGCCCTTCTCCTTTGCAAAACTGATGATGACCCCTCTTCTCTCCCTTGTGGTATTGGTAGCATCAAATACCTGTGAAGAGTATTTGTCAGAGACTGATTTGCATCTTAAAAATGTGTTGACCCCTCAATAACAGTGTGGAGAATTGTACTGGGTGATTAATAGCTTAGACAGACAGCAGAACTGTTATCCATTACATTCTTGACTCACTGCTACTTGTCCCTGTCCCTTTGCGAGGTAATTGGCAATGTCCTTAAGAGCACTTGAGGCACAGGCTCTGAAGAGAGGTACAAAATTATTTTTATAAGTTTATTTAAAAGTTACATATAATCATCTTAAATGTATTTTACCTGCGGATTTTCATAGCCTCCTCATTGTCCGGACAAAAAAATTCATAGTTCTTGTATGTCTGCACAACCTCTCTTCGATACTGACCCAAATTAAAGACTTTGCATACAACAGCACAATGAAAATAGTTTGTCAGCAAATCATTTATATTCACACACACACACACACACACACACACACACACACACACACGTATACATTTTTTTATTTAAATCAAATTATGCTGATACATATCAGCAAATAAACAATGCTTGTCATTAAGAGCTGATAACTTACCTGATATATACACTCACCTTGAGTTGGGACTCCAATCCAATTTAGGTACCGGGTTAATTTTTTAGAGATGTAGGTCTTTCCCCTGGCTGGCAGTCCAACCATCACAATCATTGTAGGACAGTTTGTAAACTGGGGTCTTGAAGCTGTGGACCAGTAGAAAACATTGACTTTAAAGTATGTCAATATAAAAATCTATTCGATAGCCTAAATGAAGAATGAAAGAGGTACACGAAGAGGACTGGTATATTAGCCTATGGCAACATCAAAATAACATACAGGAACCCGTTAAATTCTGCACTGAAACCTCATCATCATCCTCATCATCAAACTGTCATTCATTCTATACTGATTAGCAGGATTGTTCAAATGACTTGGATCGCGGAGAGAGGCTGAATGTTTAAAAACTACTGAAAGAACAACCCACAACAACCAAGGAATCACATGAGTCTTGAAGCCAACTCCAGCACTTAATATTCTTTTTCATTCCATTGCCACAACTGAAGAAAAAAGCTCTGGTGCAGCTTCAAGACATGATGTGATGAAATAGAGAAAGAAAGCAGGCAGAGCTCACAACAACCGGGTTGATCATCTACAAAAGCTTAACACTCTTAATGCACCAGCAATTTTAGAAGAGAGAGAAAAGGCAAGTAAAAAAGAGAAGGAAAGGCAGGTGAATTAAGATATCCCCTCACTTACAGCCTCTCCTCTGGCTTAGTGAACTGCTCATCCCTGGCACCCATATCTTGAGCAGAGGTGTCTGCGTGAGCTCCTTCTGCTTGGAGGACATGTTGTTGGGCCCTGCGCTGCTGACTGTGTGTTAAACTAAGAACACATGGCTGGGTTCCCATCAACCCTGTTCCTGCTCAGGTCACCTGACTGAGGCGGGAAGAGTTGGGAGGAGAGACCGGTTTGGCACGGTGGAGAGACAGAATCCTGGCTGCCATTGGTAATTGACTTAATTATCCCTTGGAGGCTTTGAGCCAGTCACTTTTGGCTTCATGAGAAAAATGATAGCCATTCCTAAATAAAAATTACAAAAATAATGCAGATATGTTGCTGTATATTATTTATAAACGGTCACTGTCTTAATTATATATTGTCTTAATTTGCAATGTTCTCTTGTAAAACAAAATTAAATAAAAAATAAAAAAAAACAATTACATATACATACACAGATCAGGCATAACATTATGACCCTTATCACCTTATGATAGGTGAAGTGAATAACACTGATTATCTCTTCATCACGGCACCTGTTAGTGGGTGGGATATATTAGGCAGCAAGTGAACATTTTGTCCTCAAAGTTGATGTGTTAGAAGCAGGAAAAATGGGCAAGTGTAAGGATTTGAGTATGACAAGGGCCAAATTGTGATGGCTAGACAACTGGGTCAGAGCATCTCCAAAACTGCAGCTCTTGTGCGGTGTTCCCCGTCTGCAGTGGTCAGTATCTATCAAAAGTGGTCCAAGGAAGGAACAGTGGTGAACCGGCGACAGGGTCATGGGCAGCCAAGGCTCATTGATACACGTGGGGAGCGAAGGCTGGTCCGTGTGGTCCGATCAAACAGATGAGCTACTGTAGCTCAAATTGCTCAAGAAGTTAATGCCGGTTCTGATAGAAAGAATACACAGTGCATCGCAGTTTGTTGCGTATGGGGCTACATAACCGCAGACCAGTCAGGGTGCCCATGCTGACCCCTGTCCACTGCCGAAAGCGCCAACAGAGGGCAAGTGAGCATCAAAACTGGACCACGGAGCAATGGAAGAAGGTGGCCTGGTCTGATGAATCACATTTTCTTTTACATCACGTGGATGGCCGGGTGCGTGTGGATGTGCTGAACAAACAAGTCCAATCCCTGGAGGCCCCACCTCGCAACTTACAGGACTAAAGGATCTGCTGCTAACATCTTGATGCCAGATACCACAACACACCTGCAGGGGTCTAGTGGAGTCCATGCCTTGACGGGTCAGGGCTGTTTTGGCAGCAAAGGGGGACCAACACAATATTAGGTCATAATGTTATACCTGATCGGTATATATACTGTATATATATAAGAAATGTTTTATCCAACTAGCTCTAACTTTATACTGGTTTTGATCTACATGTTTTGATCTTATGACCCATTTACCTTTACACAACTCTGAGGCCTAGTTCAAAAGCAGCTTGATCAGGATGTAGTAAATAAGATTAGCAAGACTGCAGACAGACTTATGCATTTAAGGGTCATGTCTAATTCTGCATGTTCCTGATTTCAGGTTGTTCCCTGATGTGTCATTTTATATCATGGCCTTAATAATGTAACATCTCCACTGCAGGAAGCCTGCTGTAAAGATAATTTTGAGACAGGTCTGCTCGCTGCTGTAATGTGGTGACAATTTTGCAGTGCAGCACACAGACAGGATGTTGTTATGCCACTATCTGCAGACTAATGCATGTGTGATTGCTCTTCAGATATGGTTGGAAATGTATTAGCCATCAATGCTCTTTAACTGTAAGTAGAAGTAGTAGCGGACATATACAAAAAATATCAAAAAGGTTTATTAGAATATTTATTTTTACAAATCATGTCTTTTCCCAATACACATTGTTAAACCTGTATTAATGACTTTTATTTTAAAGCAGTCGGGGCGGATTTCACAAGAAATTGCATAGGCTACATTCGTCCATGTGTGTAGAGGCCTAAATACAGTATAGCAATGCGTACATGGTGAAAAGCAGCGTAAAGTTTAAAGTTTGTTGTCCCACAATTACCCATAGATCATTCAAAACGACATACCTCTGACCGTCAGTTGAAAATGTTTGTTTTTAAGTAATTTATGAAGTCACTGTAAATTATCAATACTTAGGCTATTGTTTTGTAATATTACAATGTAATTTTATTTTGATAATAAAAAAGCCTGACAATGTCACTGCTAAATACAAATTGTGGTAGACCGCCATGCCCCAACTCATAATCATCGGGGTTAATAATTATTTTTATTTTTATTTTGGTGAGAGTTTGTGGTGGCATTCATGTGGGTGAAACTTGAAGCACCAAATCGGATTACTGTTGACTTACAAAAAAACCTTAATAAATAAATAAAACAATTATAAAAACCTAAAAAAAAAAGCACAATAAAAAAACACAATGTTCTTCCGCAAGACACGTTGTTTTATTTTCTAACCGTCAGAGGGCCAAAGGTTACAAAGTTACAAGTTTTAAAGTCACACCTAATGTTACAATCAAATGTCAACTAATTCCTCACTGTAAAAATGCCTCAATGTTGTTGCACTAGATTTTAAAGAAAGTGGCACTTAATACTCAAAACTGATTCTCTTTTCTACTTTTGCATTGATTTTTAACCAATCCGTGTGATAATGATTTCTAGAATGTTCCCTTCAATTTCACAAAGATGTGTGTGCTAGCAGAGTAGGGGAGACCGGGGATGGTTGTAAGACTTTTTGTTTGAGCATCAGTAACTCAGTGGTTGTTTGTGCTAGATTAGTACTCAAATATTGATACATTATAGCCACTCACTTGGATGTGTACTACACAATCACAGATTATGTGAGGTAATGTCATATACAAAGAGTTCCGTTGTTACAATCTACCCCACTACTAGGTGAGTTGTAACACTATCCGAGATAGATGTAACACTGAGAGCTCATTTGCTGAAATAACACCCACACTATCCAATTGCATAAATTGATCCGTAAACATAATTGAAGAACAGAAAACAGAAGAAAAAATTGCTGGCCGTGTTTGTGTGAGTGTAAGTGTACTGTATTCTGTCACATAAGGGTTCAATCACTAGCTGTTTCCAAAATTCACCTATTTTTATGTGAATTTTGAGATATTGCATAAAAAACGCTGGATGGAAACATCAAGATGCGCAAAAATTCTTATAATGTGCACAAAAAAACATTCAATTGAGGGAGATCATTTTTCGCTGGTAAGAAGACATAAACTATGATGGAAACATATTTACTGAATAAATCCCTTGATACGCAACAACAACAAAAAACTGCACGTGATTTCACCTCAACAGAGGATGTGATTGATAACTGGACTCATTGGAATCATCATAGGGGTTATGATGATTACATAATAAACCGTTACAAACTATGCCCACCCCAAACAGCCCTAACAAAGCTAACTGCTTTAGCATATGGGTTTGAAGTTAGCATAAATACAAATCAATAAATTAAATTCTGGTTTGTATGTTTGCTGTTAAGAATGGGTTAAAATCAACCTTAATAATATCTCAGGAAGCTTTCGGACAAGTAAAGAGGCAGCTGATATGGTATGCACTCATTGCTGTTCCCTTTTACTCAGATACCTGATATCTTTCCCCCGAGACAGCTTCCTTGATAACACATACTACACCCATGACCACATGTGCTACTTTTGCTTCACAGTGACGGAAATACACAAGTTAAAAGTTGTATCTGCTGGATTTTTAGCTCCATAGCAAGCTAATCCCAATAATGCACCAACCAAAATCATAAAATCATCAACATTTGCCTTATCCCGACAGCTTATGCTGTATGTACACTACTCATCTGTTGCCTGTTCAACTCAGTCAGTTCAGTTGTCTAGTTTTTTTAACTCACCGGCACTGTCACAGCGGGTTCGTCTGAGGAATTCCTTCGGAAGCGCGTCCATCATTAGGGAAAACTAAAAGATCCAGGAAGATCCCCGACTTGTGTCATGAGCAGTGTGATGTATTTCAGGTGTTAATTTGAATGTAACTGAGCAAAAATCACCCCCCACCCTGATGACATGTTGACATATGATCTGTGCCGCCTGGCCTTGTCTTTTAATATCTGCTAGACCAAGAGTTCACAAGCTCAGCGAGCAAACTACACCACAGATAGGGTTATGTTGCTAGATCTTTATGCTTTTTATCCCCTAGTCACACACAGTCATATAGTTTACATACAATATATACCACTAGCCTATATGTCAATATGGGTTTGTCAAAATTAGATTGTTAGGTTTGATCTGGTGCTCTTTTAATCAAAGCAATAGTTAATGGTTATAAATATACATTTTAAATGTATTGGTATCGGTCCATAGGCTATTGAATATACACCTGTCTAATATGCCGTTGGTCCTCCATGTTTTGCCAAAACAACGCCGGCCTGCCCAGGCATGGACTTTACCAGACCAGGTGTCTTGGCACCAAGACATTAGCAGCAGATCCTTCAAGTCTTGTAGGTTGTGATGCGGAGCCGCTGAGGATCAAACTTGTTGGACTGGATTGAGATCTGGGGAATTTGGAGGCCATGGCAACACCTTGAACTCTTAATCATGTTCCTCAAGCCATTCCTGAACAACGTATGCCGTATGGCAGGGTGTATTATCCTGCTGAAAGAGGCCAGTTCCACCAGGGAACACCATTGTCATGTAGGGGTGTACCTGGTCTGCAATAGGTGGCACGTGTCAAACTGATGTCCACACGAATGGCTGGACCCAGGGTTTCCCAACATATCATTGCCCAGAGCATCACGCTCCCTCCACCAGCTTGACATAATCACACAGTGCATCCACTGGGCCATCACTTCGCCAGGTAAATGCCGCACACATACATGGCAGGCCCCGTGATGTAAAAGAAAATGAGACTCATTGGACCAGGCGACATTCTTCCACTGCTCCAAGGTCCAGTTCAGACGCTTGCATGCCCATTGTAGGCGCATTTGACGGTGGACAGGGGTCATCATACACTCTAAAAAAAAAGGCTCGTAATCATAGGGGAACCTTTTTTAGTGCTATATAGCACCAATTTTGGTGCTTCAGTGGTTCTTCAGCGGTTCTTCAGAGGTGCTATATAGCACCTTAGTCAAAGAACCGGTGAAGAACCTCTGAAGAACCGCTGAAGAACCTCTGAAGAACCGCTGAAGAACCACTGAAGCACCAAAATTGGTGCTATATAGCACTAAAAAGGTTCCCCTATGATTACGAGCCAAGAACCATTTTTGGTGCAATATAGAACCTTTTTTTTTTTAGAGTGTAGGCACTATGTTTGGTCTGTGGTTATACACAGCCCCATAAGCAGCAGAGTGTTTTAACACATTCCTCCCATAAAATCATAAACATTTTGTATGACCTTCTGTTGGCTCTGACCAGACAGGATAATCTTTATTGTCCTCGTGCATCGATGAGTCTTGGGCGCTCAACACCCTGTCGCCGGTTTGTCCCTCTTCGGACCACTGTTGGTAAATTCTCAGCACTACCTTTTCAGAGATACTCTTACCCAGTTGCATTGTCATAACAATTTGGCCCTTGTCAAAGTCACTCAGATCTTCATTCCCGCCCACTTTAATATCGCACTTGTATGACGAGCTATCATCTGCTAACATTTTAATATCAGTGCATCCCTATGAAGCAAAATGTATACTTGACAGTCTTCAATGTGAACTGTTAAAAATAATGCATCTCCAAAAGCTCTAGACAAAAATGACAAAAAGCTTTTCCTCAATTTTTATTGCTTTGACAATTACATTGATCTTAACATTATTTGTGGTGTATGTTTTTTTTAACTTGATGCTAAAAAAGAACATATATAAATATATACAAAAAATTATACATATTTACAATCTGTGATAAAGACAATAATGAGATAACGGATAACTTTATTACCTTTTGGTTTGACTAGGGTTGCCACCCGTCCCGTAAAATACGGAATCGTCCCGTATTTACAAGCAAAATGACGTGTCCCGTATCAAACCAATACGGGACGCGATTTGTCCCGTATTTTTACACAGGTCCACACATAGTTCAATAAACATATGGATTTTGCAGTGTGGAGAATACTGATAGCAAATATAAAGAAATCAATTTCAAAATAAGTAGTACAGGAGCTCATTTGTGCGTGATTGTGTTTTAGTTGCCGGAGTCTCGAGAACATGCGCTGTGCCAGTGTGCCTGCAAACTTGCGAGGTGTTTTAAAAACATGTCGAGCTCGCGTCGTGTCTACCGTTTGAACGCAAGAGGATCTCCAGATATAGAGCTGAATATCAAAAAGGTATCAGTGGGTCTGTCCCAGGCACGTGCACAGGTAGGGCTCAACCTGTGCAGAGCACATGCCCTTTTTGCCCTTACACTCCGAAGTGCCCTTTTTTTGGTGGTAGTGTTTTTTGTTCCTGCTTCAATAAATCAATAGTTTTGGTAACTGCATTTGAGTTTGGCTTTTGTAAAATGTTAATAATATATTGATAAGTAATACAACCACATTTAATTTGTTTTTGCCACCGAAAAATCATAAATAAGCAAAGGTGCGCCCATAGACCGTCAAGAGCGCCCACGCCGTTTCCTACTGGAACTTACACAAAGTGACTGAGTGATCAAGGTCATCTAGGTAAAATATATTTCTTAGAAATTTGTTCTTTGATTTATGATTGCTAATACAATTAATTTGTTAACATGTAATAATATCATGGTCGCATGTTTAATTCATTTACGTTGTTGATATATGCACATATTCGCTAATTTTTGAATCTCTATACTCTCTCGTTTTCACATGTGTAGTAAAACATGGTTAAAGTAATGTTGTCGTTACATTAAGTGCAAATAGGCCGTCTTTTTCACAGAAGGTCTGGTTGGGTCAGTCAGAATTGCAGAAGACACCATGTAAATGATATCCATGATAGTGCAGGGGTAAAGCGCATGGCTTGAAGTTTTGACGCAAATTGATCACGGTTCGAATCCACGTTTTGCCGAACTTGCTCTACTTCATTTTCCCATCACACAGAAATTCGAAAAGGCATTTTTTCCCCCAATAAAAATAGTGAAAATCTTCATCTTCAAATCTTCAAATGTAAATAAAGCATGTCATGTGTGTTTGATAATAAAGTGTTAGGGGCGGGTGAACAGAGGGGGTGCCCTTTTTCAGTTTCAGCACATGCCCTTCAAAAGGTCTGTGCACGGTCCTGGTCTGTCCAGTAACTCATGATGAACCTCAGGCCAACTGCACACTTTATGAGAAGCATTTCAGTGTCTCAGACTGTCTGACACATCCGTGCTTCTAAAGGTAGGCCTATAGTTTTTTTTAAATGGATAATATATTAATATAATATTCCATACATTATCAGAGCTTGGCAGACAGAATTATTATTTTTTAGACAGGTTAATTAATAGATTATAGCCTTATAAATGTTATTATTAATTTATATTAATTTTATTCATCATACATAATAAATAATTTGATATTTGATTAATATTTGTATTTGACATTTATTTAATATTTGACATAATTAATATTTGACATTTAAAAAAATATTTAGATAAAAATGGGACAAATAATTACATGATAATATAGTCATAATTTAAGTAAATGAATAAAATAAAAACATTTTTTTTTTTAAATTCAAAAAAGTGATTACTGGTTCAGAATGACTGCTTAAAGGGACAGTTCACCCAAAAATAAAAATTCTGTCATCATTTGCTCACCCTCAAGTTGTTCCAAACATGTATACATTTCTTTGTTATGTTGAACACATAGGAAGATTACTGTGGAAATCAATGGTGCCCTCAAAGCAGCCTGCGTACAGGCTGAACTTTGAACTTTCTTCAAAATATCTTCTTTTTTGTTCAGCAGAACTCGTACAGGTTTGGAACATCATGAGGGCGAGTAAATGATGACAGAATTTTCATTCTGGGTGAACTATCCCTTTAAAGAGCACCAAATAGGCTACTAAAGAGTTATTTTGAAATAAATAAAATCAAATGTAAAATAATATAAAATGTGTTCTGTTGCAAGTTCACATACTTGATCTCATGTTTTCTTATATGGTTTATTATTGAGCTTTCAAATTGTAAATGTTGAAATAATCATTTCATGACGTATTCTTTATGTCTGTCCGTTATGCAATTGTTTTTTTTTTTTGGGGCGGGTGGGTGTCATGAATGGGTGTCCCTTATTTTGCCACACTGAAGGTGGCAACCCTAGGTTTGACCCAACATAGTACTAAAATATTTATCTTACAAAAGTAAACTAAAATGCTCTTAAAAGCGCTATACAATATTATATTAAATATCAAAATATCTCTGCGTTTACCCTTGTTCCAAGTGAACCCATATGTGTCTTGCTTGCATAGTTTTGTACATGTGTTTGAATGCAAGAATATTTACTGATCTTTCAGTTCTGCTTTTCATTTTCCACATGGCACAGATGTACAGTCGTTTAAGGTGTGTCTAATATCTTGATGTGGCTATCATAACACCGTTCAGTTGTTTAAATAGCAACAGTACTTTTCTGTTGCAGTTCATCTGAATTTACTGTTCATAAAATATGCAAACATAAAGCAAAAATGTATTTACAATCATTCAGTTCATGCAAGTAAACAAAGCAATTACTGTTTAAAACGGCTGCATGACAAATACGCCACATTTTGCTATGATTATCCAATAAAAATGACCTTGCTTTGAACTGAAACACAATAAACAAACTCAGTCCTGTTTTACAGAATACAGGGAAGCGGTGTCCTGTCACAAGATAGCCTACTCAATTGGAAAGGGCCTGACCGCATGTATTTTATTCACTTAATCTAGACGAACAGTCATGTCCTCAAGGCAAGAGAAAAAAAGTGATCACACAAAGAATCTCCATTGATCTCTATTTCATGGCCATGCTGTCAAGATTATGTTTCTGAAAGGGAGATTCTTCCACAAGAGAGATTGCAGGAGATTGACGTGTTCGCCTGCACTTCATTGAACACCTCATTAGCAATTCATCACTGTTAAAGAGGTAAACCAGTGGGTTGATCGCACTGTTCATGCATGCCAATCCATTACCAACCTGGTTTACGATGTACACATCAGAATACCAGTTCTGACACGTGCCGTCCAGCTTGGAGATGCGAGTTGCCAGGTTGAAATTTCTAAAAATGTGATAAGGGATGAAACAAATAGAGAAGAGCAGCGTCAGAACGACAACCAGCCTGAGACACCTCAGCTTCAAGATGACATCGATGTCTTTCTTAGTCATCAGAGTGAACGCCACATGTCCGTAGCAGCATAACATTATTAACAACGGGATCCCGAATCCAACAACCGTCCTTCCGATGCTGTACTTCAGGTATTCCCTAATGTGCGGGTCCGAAGTCGTGTCAAAACAAGTTGTTTTGTTGCTGGAGGTTTTGTCAAAGAACATATCAGGCAGACACTGAAGAAAAACAAAAACCCACACCAGCCAAACGATCATCACAGAGTGTTTGGCTGTGATTCTGCCTTTAACTCTCAAAGTGTGAACGATGCCAAGATACCTGTAAACGCTGATGCACGTGAGGAAACTAATGCTTCCGTACAGATTCATGCAGAAACACAGTCTTAAAATCTTGCAGAAAACATCTCCAAATATCCATTCGCTGTTGGATGCGTAGTAAACCACCAAACAAGGCAAAGTCAAAAGATATAAAATATCTGCCAGGCAAAGGTTGAGAACAAATATATTAACATTACCCATTTTCTTCCAGTTATCATACACAGATTTCAGCCCCAAGCAGTTGCCTATCACACCAAGAGTGAAAACAGTCACGTAGACTGAGGGTAAAAATGTGTGCGTAAAATCAAAATCAACATATTTACAGGTTGAGTTGGACTCCATCATTGAAGACGATATTCAGACTGTCTTAAATGAGACTGGAGATAATGTGTATGAAGACAGTATGAAAATGAGTCACAGGAAGTGAGAGCATTATGTCTGGTGCTTCAACTGAGCACAACCACAAGAGTTTCAAAGTTTCAAACAAATCTATGAACTTTGAACTAATCTCTTTAGATTGTAAAAACCTTTATGATAGTGATATAGCCTATGTCTATTTACTCACATTTCAATGTAGGCAAACACACCCAGGAAGCTAATGTAAAAAAGAAGAAGAGAGAAATGCTTTTTGGTCTTGATTTTCGAAAGCACCTGGTTTTGCAAATTAGTAATTCTCACCCAGTGCCAGTGGGGACCTCAGCAAACTTCCAAGGGGCCCTCAGGATTACTTACAAGCGTTTAAATGAATAAAGTAATGTAACTATTATCTAAATAAAAAATGTAAAAACACACATAGCATCAAGATGTAAACTGAAAGCATTCTGAATAACTGAATTCGAGCATCCAATTCTTGCTTGCCCTTCCTTGCAAAAACAAAAGAGGGCAGCCTTGATCTTCTGAATCATTGTAAAGCAAGAATTTACAACTCATGCTGGGCATTCAATATGAAGCTACTAGAGCCAAAGAAAAGGTGTCAAGTACAAAACTTTATTATTGAGAATTTATGAGAAATCTGACTATTGCTGTACTTTTGACTGCAAGGTTGTGAGGTGGCAAATGACAGTGCAATAGAACTTGAAATAAATGAACACAAATATAAAAAATTCTAGTTATGACAAACATATAGACATAAAAAGTATTTACACATATATGTACAGTAAATCTTTTGCATTACATTTTTAAACACTACAGTTAGTGTTAGTCTTCAAAAGCCTACAGTAAATACAGGTGAACATGTCAAACTTAACTGTAAGTTTTGCATAGCATCCATGCCTGAAGAACTTCTGCATTCATGTGTAATGTTATTTCTGATACTGCCTAAGACTATAAGAAGCTTCTTTGCTTGGATACGTTTTAGTGAAGGGGAGAAAATGTTTGATCTATTATATAATTTTCATCTTTTGCGAGCGAATAGCTTTGGAATGAATTGAAAGCCACAGTTGTTGTCCAATAATACAGTACAAAACTGACAAAGATATTGACAGATTTACTCTCAATATTTTTTCAGGTGTACTATAAATGATGTATCCCCGACTCAAAGTAAAAACAGCTGCCATTGTGTAAACCCAATAGATAAAAAAAGTAAAAATGTTTAATTTCTGCCAGAACTTAAAAACTTGTAAACTATTTAATTTCACTAAGTACAGAGCCAGCTAACAGGGAACATTCTCAGAACTTTGGCTAACGTTCTGGGGTGCGTTTCTCAAAACCATAGTTGCTAACTAAGTTAGCAACTTTGTTGGTTGCAATGCAATTTCCCATTGCCAACCAACTAAGCTGCTAACAGGTTAGCGACTATGGTTTTGGGAAATGCACCCCTGGTAAGGTACTCTCAAAGTTACAAGCAAACATTCTTCCAGTAACGTTAATAGAATGTTTGGTCAGTGTTATCTGGTCTTTAATAATGTTCTCAAAAAACAATATTCATGCATCGGTTATGAAACATTTTTTTCCCTGAATTTTTTTATTTGAATGCTCTTCTAATGTTAATGTTTAGGATGTTCATAGAACATTTAAAGTAAAATCAAATGGAATGTTTCCACAATGTTTGCATTATTTAAAAAAAAAAAAAAAAGACATTTGTAATGTTTTGAACATTCAGAGAACTCTCAGAGAACATTCAGAAATGTTTTCAGAACTTATCGGGAATGTTAGCAAAACGTTCTTAGAACATATTTGTGTTAGCCGTGGAAACCTATCCAGTCTTAAGACATTGTCCTGGAAAAAAGTCAAAGTCGAAGAGGGGTTTTTCAGTCATTAAATTGAAGCCTCAAAACTCCATGTAACTTTTTTAACTAACACTCAATAAGACATGTAAACCCAGAGCATCCAAAATGAAGCTACTAGATCCAAAATCAGCCTACAAGAGAGTGCGTGTCTAACCCGGGAAAGGTGTCCCTCTATATGCCCCTCCAGATGAATAGGGGCAGTTGTAATGGCAGATGCAGGAGTTGATGATCATGACAGCATGATTGAGCAGTCTTCCTCCAGGGCAGCGGAAAGCGACCAGTGCCGTGCCAGTATGGTAAGGAGTGCAACAACGGCTGTCTGTGCATGAGCCACAATAATGGGGCCTATAGAGCTGTGTACTATAGCAGCCCTGGTGGAAAAGCCGAACTGGGGTTGCTGACCTGTAACTGGGTTGACATTTCCTCCTTGACCACTGAAACACAGATGCGGGGGTTGATAAGAGAATGTTTGGAAACGTCAGAATCCAATGGTAGATCCTAATGGAGACTCACCTGTGGGGTTCTGTGGACAACAGGCTGACAGGGTCGGATCATACACGAGCGCATCTGCATCTCCAGGCGACAGGCTGGGTTTTGATTGGACACCCGTGTGGATATTCCAGACCCACAGGTGTGCGAGCAAGCGCTCCACTCTGAGCTCTGGTCTATGCAGTTTGAGCCGTGTCTGGTTTGGTATCCAGGGTCTCCAGGCAATGTCTGGTCACTTTTGGAAGCTGGCATCCCAAAAACAATTCAATTAAACTTCTTTCAATATGAAACTGGCAACTCTGTACAGTAATTGCCACATATTGATTATTTCAGACCCAATGATAAGTAGCAAGCCGCAATTCACATTGACACATGCTTTAGGACCGAATCACTTTTACAGACATGACATATTTTTTATATAATTAAAGAAACCTGGCGAATTATGAAAAGGTTACATTATTTTATCCATCATGAATCGATTGTAAGTTGGTGTCATGCAAAACCCTATCCTATTGCAGAACACTGATTTATGGGTACTCTTTTCGAGGGCTGGTTAGAACAAATAGAAAATCACTTGGGGGTGTAGATATTCTTTTATATATGAAAATATGTAATGCCTTTTAAATTAGCGTCATTATTAGGCTCAAATCAGTTTAGTGTTGATTCAGTTCAGTTCAATAAAGGCTGATTTATACTGCGTTGGACCTGCACCGTAGCCTCTACGCTGTGTACGTCGAATTTTCATTTATACTTCTGCGTCCTTGTCTGCGTCGACGTGCAGTTACACATGCAGTACCCCTGAGGAAGGGGTTCTGGCCGACCAATCACAGCGCTTGCGGTCCGCATAGAATTGACACGAGAGAGGTGCACGTCAGGGTACGTCGTAGGCTACGTGCGCAACACACAGCCAAAGACATAGCTATGGCGTACACTCAACGCAGAAGTATAAACTGGGCTTTACTGTGTAAAGTTCATCAATTATGAAGCAAATTCAATTCAGCTATATGCAGCTCTACAGAAGGCAATAGTGTTCAATGTCAGTTCAATGTTGATTAAATTTAGTTCAATAGATATATAATGAGTCGTACAGCTGATTAGCTAGAACATATTGCAATCACATACACCAAACCAGACTAAATTCAAGTCTGCAACAAAAAAGCCAAGCTATTTAGCAACTGGTTGACATTATCCAATAACTCAAGCAGCCTAAGTGACGTCTGCGGAAAAAGATGTCATTTTGATGAATCATTATTCACTTTTTTTACATAACACGCACATATGTATCGTTCACAATTAGACATGGAATGTGCTTTTAGACATTATTAATTTTTATATAATGTTGAGTTAAAATATGAATTATAATCTCATTAAACAACTGGTCAGCCCTTACCATCTGACAATCATTGTTATAATCTGAGAATCTCAAAGAAGGAATCCATCCCCAAGAGATGATAATCAGCCATTTATTGGCAGTGTTTTATACACATGGATCTGTTAACGTCTTCACTCCAAATACACTCAGAACAAAATGTACCATTCTAGCCGATGTAACTTGGGTGACATTGCTTTTGAACACCCTCCTGACCAGTGTTCTACACTCTGTCTGGCTTTCTGGAGTTTAATTGTTGCGTTACAGAGACATGAGTCCTGTTATGAATCATGGAAAGTTGGCTTCGGGAAGAAGCCAGTATTTGTGCTTTTGGGTTCCATCTTGGCAAGACATTTTCAATTAAATGTTCAAAAATCCCACAATGAAAACCTCAGTCTGGAATGTAATTGAGAGTGTTCTTAGATAGGGTTTTGAATAAGAAACATGTAAAATGATTAATGCAAAATCCCAAAAGAAAGGAGTTTTCATTCCAGCTCATGAAATATAATTACATGAACAACAACAGCCTTTGATTTGTTTGCTGGACACCAAAAAAAGTAAATAAAGTACCTATTAGAGCGTCCTGAAGCACTGTGTTGTCCATATTTTCACACACCCACTCTTTACAGCATTTTCCTGGTTGCTGAACCCTTCGAGGATGAGGGCAGTCTGGGGTGGGCAGGAGAACATCCTCACTGCACCGGGGCACACAAGTCACCCCTCCGCCCGAACAACGACACTGAAGAGCACAAGAGGGCTGAAATACCTGGCCTTCCTGGTAAGAGACTCCATTATGCTCACAGCCCAGCTCTTTCTGACCTAAGAACAAAGGTCCAAAAGATTACACTGACACTAGATGCAATGCCCAAAACTGGATAGCCTGGGCCACATTCACAATGATACTGAGATGTAGAAGGTCTAAATGTTTTGGTGTTCTCATATAGACTTGTTGTGGATGTTTAAGGTTTACCGCAGAAGCTGTATAGGCTTCTCTGATTCCTAGATACAGAACTTACTGGCTTTGTATTTTATGTGCCCTCACTGTAAAAATCGTCTTGCTTTTTTCCAAAATTGTATTAATTTACCTTATTATTTTAAGTAAATGTCTTGACACTACATGTTTTACTTAAATATCAGGTTGCCATGACTAAATATCTTCGAAAAAAATCATCCATTTAGATTAAATAACAATGATTTTATGGATGATAAAATGACAAATCAAGTTTTCAAAAAATAAATAAAAATCAAATGCTATTTCATTAACTCATTTAAAAGGTTAGTTCACTTCAAAATGAACATTTCCTGGTTCTTCTGCCTATACGTCTAGTGTGCCATTTTCGACGTGATTGCACAATCACTGGCGAGTTGCAGAGCAATTTAAGTTAAGAAGTATATTCATTATTTTTTAATGTTATTTTTTTTTTTTTTTTTTATGACTGATGGTTTCACTAGATAAGACCCTATTCCTCGTCTGGGATCGTGCAGAGCCTCTGAAGCCCCTCAAAACACTTTGAAAGTGCATTGATTCGGACCTTCATCATTTTGGTTGTCATGGAAGTCAATGGTGTGGAGAAAAATCCTGGAATGTTTTCCTCAAAAAACGTATTTTCTTTTCGGCTGAAGAAAGACATGAACATCTTGGATGAGATGGGGTGAGTATATCAGGAAATTTTCATTTTGAAGTGAACTAATCCTTTAAGGTAATAATTTGATATTCCATTGTTATAATAAATTCAGTACAACCCTTTCATAATTAAAAATATAATGTAATAATCAAATCTACTCATCTCATATGATGAATCAAATGTTCAAAATGGCGTCACAAGTGAAGTTTAAACCGACATTGCAAATGGGAAATCAAATGCTCAAACCGATGTTTGTGAGAAGTTTCGATCGAGGTGGACAGTGTTTTATGGTGAGAATTGTGAGACCGAACATTTGCATTTGGTTGTTGAAGTAATTTGCACTCACTGACACACTCTCCTGGATCACCAGGGAAGCTGGCACTGTAGTCACATTGCAGCCCGTGCTGACTGTCACATGGAAACGCCTCACTGCAGGCCTCGCCCTGCTGCCGGGCACACACCTGGCAGCACTGGCACCCATCGAGAATGAGAGGAACTCCTTTTGGGCAGACTGGTACAGAGCCTTGGCACTGACAAGGGCCGCCACATTGCTGACAGCACACCTAAGACAGTATACAGGAATAAGTCTTATGTAACGCATGCAACAGAGCATCAGAGTCTGGGTAATTTAGGCTATGGGATTTCTGATAGTTCACCAGATATTCTACATCTGTGCAATAATACAATGGTCCTATCCATGCCGTTTCACTACTGTACAATTATGTATATTATATTATGTATTAATATTAAAGTTTCTCATCATTGCTATATTTGTCATGAATGACTCTAAAAATAGCATAGATTGTTTTTCAAAAACATAGCATAGATAATATGCATAGGGAAAATCTTGTGAATCACTTACGGTAAGTATTCCCAGGCTCTGAATGCATAAAACATGCTTTCAATTATAATCTAGTGCTAGAGCCAACCAACAAGCTTGAGACTATGAAAATCTTTCATTTGTACAGAACATTCACTCTTTAATCATGAATAAATGCTACATTGCATTCCGTTTATACTGGTAAAAGTTCTCAAAGACAAATCTTCCAACAAAAAGTCCTTGATAATAAATCTACCCTTTCCTCTACTAAATTCGAACAATGCCAATTTACAAAAGTATAACAGGATCAAATATCAAAGCTAACCGACCTCAGAAACAGGTTTCCACTAGCAAATCAAATGCATATATAGCGTGTGATTCTGACCTGTGAACCCAGGTAAAACAGCAGTGCCCATGCCATCAGGATGTTTCTGCCTCTCTGTAGCGTGTCCATCACGCTCTTCGACGTGTTGCACCACAATAAGATTTTCTACTTGTGTTACTGTTTGCTCACTGCCTGGCTCCGTGCACATGCACTTTTATAAAGTCCTCGCTCTGATGTCATAGCCTGACTGCAGGGTAAACAGTGGCTGGACCTGGATCAGAAATGTTTCAAATTCCACATCTCCGTTGCCCATTTCCACAACCAGGAATTATTTTCTCCCTCTGCTCCTCTGCTCTGGCATGCAGAGGTGAAACATGGACTTTTGGAAGAGAAGACAGCACATTAGGCTTTCTCTAGACCACATCCAAGTTTTCTGTTTACTTCAAGAGTCGAATAGCTTTCGTTTATTGAATTACTGAATGTTTGATAAGAAATGTTGGGGGAGCATGGTATTGCACAACATTTCAATAAAAAGGTTTATATTGCATACATTTTAGAAGCAAATTTTCAGCCAACAGAAATAATTCCAAACAAATTCGAAGCAGAATTTAATAATTAATCAGTCATTGTGCTCCTGAATGAATCAGAGGTTCTGAATGAATAGGTTTAGTAAATGATTCAATAACTTGCCAATCACTTTTTGCCAGAATTTTAAAAATAATTTTTGAAACCCAGCATGGTCATCAAATTCGAGGATCAGAACTACACTATATTGCCAAAAGTTTTGGAATGCCATGCACGTGAACTTTAATGACATTCCATTTTTAATCCGTAGGGTTTAATATGGAGTTGGCCCACCCTTTGCTGCAAGGTTTAGGAGTGTGTTTTTGGAAATGTTTGACCATTCATACAGTAAGTGCATTTGTGAGATCAGACACTGGACGAGAAGGCCTGGCTTGCAGCCTCCACTCTAATTCATCCCAAAGGTGTTCTATCAGGTTGGGGAAGGGGCCATCCCCAAACTGTTCCCACAAAGTTGAGAGCATGAAATTGTCCAAAATGTCTTGGTATGCTGAAGCATTAAGAGGAACTAAGAGGCCAAGCCCAACCCCTGAAAAACAACCCCACCCCATAATCCCCCCTCCACCAAACTTTACACTTGGCACACTGCAGTCAGGCAAGTACCGTTCTCCTGGCAACCACCAAACCCAGACTCGTCCATCAGATTGCCAGACAGAGAAGCGTGATTCGTCACTCCAGAGAACACGTCTCCACTGCTTTAGAGTCCAGTGGCGGCGTGCTTTACACAACTGCATCCGACACTTTGCATTGCACTTGGTGATGTAAGGCTTGAATGCAGCTGCTCAGCCAACTAAACCCATTCCATGAAGCTCTCTATGCACTGTTCTTGAGCTCATCTGAAGGACACACGAAGTTTGGAGGTCTGTAGCTATTGACTCTGCAGAAAGTTGGCGACAATATGTAATTTTTTTGCCACTAGAGGTCGCTTATTCAAAACAAAAGCGTAGCTTGATGACGCCTTGATTTTTTGCGGAGCTTTTATTATGTCACAGACGACCGCTTCCACTTGTTCTGGTCATGCATATGTGGGTAAACACAACACTGTTTTATATTAGATACATTTGATTGTGTTGAAAGTTATGTTATAATGCTACTCTGCGTTCATGCGGCTACTACAACAAGACACTTGTTGCACACTACAGTAAGCTAGATCGATATTAGGCATGGTAAAACGTGGTACTCGGGGTAAATCAAGAATTAAAACAATAAGACTAACTGTGTTGAGCTATATAACAATGATTTGTTTTCTGTCGATGAATGTATCCAAGTTGCTCACCTGTCTAATAAAACACATAACATATTAAAGCGTCTTTGGTGTTTCTATGGTTTCAGCAACTCGAGGGTAACGCGGGTATGATGTCATTGATACGCGACGCAAGGATACGGTCCGTGTCCTGGTTAAAATTGCTTATTTCTCTGGATTTAAACATTCTTGGAAACATTTGCGATAATGAGTGCACTTAAGTGTACAAGTCACCATTTTAATCCAAAAACCTTACATATTGTGCCTTTAAAATAGAGAATTTGCTTCAGTTTAAACTGTTGGTGGCACTGAAAAAGATTTTTTTAGCTTCTCAAAAAGACATTTTTCACGTTGAGTGCTCAGACAAAACAATCCTATTGAAAAGCAGGATGACCCACTGGGAATGACGGTTTAAAAATAGACCTAGACGGGAAATTCACTTTTACAAATACCACAGCTCTTGATAATTCAGCTGGAACACATGTGGCCTGCCAGATACAGCAAAAGTGGAGTGGATATTAGTTCTGTCTACAAATTCTGTCCAGCCACTCTTATATTTATTTTGACATCCTTTCCAAAAATCACAAATGTTTGGAATGTACAATATCACCGTAAGGGGCCGTTTTGGGTATGAGGCATTCTTTATGCAAAACACAGTTATAGTATTCAGAAAGAAAAATATTGTGCAACACTGTAATGTTATGCAAAGATTTTTGATTTAGTTTAAGAGTGGAGGACAAATCTAAATATTATTATCCTATAAATGTTATTAAATAAACATTCATCAAAGTCCAGTGGAAACATGTAATAGGTTGTCAGAAATGTCTACATTTGTTCTGGAAGGATGATCCACAAAAATATTGTTTAAATGTTTAGAGATTAACTGAGCAAGAAAAGCAGATGTGGGATAAAAACTCCTCCTTTCATGTTTAAAATTCAGCCAGTTGTGACTAGTCCAATAATGTCTCATGGGAAAGTAAAGAGAAATTCATGCATTGAATTGTTTTCTACACTTGAACTGACTTAAGTTAACAGGAATAATCTCTGATTCGGCTGTGGGCAGGAGTGCTTTCATTTAACACTGAAATGAAATGACAGAGCAGTACAGTCATATGGCCATATTACTGGAAACCTCTCTCAGTGTGGCATAATTGGTGTTTATTAAAGAAATATGCTGTGGTCGGTAAACCTCATTATGCTTTTGGTATTGGGGATAGAAAATTGTATTTACTCCTTCATTCATCCCAATTCTTGTGCGCTGCACATGTGATCTTCAGGGCTTTGGCTTAGGACCTTTCCAATTTCCTTTATTCCTATTAGATGTTACCACACACCCTGTAATAAAGAAGAATTACTTGATGAATCAACATGCTTGACCAGACAAACTGAACATAATTCTAACATTTCTTAGGATTCGCCAGACAATTCCTTATTGACTTAATATTAAAAAAGCCTATGATTTGCCTTGGAGGTTTGAAGAATTTGGCCTCAACTGTAACAGTTAATCAGCTGGAGTCATAGTTAATAATTTTGAAACTGGAAACTTATTTTCTTTGTATCCCTTCTATGACAGTTATCATATTTTAGTTAATATGAATCTTAAATCTAACCTGAAACTTTTTTTGTTTGCAAAAAAAAATAAAAATACAGTTCTTAATAGTAGCAATAACGTTAAATTTCTAAGAAAATGTTCCATTAAGTTCTCTGAACGTTCAAAAAAAATAATATTTTATGTGAATGCTGAGGGAACATTCCATTTTAATTTTGCAAACATTATGGGAGTGTTGCTTTTGAATGTTCTCTGAGAGCCGAGCAAAAAAATATGAATGTGTCAGATCGACTTATATAATTTTTATATTCTCTTGTTTGACGTCATTGGTGCTTTGTTCACCATCAAAATCGCTGCATCCAGGTTGCTTTCTTTTTCCTTTCATTTGAACAGACCTTTTACACATTAATACAGCTGCAGCCCAGATGTTCAGCAATGTAGACAAATTACCTCTACAAAGAAGAACTTGAATCTGACTAACTGTTTTTGAGGAGAGGAAACGATACCTACGTTCCAAGCATTCTAACTAGATGTGTGAACTGCGAGAGTCGTAACAGGAAAGCCTTTGGTTTCTGATAAGAACACTGTCCTAAACAAGGGTCAGGTAATGACGTTTGAGAGGAAGCAAGCAAATCTGACAGTCACAGGAAAAATGTCAGACAACACACACACACACACCCACGTGCAGTAACAGCTTTATGGGAAGAGCCCAGTAACCGTCTGGAAGGGAATATTAAAATATTTCAACTGAATCTGTGAAATCTATCAATGTAAGCTTCGAGTCACATTGAAATTTACAGAATAAGATGCAGTATTCTACAGAACACAAAATAAAAAAATCTATATATTAGGCCTAAGTAAACTCTATGTTGTTTTGGACCCCATTGACACTCATTGTAAGAAAAAAAGCAGTTGACATAATCTACAAAAGCTCAACAGACTTCCACTGAATTTCACGTTCTTAAAAATAAAGGTTCTTTATTGGCATTTATATTTCCATAAAGACATTTTAACAAACATGAAACCTTTCCATTGTTCAAAAAGATCTTTATAGTGGAAAAGTATTCTTTAAGAAATGCTCAGTGAAAAGGTTCTTTGGAAAAAACCCTTTTGGAAACTTATAAGATGCCATCATTCAGTGTACTCGAGATTCGAACTTGGCCTTGAACTCGGTCTCGAGACCATGGTCTTGGTCTTGTCATGGACTTGTGTGCATTGTGACTTGGTATTGACTTGTACTCGAATATATTAGGAATTGGACTTATTCCCGAGTCCACTCGAGTCCCATTCAAAATATATCCTGATTATTACTGTATGTTCATATTTCTTTAAATTGATGTTTGATTGACACGTCCAATGATCGGTGAATTTCTTGTTCGCAACCGTGCATGACTAACGCTGACTCCTGCCAGGTTCTCTCCCACACCCGTGACCCGCTTACGCTATGTCCACCTGCCATCCACCTGTAGTGATCCCGCTTTCCAGAAAGTCACATTGCTACATTATTTGTCTCATTTGTGTTATTTTAACCTATGTACTGTTTACAAAGTAGGACAAAAGTGTCACAGAGAAAAACAAATCTCGTTAATTAAATAATAAAATGAATAAAGATGCAATGACTGATGACAGTCTCAATGCTTAGCATCTCCCCCAAAAAATGTCTGACAGAAGGCCGCCTGCCCTCACATTCACACTTTTGCATTAAAAAGGCAGCAATTTTCACACTCTTGTGCCCACCCTCCGTAGCTAAAAGGTTAATCAATTTGAGTTCTAATGGTGTATGTGGATTTTCTCTGGTCTCGACTATCTGGTCTCTGAATTCGGTCTTGACTCAGACTCAACATACTCTGAATTCGGTCTCAACATACTCATATTCTCAACTCAACATACTCATATTATTATTTATTATTCTTTATTATTATCTTGATTCGGACTCAACATACTCTGAATTCGGTCTTGACTCGGACTCAACATACTCTGAATTCGGTCTTGATTCGGACTCAACATACTCTGAATTCGGTCTTGACTCGGACTCAACATACTCTGAATTCGGTCTTGATTTGGACTCAACATACTCTGAATTCGGTCTTGACTCGGACTCAACATACTCTGAATTCGGTCTTGATTCGGACTCAACATACTCTGAATTCGGTCTTGATTCGGACTCAACATACTCTGAATTTGGTCTTGATTCGGACTTAACATACTTTGAATTCGGTCTTGACTCAGACTCAACATACTCTGAATTCGGTCTTGACTCGGACTCAACCTACTCTGAATTCGGTCTTGACTCGGACTCAACATACTCTGAATTCGGTCTTGATTTGGACTCAACATACTCTGAATTCGGTCTTGACTCGGACTCAACATACTCTGAATTCGGTCTTGATTCGGACTCAACATACTCTGAATTCGGTCTTGATTCGGACTCAACATACTCTGAATTTGGTCTTGATTCGGACTTAACATACTTTGAATTCGGTCTTGACTCAGACTCAACATACTCTGAATTCGGTCTTGACTCGGACTCAACCTACTCTGAATTCGGTCTTGACTCGGACTTAACATACTCTGAATTCGGTCTTGACTCAGACTCAACATACTCTGAATTCGGTCTTGATTCGGACTCAACATACTCTGAATTCGGTCTTGACTCGGACTCAACATACTCTGAATTCGGTCTTGATTCGGACTCAACATATTCTGAATTCGGTCTTGATTCGGACTCAACATACTCTGAATTCGGTCTTGATTCGGACTCAATATACTCTGAATTTGGTCTTGATTCGGACTTAACATACTCTGAATTCGGTCTTGATTCGGACTCAATATACTCTGAATTCGGTCTTGACTCAGACTCAACCTACTCTGAATTCGGTCTTGACTCGGACTTAACATATTCTGAATTCGGTCTTGATTTGGACTCAACATATTCTGAATTCGGTCTTGATTTGGACTCAACATACTCTGAATTCGGTCTTGATTCGGACTCAACATACTCTGAATTCGGTCTTGACTCGGACTCAACATATTCTGAATTCGGTCTTGATTTGGACTCAACATACTCTGAATTCGGTCTTGATTCGGACTCAACATACTCTGAATTCGGTCTTGACTCGGACTCAACATACTCTGAATTCGGTCTTGATTCGGACTCAACATACTCTGAATTTGGTCTTGATTCGGACTTAACATACTCTGAAGTCGGTCTTGACTCAGACTCAACATACTCTGAATTCGGTCTTGACTCGGACTCAACATACTCTGAATTCGGTCTTGACTCGGACTTAACATATTCTGAATTCGGTCTTGATTTGGACTCAGCATACTCTGAATTCGGTCTTGACTCGGACTCAACATACTTTGAATTCGGTCTTGATTCGGACTCAACATACTCTCAATTCGGTCTTGATTCGGACTCAACATACTCTGAATTTGGTCTTGATTCGGACTTAACATACTCTGAAGTCGGTCTTGACTCAGACTCAACATACTCTGAATTCGGTCTTGACTCGGACTCAACATACTCTGAATTCGGTCTTGACTCGGACTTAACATATTCTGAATTCGGTCTTGATTTGGACTCAGCATACTCTGAATTTGGTCTTGACTCGGACTCAACATACTTTGAATTCGGTCTTGATTCGGACTCAACATACTCTCAATTCGGTCTTGATTCGGACTCAACATACTCTGAATTTGGTCTTGATTCGGACTTAACATACTCTGAAGTCGGTCTTGACTCAGACTCAACATACTCTGAATTCGGTCTTGACTCGGACTCAACATACTCTGAATTCGGTCTTGACTCGGACTTAACATATTCTGAATTCGGTCTTGATTTGGACTCAACATATTCTGAATTCGGTCTTGATTCGGACTCAACATATTCTGAATTCGGTCTTGATTCGGACTCAACATACTCTGAATTCGGTCTTGATTCGGACTTTAACATACTCTGAATTTGGTCTTGATTCGGACTCAACATACTCTGAAGTCGGTCTTGACTCAGACTCAACCTACTCTGAATTCGGTCTTGACTCGGACTTAACATATTCTGAATTCGGTCTTGATTCGGACTCAACATACTCTGAATTTGGTCTTGACTCAGACTCAACATACTCTGAATTCGGTCTTGACTCGGACTCAACCTACTCTGAATTCGGTCTTGACTCGGACTTAACATACTCTGAATTCGGTCTTGACTCAGACTCAACATACTCTGAATTCGGTCTTGACTCTGACTCAACCTACTCTGAATTCGGTCTTGACTCAGACTCAACATACTCTGAATTCGGTCTTGATTCGGACTCAACATACTCTGAATTTGGTCTTGATTTGGACTCAACCTACTCTGAATTCGGTCTTGATTTGGACTCAACCTACTCTGAATTCGGTCTTGATTCGGACTCAACATACTCTGAATTCGGTCTTGATTCGGACTTAACATACTCTGAATTCAGTCTTGACTCGGACTCAACATACTCTGAATTCGGTCTTGATTCGGACTCAACCTACTCTGAATTCGGTCTTGACTCGGACTCAACATACTCTGAATTCGGTCTTGATTCGGACTCAACATACTCTGAATTCGGCCTTGATTCGGACTCAACATACTCTGAATTTGGTCTTGACTCAGACTCAACATACTCTGAATTCGGTCTTGACTCGGACTCAACCTACTCTGAATTCGGTCTTGACTCGGACTTAACATACTCTGAATTCGGTCTTGATTCGGACTCAACATACTCTGAATTTGGTCTTGATTCGGACTCAACATACTCTGAATTCGGTCTTGATTCGGACTCAACATACTCTGAATTCGGTCTTGACTCAGACTCAACATATTCTGAATTCGGTCTTGATTTAGACTCAACATACTCTGAATTGGGTCTTGATTCGGACTCAACATACTCTGAATTCGGTCTTGACTCGGACTCAACATACTCTGAATTCGGTCTTGATTCGGACTCAACATACTCTGAATTCGGTCTTGACTCGGACTAAACATTCTGAATTCGGTCTTGACTCGGACTAAACATTCTGAATTCGGTTTTGATTTGGACTCAACATACTCTGAATTCGGTCTCGACTTGGACTAAACATATTCTGAATTCGGTCTTGATTCGGACTCAACATACTCTGAATTCGGTCTTGACTCGGACTAAACATTCTGAATTCGGTCTTGACTCGGACTAAACATTCTGAATTCGGTCTTGATTTGGACTCAACATACTCTGAATTCGGTCTTGACTCGGACTCAACATACTCTGAATTCGGTCTTGATTCGGACTCAACATACTCTGAATTCGGTCTTGATTCGGACTCAACATACTCTGAATTCAGTCTTGACTCAGACTCAACATATTCTGAATTCAGTCTTGATTTAGACTCAACATACTCTGAATTGGGTCTTGATTCGGACTCAACATACTCTGAATTCGGTCTTGACTCGGACTCAACATACTCTGAATTCGGTCTTGATTCGGACTAAACATTCTGAATTCGGTCTTGACTCGGACTAAACATTCTGAATTCGGTCTTGATTTGGACTCAACATACTCTGAATTCGGTCTTGATTCGGACTCAACATACTCTGAATTCGGTCTCGACTTGGACTAAACATATTCTGAATTCGGTCTTGATTCGGGTTCAACATACTCTTAATTCGGTCTTGACTCGGACTCAGCATACTCTGAATTCGGTCTTGACTCGGACTAAACATATTCTGAATTCGGTCTTGATTCGGACTCAACATACTCTGAATTCGGTCTTGACTCGGACTCAACATACTCTGAATTCGGTCTTGATTCGGACTCAACATATTCTGAATTCGGTCTTGATTCGGACTCAACATACTCTGAATTCGGTCTCGACTTGGACTAAACATATTCTGAATTCGGTCTTGATTCGGGTTCAACATACTCTTAATTCGGTCTTGACTCGGACTCAGCATACTCTGAATTCGGTCTTGACTCGGACTAAACATATTCTGAATTCGGTCTTGATTCGGACTCGACATACTCTGAATTCGGTCTTGACTCGGACTCGACATACTCTGAATTCGGTCTTGACTCGGACTCAACATACTCTGAATTCGGTCTTGACTCGGACTCAACATACTCTGAATTCGGTCTTGATTCGGACTCAACATATTCTGAATTCGGTCTTGATTCGGACTCAACATACTCTGAATTCGGTCTTGACTCGGACTAAACATTCTGAATTCGGTCTTGACTCAGACTCAAAATACTCTGAATTCGGTCTTAACTCGGACTCAACATATTCTGAATTCAGTCTTGATTCGGACTCAACATACTCTGAATTCGGTCTTGACTCGGACTCAGCATACTCTGAATTCGGTCTTGACTCGGACTAAACATATTCTGAATTCGTCTTGACTCGGATCGGTCTTGATTCAGACTCAACATACTCTGAATTCGGTCTTGATTCGGACTCAACCTACTCTGAATTCGGTCTTGATTCGGACTCAACATATTCTGAATTCGGTCTTGATTCGGACTCAACATACTCTGAATTCGGTCTTGATTCTGACTCAACATATTCTGAATTCGGTCTTGATTCGGACTCAACATACTCTGAATTCGGTCTTGATTCGGACTCAACATACTCTGAATTCGGTCTTGACTTGGACTCAACATACTCTGAATTCGGTCTTGATTCGGACTCAACATACTCTGAATTCGGTCTTGATTCGGACTTAACATACTCTGAATTCGGTCTTGATTCGGACTCAACATACTCTGAATTCGGTCTTGACTTGGACTCAACATACTCTGAATTCGGTCTTGATTCGGACTCAACATACTCTGAATTCGGTCTTGACTCGGACTCAACATACTCTGAATTCGGTCTTGATTCGGACTCAACATACTCTGAATTCGGTCTTGATTCGGACTCAACATACTCTGAATTTGGTCTTGACTCGGACTCAACATACTCTGAATTCGGTCTTGATTCGGACTCAACATACTCTGAATTCGGTCTTGACTCAGACTCAACATACTCTGAATTCGGTCTTGATTCGGACTCAACATATTCTGAATTCGGTCTTGATTCGGACTCAACATACTCTGAATTCGGTCTTGACTCTGACTCAACATACTCTGAATTCGGTCTTGATTCGGACTCAACATACTCTGAATTCGGTCTTGCCTCGGACTCGAACGAGTTGGTCTCGACAACACTGCCATCGTTCATAAAGTTCTACAAAAAAGTATTAAAATGTGTGCTTTTTTAAATAGGGGCCTGATCATGGACCTGTGCTGCTAAGGATTGTCGTGTTACCATTGCAGGTCATAAAAATGTAGGCCCTATGTCATTATTTGGGAGCGTGTTGTTTTATAAAATTTATGAACACTATAATATTCTGAAACAATGCTATATGTGTCACTCAGTTGACAAGGTTACTGGAAACTGAATTCAAATATTTTAAATATCCTCTTGGTCTTAATCACACTAAAATAGCAACAACCTTGTTCCATTACTGGAGTGCATGCCTTAAAATAAAGGAGAGCAAATAAATACAGGACAAGGGATAGATTCACTGCAGCAGCTACTTCCTAACATGTGGCCAGCAGAGTCAATATTTTTAACGGATATTCTGCTCTTTAGCTAGTAGAGAAGATCTCCATGACCTCCAACCCACTGAAAGCCACTTTCCCTTTCGAACAGAAGACAAAAGTACTAATATAAAAGAGCTTAACAATCAGTTTATGATCAAACTATATGTTCAAACCACATTTGGTTAGCATATGAATCATATTCAATGACAGTTTAGAGTGATGGCATAGGGGTGAATTAAGAAGACGTCACAGAGTCATGAACATCAAACAGTGGTGCTTTATCCTTTAGACAGGGGGCATGCAAGGAGCCACAAATGAAATGAAACCAACGTAAATAAATGGCAAATGGAAAAAAAGAATGTTTTTACATCTGCTCAAAAGCTTTACATCTCTATCCATGTCTTAATAGCATAGAGCACACTGAGGGATTTATAGAAAACGTGGTGCTACCACATTCTCAAGCACTGTTCCAGCAGACTGATGTATGACACATTTAATGGGATGTTTTTGCTGGTTGGGAAACAGGAAAAGGCCCATGTGGCTTCACGTAAGGTTAGAGTAGCTGGATTAGGCCAAGTTAAACAAGGGTTGTTGTTTAGGAACTGCTCTAAAAGCAGCAGTTTTAAAAGAACTGTGTTAAAATGTAATGCATTAGGCATCTATTTTGCATACTATAGCAATGTCTCTTATTTATCTTATTTAGTTTTTTGCATTAGTTCATGGTGTACTCAATTTAAAGGAAAAATGTGGTATGGAAATTCTTAGCAGTGCATTCAAATATGCACTGAATAAATGAGAAATTCCTATCTGATAGTGTGTAGTCCATCTCCACTTAAAGGGACAGTTCACCCAAAAATGAACATTTTGTCATTATTTACTCACCCTAAGTTGTTCCAAACCTGTATGAGTTTCTTTCTTTCTTTCTTTCTTTCTTTCTTTCTTTCTTTCTTTCTTTCTTTCTTTCTTTCTTTCTTTCTTTCTTTCTTTCTTTCTTTCTGTTGAACACAAAATAATATATTTGAAAGAAAGTCTCTAACCAGACAGTTGACTGCACTCATTGACCCATTACATAGTAGGAAAAAAATACTCTGGAAGTCACTGTCTGGTTACCAACATTCTTCAAAATATATTTTGTGTTCAACAAAAGAAAGAAACTCACACAGGTTTGGAACTACTTGAGGGTGAGTAATTAATGACAAAATTGTCATTTTTTAGGTGAACTATCCCTTTAACAAAGAAATGAATGCACCTATGCACCTATGACTTTCTCCTGACATCTAGTGGCCAACTGTGAGCCATTCAGTTTACATGTCTAACAGTAGGCTATTTTCAGCCCTAATTGGCAAATAAATCATCCTTAACAACAAATTACGGATTATTACATTAATCCTAGTACTGGATACAAAATACTCAAATAGTTAGTCTGTTTGAAGTATTGTAGGATAGGCTATACCCTACACTGGCTTCTTTTTTTGGCAAGTTGCAAAAAATTGCGAGCTTTTGGGCTTATTTTAAAATGTGGTTGCTTGTTAGGAAAAAATATAAAAAGGAACTTCGTTTCTTTTACATTTATGGTCGCTGTTTTGTCCAATACATTGACTGACACTGTGTTCTCACAGCTAATAGCCATTCAGTGCAACGATACAAGTGCTGTAGTAATCCGTCCTCATATACCCCGCCTCCTTCTCCCCTCATTGAAGAAAAATCGCGTTCAACGTGCAGGTAGGCTATATGAGACGTTATAAATGCACGTAATGATAGTTAGTAGACGTAAATAGACGTATACATTTTTACAAACAATGTCACCAGCAGAGATGTACGGTAAGGAGAGGCAACTAATTTAATTAAAAAAATATTTTTGTAATGTATTTAAAATTATAGGCTATTATATATATATAACAGTAGGTATGGTTCGAATTTATTTTATTATAATGTGGCTATATTGCAGCGCTCCCTTAGTGCTTGCCTGGGTCCCAATGTGCATACTATCCATCCTAAATAGTATGTGACATCAGGGGCGTGTCTAGAGCATTTTCAGTGGAGGGGCCATGCTGGGGCACTGCCTCCAAACGGGGTGGCCGCCAGTGACCAAAAAAAAGCTCAATTCTACAGTATATTACGTAAATCCTATTGATGTTATAATTTTTTTTTAAACTTGAATAAAGTTAAACAAATGTAGTAATAAAGCACATTTTTGATTCATTTAGTTTTTTGTCATCCCTGTATCCATTAAGTTAAATTTGAGAGCCAGTGTTTATTCTTTTTTTGAGTTTTCATAACTAACACAAAACTTTATAAAATAAAAGCAATTTTAATAATGAGCAATTTTAAAAACCCAGAAGCAGAAACGATGTTAACTTTTTCTTTTAATTAGTTTGGCCATTATAATATACAGTAGTAGTTTTATTCACAATCTCTTTCAAATAATAATAATAATACTTAAATAAAAAATGTATTGTTTGTTATACTACGGGGCCGTTGAATGCTTGAATCTGATTGGCTGATGAACGTTCTGAGGTGTGCAATTATTTTCTGGGAAATGCACAGCGAACGTAGTTCCAGGCAGCTCTTGACCGCATTACAGTTCCATATCACTTCGCATAGTTAACTGTAATAACGGACATTACAGGACTAAAAAACAACAATATGACAGACGATTTTCCTAAAGTAAATCTTAATATTTACGGTGAATATAAAACGTTCAACAACTGGGCGGCAGCAGTATTAGACCGTCCAGATGAAAACCAACAGACGGAAGCGGACATCAAAGGCAAGCTTTTCTGTCTCATTACTGAAAACGTACTCGGTTACTTAACGTAACCTCGGTTCCCTGAGATAAGGGAAGGAGTACTGCGTCTTTAAGACGCTGTATGGGTAGGTTCTCCTACTCTCGAATATACTGAAGTAATTGTAAAATCACGCAGTGCTACTGCCCAGTCAAAACAGTGTCGAGACATCTCGCACGCTATTGGCTGGCCAGTGGGAACTGCATGAACCAATGGCAGAACAGCGTAATCTGAGCGAACCAAAGGGCACAAAGCCCGCGAAGCTGAGCGCAAGAGCCCGCGAAAGGGGCATATAAAATACGCTGTAACTGTCAAAAACGTCAGGTTAAATCGACTGAAGCGACGATCACCCGAGTCAGCGCCATAGCACGGCCGTCTACGCAGTACTCCTTCCCTTATCTCAGGGAACCGAGGTTACGTTAAGTAACCGAGTACGTTCCCTTTCGAACGGTCAGTTCGTACTGCGTCTTTAAGACGCTGTATGGGAACCTGTAAAATCCCGCCGTGCTATGATAAGCGCAGTGACATGTACTCCCTCAAGTTTGAACACTTATTAGAAAGGGCTCAAGACTAGAGTTACTGACACATCATTTATATTAATAATATATATGTACACACGTCTTATATTACTGGGCTCATAGAGGCCGGTAACTATAAGGAATGTGTAAGCATTGAAGCATATGAAGGCCCCAATGCCAACTTATGACGGGGACGGGCTTACAAGGCCGTCTGATATTCGTTAGGCCGTCTTAGTATTTTTATACAGCGAGGACTTGTGCCTGCAGTGCAGGGACATCCAGACTGAAGAATCTGGTTAAAGTAGATGGTGAGGACCAACCTGCCGATCTACAAATGTCACCCATAGAAAACTCCACTAGACCACGCCCAAGAGGAGGCCATGCCTCTGGTGGAGTGAGCTTTGACACCTATGGGGCATTGGAGGCCCATAGTGTCATATGCTAACGCTATCGCGTCCGCTAGCCATCTGGCTAGGTTTTGTTTGGTGACCGGAAGTTCCTTAGTTCGGTCACCAAAACTTACAAAGAGCTGCTCCGACTGTCTAAAGTGGGAGGACCGCTCAATATATGCTCTAAGCGACCTAACAGGGCCGAGCAGGTGTAACTGTCTCTCATCCTCCGAAGTGGGGAGGGCAGAGAGAGTGATTACCTGTGCTTTGAACGGTGTTGAAAGCACTTTAGGTACATAACCATGCCCTGGTTTGAGGATGACTTTAGAATCGCCTGGGCCAAATCTAAACATGATGCGTTCACAGATAACGCTTGAATGTCACTGACACGCTTAACAGATGCCAGTGCTAGTAGCAGGGCAGTTTTCAGCGAAAGTGGCTTTAATTCAGCCGTCTGCAGCGGCTCGAAGGGAGGTCTTTTTAGTGCTCTTAGGACCAATGAAGGTCCCAGGATGGCACCGTAGGAGGGAGAAGGGGGTTAAGCCTCCTGGCTCCTTTTAAGAATTTTATGACCATGGTGTGTCTGCGTACTGATTGGCCAGCTATAGGCGTATGGGATGCGGCGATAGCTGCCGTGTAGACTTTGAGTGTGGATGGAGTGTGTCCTGCATCCAACATCTCTTATAGAAAAACAAGAATTGTGATATCTCGCATGACACTGGGTTATAGTTCCTGACTGAACACCAGTCAGAGAACACTGACCATTTAAGGGCATAGAGACGTCTAGTAGACGGAGCTCTAGCTTCACTGACGGTGCTCAAGACACTCACTGGGAGGTTCTTGAGCCCCCCTTGAGTTGCCCACAATTTTGGGGTGGGGGTGCCGGATTGTCCCGTTCGCCTCAGAAAGGAGATCTTTCCTTAGGGGAACTGGCCATGGGGCTGCTGATAGTAACTGAATCAACTCGGGAAACCTGATGTGGGTTCGCCAGAGTGGAGCCACTAGCAGGACTGTGTGCTCTCATTCCCTGATCCTTTTTAAAATTTGGGGAATGAGCGGTACTGGTGGAAAAGCATAAAGTATGCAGCTGGGCCATTTGTGGGCCAGCGCATCCTTGTTCTTTGAAAAATAGATTGGGCAATGACAGTTGTCTTCGGAGGCGAAGAGGTCGACCTCTGCCCTCCCAAAAACACTCCATATCATTTGAACCATTTAGGAATGGATGGCCCATTCCCCCGGGGACACGAGGCCCCTGGAGAGCATGTCTGCTCCCTGGTTCAGTCTGCCTGGCACATGCACTGCTTTTTAGTGAATGTAATTTGCCTTTTGCCCATAGGAGGAGATGTCTGACCTGTTGGTTGAGCCATCTCGACCTGAGCCCGCCTTGGCGGTTTATGTAGGAGATCACAGTTCGTGTTGTCCGTGCGGACTAGAACATGGTGACCTGAGAGACGTGGTAAAAAAGTCTTGAGGGCTAGCACTACTGCCAGCATTTCTAGGCAGTTTATGTGCAACCGTGACTCCGTGCTCGACCATGAGCCGAAGGCCGGTTCGCCCTCGTACAGAGCGCCCCAAACTGAGTTGGAGGTGTCCGTGGTGACCACCACCCGTCTGGAAACTGTTTCCAAGTGACCACGGGGCCAGGGCTTTGACACAGCCGCGGCCCACTTTGATCCAAAGCTGGCCTGAATGCCACGCTTGGGAAGGAACCCGTGATTTCAGCCAGTACTGCAGGGGGCGCATGTGCTTCATACCCAGCGGAAGTACTGGAGAAGCTTTTGCCATTAGGCCTAGCATTCTCTGAAATTTTTTAGGGGTGTGTTGGTTCCCATTTTGAATGAACATGCAAGCTGCTGTGTAGTCAGAGCGCGTTCGTCCAATAGCCACGCCCTCATTTGGGCTGAGTCTAAAATCGTTCCCAGGAAGGAGGTTCTCTGCCTGGGAAGCAATAAGCTCTTGGCTGTATTTATTCTGAGACCCAGGCATTCTAGATGGCTGAGTAGCATAGATTTGTGAGATTTTATTTCTTCCTCTGACTGGGCCAGTATGAGCCAGTCGTCGAGGTAGTTCAGAATGCGCATTCCCGCTTGTCTTAAGGGGGAGAGAGCTGCATCCATGCACCTCATGAAAGTGCGGAGGGCCAGGGACAGGCCAAATGGCAGGACTGTGTACTGATAAGCCTTCCCGTCGAACGCGAATCTCAAAAGACTCGCCTTTATGGCGGTAAAATGCAGGGAACACGCATTAAGCAGACTCGTAGTTTACAATCATTGCATGAAAAAACATTCAGAACAGTATGTTTTTCTCCCTGACCGGAACAAAAAACGGGCCGTGAGGAGACTCAGAGTCTTTTGGGAGGCGGACCGGCTTGGGCGGGACTCAAACCTCCTCTCTTCCTGATCAGCCTGTCAGGGCTGCTTTCTGTGTTCAGTTTTGTCAGCATTCTGAAAGCCATTTGATAAGGGCTCTGTTCAGATGTCCGCCGGTTGGTTTGTGTTTGTGACACTGTGCGGACAGCACTTATGTGTAGCGGAGCACACTTGTAGTGGGCGCGCGCTAAAGAGCGAAAATCTGTGAGAACAGTGCTTATGTGCAAGGTGCACGTATTTTAGTAAGGTCGTTGTTAAAACAGCATTGGTGGACAGGCGAGCATGTTTGACAACAGGCTAGTTGACTGCAATATTTACATCTCCAGTCGCCTGAACTGAGGGGATTGAGAGAATGTAAAGGAAGTCTGTGGTGGTAATCCAGCCACAGCAGGACTTTTGAGTGGTTCTATAGCGCTGAATTAACAGTGCATAGGGGTACACCCTATGTAGGGGACACACTGCCTGCAGTCATAACAGAGGAAAATTAGGATCGCCGTTAATACAACGTTTTGTGTACAGGCGTGCATGTTTTATAACAGGCTCGTTTACTGTAATGGTGAACCTCTCCATTCACCTGAATAGGTGACTGAGAGAAGTGGTGGAGTGCTTGGCCACCATTCACTAAATTGAGACTCACTGAGAAACCTGTGAGAGCGGGGCTCGAACCGGCAACCCTGTGTGCAAAAGTGCACCGTAACAGCAGAGGGCGTGGCTATGACGCAAGTCGCGCTCTCAACTGTGTTTGGTATGTAGGGTGTGCTTCATAACAGGCTCGTTTACTACACTGTTGAACCTCTTCAGTCGCCTGAATAGGGGACTGAGAGAAGTGGTGGAGTGCTTGGCCGCCATTCACTAAATTGAGACTCAATGAGAAACCTGTGAGAGCGGGGCTCGAACCAGCAACCCTGTGTGCGAAAGTGCACGTAACAGCAGAGGGCGTGGCTATGACGTAAGTCGTGCTCTCGGCGGTGTTTTGGTTTGTAGGGGGGGGCGTGCTTCATAACAGGCTCGTTTACTACACTGTTGAACCTCTTCAGTCGCCTGAATAGGGGACTGAGAGAAGTGGTGGAGTGCTTGGCCGCCATTCACTTAATTGAGACTCCATGAGAAACCTGTGAGAGCTGGGCTCGAACCAGCGACCCTGTGTGCGAAAGTGCACGTAACAGCAGAGGGCGTGGCTATGATGTAAGTCGCGCTCTCGATGGTGTTTTGGTTTTGTAGTGTGGGCGTGCTTCATAACAGGCTCGTTTACTACATTGTTGAACCTCTCTAGTCGTCTGAATAGAACTGAGAGAAGTGATAGAGAGTGAAAAAGGCGCAGGGCTTGGCCGCCATTATGCGCTAGACAGCAATGACGTAAGTCACGCTCTCGATAGTGAGCGCGCGCTGAGAGAGAGAGAGGGAGCACGCGCTGCCGCTGTAGAAAGCGGAGTCTGTAACGGCCGCGCTCTCAATATCTCTAGCAGTCTGAGAGCGAGTAATGCGGGAAGCTCCGGCATTAGTTCACTCGTCCACTCTGGCATTCTCTGTCCGCGGCGCTTCTTAGCGCGGCCCGAGTGAGAGAAGAGGAAGAGCGAGACGTTGGTAATCGTGCGGATTCGTCTTCCTCATTGCCGCAGAATGAGACCAAGCCCTCAGCGTTGAGCGGAGGGAGCAGGTCCGATCGAGGGAAAGTCACAGGGGAAACGTCTCTCTGAGGTGAAGACGAGTCACGCGGGCACTGGGCCGACGTGAACTCGCTAGCCTCGGTATACTCAGCCCTCTGGCTCCGCCGTTCTTTCCCGCCGCGGCTCGGGCGGAAAGGGGAACGGGAGAGCGCGAGGGCCGGGGTCGCGCTCTGAAAAGAGCGCTATCCGCGAACGGAGGGAGGAAATGGGCATACCCTCGCAGTGAGAGCAGCCGGACCCGGCAAGAGCAGCGTCCGCGTGGGCCTTGCCCAGACAGATCACGCACCCGTCGTGGTTATCCTCCTAGTGCAGGTAAGTACTGCACACAAGTGATATGTTTTTCTCAGTATTGTACAGAAAGGATACACCGTAGTGTTTCACCAAAGAGCGCAGGGGAAAGGCGTGACAGCTCGCGGGATCGCTGGCGATTTGAGCGCGCTGAAAAATACAGCAGGCCGCTGACTCTCGCAGGACGTCCGGGCTGGTTAGTTCGCTATTCCGCTGCAGGCTCGTCAATTCACGGTGAAGGTGGTGTAGTTCGAGTTTATCAGCGAGGACCGTAGATCGTCGCTGAAGGAGATTAATCTGACGTTTTTGACAGTTACAGCGTATTTTATATGCCCCTTTCGCGGGCTCTTGCGCTCAGCTTCGCGGGCTTTGTGCCCTTTGGTTCGCTCAGATTACGCTGTTCTGCCATTGGTTCATGCAGTTCCCACTGGCCAGCCAATAGCGTGCGAGATGTCTCGACACTGTTTTGACTGGGCAGTAGCACTGCGTGATTTTACAATTACTTCAGTATATTCGAGAGTAGGAGAACCTACCCATACAGCGTCTTAAAGACGCAGTACGAACTGACCGTTCGAAAGGGAACCTACCCATACAGCGTCTTAAAGACGCAGTACGAACTGACCGTTCGAAAGGGAACACACATGCTCGCACACGCACTACAGTTTGCACAAAAAGGTGTCAGCGTTGCCCTGACGATTTGATCAGTTAGCCCATAAAGTGGAGCAACTTAAAGGCTACACGTGACATTTTTTCACTGGTGAGGTAATAACAGCGCTGTTTAGAGACGCACAGAGGTAGCCTAATTCACACAAGCACTCGCTCGCTCTCGCTCTCTCTCTCTCTATAATAACTTTATTAATGACTGCAGTAGAATGCTCTCAACGGCTCAAGCCTTTGTTAACAGCTTTAAAATGACGTTTCGGAACTAGCAAAAGAGCCGTTGGATGAGACGCGGAAGAAATAGTCCTACTCACAATAGCGATTTAAGTACAAAAACCGGACGAATCCCTTTAAATATATCTTCGGATCGATGTCTTGAGGTGTGGTAACCGTAGTATAAGCGGAATAATTGACTCCGGGGCGTTCAATTATTAGAATAATAATGCACACCCCTTCGCGTCGTGACCGCATCACCACCTCGGGTGTGCATTATTGTTCTAATAACTGAACGGCCCGTCGTCAATTATTCCTTACTTATTACATGGCTTGGTTGAATTCGAATGTGGAATGCGCTGCTTAGTATAACAGACCGTTGGCATGAAAAACAGCGCGTTGCTATGGACGCAGGATTCTAACCGCAGAGACGAAACAGACTATTTTCTTTAGCGGAAGCAATACAAATCGTTTTTAAATCAATAAACTCCTTTTTAAATCAATATTTTGTGTCAAATTATTGATTTATTTGGTAGGTTGCCATGTAATAAGCGGGATAATGTATAGAGGCGGTTGTTATAGCGAATACAACCCTTCAGGCTGATTTAAGATCCCTCCGCTTCGGGCTCCTAAACAGCCTGTCGCTATAACAACCGCCTCGGCCGGTGCCCCCCCTGGCCACCACGTAGACACGCCCCTGTGTGACATTAGTAATTTTCGATACTATTTAGGGCTGATAGTGTGCACATTGAGATGTAGGGCTTATCTTTTTCAAGGTTTGCAGTGGGTGTGTTCACTACTAACTGCCCCTAATATGTGTGCAGTAACTCCGACTATGGGTTATCATAATTGGCCTTCATGCCACTTTTTCTCTTTTTCCATCACCTCTTCTGTTCACAGCTGATCGGAGGATATTGCGTGTCCTTTATTGAAATTTGATGATTTTTGTAAAATCACATCTGTTTTTGCTTTTCAAACTCCGAGAGGTCTCAGTTTAATATGTTGCAACTTGCAGGCTCATTTATTGATCAAAAATAATTTATTATAAATAAGATAATAAAAAATATAATAATATTGGGCTTGTTTTTTGAAGCTGCGGTTGCTTATTTGTCTCACGAGAGTTGGCAACACTGCTACAGACAGGTGAATGCCAGGGGCTTCGAACTTGAGCTAAACTCTGCAGGATCTTCTCGAGGACCAAAATTGTTGAGCTCTGCCTAAAAGACGAGGCTGAATCCAGCAGCTTCTTATTGACGCTATCCGGTCCACCTTAAAAGACGCGACGCTTCCGCGTCTTTGGTTTCTTATTCACGTTCAACTTAGGGACCGTGCGTTTTTTTCTCTTTTTCAAGCTTTTTAAGGGATTGTGTTGCTTTTGTGTCCATTTTCAGAATAAAAGAATACTATATTAGCGAAGATTGACTGTAAAAATATTAAGGCACATACAATATAATTACAGTGTGCCTATTCTTTATTTCTTGTACATGCCATCAGCTCAATTTAGGGACCGTGTGGTTTTTCTCTTATTCACACTTTTGATACTATTGTGTCTATTTTCAGAAAAGAATAATAAACTATTTTAAAAGGTAATTAACACATAAATATCAGTGAAGATTACTGTAAAAAATACAAATGTACATAAAATATAATTACATTATTCTTCAGTTATTGCACTTGGATGCTTTGAATGCATTAATAAATCAATAAAAGGTAAGGTAACTAGAGATTAATGCCAGCTCCAGCTTGGATCCAGCCTCCGAAGACTTCAGATGAACCAACACCACATGACACCTACCTCTGCAAGGTCTCCAGAACATCAAATATGGATGAAATACAAAATGTATAATCATGTTATCATTGCTCTGAAATGCAAACTAATTTTGCTTAAATGGATATATGATATTTGTCAATACTGTAATTTGTAATATCTTACAACATTTGGGGAAGTAAAACATTTCAGGTGCTTTATACCCATCGTGCTTGAATATCATCATTCAAATTTTCAAAGATTTTTACTGTAGCGTTATGAATTTATGGACCAATGAATTTGACAAATGACGTCATTACTGTCTGTCTTACGTACAGTAAGAGCCTTTACATTAATGGCACAAGTGGCCCATTTGGAGGCGCTATATCTCGGCTGTATTTATGGGTGTGTTCACAGTTCCACTGGGGCATTATACCCAGTGTGCCTGACTGTCACCATGCAAGATTCCAGACATTTTTACTGTATCATTTTGAAGTTATGGATTCATGAACTTGACATACATAGCAATACAGTTAGAAGAGCTATTGCATTGTTGGCCCATTTGGAGGCGCTATATCTCGGCTGCTTTTATGGGTGCGTTCACAGTTCCACTGGGGCATTATACCCAGTGTGCCTGACTGTCACCAAACAAAATTCCAGACATTTTTACTGTAGCATTTTGTTGAAGTTATGGATTCATGAACTTGACATATATAACAATACAGTTAGAAGAGCTATTGCATTGTTGGCCCATTTGGAGGCGCTATATCTCGGCTGCTTTTATGGGTGTGTTCACAGTTCTACTGGGGCATTATACCCAGTGTGCCTGACTGTCACCATACAAAATTCCAGACATTTTTACTGTAGCATTTTGAAGTTATGGATTCATGAACTTGACATATATAACAATACAGTTAGAAGCGCTATTGCATTGTTGGCCCATTTGGAGGCGCTATATCTCGGCTGCTTTTATGGGTGTGTTCACAGTTCCACTGGGGCATTATACCCAGTGTGCCTGACTGTCACCATGCAAAATTCCAGACATTTTTACTGTAGTATTTTGAAGTTATGGATCCATGAATTTGACATTTATAACAGTACAGTTAGAATAACTAGCATTATTGGCCCATTGGAGGCGCTATATCTCGCCTGTCTTTATGGGTGCGTTCACAGTTCCACTGGGGCATTATACCCAGTGTGCCTGACTGTCACCAAACAAAATTCCAGACATTTTTACTGTAGCATTTTGAAGTTAAAGATTCATGAACTTGACATATATAACAATACAGTTAGAAGAGCTATTGCATTGTTGGCCCATTTGGAGGCGCTATATCTCGGCTGCTTTTATGGGTGCGTTCCCAGTTCCACTGCGGCATTATACCCAGTGTGCCTGACTGTCACCATACAAAATTCCAGACATTTTTACTGTAGCATTTTGAAGTTATGGATTCATGAACTTGACATATATAACAATACAGTTAGAAGAGCTATTGCATTGTTGGCCCATTTGGAGGCGCTATATCTCGGCTGCTTTTATGGGTGCGTTCACAATTCCACTGGGGCATTATACCCAGTGTGCCTGACTGTCACCATACAAAATTCCAGACATTTTTACTGTAGAATTTTGAAGTTATGGATCCATGAATTTGACATTTATAACAGTACAGTTAGAATAACTAGCATTATTGGCCCATTGGAGGCGCTATATCTCGCCTGTCTTTATGGGTGCGTTCACAGTTCTACTGGGGCATTATACCCAGTGTGCCTGACTGTCACCAAACAAAATTCCAGACATTTTTACTGTAGCATTTTGAAGTTAAAGATTCATGAACTTGACATATATAACAATACAGTTAGAAGAGCTATTGCATTGTTGGCCCATTTGGAGGCGCTATATCTCGGCTGCTTTTATGGGTGCGTTCCCAGTTCCACTGCGGCATTATACCCAGTGTGCCTGACTGTCACCATACAAAATTCCAGACATTTTTACTGTAGCATTTTGAAGTTATGGATTCATGAACTTGACATATATAACAATACAGTTAGAAGAGCTATTGCATTGTTGGCCCATTTGGAGGCGCTATATCTCGGCTGCTTTTATGGGTGCGTTCACAATTCCACTGGGGCATTATACCCAGTGTGCCTGACTGTCACCATACAAAATTCCAGACATTTTTACTGTAGAATTTTGAAGTTATGGATCCATGAATTTGACATTTATAACAGTACAGTTAGAATAACTAGCATTATTGGCCCATTGGAGGCGCTATATCTCGCCTGTCTTTATGGGTGCGTTCACAGTTCCACTGGGGCTTTATACCCAGTGTGCCTGACTGTCACCATGCAAAATTCCAGACATTTTTACTGTATTTTACTGCAAATATTTTTGTTCAATTTGCACAGTATGTTGCATTTCAGTTTATTTTTTAGCCAGACCTTTCCCGAATATTTTTTCACAAAACTAATTCAATCGAGTCGTCAATAGCCTACTTCAGGTAGGCTATAACCTCATTTGTAACACTGCTGTTCTTGTATTTACTTTTCGGTTCACTCCAACTGTATTCATATGTTTTCAGTTAATCACAAATCTGACACACCCGACAGATGGTTTCTGAACTGCTCGGTGACCGCTCTTCGTGAGCGAATTTTCTATGGATAATTTTCTTATGGATTCTCGAGTGGTCTTCTTGTAGGCTAGTTGGCTATCGATTAGATCTAACTTTACATTCATTGAATGTATAGCTATCCTGGGTTAACCTATTCGCGAAACTTCCTGGTCTAGTCGCGCAACAGTCTTAGGCTACTAACTTGTGACTCTTCCTTGTGTCTCATATAGCCTATGCTACTGATATAAAATACCAATAACATTGTGACTATCAGTTTTGTAAACCTACAAGCGTAGCGCGACGCAAATAGCCCAGAACGCGAATTCCGACTTCAGCATTCTAGTAGGTATCTCGTCGCGTCTGTATCAATGTAGATGTGCCATTACTGTGCTAATAGGATTCCAGTTTAATCTCTTCGCAAGGCTTGGATCAGGTGCGCTTGTCAGTTTGGTTTGCTCGGTTATTGTTTAGTTGGTTTATTGCTGAGAGGCGGGTTCATTGCTTACATTAGGCTCTGTTCTTAATAAGGCGTGTTCTTTGTCCGCAATATATAACAGTAACGCTAGTGGGGAAGCTGAACTTCTTGAGCTGTCAAGTTCCGTGTGTGTTCAAGGCATATCACGACAAATTTACGCTTCGAGTCAAGACAATGGCTGAAAAGAATGGAAAACCAGCATTTGACAAACCTAAGGTTAGTAGTGGCATTACTGTCGTTGTTGTTTTTAATATAGCTTAGGAAAAAATCGGTGCCCCATACGGCATAAACACCATTAAAATGCCAACATTTATGTCCTGATAAATGTAAACTAAATAGCCATAACACCTAAAGCCATCTTAATTCTGATGCTTATTAATAATACAAATAATGATAAAAGGGGGAGACTTAATGGTAAAGGTAAGGCAAGGCAAGTTTGTTTATATTACACATTTCACACACAATGGTAATGGTGCTGTACATGAAAAGGAAACAAATACATAAGAATATAAATGGAATGCACAAGACAAAAATAACAATAAAAGCAGAGAATATCCCTATCTGGATGGAATATTTGTGACCCTGGACCACAAAACTAGTCATAAGGGTCCTTTTTTTATTGAGATTTATAAGCGTTCCATTGATATATGGTTTGTTAGAATAGGACAATAAAATTAAAATCTGGAATCCGAGAATATTGAGAAAATATTGAGAATATAATCTCTAAAATTGTCCAAATGAAGTCCTTAGCGATGCATAGGCCTATTGCTACTAATAATAATTTTTTTATATATTTATGGTAGGAAATTTACAAAATATCTTCATGGAACTTATGATCTTTGCTTAATATCCAAATAATTTTGACATAAATGAAAAATCAATCATTTTGACCAATACAATGTATTGTTGGCTATTGCTACAAATATACCCGTGCGACTGGTTGTGTAGGTGTCATTTGTCGGGTAATTGTGCTTTAAACAGTACCCTTGCAGACAAATCTTCCTAGAAACTCCAGGGCTAACTCAACACTCTTAACCCTTTAAGGTATTTAAAGTGTAAAAATAAAAAATAAATTTTATTTTAAGTTAAAAAGGAGACAAAAAACATTCATTATCATGAAATCATTGAAACATTCATACAAAGTTATATTTAGATAAGAAGAGATCTTGGTGCTTGCAGCCAATTGCAGCATCAATATTCCAACAGTGATGTGTGTTAAGCACATAATGCATTAGCCACATACAGCGACACAGGAGTGGTGAAGGAGAGAACGCTCCAGGATAATGTTCACACTTCACACAGAGCATTGTAACTGCCCTTTGGAGTTATTGCACTGACTCAGCAAGCAGAAGTCAGCCTGGGGAACTGATACAAAAAGCTTGCCGATAAGCAAATTGTCTGTGGAACTGTCAATAACCTATGTGAGAGAGTTGACAAAATGTCTCTCCTGTCTTGTGCGCTATCCATTAAACCATTTTTAAAGGAACACGCCAAAGTTTTGGGACTTTGGCTTATTAACTGTATTTCCCATAGTTAGATAAGTCCATACATACCATTCTCATCTCTGTGTGTGTCATAACTCGCTTAGCACAAAGACTGGAGGTATATGGCTCCAGCTAGCCTACGGCTCAATAAGTGACAAAATAACGCCAACATTTTCCTATTTACATGTTGTGATGTGTATAGTCACAGTGTGTACAAATAACAAGGTTACATGAGACACAGCCATCTTATAAACGTATACATACTGGGGACTATATTCTCAGAAGGTAGCCTGACGTCGTCATACTCAATTCTAGTCAGAATTTGAGTCTGATACTGCTCCGTTGGGCTGTGATTATGGGGCGTGTTTCAACCGAACCAGGAAAGACCTCAATTGGATAGACCTACAACCAATCAGAGCAACGGAGCGACGCATAATGTTAGTTGTCAAATGTCAACAGAACTCAACTGCACTGTCTTGCCAAGTCCGCGGGTTGAAGCAACCCCAATTATGTGATATACAGACCCAGGATTGCGAAATTTAGCAGCCGTGCCAAAACAACACATTTTACCAAAGAATGAATGACGACGAAGTAAAATGTATCACATGTGAAAAGTTAATAACATGCAAAGGAGGCTGCACTAGCAATTTGACAGAGAGAGAAGTAATGCTGAATTACCATTTATTATTTACAAGTTCGCAGAATAACTGAATTACTATTAAATTAATATATAACTAATTAATAAATATAACTAATAAATATAATTTATAACTTGGTTTTATTCAGAGACAGAGAGAGAAAATGTAATAAGACAATTTCAGAGGTGTTCTTTTGAACATATTTAATTTGAATGTCCATAAATTATTTTTTTTAGCAAGAATGGCTTAATTAAAACTGTAATATATGTTCAATACAAGACTTTTTGTTGACATTGCCAACCTGTAAATTAATTTGAGAGCAAGTAATAAACACAAAAATTATTGTTTGAGTTGCGTATTGTGCCTTTTTCCTTTACCACTATTTGTTTAATAATTTTAATGGAACCGGAATCGTTAGGCGGAACCTGAACCGGAAAATTTCTCACGATTCCCAACCCTAGTCACTACTGTATTGCAGTTTTTCCCGTGCTCCATGCATCCCCTGTAATGTTAGTATTGTGTTGTCACGAACGCGCTCTGTCACAGTAACAAATGAGCGGTGCTAGAGGTAATTCTCTGGACTTTAGCATTTACCTTGCTAATGAATTGGAGGGGAGATGGGCAGTTTTAATTTTTGTCCTTGGGTTCATTGAGCAAAAACAGCTACCTAGTCACGCTGGTTTTGTTGACGGAAGTAACAACGTTGCTTCTCAGCTGCTGCGAGCAAATCACTCCCCAGAAGTAGAGCAGTGCTGCGCCTTCTGAGAATATAGTCCCCAGTATGTATACGTTTATAAGATGGCTGTGTCTAGGGGTGGCACGGTTCACAAAACCCACGGTTCGGTTCGTATCACGGTTTTAGGGTCACGGTTTTCGGTTCTCTACGGTTCTTGTTTTTTTAAATCGTTAACACTCCAGAAATTTACTTCAGCATATGGTGTATAGCTTAATCATCCACAATTTAGGATACAGTATTAAAAATTGTTATATCAAGTTGTTTCCTAACTGGCTGTCTACCGAGTCCGACACATTGGCGTAACATTTTTCATGTTAATCATGTCAATTTTGATCAGAACAATGCACTGTGGCTTTAATTCAGCTGACCTGATTAACAAATGTCACCATGAAGTGTCCCGTGTGTTTCACAATCACCAGATGACATCCAGCGCTGTGAAAAAATAACATAAAATACACGAAAACACAACACTGCCAGAAGTTTTTGCCCAAACTTCAAAGGCATGTTTAAATTATTAGAACTAGAAGCATATCTTAACTTTTAAATGTTACATTTATCATGTGAACTACTTATATACAACATATGCATGTGTGTAGACAGAGCTGGGAACACGGTCGCATTTGCAGCAGATGTTGCCCATCATAAATCAAATCATGAGACAGACAGGGGTCGGAGGAGAACACCGGAAAATGTGACAGAATGGACTATATTTGCCTGTATTTGCAATCCACGAGCCGCGGTTCAGCTGCGCGACTCGCGAGACAAACACTGCCAGTGTGTTTATGCGCAACGGGCACGCGCGGAGCGGCGCGGCTCACGCTCTCCGCACTGCATCTGCCCTGCTATACGATGCTGGCAGCCTTCCTTATCTCTCCCACTTTCATTTCTACATGTGACGTGACCTGCAGCACTCCACTTTTACTTTACTGTATGTCCACACACACACACACACACACACACACACACACACCTCTTATTTCGCGCGAAAAGGACATCCACTGTCTGAGGTAACATATGGGCACGAGGATACATTGCGCATGCGCGAACCGTGCGACGCACACACTCCCAACCGACATAGGCGAACCGAACGGTTCGTTTTTTTTCCATGTACCGTGCCACCCCTAGCTGTGTCTCATGTAACCTTGTTATTTGTACACACTGTGACTATACACATCACAACATGTAAATAGGAAAATGTTGGCGTTATTTTGTCACTTATTGAGCAGTAGGCTAGCTGGAGCCATATACTTCCAGTCTTTGTGTTAAGCTAGGCTAGCATGGGGGTGCTTCAGACAGAGTTATGGCACGCACGGAGATGAGAATGGTATGTATGGACTTATCTAACTCTGGGGAATACAGTTAATAAGCCAAAGTCCCAAAAAGTTGGCGTGTTCCTTTAATGCACGTATCTTATAGTTTCTTTGAGAATTAGGATTAGGATTTAATTAGCACCTTTGTAAGCAGTATAGTATGAGAAGCTGCCCTGGAAATGCCAGTACTCTTTTGGGATTCCTAATTGTAAACCAGTCCTACTCAACCCGCTCCGAGCGGGATTTGAACTGGTGCCTCCGGCATGGGAAGCGGGCTCGCAGTCTCTAGCGTCAGTTGCTAGTGTGGCTTTTGAGATCAGGGGATTGAGGTTTACCTGCAGAGCTCTTACTAGCTGGCCTCTGTTACATACACACATTTTAAAGGCCTTAAACAGTTGTTTAATTTGATTGTAATTTGTAATAGACCTAACAAAGAGCTGCAGTCATTGTAGGTGGTAAACTATTTACAAAACACACCCTTCATAATACTTGCATTATCAGAAATTCAACAAATTAGGTGGTACTTGACAAACAGTAATTTCCATAATTAATCAACTGCTGATTACATGATTATACACACAGTGAAATGCAGAAAGGTCACACAGCTCAAGTGTTTTAACTGCCAACTAACACAAAGGGCTTTATCCAGTCTGAGTGACATATTAGGATACACCTTCCGCTATATTGTCAGAACAATTAATCACATCTATATACACAAACACCTTAACAACAAGACCGTATTTTGATGATAAACTATGCAACATTTAAGAGTCATTTGATTCCACAATGTGAACAGCTGTAAGCAGGTCAATCTTATAAATATTTAAATGAAATGCAGTCCAGGCTTATTCAACCTCACCCTCTGACATTTGACCAACTGCAGAAGTTGTTTGCAATACTCATGAACTGATTCACATCTAAAGAGATTGGCAACTGGTTTTTCCACTGAACGTCTTACTTCTGATATTTAAGCACAGCGAGCAGCGACATGGCTCACATGTTTCTATTTTAACTGTGGTAGAGCATGTGAGAAACTACTCATCATAATATTGTACATACAGAATGCTTTTGCATCATATTATATTCAGCAAATTGCTTATTTTATTAATTAAACTGACTGCAAGAAGACCCGTGAAGACTAGTGAGCGTTTGCAGGAAGTACTGACTCACTGCAGACCCATTGGGCCTTGTGCTCTGTTAATCTGATCCGAGTAACTGAAATAAAGACCAATGAAGTGAAAGTGACATCATCCTTTCTTAGTTCTGCCAAAGACACACAGTAGAAAACGATTTTAATAATCCCGTTTATCTATTTTAAACATTGTAAACTCTAAAGTCTCACTTTTGTACTGAAAAAGAATAAAGAATAGTTTTATTTCCTGTATCAAGGCCAGTTTGCTTTGAAGTTGTTTCGATTTATCAGGCATCTCAGGTTACAAAGCATGTGTGTTTCCGTCATTCAACTGTGCTGAAGGTGTTGAAATCGTTTTATGTAAAATGCTGCTTGCAGTTGCGCACCACTTTTTCCTCTGGGGCTGGGGGAAGAGACTTAACTCTCAATGTGCTTTCACGTGTACAGCTGGTCCCTGGAGATCACACTGCATAATCAGTGTTGATGTCTTTCGGTATCTGGTTCCTATCATGCTAATAAGGGTCTGTTCTGTTTGAAAGTGTCCTTATCTTATGTATCTTATTGCATTGAGAAAATATGATCCACTATTTAGCACATGTGCACAATGAACCCATGACCTCTTTTCTCTCTCTTTGCCTTCTTTTCTCTCATTTCCTAAACTCTCCACCTCCCCAAAATTGGTCTTTGATTACACTCAAGGCCATTTTAATGGTGTGTGAAAACATGTACAAATCTAAGCAAATAACATTGTAATTAGTAACCTATTGGGTAACATATTACATTAAGGTTCCCTTGTAAAGGGTTTATAAAGGTGTTTGTTAATTACTAATAACTCATTTACAAATGCATTGTAAATCGTTGATAAGCAGTTATAACTGCATGAATAAAAAACGCAATGCCTGCCAAATAGTGAGCCATTTTTAACTTGCATGTTATAAATACTTAATAAATGTATTTATTCACACTTATGTATTCCTGATTCCTGAAGTGAACAGGTTCACAGGTTTCCACTTTACATTAAGGTTCACGTTCACAGGTTATGAATGTTTGTAACTCATTAATAAATGGTTCACAAGTGTCCACTCTACATTAAGGTTCACAATTAACTAATATTGGAATTAAAATATTCATTATTAATTTCTCATCAAGTTATCGTTGTACTCTTGTGTTTTTTTCCCCCCAAAATAAAGTTTGATAATTTCATCTTGATAAACAAGAACCTTTTTACACTGCTGTGGATAGGCATCATGAGAATTTTGTGGAATATCATGGGTAAGACAGTAACCTCTGGTAAGGAACATTTTAAGAAAAGTGCCATGAGATATTCATGAGAAAACCACAAATACAACCCTTCAGTCTCACTATGATAGCCTATTTTTGCTGCATCATGAAATAAATCAGGAATCTGGTATTGAGTTAAATAAGGGTGAATAAATACATTTATTAAGTATTTATAACATGCAAGTTAAAAATGGCTCACTATTTGACAGGCATTGCGTTAAAGTCACTCTTTTTATTCATGCAGTTATAACTGCTTATCAACGATTTACAATGCATTTGTAAATGAGTTATTAGTCATTAACAAACACCTTTATAAACTTTGTACAAAGGAAACCTTAATGTAAAGTGTTACTGACTATTGTAATACTATGTTGTGAATTCTTAATGATTTAGTTACAGTGTTGGGGAAATGCATTACAATATTGTGTTACTCCCTAAAAAGTAACTTATTGTGTTGGTTACTTTTTAAAGTAATGTTAATTTACTTTTGAATTCAGACACAGAAGTTCTATTTTTGGCAGATGTTAATGCAGATGTAAAGATCTATCATACCAAAACTTTTCACGCCTGTACAGTAAAAAGAGTGCAGCTGCCATTCTGGATCGCAGAAGAATAAGACGCATGCGAAGAAAGTTTAACACGTTTACTTCAGCAATAAAAAAAGGAAAGAAACACAAATGTGATGTTTATCTAAAGTATTTTTTGGCTTATCGGTATTTCGTCTTTGAGCTGCAAAGACATTGGGTAATAAAGTGAGATTAAATACATAAAGTATATTTGTGTTGTTTAACAATTTTAAATATTGCAGGTTTGTGTAATATTCTGAGTTTGCATTTCACAGTTTTTATTCCTTTTAAGGAATACTGAATCACTTTTTATGCAAGTGAGATGAGTAAATGCATGCTTGCATTTTCTAGAACATAGTACAATAACCATCATGTTCACTTACCATTTCTCTCAACATGCGGGGACAGAAGAGGTATCTGTCAAGAAAAAGTAATGTAAAAAGGAAAGTTGGAAAAAAGTAATCTGATTATGTAACTTGCGTTACCTGTATGCATTACCCTAACACTGTTTAGTTATTTATGGTCTGTGTTTTGACTTGTTATAAAAAGAGTGTGTTCACACCAAAAAAAATAAAATAAATCACATTCTTACTAATGTGCACTTAGTTCAAGTTCTCTTGTGTGTTTTCATTATTTAAGTATGATTGGACTATTAACAAAATACATCCCTGCAGCCCTATGCGAGCAGAGACAACATCAGGATGTCAGAAGTACATGATGACAAAAAAAAAAAAAAAAAACCTAATTAAAATGTTTTAATCTGTTCAATAAGATGAATCACAACTACAGTATATAGTGCTAAACTGCTGCCACTACATGTTGACAAGGAAAACGTACAACTCTCATACCCAAATACAATGTGAAAAAAGGCACAATCCAAAATCTTTAGTCAGTGATTAAACATACAATGTTTCACAGTCATGTCATGTTTAGTTTCATTGTCTTGTTCTGTTTAGTTTCATGGTTTTGCCCAGTTTTTTCCAGTTTTTGTTTTCTTGGTTTCCGATTAGTTCTCACGTGTTCTTTGTTCCTTGTCTTGAAGCCATCTGTTTTGCTCTGTACTTGTTCTTGTGTTAAACATTTCTGGATTATTGTTTTCTGCACTGTAAACCCTAACGCTCAAAATAGTTAATTGGTTTGAGTAGAGCCAACTCAAATTAAACTAATTAGTTCAAACAAATTAACTTTTATTAAAGTTGTTAATAAACAACTGAATTGTTTAATTGTTTTGAGTTTTATGAACCTGTTTCTTTTCATTTAGAATAACTTAAATTTAACCGAAACTGGGCTGGGATTTCTATTTCCCAGCATGCTTTGCTCTTTTTGTGGATTTAATTACACACGCTCACCGTGACACTTTTAGAACAGTTGATGCCACATGCATTCTTCAGTTGACAATACTTAGTTTTTTCTTTTATGATTTCCCTCTATGATTTCCCTCTATCAAGGATGCTGTTTGTTTCACAGCTGCTGGTGAAGTGGGGTCACAATTTAATTTGGTCATCTGTCAGGACAACTCGTCATGCTGTCAGTACATCTTAGCAGATTGGAGCCATTACATTCACTTCTCTCACAGCTGCCTGGCCTTTCCACTGAACTCATTTGACCCTCTCGTGGATTCCACATTCTAGATTTCACAGTTTCACAGTTGCACGAGAAGGAGCCTCCACTAACTATTTGAATACGACAGGCTGAAAGCGAACCTCAAAGTTTTGACAAATAGGCTTCTGCATTGTGACATTTGACAGGTGGTCATTGGTGTGAAAAAGTCAGTCGATGTACAGATGTATTTTAATCGCTACTCCTTTATCTTTGCAGGTTGAGCTACACGTGCATCTTGATGGTGCTATTCGAATAAAGACCATTATAGATGTAGCAAAGTAAGTGCATTCCAATTACATACTGTGATAAATACACTAAAATGTCCAATTAGAAATTATTTTCATAGCTTCTACCTGTAAGCTGGTAAAAACAGTTTAATCCTTTGTGGCTATTTTTTGGGGTTCGAATCCGGCACAACACCGTAACAGCAGGTATCGTCACATTAAAGGTCCCGTTCTTCATGTTTTTTTGAAGCTTTGATTGTGTTTACAGTGTGCAATATAACGTGTTCATGTTTCGCGTGTAAAAAAACACAGTATTTTTCACACAATTTACTTATCTGTATACCGCTGTTTTCACTGTTCTAAAAACGGCTGATGACTTCCTTTATTCTATGAAGTCCCTCCTTCAGAAATACGTAACGAGTTCTGATTGTGCCAACGGTTCCCGTGTTGTGATTTGACAGCAGCTTAGCGAACGTGGCACGGTTCCTGTGTTGTGATTCGACAGCAGCTTACTTGCACGTAACTTGCACGGAAAGGTCACGCCTCTTAATGGGAGATGTATGAGCTTAATGATCTCTACAGCGTCCCTGGGAAAGCCAAACAAAGGTGATTTGACTCCGGGATGAAAATAACAGCGTCTCGACGGCATGGCGACAAACACAGTCAAACGCAACACTTCCTTTTCCCCACGCGACACTTCCTCTTCTCCACGTGGGACAGCAACAAGACCACGCCCCCTTTTTTCGCATATTCTTGTGGGCGGAGGTTAGTCTGTTTTACTGTTCTACTGATGTAATTAATGAAGGAAGTACCAGGATGTAGTCCAAGCCGGCCGTTCGCTGTAGGCTTTGAAAGGGAACTTCTGTTAAATAAAATATCTCGCTTGGCATTGAACTTTGAGCTTTATAATTTTACAGGTATTATTTATGCTCTAACAGCAACATTACACACTAAAAGTTTGAACAATGGGATCACGAAGAACGGGACCTTTAAATAATCAAATAAATCTTTGGTGGGACGTCGATTAATTTTGGCGACCGTCAAAATATTTTCAAGCAGGAAAAACCCCTGGGGTAGGCCATTGGATAAGCTTTAAATGAATTTTTATAATTGATCAACAGCACCATATGTTCTTAGGTAAATTGATATTATGATACAGGCAATTCTGTGGTCTAGGCAAATTCTAGGCAGTTCTGTGATCTTTCCATTAAAACTGCTGTAACTGTGTTTCAGGCGGCGGGGAATCCCTCTACCTGTGATTGAGGATAAAATGAGAGACCTGTGCAAAGTTCATGAGCCGGGTACACTCACAGAATTCCTTTGCAAGTTCAATCACTACATGCATGTCATTGCGTAAGTAGTTGTGCCGAAAAAAGATCTGCCTCTAAATAAATTGTGTTGTGGATTTGCTTAACCCATTTGTGCCCAAATTTTTCGGAATGGTTTCATGCATATAGTCATGTTAATAGTGTCCTATGTGAACATTTTGCCTGTGAATTTTCCACAGGTTTTATTTTTTTTTCTTGAAAATCGTATTTGAATGCGCGGCAACTATAGTTGCCGGTGGGCAAATATGTTGTATGCACCCCTTCAAATGTCAAATTTGACTAGGAGGAGAACATTTGGCATCTAACTTTTTTTCTCTTGAAATCCTTTATTTGGTTGTTTTCTTGCGTGTCATTGAGATATAAAACATGGATACCATCTAGAAAAATACTTACAAAAGGAAAATGACAACTATACACTGCGGCAACTAAAGTTGCTGGTGGGCTTAGATTGTTCATGGGATGGAAGCCTTATTATTAAAACTGTATGGAGAGCAGGAACATTAAAATATGATAATGTTTTTCCAACGATTTTATGAAATGATATGAATTTTTTTCCCCCTGAAGATTTTGCACCAACAACGGCTATATTTCGGTAATTGTGTGTTCGTGCCGAGTTGATTTTGCAGTTCTATAAATGCTTTTTTTGGACTGTGCAGGAGTTTAAAGTTACAATATGATTTCATTGTAGTATATTATGTTACTCTCTTTAGATCAGGAAAAATGTGGTTCCTCGTGTATCAAATGATTCAAGGGCATCATATACTATTGAGTCCTTAAGCACAGGGAAGTAAATAATGAATTCCATGGATGTTAACTCAATTACTGACAAAAATCTGAAGCATCGCTTAAGTGGTTCATAAGTAAGTGAGTGAGCCTGGTGGTGGATACACCCTCAAGGTCATAGTATCCTTTCTGATGTCCAGCGTACATCTTTGTATGCAGCTCATGTCACACTCGCCACGTGTCACTATAGCAACGGACATATAACCTTTGCATAGGCTTTTCTGTTGTCCAGGCATGCAATCCTCTCATCAAAAGTCAGATAATGTGGCATTTTCTACTTATTTCTACTTAGATTCACGAACATGAGAGAACAGTTCCGCTGGCAGTTTTGTAGGCCGGCTGCTGACAAGCTTCATTGAAAAGGGACCTCTAGCCCATGGAAGCTTTAAAAGGGCCTTGTTTACAGTATGCGCCTCCCCTACAACAAAATGGGGAACTCACTGGCTGTTTTGGCACCCACTAGACTCTTTATTGTCCAGTGCTTTAAACAGGCTCAATGCATGTCATGTGGTGTAAAATGGAACCATGCTTTGTTGATGCAATCAAATGGCCCTTTTCATTTAATACTTTCAAGCATAATATGACTTGATGAGAGGGGAGTCAAAAAAATAACCGTGCCAGTGAGCTGATAAAAAATAAAAATCATACAGCAAGTGTTAATGAGTTGTAAAAATAATTATGGGCTTTGCTATCTCAACAGCAGAGGGTTATCTGTGTTCAACAACAAGTGAACATTGGAACATGGCTATGCAATAAAGAAGGGGTTCTTTTTATGAGGGTGTAAATTAAATATTTCAAACATTTGGTTAATTCAGTCAGTTCAGCCTTTTCTAATATAACATCTCTTTAAAGCATGTGTTATCTTCGTCAAAGAAAAAAAAAAAACATTTAAACCATAAGGATTATTTATACTTCAACCTGGATGAGGTTTCAATTTGGGGCAGTTTTGACTACTAAAAAAAACTACAGTGCAAAAGTTTGGGGTCAGTAAGACTTATAAATAAATTACAATTGTATTCAGTAAGGATGCATTAAATTGTTTAAAAGTGACAGTAAAGACATGTATAATGTTACAAAAGATTTCTAATTTAAATAAATGTTGTTCTTTTGAACTTTATATTAATTTAATTAAAAATGTATCACAGTTTCCACAAAAATATTAAGCAGCACAACCATTTTCAACAATGATAATAATCAAGAATGTTTTTTGAGCACCTAATCAGCATATTAGAATGATTTCTGAAGGATCATACTTAAGACTGGAGTAATGATGCTGAAAATTCAGCTTTGCCATCACATGAATAAATTAAAATATATTCAAGTAGAAAAGAGTCATTTGAAATATTTATGCATTTGGCAGACGCTTTTATCTAAATGGTAATAATGCTTCACAATATTGGTGTTTGATTAAATAAATGCAGCCTTGTTAAGCATAAGAACAATAAAAACACCTTGCCGTCCCAAACTTTTGAACGGTATAGTGTTATATTCCAACAATAAAATAAAAAAACATAATTAAAGAGAGACTGTGACAGTTAAACCCCTGGTTCTCTTAACCCTTCAGTCAAATTACACATATTCACAATACTCGTTTATAAGCAGAAGAACCAGATAAATCATGTATGTATGTGTTTTTCCATCCAATAACCTCATTACCTTTACATTTAGCAGGTGCTCTTATCAAAAACCAAAGTTATTCTAAGGAAGCAGTGACATACATTTCTCTGAAACGTACAAGCAAAAAGATTGTCTGTGTACCGGTAATATATATATGTATGTGTATATATATATATGTATGTGTATATACATATATACAGTGAGGAAAATAAGTATTTGAACACCCTGCTATTTTGCAAGTTCTCCCACTTAGAAATCATGGAGGGGTCTGAAATTGTCATCTTAGGTGCATGTCCACTGTGAGAGACATAATCTAAAAAAAAAAAATCCAGAAATCACAATGTAGGATTTTTTAACTATTTATTTGTATGATACAGCTGCAAATAAGTATTTGAACACCTGAGAAAATCAATGTTAATATTTGGTACAGTAGCCTTTGTTTGCAATTACAGAGATCAAACGTTTCCTGTAGTTTTTCACCAGGTTTGCACACACTGCAGGAGGGATTTTGGCCCACTTCTCCACACAGATCTTCTCTAGATCAGTCAGGT